>CM060697.1:39007208-39710958 GCA_030686995.1 Artemisia argyi
TTAATGAGTTTAGGTTTTGTAATCATCAAAAAGGGGGAGCTTGTTGATATAAATAAATGCCTAAAAACGTTATTCATATCTTTCGATATCTCTATCTTTTGATAATCACAAAACCTAAACTCATCAAACCAAAGATCATGACGTAAATAAGTATTTAGTAGTAAATACTCACTTTTACCATCTAATCACTTAAGGTATGAATAAACAAAGTGTCTAATGCATTATAAGACCAAAGGAACATTTTTATTAATCACTAGATTTTTATAAAATGTCACAAAACATTTTATATCTTTTATAAAATACTTTTGGAATTAAAAGAATATGTTTAACTCATTATAAATATATGAATTCAAATTTTCAACCAAAAATGGCAAATCTAATCAAGAAAAATTTTCTTCACAAAAGGACAAAGCTGGTCAACGTTCTGGAGGGGCGGCCCCCTTAATAATTAAGGGGACCGGCCCCTAATTAAGGGGACCGGCACGCTCCTGATTCCCCCCAACTATGCCTTTAAATACTAGTTCATTCCACTAATTTTTCTTACCTTTTTGCACTCTAAACATTTTGATCTAAACCCCCATTTCTATAGTTGTGTAGTAAAGATATAGAAGCCATATAGTTGTGTAGAAACCTTGAAGTAGCAAAGACGTTGAAGCCTTAGAGTAGTGAAGACGTTGAAGCCTTAGAGTAGTGAAAACGTTGAAGCCTTAGAGTAGTGAAGACGTAGAAGCTTTCAAAGAAGAAGAAGCTTTGTAGCGGATCATAGATTAAAGCCCTCAAGTAGTGACATAGAAGTATTAAAGTTGTGAAGACATAGAGGCTTGGAAGTTGTGTAGAAGCATTAGATTTGAAGTAGTGAAAAGATAGAAGTTGTGAAGGAGTGAAGACATAAGTGTTGTGAAGAAGTGTAGAAGGAATAAAAGGGTGTGAAGAAGTTGTGGTGTGTTTGAAGTTGTGAGATTGGTTCTAGCTAGTATTAGAACTCGACATTTAGCTTTGTGTCGTTAAATTGGTGTAAGCTAAGGTGTGTACGGTTTTCTCCGCCATAAGGGAGCATATTGATTTAGTGAAGAAAACTCTCGAGTTCGGTGCTCGGGGAGTGGAGTAGGGCAAGGAAGGTGTCCTTGTTGCCGAACCACTATAAATCCTTTGTCTCTCGGTTTGATCTTTCCATCTCCTACTCTTTGCTTACTTACTTACTTACCTACATATTGCATATAGTTATAATTACTTATATTGTGCATATATTGATTTCACATAAAGAAACTAAAAGGACATATATATATATATATATATATATATATATATATATATATATATATATATATATATATATATATATATATATATATATATATATATATATATATATATATATATATATATATATATATGTATATATATATAATAGGGGGACTTTCTTACGAGAACCATTTTATCTGCGAGAACTGAGAGAACCACCAAAAACATGCATGCACGCCTTTTAAAATAAAATAAAAATACATGCAAATCATCAAAAATCGTAAGCATCCACCTATGTTCTTCAATATCATTATGAACTCATCATCTTTTTTTACAAAAACCTTACCTACGGCCGCAATATTGTCGTTGCACGTCTTATAAGAACATACATGCACACCTTCAAAGAAAAATTTTGTATTTTCAATTTCTTATCAAATTCTTTAGAACAACTATGTTTTTTTTAACATATGTGTTGTTTTTAAAACATATGTGAAAAAATACAATTATTGAAGGCGTGCATGTATGTTTTTGGTGGTTCTCTCAGTTCTCGCAGTTAAAATGGTTCTCGTTTGAAAGTTACACTATATATATATATATATATATATATATATATATATATATGTGTGTGTGTGTGTGTGTGTGTGTATATACATACAAACATACATACATATATATATATATATATATATATATATATATATATATATATATATATATATATATATATATATATATATATATATATATATATATATATATATATATGTGTGTGTGTGTGTGTGTGTGTGTGTGTATGTGTGTGTGTGTGTATATATATATATATATATATATATATATATATATATATATTTATGTGTGTGTGTGTGTGTAATAAACAACTTTGTAGTTTTTACTCAACAACCTTACTTAGTGGTGTTTAAACAACTATAGTGAACAAACTCAAATCTATATTTTTGAATCAAAGTTTTTATAAACTTGAACTACTCTTTGTGAAGCAAACTTTTATAAAACGAAAAAGACGTAAAACTATTCAACCCCCCTTCTAGTTTTCCACAAAAATGAAGCTTATTGTTTCCATTACCCCCAAAACTAGTAGAAACCGCTGTAGGATCTAAACCTTGATAGATCTCGAGCCACTAGATCGTTAGCCTACTAATGTAATCACTAGTAAGACTAAATAGATAAACTCTGTGAGCTTGTAGTTATTGCGGAATATAAAAACAAACTGTATACTAAGCTTTGATCCTCTATAGATCAATATTCTTTTACTAACAATGTTATAAAAACTCGTACATAATACAATGACCTAGGGTTCCTTATATACTCGTGGAAACCCTAACCTTTCTTACAAGAAACGAATAACATTAAACTAATGAAAGATATTCTACATATCTTGTCCTAAAATAAACAATTTCTATCCACGGATTAACTATATCCGCAGGATCACTATGCGTCAGCAGGAACCAATCATCAGCAGAAACAACTCTAAGCTTCCGCAGGAACCTGTCAGCAGTATCCGTCAGCAGTATTAATTCGGACTTCAATAATTCCTTACAATCCTCCCCTAATCCTGAATTTGACATGGTTAAGTTCAAGATTTCTTGATAGATCTTCAAAAGCACAAATAAGAGGATTGAGGATGAACTTCAGTAGCAAAGAATCTTCATAAGTAGAATCTCTATGATCAGCAAAAACTTGAAAAACACCATTCTTTGCAGCAACACATGACCAAATGTACATCAAAACATATTAGTTTCATACTATTCTCATCACATCCAGGTGTGTTAACTCCTGTGAGAGGTGAATCATTGAAAATAATGGATTTGATGTCTCTTTACCAATAGCCATCACTATTGGAGTAGCCAAGTGTTTTCAGTTAACGAACTATGGTACACTGATGACCAAATAATATGATTTTTAGCAAATCATCAGCTATAAACGGATTTGAGATGTCTTTACCTGTAGCCGTTTGCTCAGGACTAGTCAATTATTTGATGAAAAATCATCTTGGTCAACTGAATACCAAATATGGTTTTCCACTGCCTTTACCACAAGCCATACTCTTGTGGGCTAGCCAATTATTGGGAATCCAGAAAGGAAAGATCCATGGTCAATTGACAACCATTTCAACACTCAGCTGTGAAGCATGGGTGAGTTGAGTACCCAATAGTTTTTAGCAAACTATTACAGCTATCAACAGATTTGATGTGTCTTTACCAAAGTTGTACCCTTTGGACTAACCAACTTTTAGATAGAATAATCAACATCAGGTATGTTGATAACCAGAAAAAGGTATGATAAAAATCAGCACCAAACCTTCAAACAACATACACACAACTATACAAATCTGTTAGTTTTTTTTTTTTTTTTTTTTTTTTTTTTTTTTTTACACTAAATAAAAGAAAAGGAAGAAAATATACAACAAAATACCATACCAATACCATATCATTGCAGATATGAGTCCATTTGAATACCATGCTTAGTTTTCAGTTCCTGCATAATCAAGATACTTCTCCTGATAAACCTAATCAATTGTTCAGCAAGATGCATATCATTCTCAGTCATATCCAAAGGAACAGTGAGTTTAGCTTCCAGCATGAGATTCATCACTTCAATGGTAATTGGATATAAGACATCTGCCCAGCAATATAAGGTCTTGCCAGTGGTAGTGATAATCATGTGAACATTAGGAAGAGGAAAGAATTTCCAATAATCAACCACCCATGTCTTCTGTCCTTTCCACACTTGAAACTTAACACTAGTATCACCAAGATGAGAATCACAAAGAATTTGTAAATCTCCCAGTAAATACATTCCAATCCCTTCAGGTTGATGAGTTTGATAATAAGAGACAACCCAGCCATAAAGAGAAAGAATATCTTGCCTGTCCACCATGTGCAATATTTGACTAAGAAAAGTAAATGTTTTGGTAGAACCATCTTGTCTATGAATGACATTTACTTGTCCTTGACCAAGTGAAGAGTCAACAAGTTCCTATTTAACAACTTTTTCCCAAACAACAGGATCCAGCCCATCATCCTTAGAAGCCTTCCTCTTTTTAGCTTTAGTTTTCTCCTAGGGCCAGAAGTAGAAGAAAGTGAAGGACCATCAGCAGTTTCTTCTTTAGGAACTTGTCTTGAAGCATCAGGAGGAACTTGTTCTGAAGCTTCAGTAGGAACATCTGCTGAAACATCAGCAGTTTCTTCTATAGGAGCATCTGCTGAAGCATCATGAGAAACATCAGGGTGAGCTTCAGTAGAAGCAAGGTGAAAAGCTTCAGTTGGAACAGATTCTAGAACAACATCTGAAGGAGCAGCATCAGTAGAATCATCCACCTGAGTTAACACTGAAGGAGAGTGTATTTTCTCCTGATCACCAAATGATGACTCAGTGGGTTCAGTAGGCGGATCAGCAAAATCATCAAGCCTAGTTCTCTTAGCAACAGGCCTATCCAAAAGTCTGCCACGCTTCTCTAATACATCTTGGACATGAATACCAGAGGAATGAAGATTAGAAATTATTTTGTCATAGTAATAAGTGAGCTGAGAATCTGAAAAGCCCCAAACTTTCTTTTGAGTCCATCCTGACCCAAACATAGAACACCCTTGATTCTTGACAAAATTCCTCATATATTTCTTAATTTCTCCTTTTGTCCATGGTCTTTCCCTTAGCTCTTTAGCTTTTCTCTCTTCCTCTTGTTGTTTCTGAAACTTACCTCTTTCAACCATCATCTTGGCAAAATCAGTGGCCTGATAATTAACTCCAAGCACAGATTCAGCCAAAGCAGGCTTAGTAACAGCTTGTTTAGCCAAATTTTCCCATTGCTCTGAAGATAGACTCTTAGCAATTTCATCTAGTTCCCTTTGTCTTTCAGCAGGTAGAGTACTAGTAATTGGAGTTCCCATTCTATCCAAATCAGCTTGTATTTTCCTAGCAAGTGCTTCTGATGCTTTCATATCTAACTGAATCTTTATTGCTGCAGCATCCTCTTTAGCTTGCCATTATGCAGCAACAATCTCACTAAGCTTCTCATTAGCAAGTTCCTCTTTTGACTTCTTTCTTGAAGGAATGTCCTGGTTAACCATGATGGACTTTCCTTTATCTTTCAGAGTTGAAGCAGCCTCGGGAGGAACAGAATGCTTATCAGTAGAAACAGCAGGACATTCAACTTGTATATCTGCTGATGTATCATGAGTAACCACCTCTGGCATAGGATCAGGAAATACTGCCTTCTTAGAAGCATCAGCAGAATTCTTATCAGCAGAGTGCTTTCTCCTGACATAAATTACTCTTGGATCTTTTTGAACACTTTTACCAGCAGAATGAGTAGGTGGTGCAGGCCTAGAATCAGTAGCATCCTTCTGAACACTATCTAGTGTGGTAGTAGCAAGAAGTTCAAGTCCTTCCAAATCAATTGTGTCAGATGCTTTTGTAGACTCATCATCTGAGGCACACATTCACTTTTTCTCTTCCTGTTCTTGAGCTTAACCTCCAACTTCTCGACTCTTGTAATGAGAGTCAGAACAGCTCCTCCAAGATTCTTTTTGGTGAGATTCAGATCTTGTTCCAACTTGTCCACCTTATTCACATAGCTGTTCAATAAAAGAGACAACGAAGTGAGAGTAACAGGACCTTTAGTTCCACCAACAGGGATATCTGTGGCATTGGAAGCATCATTGGTCCTATGAGTAGAATGATCTAAGTCTACATCTATATCAATATTATCCTCAAAGATAGGTCTCAAGGGACTAGGTGTTGGAAGTCCTGTAAACTGTGGAGAATGTACAGGTTGGTCAGGGCCTAAGTCCTCAGTGAGCACATGCTCAGGAGAAGTATTAGCCATGGGTGAAGGTATAGGTGCGGGTGGCCTAGGAGAGGGTGGTGGCTGAACATCAGTAGCAACTGATGCAGTTGCATCAGTAGCAACTTCAGTCCTATCAGGGGAATCCTCTAGTGCTTGAGCATCAGGAGGATCCTGACCACCAGCAGCTGCATCAGCAGCTACTCCATCAAGGGCATTGCCAACAGGCAACATAGTAGGGAGTAAGGGTCTATGAACTCCTTTATAGTTGGTTTTCATTTGAGCAAAAAGCTTACTTGATAACCCCTTAACAGGCAAATGGGTAGGATTAGTGGTCTGAATACCTAAAATAATTTGAAGAAACCTAGGATACATTAAATATTTAAGTTTGGTATCCTTAACATTACCAAGCATTTAATCAAATAAATACTTAGAAAAGTTAAAGGTTCTTCCCTGAGAGAGACACACAATGGCAAGAGCAATGTCTGTTGAAAATTGATCCCATCCACCAGACTTAGAGCTCATGCACTGAAGCAAAGTGTGTGTCAAAAATCTCCATTTAGGGCAAAATAAATTCTTGTACCACACTTTCCCATCACCACTATAACCAATAGCCTGAAGACCTGCAAGTATTTCTTCCTTAGCCAATTCCCGCACCCCACCTTCATCAGCCAATTGTAGTTAAGTTCTGACTAAAGACTCAGTAACAACACATTCTTCCCCATCTACCATAGCAACAATCTCTTTTGGTCCATTATTAACAGACCTTGTACTTACCGTTCGCCAAAATTGTGTAACCAGAGATTCATGAATAACATTAGGATAATGGATTAAGGCATAATGAATCTTGGATCTTTGGAGAAATTCCATCATTCCCACATAGTGATCATCACCCTTACCACGACCTAGAAAAGCATGTTTGTTATGATCACCTTTGAAAAGTAGTTCAGCCATCGATTGATAAGAAGAAATTAGGGTTGGGGGTGCCGAATAATGTTGAAATGGTTTTTTTAAAAAGCTATAGTGAGAGGGAATCAGTTAATTAGGAGTGGGATTTGCACGTCGAGGTTAATTATGGTAAGTTACCAGACGTGGAGTGTAATTGGCATAAATTATGGAAACCAATCTTTGACCAATAATCGACTTAAGAATATCCCAATTAAACTGACTCTTCAGCAGAAACCAAGTCAAATAGCAGAAATAAGGTCAATCCGCAGAAATCAATCAGTTGTTGACTACGGTCAACCATTCATTAATCAGCAGAATCAAACAGCAGAATCACAAATTCAGTGGTAACCAAATATCTTTGAAAATCTCTTTGGTCAAATTTTGATACACCCTTAATTATCTTTAAACCACCTCGCATTTATGGTAATAAATACACACGGTTTAGATGGGCTTATAAATATAGGGTAATGATTCCCAAATATCACCATACAACTTGAACAATACAATTCCCTAATTACAAATCCACCAAGCAAGTAAGAACCATGGCATCCAATTCGAATACCATCAACCTTGCTTCTGACTCATCTGATTCATCAGAGTCACTAACCTCTCCATCACCACTCAGAATGCCAACCCTCCCACGGGGTCTTACAAAAGAGCAAGCCAAAAAGAAACGACATGATGTACCTGCTCCAAGTTCATCATCATCAGAGGATCTTCCACCATATCCATCTGAAATTGATGATCCTGAATACCAGAGAGAGATGGAGAGACAGTGGAATGCATTAGAGAGGGTAAACAGAGTCCCCAATCCTGATGAGTCTCCCTTCGTCTTCACTTCTTCTGATGAAGATGATGATGAGAATGATGTACTCTACAACCCTACAACACCTGAGAAGCCCCAATCCTCTCGTCCAAAGCGACCATCAAAAGTAAGAAGGTCAAATCCACCATTGCCAAAGACAAGGAAAGTGGTGATTGGGTTACCTCATCCCCAGCAGCAAGGAATCTTCAACAACAACAAAGGCAAGGAGAAGATAGCTGAAGACAAGGGCAAGGGCAAAGTAGAATAGGAAGTGTAGGATTGATAGGCTTGTTTTGTTTGTATGAATCTTTCAATCTTATTCCTATTTGTACTTCTGAAGATTCAATAAACATGTTGCCTTGTTTGTCTTTATTTGATTGTTAATCTTCTGAAAAATTTGCATTCCCCTGAACAAAATAATCTATTATAAACCATCAGCAGGAACAAACTTGGTGTTATCAGCAGCAATTGGTCAAACCCTTGTGACCTTCATCCGTAGAATCCATATAAATGGACAACTTGCACAATTAGTAATTGCTACTGACTCAACTACCTCCCATTAACTTGCATTTACTCATATTAATCCTAAATCAAGTATATATAAAGAAGTCTTCAAAGCATAAGCTACTCACAACTCAAAAGTACAATAATACCAACACACCAAAGTCTTTCTAAAGACACCAATCATGAAATCAAACCCCAAAAGTATTGATATTTCCTCTGATTCTTCTTCTGATTCCACCTTTGATATTCCCCAAATACAAAGAGCATACTACTTTCTTGGTGAAGGACCTTCAGAGTTTTGTCCATCTCCATCCTCATCAGAGGAAACAGAGGCAGCTCCAACTCCTTTTGCTGTTGTTGTCCCTGATTTTACTCCTGTCACAGCATTCCTTACTAGTGAGATGGAAAGGGTTTGTGCTGATATGGGGAAGATCTCTGTCCCTGAAGAGCCACAGTCCTCTTAAAGGAACAAGGGTCCACTGAAGGTTGTCCTTTGACTTGCTGCTCCCAAGCTCTGGAACAAAGACATGCAATCCAGAGGGGTCCACAAGAGGATGCCTGACCCCAAGGACATGGGAAAAGGGAAGAGGAAGATGGAGTAGAGATTTGGGCTGTGGGAGGTGGTGGTGTTTTGGTTTAGAAGGTGGTTTGTTGTTAGGTTGTTTGAATGTTGTTAGGTGGTGTCTTTAGTAATCCTGATGTTTGATGGTGTTGATGATGTACTTCTAGTATCTCAATAATAAAAGAACCTTTTATTTTGTCTTTTGCATCTTTTTCCACTGATATAAGTTGTGTAGATCTTTGTTCATCAGCAGGAACCAATCCTGCAACCAAACATTCAAACAGAACACAAAAGACAACCATAATAATATACAAACTTAGTAAGAAACATGCAAAACAAAGTTAGTAAACATAATAACATACATAATATACAACATGTACAATCCTCCCTCGAGGCATATGCCTCCCCTGAGGCTTATGCCTCCTCTTAAACATAGCATTCAAGGGTTGACCATCCCAATGTTGACAACTAGGTAATTAAACCTAGGTCTACCAAAAGCCTTTGTTAATAGATCAGCCACATTATCATCAGTATGAATTTTAAGCACTTGAATTAGATGCTTCTCATTTGCATCTCTTATAAAATGGTGCCTAATTTCAATATGTTTAGTTCTTTGATGAAAAACAGGAATTTTAACAATAGAAATAGTACTTTGATTATCAATGTAGATTTTAGTGTTCATGAAGTTAAACCCATAATCTAACATTTGATTCTGAATCCAAAGTACCTGACCACAACAGTTGGCAGCAGCAACATATTCTGCTTCAGTAGTAGAAGTAGCCACAATGGTTTGTTTCTTGTACTACCAAGAGATGAGTCTTCTGCCAAGAAATTGACAACCACCTGTTGTGGATTTCCTGTCCAAATTAGCTCCTGCATAATCACTATCATTGTATGCTTCCAACACAAATGGTGATTCCCTTGGGTACCAGAGACCTAACATGGGTTGGCCTTTGATGTACTTGAAAATCTTCTACATTGCATTTAGGTGGGAAGTCAATGGAGTGACTTGATGTCTTGAGCAAGCACTTACAGCAAAGGTAATGTCGGGCCTAGAAGCTGTGAGATACATGAGTGATCTAATCATGGATCTATAGAGGTGAACATTCACAGCCTCATCTTGTTCATTTGGATTTTTAAGCTTGGGTGGTTCATATGGAGTAGTGGCAGTCCTCAAAAGTTCAAAGTCAAACTTCTTCTAGATGTCCTTAACATATTTTTCCTGATGGATAAAAATCCCTTCAAGTTGTTGTTTGACTTGTAGCCCTAAGAAAAAGGTTAATTCCCCCATTACACTCATCTGAAATTCACCTTTCATCAAATCTTCAAATTCCCTGCACCATGCTTCCTTTGTGGAGCCAAAAAATATCATCCACATAGACCTATACTAGAATGATGTCCCTGGAGTTTTTCTTAATAAAGAGGGTCTTGTCAATTGCTCCTCTTCTGTAGCCATGCTCCAAAAGAAATATAGACAATCTAGCATACCATGCTCTTGGTGCTTGGTGAAGTCCATAAAGTGCCTTGACAACTTTGTACATCTTCTTGGGATGCTGGGGGTCTTCAAAGCCTTGTGGTTGAGTGACATAGACCTCCTCTTCAATTTTTCCATAGAGGAAAGCACTCTTAACATCCATCTGATATACCTTAAACCCCATGTATGAGGCAAATGCTAAAACTAATCCAATTGCCTCAACCCTAGCAACAGGTGTAAAGACTTCAGTATAGTCAATCCCTTCTTCTTGTCTGAAACCTTGAGCCACCGATCTTGCATTATTTTTGACAACAATACATCTTGCATCCCTCTTGCATTTTAATATCCACTTGGTTCCAATAGCAATTTTCCCTGGAGGAAGATCAACAAGTATCCAAACATCTTGATTCTTGAATTGTTGCATCTCTTCCTGCATAGCTTCAACCCAACTAGGTTCACTCAAAGCCTGTTTAATGCTTGTTGGTTCAACTTGGGACCAGAAACTAGCAAACAGACAATGCTTCTAATCTGTGTGATTGTCTCTCTTCTGAGTAGATACATATGTTAGAAATGCACATTGCCCAACTTGGTATTCTTAATGGCACTCCTGGTGAGAACCATAGCATTTGGATCCCCAAGTATATTATCTTGTGGATGAATGGTGTTGATCCTTTTAGTGGTAATAGGATTAACATCAATGAAGGTATCAAGATTGGTTAGTGTAGGAGCAAAGTCTTCATCATAAGAAGCTGATTGAAAAATGCCATCACTTTGTTCAACATTAGCAAAATCTGAGGGAATGGGAAACCTGCCATAAGGTTCATCTAAGCTTGTTGATGTGTCAGTGGAAATAGGTACTGCAGCAGAATTGCCTTCAGCAGAATTGACAGCAGATTCAACAGCTGAAATAGATTGACTGCTGATATCAATAGCAGCTTGTTTCAAGAGTGCTTTAGTGTCTTGAGCATATTCAAGACCAAGTCTTTTAGCTTCCTCAGCAGCTGCATGTTCTTGCTTTTTGAGTCTAGCAAGATCTTCTGCATAGGTTGAGTTTTCCACATCATCAGCAGTTTTGGCATCAGAGGCTTCTTTGTTAGGAGGACCTGCTATATGAATAGGTAGAGAAGATACAACAATAGTGGGTTCATCACAATCTGAATGACTGTCTGAGTCATCTTATAGGGTACCTACACTGTTAGAAGGTGACACTTGTATACCTGCAGAGGGGTTAGTTTTATGTCTTGTATACCCCAAATAATTTGTTAAGTAATCAAGGTCAAAATACCATTCATGACCTTTTCCCCGAACATTTTCATTCTCCTCCAGAAATTTCAGGTTAAGAGTCTCTTCTATCTTCTTTGCAGCCAAGTTATATACCCTGTAGGCCTTGCTATGAGTTGAGTAACCAACAATATACCCTTCAGCAGCTTTTGCTTCAAATTTGCCTAAGTGATCACTTGTGTTTAGAATAGTCACTTGACATCCAAAAGGTTTCAAGTATTCAATGGTAGGTTTCTTCCCTGTCAAAAGCTCATAGGGTGTCTTATTGTGAGGTTTAGTAATCAACACCCTATTCAACACATAACAAGCAGTGCCAACTGCTTCAGTCCAAAACATGGTGGGAAGTTTAGAGTCAGCAAGCATAGATCTTGCAGCCTCTATAAGGGTTCTATTCTTCCTTTCTGCAACTCCATTCTGTTGTGGAGTCCTAGGTGTGCTATAGTCTCTTTTAATACCCTTTAACCCACAGAGTTCAATAAGATTAGCATTTTTGAACTCTGTCCCATTGTCACATCTTATACCTTTAATCTTCTTGTTAAGTTGGTTTTAAATGAGAGCCATAAATTCTTTAAGTGCCTGAAAGGTTTGATCTTTAGTCACCAAAAAGAATGTCCAACTAAATCTACTGAAAGCATCAGTGATTACCAAACAGAAGTACTTATGGTCAATACTCCTGATAGATGTTGGACCAAAAAGATTCATATGAAGTAGCTGCAATGGTTCTGAGATTGTGCTCATAGCAGTAATGGCCTTATAGGAAGCTTTGTGTTGCTTACCCTTGTTGCATGCAACACAGTTGTGTTCATTAGTGAAAATCTTGGAAGGAAACATGAACAAGTCCATCTTTAGCAAGCTTGTTGATAACTTTGAAATTAACATGTGCCATCCTTTTGTGCCATTTAGTAGATTCATCCAAGGATGCTTTAGCCACCAAGCATGCTAGATCACCTTCTGGCTTGACATCATTCAAGTCGAATGTGTAAAGATTATGATTTCTTGGAACCTTTAGCAATACATGACTATCTTCAGGTATTTTAAAGCCAGGGGAAAGAATGAGACAACCCTCTTCAGTGAAAAGCACAAGAAGCTTTTTGTCACAGATTTGTGAAACTGAGAACAAGTTAAATCCTTGAAGTTCCTTCACATAGTAGACATTCTCAAAATCCACCTTTGGAGTTCTAATGGTTCCTTTACCAGTGATTCTTCCTACTCCACTTCCAAATCTCACTATACCTCCATTAAAAGGCACAAAATCATGTAGCTTCTCCTGATTCCCAGACATGCTTCTTGAACAACCACTATCAACAATACCTAAGTCTTTATTAAGAAGAGGATGTTCCAACAACAGAAAAAGTTAATATACAACAACATGAATATATGGAGAGACTTAAGTCATGAAAGACTTAAGCCTGCTCTGTGGATCATTATTATGTAGCCAAAAAGATGAGTTAGATCCACAATTGTTCCTGGAATCCCTGTAGTTATATGGCCTTTTAAATTTCCAAGAACAATCTGCTGAGGGCATTTCAGTAGAATCCCAATTAGCCCTTCCCAAAAACATTAGGTCATTATATCCATACCAATGATTAAATCCAAAAAATGGTCTTGACACATATCTATTTCTATTGGTATTCATGATGAGGCGAAAAATGATCCGTTTTTAGGGGGTCATTTAAGCCCGGAATTCAATTTATTTGATCAAATATTGCCCTAAATCATTCCTTTTGTGATTTTAGGTACTTTGGGAGTGAAATCTGGAAAAGGAAGCGATTCGGACGTTTTTGGAGCATAAAAGTGAAGAAAACGCCAAAGACTTAATTTTCCATGCTGGGAACAGTGTGGGACGGCGTCAAGAAGACTTTCTTGACGGCGTCAAGAGTAAAGACCATGATGAACCAGTACAGAAATGAAGGCGTCACAAGTAGAGCGTCAAGAGTTAAAAGTGTGACGGCCTGCAAAAGTGGACAACATGACGGCGTCAGATGTAGATCAAGGCAGTCCGAGGATTATTTTGGCGGCGAGATGACGGCGTCACCCATTTGTTCTTGACGCCGTCAGCCTCTAATATCTATATATAGTTTTCTAATTTTCATTCATTAAGAGAGGAACAAGTTGGGAGAAACCCTAAGGCCGAACCATATACGAATTTTACAGCTTTTCAAGGGTTTTCAACCCATGAATCCTTACATGTGTTATTGAGATAAGTCTTTTCTTAATTCAATCAATATGTCTATGTGTTGGTTGTCTATATCTTGTGCTTGTCTCGATTCCACCATGCTAGGCTACATTTATCTTGTGTTTGCTTAGATCTAATGAAACCTAGATGTTGATTATGTGTTGATTACTTGTTTATGGTTGTATTGGATGAATGATTTCAATGTTAGGCTTAAGAAAACTGGCAGATCTCCAAATGGTAACATGCTTGAACGTCTTAGGAAACATGAACCGATGTGTACTAGGTTTTATTGGTTGTATTTAATGCATGAGTAAATTCTAATGATCCCATGTTAGGAGCTTCTTGCAGGCTCGACATAGGAGTGAAGTAGACATTCATAGGATTGGGGAAGTAAGTACGCCACCCCATGAATGGTATTAAGGAATACAATCCGTCATCCACGCAACTATAACAAGTAATTAACGTGTAAAAGATATCTAGGGAGTAGTGAAATCTAAGTAAACACATTTCTCCCATTTATTGTTCACAACCTTAGTTTAAATTAGTTTATTTTCATTTTTAGTATTTTATTTTGATTGCATCTTAGTATTGGGTTAGTTGACTAGCAACTAATTCCGCCCAAAATCCTTCAAACCCGAGATTTTAATTTGCTTTCTAAAAAAATATAAAAATACAAAAAAGAATCATCCCTCATCTCTGGAACTAGTATTTAGGTTTTCTAATCCTAGCGACACTATTCCTAGCTGAACGATCAATCCCCCGGTACTTGTCGCTATACTATACTACAATGATCAGGTACACTGCCTGGTGGGGGTTGTAAGCCTCTCAAGATCCCTTGAGAGGTAAAGCCTTGTGCGATCCCCACGTATCAAGTTTTTGGTGCCGTTGCCCGGGGAATAGTTATTGTCTAGGTTAGAATCTCTTTTTATTAGGTCTACTTGCTAGATTCCTTTCTAGTAAGATTTTATTTTTATTTTTAGGTTTTCTTTAGTCTATCTTATTTCTTTGTGTTTTTGTTCGTAACTTTTCACCACCCGACATCATCGACGATGGGAACATCTTTGGACTCGTCATCCCACCACAACAAAACCCACCACTAGAACCACTTAGGCCCCGAACCTTAGGAGAGTATTCCCGACCTAGCCACCAAGGCTACCGAAACACCATTGAGCTCACCGGAGCCAATGTGACCCCCTTGCGATCCGACACCATCCGGTTGGTGCAAAGCGGATGTGCATTCCATGGACTTCGTTCCGAAGATCCAAATCAACATCTCAAGGACTTCCTTAAAATCGTAGATTCCATAGACCTAGATGTTGCAACTAGAGAGACAACCCGATTACGCCTATTCCAATTCTCTCTACGTGATCAAGCTAGCCAATGGCTTGAGCGTTTACCCCCGGGATCCATCACCACATGGGATGATCTCACCACTCGTTTCTTTGCTCAATTTTTCCCACCGGAGAGAACTACTAAGCTTAGAAATGACATCTTGATGTTCCAACAACGTCAAGGTGAAACCTTTTACGAAGCATGGACTCGATATAAAGACCTGCTCCGAAAAGTCCCTCATCATGGCATTGAACCATGGCTTCAGATTCAAATCTTTTACGATAAAGTTAACTATCAAACAAGGAGAGCTATAGATTACGCAGCCAAGGGCAGGCTAAACAGACTTTGCATTAACGAATGCTGGAAAGTTCTTGAGGGGTTGGCACAATACGAAGAAGAAGGATGGGAGGACCCGATGTTCCCAAGCAAGGGAAAACTTGACTACGCACACGCCACCCAAGAGCAGTTATTAGGAAGTATCGAGAAGCAGGTAAGAGAATTAATGAGGATTGAGAAACCTACTGCTGAAACCGTGTGGAACCCTAATTTACGTAGGAATGCGGTTATTAACCATAATTTTCCTGAACGTTCATGGCAAGAGGAGTTCGAAGGGATAATGGTAACCTTCATGATTAATCAGGAAAAACAAATCCAGCACCTAGAAGCACGCATGGAAAGTACTCGTAATGCTTTTATGGATTTAGCAGACCAATTCATATAAAGGATCAAAGAGAAGATTAAGGAAAATTCCGCACCAAGAAAAATCGAAAAAGTCTTCGAGGTTTCAACTCCTTTGGTGTTTGACCAAGAGGATAACGAGAAATCTTCCCCAAGTGCTTCACCGTCAATCACCTCCCACTTTTGTGAGCATCCTCAGGAAGAGAAGAATTCGCAATTTCATAACATTTTCATTGGATGCTTGCAAACCACGCTCCCAAACTTGTGCAAGAGACGTTCTTTTGGTTTTAAACCCGGTGTGAAGAGGTTGCACCTCAAAAACACCACAGTTTCGAGACCATCTATGGAACAACACCTCTTTGTACCCACCGGTGACCCGTGCGTAGGTTACAACTTAACTAAAACCTCGCCTACCCCTTTCTACAACCACACCTCTTTCCGTGACAGTAATGAAACGTTCGACCCTGGTGGACTTCACTAATGGAATAGCTACTCATGGTTTTACTTGTGTTTAGCTATTCACAATAAGTTCAGGGACTAAATGTGGAATTACTTTATTGTACACCTCAAACGGGCATCTGACGGCGTCAGAGGATAACTCTTGACGCCGTCACCTCGATATTTCAGCAATAATAACCCAAACTCCATCACTTTCAACTCATACCCCACAAATCTCACCCAAATTGCAGCCCCCACTCCGAATCTCCATCCTCCAATTCGACATCTTCCGTGACTAATCTCCACTCGGTAAGTAGTTTTTCCTCACTCTTTTTCATTCAATTGTCTTTAGGATCAATCAATTTTGAAAACCCCCTTCATCCGAAACCCCATTTTTTTTACCCATCATTGACAAATCGTAATGCCATCCATTTGGTGATTTGTAATCATGGGGTTACCCTTTTGATGATGTTGTCCCACTTGAATCATGCGTTAAATTAGGAAAAGTCCTTCATACCACGGATTTCTTGACCCCCCACCCATGTTTTCTGATTAAAGGAGCGTTTGGGTAATGGGTTAAGAGTTTGAAAATTGATTTTTCCCTCGTAATTGCATGGTTCGGATTCTGCTAGGTCTGACGGCGTCAGGACCTCCTACTGACGGCCTCAGATGTGTCTGACAGCAAAAAAATCAATAAAATTCTCGTTCTAATTGTTTCCGTTCACTCTATCTTTTTCTAGGAAAATGAGCAAGCGATCTCGTCAACATCGTGGCCGCTCCTCTAGGTCCCAAAGGGTTAACTATGGGGAATTGGTCCATAGTTGGGGTGAATTTGACAATGTTGCCGCCACCACCAAGTATGCGGAACTTTGTAATCACCACATTGATGCTGGGGCCGTGATTGATTGGGAGTTTCTTAGGTCCCAAGGGTTGGAGGCTGCGTTTCTGGAGAGGATCCACACTGATGGGTTCGCGGGTCCTCAATGGGAGAGGTTTTTTAGGATGAGAGAGAAGGTGTATAGTGAGTTGGTGAGGGAGTTCTTTGCGACCTTCCATTTTGATCAGGCTGAGGCTAGGACGGACATGGGGGTACCACTATCTATTTTAGGTTAGGAGGGGAAGTGCGATCATGTTCGGTTACTGAGCTTGGTTGGAGGATAGGGTTGTATACTAGGGAGGAGGCTGTTGAGGGAGGTTTTATGCAGAGGTTGTTGCATGGGGAGACTTTGAAGAGTGATATGACGTGCGTCACTTTTTGGCCAACCATTGGGGACGGGGTATACACCTCGACTACTGGGGCAGCCTCAATCAGGGACCCCGTTGTCAGGTTGGTCCACAGATGCATCACATACAGCTTATCAGGACGTCATGGCACCACTCATCGTGTCACTGCTTCAGATCTTTTCTACCTGTATACCATCTTTTCAGCGAATGTTTACTGCAACATCCCATTTTGGGTAGCTAGTTATTTGAGGACCAGTGTGGATGAGAGGGATATTGATAAGGTGTATGGGGGGATGTTCGTGACCCGGTTGGCTCGTTCCTATGATCTTCTTACTCCCCCGATCATGGGATACTTGAGCGACTGTGGGGCTTGTGGGGTAGTGAGGGCTAAATCACTCAGGCAGATGAGCATCGTGATGCTGATGAGGAATGAGACCTATGGCTGGTATGAGGCAGGGGGCCTGATGATGAGGATGATGAGGGAGCGCCCCAGCAGCATCAGTTTGAGGGTTATGAGGAGGGGACAGCTGACTACTACCGACACATGAGTCGGGGAGACTGGCAGGCACACCAGGGGGCCTGGATGGGTCAGGTGGACGCATGGCGGACCACCACTGACCAGCACTTTGATTGGATGTATGATCATACCATCCGCCAGATGCAGCACCTCTCCACCCGTGATCAGCTTGAGCCTCACCTGCAGATTGACCCATTCCCCAGTCGTGAGACAGATTACCCTCCCTACGGGTACACAGGACACCTCCCTCCTGGCTATGATTACCGTTTTGGTCCTCCTCCCCAGTGATCTTTCTTGATGTCTGTTATTTCTGAACAATTTATTGATGGTCATGTAATTCGAAACAATTGGTACTGTAATAGTGTAGGATGTGGCCTCTGTTGGCCTTGAACAATTTTAATTTTCTATGTTTATGTTTATTAGAAATAATTGAATGTGCTTATGGTGACATTCTTCATTTTGTGTGATTTTATTTTGTTTGTTTGTTATTTGCTTCCGTATGCATGCTTTATTTTTATTGTTGGTAGATCATGTTTCTAAATTAAATAGTAGAAATACTTTGATTTGTTGTTTGGCCTAGTCTTAACTTCACCCAAAAGGTATTTTTGCAAAAGATAAGTGTAAGGGGAAACCCCAAATATGTTTTTAAGAAACAAACCGATCATGATTCTCCACAATATTAAGTGAACATGTATATTCGTATTTGTAAGAGTCAAATGCTTGTATTGAGTCATAATGAAGTTTTGCAGGATTTTCCAGGAAGTAGGACCAAGTTTTTCCAGAAATTTTCCAGAAACTTAACACAAGAATTTCTGCAGGTCACTTCTGACGGCGTCATGAGTTTGCTCTTGACGGCGTCACGTGTAAAAATCTGGAAATTTCACCAGTTTTGTTTTTCTAACGGAGTCTTAAAGGTTTTGTTGAATTATTAAGTTTTATAATCTCCAGGAAATCTGCAAACTTCATTCCACAAGCATTATATCTTATTTTGTTTTCTAGGATTTAGTAACTTATGTAGATTGCCGCTGATTTTATGTGAGGTTGCTTTGTCTGTTTTCTCAGGATTTACAGGTTATGTATGACAAGCAGATGATTTATTTTTCTGGAAGGGAAGCTTTGATTGTTCATTTTCTTGGAGGAAGATCTAACCTGGCCACCTTATTATCCATAACGAGCGAATCAGGGGAGTATTTTATTTCATTCTTTTTACTTTTTCACTTTTACTTTCTTTACTTGAACATTGGGGACAATGTTCATCCTAAGTGTAAGGGGAGGGAAAATGATGACACCTTACAAATACACTTTCGCTTGAGTTTGTTTGTTTAATGGTAGATGTGTAATAAAACTATGAGAAATACTTGTTAGTGCAATTTTAGCGCCAAATTTAAAATTTTTTACAACATTTAGGAGTGAAACTTTAGCCATAGCAAGCGTCTCATGGATAGGAGATTGTATGACTAGCACAAAACCATACTTTCAGAAAAATTTTCCAACCAAATATGTGAGGTTCGCCTTTAGATTTGATAGGAAAAGCATTTACTATTAGTGCTTATGAGTGTACCGGTAGCATTTAGATCCTAGAACTTGCGTTAGTGATGCATCCCGAGACCGCTAGTGAGACTACATTCGTGTAGTAGGATTTACTACATGATAAGAGGCATTAGGATCACCCTTGTGTTAAACCCGTATTATAATTACTTGACCATTTAAGTCATATTACTTGGCTAGTTAAGTCAACTAATTTTTCCCACACCTTAGCGTTGTACTCATTTTTAGTACACGATACCCCTAGTACACCCCTCCGAGCCTATCTTTTCATTTCTAACTTTAAGCATCTTACTTAAAGGAAGAATTTGTTACACCCCACTTAAATGTACACCCAAATCGCCTTAGCCTTCCGTGTATGCACTCATCTTTAGTGCATTATTGTTATTTGTTAAACCCTAAGTTAACTATCTAATTGATTACATGGTTGCTAAGTCGAGTCATATCCTTGTACATATTGTTTTGGGACGATTGGGACTCATGGGTAAAGTACTTATTTATGGAGTAATGGGGAAGAACATCATATATTACCCCCGTATGTGCGTTAATCTTAAAAGTGCTCCAAGTGTTTTGATTATCTTAATTCGAGTCATTAGATTAGTTTATTGTAAAGTATGTAAAAATTCAAGTGTAAGGGGAATTTCCATTCCCTATGATGTATTATTTTGGATGGTAGGGTAAGAGTGTATGCAAAAAAAAAAAAAAAAAAAAAAAAAAAAAAAAAAAAAAAAACATACGGACTACCATCCCGTTTCATTCTATGTTCATTTTATGTTTTGGTTATTTTTCATTTATTAGCTTAAGTCGAGTCTAGCCTTGGCTTAGCAACGCCACATTGTACATGTAATTAACCAAGATTGTTAACTCGCCACCAGTAAAGACTGCCTATATCCAACAAAACCGTGTATTTCATATCCCTACACCTAACGTTACAACCCTTTAAAAGACCTCTTAGATAGTTTATCCTAGGTGCTTACGCCATGTGGTGGAGGTTTGATCCTTTCCCAAGCCTATGGTAATCTATTTTGCTATGACAGGTAGTGAGAGATATCTTCCGTTTCCATATTGTAATTTATACTTTATTACACCCGAGAGATGTGAGTATCTAAACACTATTTGTGAGGTGCTAGTATATGACCTCCGTGCTTGTCTTTGGTCTTTAGTGGAATGATTATTTGTTGTAATTACTTTTATATTAGTGTTAAATGACCCCTAACTTGTATTTTGATTAGAATAAAAGCGCATTTGCTTGAGGACAAGCAAATCTCAAGTGTAAGGGTATATGATGAGGCGAAAAATGATCCGTTTTTAGGGGGTCATTTAAGCCCGGAATTGAATTTATTTGATCAAATATTGCCCTAAATCGTTCCTTTTGTGATTTTAGGTACTTTGGGAGTGAAATCTGGAAAAGGAAGCAATTCGGACGTTTTTGGAGCATAAAAGTGAAGAAAACGCCAAAGACTTAATTTTCCATGCTGGGAACAGTGTGGGACGGCGTCAAGAAGACTTTCCTGATGGCGTCAAGAGTAAAGACCATGACGAACCAGTACAGAAATGAAGGCGTCACAAGTAGAGCGTCAAGATTTAAAAGTGTAACGGCCTGCAAAAGTGGACAACATGACGGCGTCAGATGTAGATCAAGGCAGTCCGAGGATTATTTTGGCGGCGAGATGACGGCGTCACCCATTTGTTCTTGACACCATCATCCTCTAATATCTATATATAGTTCTCTAATTTTCATTCATTAAGAGAGGAACTAGTTGGGAGAAACCCTAAGGCCGAACCATATACGAATTTTACAGCTTTTCAAGGGTTTTCAACCCTTGAATCCTTACATGTGTTATTGAGATAAGTCTTTTCTTAATTCAATCAATATGTCTATGTGTTGGTTGTCTATATCTTGTGCTTGTCTCGATTCCACCATGCTAGGCTAGATTTATCTTGTGTTCGCTTAGATCTAATGAAACCTAGATGTTGATTATGTGTTGATTACTTGTTTATGGTTGTATTAGATGAATGATTTCAATGTTAGGCTTAAGAAAACTGGCAGATCTCCAAATGGTAACATGCATGAACGTCTTAGGAAACATGAACCGATGTGTACTAGGTTTTATTGGTTGTATTTAATGCATGAGTAAATTCTAATGATCCCATGTTAGGAGCTTCTTGCAGGCTCGACATAGGAGTGAAGTAGGCACTCATAGGATTGGGGAAGTAAGTAAGCCACCCCATGAATGGTATTAAGGAATACAATCCGTCATCCACGCAACTATAACAAGTAATTAACGTGTAAAAGATATCTAGGGAGTAGTGAAATCTAAGTAAACACATTTCTCCCATATATTGTTCACAACCTTAGTTTAAATTAGTTTATTTTCATTTTTAGTATTTTATTTTGATTGCATCTTAGTATTGGGTTAGTTGACTAGCAACTAATTCCGCCCAAAATCCTTCAAACCCGAGATTTTAATTTGCTTTCTAAAAAAATATAAAAATACAAAAAAGAATCATCCCTCATCTCTAGAACTAGTATTTAGGTTTTCTAATCCTAGCGACACTATTCCTAGCTGAACGATCAATCCCCCGGTACTTGTCACTATACTATACTACAACGATCAGGTACACTGCCTGGTTGGGGTTGTAAGCCTCTCAAGATCCCTTGAGAGGTAAAGCCTGGTGCGATCCCCACGTATCAATTCACATATCTATTAGCAGAAACAGACCTATCAAAAGGAACAGACCAATCAGCAGGAATAGAGTTCATTCTGCTGATGGTGTAATGTGCCTGTGGAACTAATGAGGGTTTGGAATAAGTATTGGTCCACTTTTGTCTAGGTCTATTATGGGCAACAGAAACACCCATCCTCTTATCATGAAAATCACAATCCTTAATCAAATGCACTTTGCTACCACAAACAAAACACTTCTTCTTCTTAGAAGATTTATTAAATCCAAAAGATGTCTTATTAAACACAGAATTATTCAAAGAAACACCAGAAATAGAATTGTTTTGCAAATACTGAAAGGAATTGTTTTCAAAAGAAGTAAATAACAAGTCTTCAGAAGAGGCTGTCTTAGAAAGAACTTCATCAGCAGCAACTTCAGAGTCCATAGACTTGTAAGATGACTTGTCAGAAAGCTTTATTGTGGACTTGGGTGAGTCTGACTTGATCTTGGAATCACAGCTGGCATAACTAGAGGTCTCTGAGGCCTTGTCCCTAAGAGAACAAGAGACATATGTATTAGAATCATTACTAGATATATTTCTAGAGTCAGGGGAGTCATTGATCCTAATGCCAGTGTGTTCCTTTGATTCTGGTAAGTGCAACTTATGGAATGTAGGCTTAGGGGTTCCTATGGTTGGAAAGTCAGAGTTAGATTTGCAAGAAAGGTTTGGCAAGTCTTCAGACTTTTTCCCAAACAGATGGTGTGAACCATCAAAGTCAGAGGTTTTGGTGGTAGGCATAAATACACCTCTAATAGGTCCTGGTACAGCATGCATCTCACCTTCCTTTAAACATTTTACAGGTACAGAGTAATTATTACTTTTCTTATCTAAATAGTGGTTTGCTTCTGGACCAACATATTTCTTAAACCCTAGACCTATCTCAGATGTTACAGACTTACTACCATAGAGCAAACTAGATAATTTATCACCTGAAACTAGCCACTCTTTATGCCTAGCTACTTCTTTATCCAATTTCTCTTGCAAAACATCTTTCTCAGACTCAATTCTAGCTTTTTCTTTTTCAGTAAACTTTAATTCATTGCTAGTATTCTCTAAATCTCTATTTAAAACTCTAATCTTTTCCTCATAAGCCAATTGATTATGTTGAAACCACACCTTCTGTTGTTCTAAAGTTTTAAGAGCTTCTTTGTATGTTTGAGCTTCAACAAAACAGGTATTATATTTTGGTTTCATCTCATCATAAGCTTCTTTAAGAGTTTTATATTTAGAATCACAATCACAAACACAAGTAGATACCTGAGGAGATATTCCCATGAAGGCGAAGTCAGCATCACAACTAGCCGTGCAGGAGACTTGAGGAGAACTGCTTGATGCATCTTCGGATTCATGCTCATTCCAGTCAACACCTGCATCTATAGCAGTTACCAAGGCTTTTGATTCTCCAGCCTCTACCTCTTTCTTCTTGTATGCTGAATATCTGGTATTAGCTTCACCCTTCTTGGTCATGCACTCTCTTGCAAAATGGCCAATTTCTCCACAAGCATAGCACTTCACTTTTCTCCTGTCAAAACGAGCTGCATCTCTACCATTAACATTGAGCTTTTTACCAACCTTTTGCTCAAATCTTCTGACCTTGAGTGAGAGCATAGCCATTTGCCACTTTAAGTCCAACTCTTCTAAAGCAAGTTCATCAATCTGCTCAAAATCTTCATAAGCTAATTGTTGATGTTTATCAACTTCAGCAACAAACGAATGAAGTACATCTTCCATCACATTACTAATCTTTGGATGAGTTATTGGATTAGCATTTGAAAAAGACAATGTCGTAATGGGAAGACTTTGACTGGGAGTGGATGGACTTGAGTAGGTATGTGGCATGTAGTTTATGTTAGAGCTGATAAATGCAGATTGTGAAGGAGTTGTTGCATATGGAGAGTGTCCCTTGATGTCGCCTTCCAAAGCTCTGAGTTTGTTGTACAAGTTATCAAAAGTGAGGTAGTCCAGGCCTCCTTTGGTTTTCAAGGATATACTAACCTGAGACCATGAGGAAGGTAAAGCTCTTAGAAACCTGGAATTCACCTCCTCATTGTCAGGTCTGGCTAGAAGTTGATTCAAGTGACTCAGTGTCTTCTGAAACCTATCATAGCCTTTGTGGAGACCCTCTTCTTCAGTTATTCTGAATTCTTGGAATTCTTGTTTCAACATACTCTTTCTCATCCTTTTAGATTCTTCATTGCCCCCAAATCTAGTTTTTATAGCCCACCAGATTTCTCTAGGATCAGTCATGGAATGAAAATCTCCCATGTGGTCATCAGGGATTGCTTGAAGCAAAATAGTTCTTGCTTTGTTCTCCCTTTGTACAGCAAGGATTTCTTCAGCAGAAACAGGTTCCACAATCTTAATGTTGCCATCAGCATCTTTTGTTTGCTTTTTAGGACGGCAGCCATTGAGAATCACATTCCAGAGGTTATAGTCAACACTTGCAATCCAGTTTTTCATCTTCATAGCCCAGATCTCATACTCGTCCTTCCTGAGAAAGGGAAGCTTGGCATTGCTGTTTGAGAAAGCAACCTGTTGTAGTTGTTGAGTGAGAGAGCCGGTTTCTGTGAGAGTGACATCAGTAGATGAAGATGGTTTGTCTCCCATTGGTTCTAAGTGAAAAGTTATTTGATTGTGTTTAGGTTACAGAGAGTATCTCGTGGCTCTGATACCACTTGTAGGATCTAAACCTTGATAGATCTCGAGCCAATAGATCGTTAGCCTACTAATGTAATCACTAGTAAGACTAAATAGATAAACTCTGTGAGCTTGTAGTTATTGCGGAATATAAAAACAAATCGTATACTAAGCTTTGATCCTCTATAGATCAATATTCTTTTACTAACAATGTTATAAAAACTCGTACATAATACAATGACCTAGGGTTCCTTATATACTCGTGGAAACCCTAACCTTTCTTACAAGAAACGAATAACATTAAACTAATAAAAGATATTCTACATATCTTGTCCTAAAATAAACAATTTCTATCCACAGATTAACTATATCCGCAGGATCACTATGCGTCAGCAGGAACCAATCATCAGCAGAAACAACTCTAAGCTTCCGCAGGAACCTGTCAGCAGTATCCGTCAGCATTATTAATTCGGACTTCAATAATTCCTTACAACCACACCACGAAAGGACCTATTACTCTTCTCAACAAAATTATCCTTCTTAACACTATCCTTAACATCACTAGATTCACCAGCAACAAAATTACTCACATCACCAGCACCTTTAGCTAATTCACTAGCATTCCCATTAACTTTAAACATACCCGGAACCCTAACATCCCCAAAACTGACCTTAGATGGACTTTAGGTTTAACAGACCCAAGTTGAGGATTTAAACAAGATTATCCTAAACTGGAACAGGAATATAAGGCACAACATTGCTAACTTTATACCCATTAACATTACCCATATCACCCACAGGTTTATCACTAGCAGAATTATACTCATTATTCAAACTCTTAGCAATTTCATCAATAATGTCCCCATTACTATCATCACAATCAAAAGAAACATTATTATCATTACCAGAAAATACCTTACCAGCTTTAGTACCATCACCAACACTACCCACATCATCCATACCATAACAGGAACCTCCAAAATCCTCACTACCCTCAACTGACTCAGAAGCCCCATCATCACACACCGAATCATCCATATCCATAGCTTCTCTATTACCCTTTGAAGCAGATTTGTCTTAACTTTAGAATAGAGATTCTTAGGTACATTCGACAACATATTCGAGTGTTTCAAAGCAGATTTATTCAAATGATTCATGGTACGAGTGGTTTTCTTTGGTTTAAGTGATGAATCCGTCCTACTAGAGGACGGATTAGGTTTAGCATCTGGGATTTAATCCGACATAGTGATTATTGAAACAAAATCATTACAAAACAAAGAGATTAAGGTGTAAATATGATTGAAACGATGAATAGTGGAAAGAGGTAGTTATAACGGAAAAATGAAATGAAAAAGGCGGATTAAGACTATAATGTGAATTAATGAAGAACAGGACACAGATCTACAGTAATCGGATGAATTATTTAAGATTGAATTAAGAATAAAATGGATTTAAGGTGTATATATGAACAAAAAATATGGCAGTAATACGATGAAACCCTAAGTCCCAAAATCGCCCTTAGTAGTAGGTGTTTTTTTGGTTAAAGGGTTGCCCTGGTAAATATTATTACACCAAAAAACATTGAAATACAAAAGGATAATGGTGACTTCCCTCATCTCAGTCTATAAGGACACTTACATGTAAATAAAGCAACAAACCTAACCACTATATAAGAATGACAGGTCATTCTTATAACAAACACAATAAGACAAACTACCTATGACGACCCTTCAGGCGACCATCAAAACCATACGCCTGATAATCATAACCATCATAAGACTTCAAATCATCCAGAAAGCCAGCACCCGGTAGGACCTCAAACATGCAAACAACATCTTCATCCAACGAATTAGCTAAAGACAAGGATGAACTTTCCATACGTGTAGACTCAATATGAGTCTTAGAGAATTGCTCCTACAAACTTCCCTTACCACTTTCCGCAGGTACAACACTAGTAGAGACTTCACACACGATATCCGTCTTGTCACTATCATGTGGTACCAACACCTCCACCATGCTCGGACCATCATCACCCTTTAACTCACCAGAAGAAACACCAATAGAATCAGCCTTTGAAGGCTAATCCAACGGGGAAGCGTCCAAAGTACTTTTAGTATCTTTGGCATTCTTCTTAGTAGCAGGTTTAGAAACAGGTTTATAGTCAAAATTGGCCTTTGGTTTGATAGACCAAGGCCTTTGATTAACTTTGGCAGCCTTATTCCCAACCTTTTCCAAGTGAACAACCCGATTATCACCAACATCTTGATAAGCCAAAATTGAACCCCTAGTAGCCTGTTTACTCCTAAGAGGGCAAGTATCTTCCTCATGGTTAAAACATTACATTTTGAACACCGAGATGGCCACCATTCATATTCGACTTCAAGAACTTCCATATAGTGACCCTTGCCCATAGGCAAAGGTATAGCCACATCAATTGATTCCAAAACATCCTTTTCAGCAGATAACTCAATTAGAACCCGTGCATAAAAATAACGACCCCACGGATTATTACACATAGCTCTAGTACCTGCATCCATTCGTATATTATGACCTACATGTTGGGAAATCAAACCAATACCGACTTCAAAATATGCAATCGCTAGTACATTATGAATTCGAATCTAAACCGGTACCTTTGTAATACTCTCCCTCTCCAACCTTGTATTAGGAACCCAAATCTTCAAGAAGATGGGGTACACTTAACAAACTAAGGACCACCCTCAAGAACCTTAGTCATACCCTCGTGAGTCTTGAATTTGAAAAGGAAGAATTCATTATGCAACATGAAAGATTCAAAGCCAAACTTAGCCCACGCATGCTTAACATAATCTTCAACAATAGGAAAAGCTAACCGTTGCCCAAGGAAATAGCCGCATTACGTATGATCAAATTTAGAACGCATATCATCTACAATGGCTAATGGAATAACAACGTTAGCACCACCAATATTACACCCATCTACTGGCCTTTTACCCTTATCCTTAGACGTACCAATATTAGCAGCCCCAACGAATCAGGTTTAACAACATCAGTAGCCTTATGAACATCAGAATTAGGACCAACGGAACTTACATCATCACATACAGTAGGAGTAGATTCAGAAACCACAGGGTTACTAGTTGGTACCATAGGACCAGAACCAACATCATTAGGAAGTGTGAAACTGCTCGTTTTTCCAGCCAAACCTACATGTTTAAGTATAGACTTTAATGGCTTACCCTCGTTAACAATAAGCTTGCCATCTATATTGTTAATCTTAGTAGCCAACCCATCAGTCTTATTAGACTTCTTTCCATTCAAAACCCCAGCTTCCATCACACCAACCAACGTAAAACAAACTGGACTTGCAGATTGAAACAGATCTGAACCTTAATTCTCTCAAAAACCCAGTTACACTTCCTTACGAAGACTTACAATACCAGGAAACCCCAAATCAGAGGTTACTTGTAGATGATAAATAAACTAAACCCTAGATTAGGGTTTCGTTAGTAATTAAGCACGAGCAGCAGCACCAAACAATGGAATAGATAAATCGAATTCAGCACATAAACAAACCAAAGCACTGATGGTACAAAGATAGAATAGATCGATTTAATAAAAACCCCCCACAATCGTAAGATATATAGGATTAATTAACCAACCTAAGAAAAGAGTATTATGCGATCAGACTTCAAAATTAGGAAAAAAACGTAACAAGTGATAATCTTCAAAAGACCCTAAAGTGAATTTTTTAATTCAGCGAACATGAACAAGTAGATGATTAAACACGAACTCAATCACTACAAGGGCAGATCGTTGAAGGAAAAAAAGGTTTATAGAGCAGATTTGAAAAAAAAAACGATTAGTATAGGTTAGGGTTTATTTTTTCGCCTAGAGAAAGAAACATTTTTAGGGTTTTCCTTCCTAGTCAGATTTGCTTGGTGTGGTTTACGAAACAATCTACAAATTCCGCTGCGTACTTAAAACTTTAAAAGTTAGAAGACATGTTAACTACATCAAAGTTTCGAATCTGCTGAAGACGGGTGTCACTTTGGGGGGAAGCTGATTCGGAAACTTCGCCAAAAAAGAAGTGTACGGAGAAGCTGCTAAAGACATGCAGCATGAATTGGGGGAAGTTAATACAGTTCATGCATATTACATCATTTGCATACAAGTGAAGAAAAATTCTCAATCCGAGGTACAAGATGAAGACAAAGAGCGTTAATTGCAGTCATCCTCAGCATTTGAAGAGCTTATGAAGTCTTTATTTTACTTACATTTGTACTTGTAGTAAATGTTGTAAGTAATCTCTTATCTCATCCCATTGGTGGAGTTGGGACCGCTCCTAACACGTAAATGGGACAAATTTTACGGGATTACATTCGTTATATTGTAAGCCACATACGCAGGTACTAAATGCGTCAATATTGTAAAGTGGTGCGTATGTTAGGCTATATATACCCCTCTATACTTTCATGGAAGGGTGATGCAATAGTGTGTAATTTACTCTTTCTATTATCAATAAACACACTCGTTCCTTTCTCTTACTAACTATGGATGTCATAATCTTCCATCAACCCCGACCTCCCAAATCACACTAATCAACTTTAAACACGATCCTAACAAACATAAACATGTTTAAACATTATATTTAGCATTTGAGTCATAAAATTACATAGTTTAGCAATGTAAGAATAAAATGTCTTAAACAAAACTGTCACACCCCCAATTTACCTAACTTGCAGTGGAATGGAATGCCTGGGGGTGTCTGTCATAGCATCACAGTTACAGTTACATTGAACGACCTAAAGTGTCGTTTGGAAAATACTTCGTTTGATCATTGAAATAATCCAGAGTTTACAATATGAGGTCCCCAAAAGGTGTTGCAAGTTTATGAAAAACAAGTCATACTAGATCAAACGTTTACATAAGTGCATGAAATAATAGTGGGACGCGTCGACTCCGCGACTCCATGAAGGTCCAAATGCATGCCACATGAGCTACCTTAATAACCTGAAATACATTGCTAAAACGTCAACACGAATGTTGGTGAATTCCATAGGTTTATAAAATGTAATGTTGTACGGCCACCACAAGTATAAGTGCATGACAAAAGTCATGTAAAATAGTACAATAGACCTTAAGCTCATGACCCCGAAGCTAGACTGATGAAATATAGGCCCCTCCTGAATGTTTTACCAGAACACTCAAATGTGACAGACATGAAATGCATCCGCTTACTGTTGGTAAATACTACCACGGATGGAGGCGTCACCCTCAATAGATCTATCCACTCACTCTCACTTAATCGGCAAATTAACGGTCCATGATAATAAATAAGGGACTTTAACATGTTGGTATGGCAACTTAAGCAATGTACATATGTTTTGGTACTTGGGCTCGTACTAAAATGATTGATGCAATGTATTCCCCCGTGGGATTTGAAATCAAAATATTGAATTGAAAACGGGGCTATGAAAACTCACCTTTAGCTGATGACACTGTGTGATGAAGTGTAATGAACAACAATGAACGATTAGCTGCCGCAACCTAATATGAATGATGAACGATCTACTTTAGATCTTGAAATGATATTGTGAATGTCCATGCACATGTTTCCTATACCACTCTACTCTTTGAAAAATACTTGTTGTTATCAAAATAATACATTTTTCAAAACTTAGGAAAATATGGCAACTAGAAAATAAAACTAGTTGAAATGTGTATATATATATATATATATATATATATATATATATATATATATCGTATGTATAAGTGTTAGTGTTGAAATCCTCGATTTTAAATCCTTGAAATAACGACTTGTAGTAATAAAAATATACTTGTATTCACTAATACTTCATTAGTTATGATTTTGGGTACTTGGTTAATATTTCTAGAAATCTAGAGTTACTACGTAGTTGTAATATTATTTTTGTCAAAAGTTGTCAAAATAATATATGTTTTGCCGATATTGAAACGTGAATATCTTTGTCGTTATAAGTTCGTTTTACTTGTTCTTTATATCCATGGTTACGTCTTAGTATGTAGTAATATATTTTGGAAAGCTTGGCTCCTCCGGGTTATGTCTAAAGCCTCGTTTTGTCCGACGAAAAACGTCCAACAGCATGTATTTTCAGAAAAATACTTTTCATCAATAAACTTGCAAAAATCATAACTTCTTCGTTATAAACTCTTTTTAATCCGTTCTTGCGCCTACGGCTTCGTTTTTGGAAGTATTTTCTAAAAATTTTGCCAAAGTTTACTTTATATTTACTGCTTCTCCTAGGTTTACAAAAATGGGACAGTAGGTTTATATACTTGTTACAAATCCATTTTCCATGTTCAAAACTAGTTTCTAACATCACCAAATCTCTTGCAAACACCACAAAGCTAATCTAATCTTACCATACACCTTCTTAGGGTGTCATGGGTTCCTAATCATCACTAATCATGTTAATTTAACAAGGAAATCAAAATAAATATTTCTAGGGTTTCAAAGTTTAAAAGTTTACAAAATAAAGTGGTATAAGCTAGCATAAGCATGAAATATTGTATGAAAATAATATGATCATAGTAAATACTTGAAGAAATGATGAAAATAAATTTGGTAAACTTACTTGGAATGATTTTAGGTGATTAGATGATGAAAACCTTGTGATTCTTGAGTTTATATTGCAAAACCCCAACAATAATCACTATATAAACTTGATTTAGACTTGAAATTTGAAAAATAAATGGATCTTGGTTGGTTTGGTTTTTAGCCATGGGTTTGAGATGAGGGAGGAGGAAGAGAATACCAATTTTGCTACTAGAATATAATGAAGCTTGTTTGGAAAGCTAGTTAGATATTTTGTAGTGTTTAATTAGTTTAGTTATAATCGGGTACCGGGTTAGCTAGAAATAAATATTAACGAAGTTATTCGGGTCAAAATAAAGTTATAAAAATTGTAATAATATGTTGGGTACAAGTATTGAGTGATCGGGTGATTATTGTTTATTTTTCACGAAAACCGTCGTAATATTTATAGACTTACGTTATAAATAAAATAACTTTCCAAAATACTGGGTAAATGAATATTATAACTTTTATGATGATATAATGGATATAAAAATATGTCGGGACCATTGTGAGAATATTTAGATATATTTGTCTTGTTTATTAACCGTGTGTTAACGTTTATTTATAAATAATTATACGTAAAACGTTAAATATATCAAATATATAAATTTAAAAATCCTAAGAGTGGTATAACATGAAAATGCTATTATGATGATATGCAGACTGTCCCTAGTCCGTATGCAGTGTCCTTACTGACAATGAAATGAATTCGCACCTAAACCAATCTGGTTACGCGAATTTGAATACCCGTAAACTAAATTTACGATGAAAGCAGTAATGCAAGTGAATAGTGAAAAATTTTTTCCGGAAATGAATAGTGTTCAGTGAATAGTAAAATTTTCAAATGTTTCTCAGAATATCAAATTGACCTCAAAGATGATGAATAGTAAAACGATGAATAGTGTTTTGATGAATAGTGTTTGATGAATAGTTTTTTTTAAAGTTTGGGAAATGACCTGAAATGGTGAGTTGTGACAGTCTTCCCCTCTAAAAGGAACTTCGTCCCGAAGTTCAGTTTATGTTGGTCTCTGAAGACGTATTGGTGAAAAGGTGATGATATTCGAGAATTCCAGCGAACTTCCACGATAGCAATTCGACTTCGCTTCAACTGTTTGACCACCCGGTCCATGATTTCTGTTGGTTCTCTAACAATGCTCAAGTCTGACGGCCGCTATGTCTACTCTGTCAGAAATATTACATGGTCCAGTGTATATCGGGTTTAACGTTCCAAGTTTTCTGAATGATATCATGCCTTTCCAAGGCAGAACTTTCAACATAACTCTGCCTACCAACTTGAAGTTTTAATGGTTTACAACTTATTGAACTTGTAACTGATTCTTGACTTGTAGGAAATTTCTGGTTATTTCATGAATGCCTACTGGACTAGTGAGTTGAGCTTTTTCCGAGTTTGGCCAATCAATAGATGGTCTGCGCTTCTTAATGTTTTAAATGTGATACTGGTAATATATACTGCTGAATTCTGCCAGAACTCAAGTTTGTATTCTAGTTGGTCGATTCTAAAATGAATCTTAAATGGTCCAATATGCTAAAGGTTCAACCTCTCTTGTTATCCAATTTGTATTATGCCAATCCAAGGCAATGATTTTAACTTAATTTGTTCTCCCACTTGAATCTGGATGGTTTGTTGTTCAGGATACCCAATCCAAATGATGTGTGTTATGTACCAACCTAACTTCTGCCAGTTTCTCGCTGTTGGTGTGATAACTATTGTTGTAGATGAATTTGATTTATGTTAAATGATTAGTCCAACCATTTCTAGGGTCAATCACTCATGCTCTGAGCATACCCTCCTATGTTTGAATTGTCCTCTCGCTTTGACCATCGGTCTTAGGATGATAGTGATGTTTACATCTAAATGGGTTTCTGAAGGAAATCCTGAAATGATTGCTTGAAGTCCAAGGTGAATCGGTTTCCTTAACCGGAATAACTGAAATGGGTACAATAAACCCTTGTGACTAATTCCACAACGTTCGGTCCTTCGAACTTGGCGTTATCTGAAAGGGATAGAATATGGGTAACAATTTGATTTCTTGTGTTTTGTTCCAACGGATGATAAGACATATGTCTTTCTTTGCCTAGTGGGTTTGGTCTCCACTACTGAAGTTCGTGATTAATTTGTGATGTCCTTCCTAATTCCTTCATTACATATTCAAATATTCTTTATTGTCAAGTCACACAATCCTAAATGCATAAGCGATGTAGTAGGGAAATTTGTTCTGGAAATTTGTCTCGTGATTGTGAGTTTTGGTTAAAATCTTTTTCTGAATAAACGAATTTAGAAAATGGAGCAAATAATTTACTAAGTAATATTTTTCCTGATGATTCAAAATTTCAGTAGTTATGAAATAGAAAAATGTTTTCAAACATGTTGTGATTAAGACTGTTTACCAAGGTTTGATGTCTATATATTTCTCATTGTACGATGGTTTTGCTAAATATTGACCAAAAAGGATCGTACTTGTTCAAAATAGGAATTCCAGAAATCATTTTCTACAAGGTATGTGATTAATGTAAAAGCGATTTTCAAATCAACTTTATTTAAAAGTGAAAACACTAACAAGGATAAAATGGTAGAATAGGAAATGTTCGCTTAAATGCATAGATGTCTAACCTTTAGTTCTTGAGGTTGGATAATGTCTATTAGTGGGTATTAGGCAAAACTATAAGCGTAGATATTTAGACTAATTTAAGTCCTGAAATGGTTTATCGTTGTAATTGGCAAGGCGAAGGTATCACTTGATGTTGTGTCGATGAATGTCTATTCTGTTTTCCCATGTAGATGAGGAGATATGTTCTGGTTTGATCCCTTTCTTGGTATGAAGGTGTGGTTATCTGAAATTTCTAGAGACATAAAGCCTTAGAGGAATCTACATCGATATTCTTGATTCAAACAATTGTCCTTTGTGAAAACTTACTGCAGGAAAGTTTATGTATGGATGAGGCCATGTTTAAATGAAATGCTCTACAGTCTCAATTAGAAGCTTGGCTTATTTCTATAGTGTTGTTCTGCGGACATTTATATTGAGTTCAATCCTGTAGCTCAGTCTAGCTAGTACTCTTGAATAATAACATTGGACAACTAGGTCAGAGATGGTGATTAGGATGGTCTCACAGTATCTTAGGATTTGTTGTTGAGTTATGAATTTTTTCACTATATACTTCTAGTCCTGGTTAGTAGTTCTGTAATCCTTTCGTTGCATTTATTGTATTGAGGAATCCTGCATGTAATTGATATGGAAAGTCTCTCCTAGGGAAGTCAATGGGAAAATCCACCTTAATGGCTGAATGAGTGACTGGTGGGGTAAGTATCCAGGGATAGTTCGGCAAAAGGGATGTTTATGAAAGAGTTCCTTTGTTTACAAAGCTTTTAAATGAAGATTGTTATTAACAATCCTTTGAAAAGGTAATTATTTCCTTCATGGCATAATCCTTCCTGAATTTTTACATAGGTGATCAGGCTATGTATAATTGAGGACTAATGATGCGATGTTAGATTTTGTCAAAATATCATAACTTTTCTCAAAAGTTTTAGATGGTGTTCAACGCATTGTTATTAAAAATGGTGCCCTGATGTTTTCTTTCAAGTAACATGAAAATTGCCTCACATAATAATAGTAAATACTTGGTGTAATGACAGAAAAATCAATTTATAGGTTGGTAATAAAATAGCTTACTTCATAAATTTTTCTGTAAAACAATTTCCCCATATGATAGTAAAATAGCTTGAATGGTGTATTGGATACGTGGGTGAATCTTATCGAATGGTAATAGTCTACTAATCCACTTATTTAGAGAATATAAATATCTTAGTCCATAACAGGATAGTGGTTTATGATTATGAAGTGGTCGAGAATATGATAGTGATATTGAGAGCGTGAAGGATGAACGTGTCGTTAAGGCATCTATAGTCAAGTGAAGACGATAGTCTACGTGTTAAAGAATATAGGGAAGAAATCGGTGCCAGTGATTTGAAGTATTAGAGAATTTATTCTAGGTAAAATTCACAGGTTCAAATGCTTAATCCTTCTAAGCATGACTAAAATGCATAAAGCCTGGAAATTGTTGTACTGGTGGTCTGAATCAAGTAGGTACCCCATCGTATGATGTTTGATTTACCATGAATGAAAGCTAAATGTCTTTTGGTCAGGCGAAACTTCTCGATGTCCTTTCATGAAAATGAGGTCTTGTCCCTATGTGACTAAGTTATATCGATCTCCGAAAAGAATATAAATTCTGTTGAGTCATTGTACCTTGATCTTTTAATCCAACGAGCTTATACTAGGGTGAGGGTCTGATAACATGGAATGAGCGAAAACGTTGTAATTTGAAGCAGTGGTGTTAAGGCATGGTATATCAATATTTGGCAATCTCTGGTAGAGGTGTTTCTTTCGCTTCTAATGTCAAATAGTAGGTAGGTATAGTGGATGCTTTCGAGATTCGTTCATGAGTTGTGCGTGTTCCTTCTTGGAGATATGGGTTCTAAAATTCGTCAACAACATTTGTTTGAGTGAAACATTATGAAAATCTAATTATAAGTGTATTTTGGAGTGACTTTATTTGAAGTTTGTAGTGAGTATAGTCATGTAAAAGATGTGACTATGAAATATTTTGTACTTTGATAGGAATAATATCTCCTATATATATATATATATATATATATATATATATATATATATATATATATATATATATATGTCTTTGGAAAAGGGAATTCCAGAAGATTGTTGCAAAGAAAAATGAGTTTTAATCCAACCATTGTAATTCAATATTTGTCATACTTCGTAAGGTTTGCAAGAAATCTTTTTGTTTGTACAAAAATTCAATTAGATTTTAACTTAATTGAATTGTTATTATCTCCGAAACACGAAAACTAGGGTAGTCATTTTTATCTTGGTCAACATGACCATCTACTCGTAAAGACATCTTCGTCCTTATTAATCCTATTGTCTTAATTGGAGTGGTTTGCTTAAATCTATCCTCATCAAATCATAAGAGACCATGAGAATCTATAGGTAATAGAAATTATCATATTCACAACACCTGAATATAATACATGAAAATTTCGGTCTACGTGGATCAATATCATATATAGCACAACCATTCCTACATAGTAGAGTCACACTTGATACATTTGTTTGTACAAGATCCAAAAGACGACAAGTTCTTTAGACTATGTTTCCTACTTTCCGTGGTTAGGATAATAGTAAAAGCTAGTGAGGATATAAGTCTGATCTAGAGACTTCCTGGTGTCCCTCTGAGTGAAATCAGGTTTGTGGCATCATAAGGTCGAGACAGTCCTGAAGTGGTGTCTGAAGTTGTGCATCGATCAAATCTTAGATAATGTAGGTTCTGAACCATTCTTGAAGAATCTGCGGATGTTCCTGTTGAGTCTGTGATATTGGTATTATCTACTAGGTGTTATCTAGTTCATGGCAAGTGGGAATGGAAAAGGAAAATGACAATGGTGGTACTAGTGAATGGAATACTACCCTCCTTCGCGCTACCTCGCGACATCTAAGAGGTAAAACTAAAGTACGCATTTTAGGACGACCAATAGTGTAATAAGTAGCTGACGGTGGTGGTAGTACCTGAGTAGTGGGTGCTCTACTAGTGAAGGAAAGAAAACACACTATCTTCCTTGAAATAAGCATCCTAATAAGTCCATTAAGATTAAGTCTGAATACTCTACCAAACGGTATTCTATGTATAGGCTGAATGATAGGAAAACCCTGTTCCTATGACAAATCAATGGTGCTAATGGTGGTATAAGTGCAACTGGTGGTATAATGGTAGTGGAAGATGACAAGGCATCTTCAATGTCGGAATCCGATAAAAGGATGTCAGGGTGAGTATCTGAAGACATGTTACTTGTGAACCAGGTCAATAAAATGATATATATACGAATATGAGTATAAATAACTCGCACAGGGTATGCATGAAACAACATGTATCATGATTATGCACTTATGATGAAATGATGAGATGCTATGATGATGTGGTTATAGTCTAAGGTCCAAGATACATCCTAGTTCGCTATAACCTTAGCTCTGATGCCAATCTGTCACACCCCCAATTTACCTGACTTACAGCGGAATGGAATGCCTGGGGGTGTCTGTCATAGCATCACAGTTACAGTTACATTGAACGACCTAAAGTGTCGTTTGGAAAATACTTCGTTTGATCATTGAAATAATCCAGAGTTTACAATATGAGGTCCCCAAAAGGTGTTGCAAATTTATGAAAAACAAGTCAAATAGATCAAACGTTTACATAAGTGCATGAAATAATAGTGGGACGCGTCGACTCCGCGACTCCATGAAGGTCTAAATGCATGCCACATGAGCTACCTTAATAACCTGAAATACATTGCTAAAACGTCAACACGAATGTTGGTGAATTCCATAGGTTTATAAAATGTAATGTTGTACGGCCACCACAAGTATAAGTGCATGACAAAAGTCACGTAAAATAGTACAATAGACCTTAAGCTCATGACCCCGAAGCTAGACTGATGAAATATAGGCCCCTCCTGAATGTTTTACCAGAACACTCAAATGTGACAGACATGAAATGCATCCGCTTACTGTTGGTAAATACTACCACGGATGGAGGCGTCACCCTTAATAGATCTATCCACTCACTCTCGCTTAATCGGCAAATTAACGGTCCATGATAATAAATAGGGGACTTTAACATGTTGGTATGGCAACTTAAGCAATGTACATATGTTTTGGTACTTGGGCTCGTACTAAAATGATTGATGCAATGTATTCCCCCGTGGGATTTGAAATCAAAATATTGAATTGAAAACGGGGCTATGAAAACTCACCTCTAGCTGATGATACTGTGTGATGAAGTGTAATGAACAACAATGAACGATTAGCTGCCGCAACCTAATATGAATGATGAACGATCTACTTTAGATCTTGAAATGATATTGTGAATGTCCATGCACATGTTTCCTATACCACTCTACTCTTTGAAAAATACTTGTTGTTATCAAAATAATACATTTTCCAAAACTTAGGAAAATATGGCAACTAGAAAATAAAACTAGTTGAAATGTGTATATATATAATATATCGTATGTATAAGTGTTAGTGTTGAAATCCTCGATTTGAAATCCTTGAAATAACGACTTGTAGTAATAAAAATATACTTGTATTCACTAATACTTCATTAGTTATGATTTTGAGTACTTGGTTAATATTTCTAGAAATCTAGAGTTACTACGTAGTTGTAATATTATTTTTGTCAAAAGTTGTCAAAATAATATATGTTTTGCCGATATTGAAATATGAATATCTTTGTCGTTATAAGTCCGTTTTACTTGTTCTTTATATCCATGGTTACGTCTTAGTATATAGTAATATATTTTGGAAAGCTTGGCTCCTCCGGGTTACGTCTAAAGCCTCGTTTTGTCCGACGAAAAACGTCCAACAGCATGTATTTTCAGAAAAATACTTTTCATCAATAAACTTGCAAAAATCATAACTTCTTCGTTATAAACTCTTTTTAATCCGTTCTTGCGCCTACGGCTTCATTTTTGAAAGTATTTTCTAAAAATTTTGCCAAAGTTTACTTTATATTTACTGATTTTCCTAGGTTTACAAAAATGGGACAGTAGGTTTATATACTTGTTACAAATCCATTTTCCATGTTCAAAACTAGTTTCTAACATCACCAAATCTCTTGCAAACACCACAAAGCTAATCTAATCTTACCATACACCTTCTTAGGGTGTCATGGGTTCCTAATCATCACTAATCATGTTAATTTAACAAGGAAATCAAAATAAATATTTCTAGGGTTTCAAAGTTTAAAAGTTTACAAAATAAAGTGGTATAAGCTAGCATAAGCATGAAATATTGTGTGAAAATAATATGATCATAGTAAATACTTGAAGAAATGATGAAAATAAATTTGGTAAACTTACTTGGAATGATTTTAGGTGATTAGATGATGAAAACCTTGTGATTCTTGAGTTTATATTGCAAAACCCCAACAATAATCACTATATAAACTTGATTTAGACTTGAACTTTGAAAAATAAATGGATCTTGGTTGGTTTGGTTTTTAGCCGTGGGTTTGAGATGAGGGAGGAGGAAGAGAATACCAATTTTTCTACTAGAATATAATGAAGCTTGTTTGGAAAGCTAGTTAGATATTTTGTAGTGTTTAATTAGTTTAGTTATAATCAGGTACCAGGTTAGCTAGAAATAAATATTAACGAAGTTATTCGGGTCAAAATAAAGTTATAAAAATTGTAATAATATGTTGGGTACAAGTATTGAGTGATCGGGTGATTATTGTTTATTTTTCACGAAAACCGTCGTAATATTTATAGACTTACGTTATAAATAAAATAACTTTCCAAAATACTGGGTAAATGAATATTATAACTTTTATGATGATATAATGGATATAAAAATATGTCGGGACCATTGTGGGAATATTTAGATATATTCGTCTTGTTTATTAACCGTGTGTTAACGTTTATTTATAAATAATTATACGTAAAACGTTAAATATATCAAATATATAAATTTGAAAATCCTAAGAGTGGTATAACATGAAAATGCTATTATGATGATATGCAGTGTCCTTACTGATAATGAAATGAATTCGCACCTAAACCAATCCATTTACGCGAATTTGAATACCCGTAAACTAAATTTACGATGAAATCAGTAATGCAAGTAAATAGTGAAAAATTTTTTCCGGAAATGAATAGTGTTCAGTGAATAGTAAAATTTTCAAATGTTTCTCAGAATATCAAATTGACCTTGAAGATGATGAATAGTAAAATGATGAATAGTGTTTTGATGAATAGTGTTTGATGAATAGTGTTTTTCTAAAGTTTGGGAAATGACCTGAAATGGTGAGTTATGACAAAAACATACAAGGATATTGTGTCACAATTTAGTCTCATAAAATAGTTATATATATTGTTAATGTGTTATACTCTCGTATGGTTGAACATCTTTATCATTTTGCAAATTGTCACTATCATTTACTTTACCGTCATAAGATTGCGAAAAAAACATTTCATAGTATACTTAACATTGTCAATTAACAATTAAAAAAATTAATAAAAAGATTAATCTAATGTTCAAATTACATGTGCTGCAATTTAATTTCACAAACTAGTCATATATTACTATTGTTTCAAAAACTCTTAAATGTTTGAGCATCAGCATTATTTATTTCATAAAATAAAAATGTAATTCTCTTAAACATAGTATCAATATTAAAATAAAAAGGTAGAGAAAAAATATTGCACAAAAAAATAAATAAATAAAAACACACAAAAATGTAAATAATGAGGCAAATATAAATAATGAGGAGGCACTAATCACATCTAGTGCATACTTCACATCTAGTGGGTTAAGAGGTTTGAGCCTATGACCACGTTCGGGGGAAAAAATGCATTTATTTGTTCAAATATCTAAGCACGTTTAAATGAGTCAGATTAAGAGCATGTAAGAGGTTCTTTTCGAGAAACTATTGTTTTTAAAGATGGAAATGTTATAGGTTGCGTTTAGTAGACTTAGGATCAAATGAGAAGAAACCTTAAAATGAGAAGGATGAGAAATAGCTACAACTACACATTAGAGATGCATCAATTTGAATTAGATACATCATTAATCTTTTAGATACACCATAATATATTTTCTAGCTAAAAATTAGATGCATATACATATACTAGATACATTTCATCAAGTTAGAAAAATCGTATGTATTTTTTGTCCTCTACGGGTCAAATTTGTTGCTAGTACTACTTTGCATCTTTTTCACTTCAAAATCACTTTCGAAAGTAATTGAGATGCACATAAATGAATAGAGATGCATCTAATTCAAGTCGATACATCTCAAATATGTGGTTATAGCTATTTCCCATTCTTCTCATTTCAAGTTTTCTTCTCACTGGATCCTTACCCGCGTTTATTAATAGAAAAGTTTCCTTAGTTTTCATTTTTTAGTTTTCTTGAGAATGGGAGAGCTATTCTTGAGGAAGTTATAAAGAACTTATAAAAGGAGTTTTCTAAATATTTTATTTATAAACTTAGAAAACATGTTCTCCGTCTTTTTTAGCTTCGATGTCGAAGTCAGATGTGTTGTTTGATGCTAATTTATACATTCAGGTTTTTCGTGTTGGGTGGAGATTCTAGATCTCATAGAAGCTGAATTTAAGTTCTATGATTGACTATGCTTTTGATTCTTACATGACGGAAGCAAGCATGTATTTCTTGATTTTTTTTATTTCCGCTTGTATAGTCGTGGTAGGTTGTAAGTTTTATTATGTTAGTTATAAGAATGGATTGTCATTCTTATATAGTGGTTTTATGTAAGTGTCTTAAAGGACTGAAATGAGGGGTATCACCCTCATCTTTTGTACTTCAATGTTTTTTGTGTAATAAATTTTACCAAGGTGAAAAATCCATTTTACCAAAAAAGAAATAATAATAAAAATAAATAAAAAAGATAATAATTAATAAATAAATAAAATAAAAAAGTTTCTAAGAAGACTTAAAAAAAAAAAAAAAAAAAAAAAAAAAAAAAAAAAAAAAACCGCTTTAAACGCTTTTTTTATTTATTAGGTTTTCAAGAAAAAATCTTTCTAAGAAACGACATATTTTTCCATTATTAAACAGCCTCTTATTTTTAAAGACGGAAACGTTAATGGCCATTTAGTCTGCGAAAGATTTCCTATTTTTCTAGGAAATTTTTCATATAAAAAGAGAAAATTTAAAAATTCATTTAGTTAAACTTTTTTTCAATAATTTTCAAAAAATGTGAAATTCTTATTCTCTAAATTTTAACTAAGGGTTTGAAGTTTACTACTCTCACTTTTTTCATTCTCTAGGAATTTAGAAACGAAAAAACATGAAAAAATTTCACCAACTAAACGGCTCATCCACAACTAGCAAGTGTAGTGTTTGGGTTTAGTATTTTAAATATAGCTAGCATATGCAAAATGATGATGTTAGCTAAAGGATATAAAACTATGAGAAAATAGTGAAGTTGAAATATAATGCAAGTTGCAATGCATAAGAAGATGCTACGTATGCATATGAAATCTTTCCGTATATCTTGTTAAGATCTCCATATATTCTTCTTAAGATATGAAATCATTTCGTGTATTCTTTTAGGCTACTTGCAGTAAGGGGATTCAATCCTCTTACTTTTTCCTGCCACGTCAGCTTTCTCTCTCCAGCGATCTACAGGCGATTGGATGCCCCAGTAAGACGACCTACACTACAAAATAATACCCCACAAAATACCTCTTTTAATTACACACAAACAAAAAAAAAAGGGACGATTGTCGATCGGCTACACGACCCATTTGGGTTTTTTTCGTCTGACAACCGAATCGTGGCAATAAGGACGATCGAATGTAATCGATCTTATTAGTCGGTCGTGTATTGCTTCTGCATGCAGCCTTAGGCTACTTGCAGTAAGGGGATTCAATCCCCTTACTTTTCCCTGCCACGTCAGCTTTCTCTCTCCAGCGACCTGCAGACGATTCAGTGCCCCAGTAAGGCGACATACACTATAAATAACATACCCCACAAAAATACTTTTTATATTAAATAAACACACACACAAAATTGGACGACAATCGGTCCTTACCTCGACCCATTTCTAAAAAAAATCGTCACACGATCGATTTAAAATAAACCCCACAAAAAGACGACCGATTGTAATCGATCTTATTAGTCGGTCGTGTATTGCTTCTGCATGCAGCCTTAGGCTGCATGCAGTAAGGGGATTCAATCCCCTTACTTTTCCCTGCCACGTCAGCTTTCTCTCTCCAGCGACCTGCAGGCGATTCAGTGCCCCAGTAAAGTCGACCTTAATAATATTAATTAGAAAATGAAAGTTTTGTTTTTATGTGTGTATATTACTCGGTCTCATACACGACCGAAATCTTCCAAAACAACCATGTGATCGATTTGTCACAATAGAAAGATCGAGTGGGAAAAAGAAAAAGTAGTCGGTCGTGTAGTGTTACTGCATGCAGCCTTATATCCACAACTAGCAAGTGGCTTATCAAGTTGGTACTTCAATGTAATATTTAGTTCTCTATATATAGTTATGATCGGATCATTGTAAACACACACAATCTTCCTCTCAACCTTATGGTCTATAATTAAACATTCTCATCCTAAACTTCTTCCTCTACTTAGATTCCTTTGATTTGCTACAAAAGTATTTTAGCAAACAAGAATACTCTAAAAGAAACTATATGAAAGCGCTATCACATATATAGGAAAAATATTCCAAACAAGCTATAATTCCTCCGAACAAAGCCATTCAAACCCAACTCGAAAATGTAGCGTAAAACTACGTATATAATATGAAGTTACCTGAGGGGAATCGCCACCCGATAAATCATTCTACTCTAAAGAGCTCATACATCTTGATGCATAATCTCCGACACACCAATTATTCTCAACCTATATATTACATTCTAATGCATAACTATATGTTTTAATGCATAAAGATCATTACTGACTTGATCGTCGGAGGGGGTTCCCTCGGGCTCAGCTCCGGATCTCTCTAACGATCTTCTTTTGTCTTTTCAGCACTGTTACCGAAGACCCGAAAGTCAAGGTCAAGCTCAGTCAAAAAGGCCAGGTGACCTTGACGACCATGCGGATTTTGGTAGCATCATTTGGCGCCATCCGTGAGACCCGAGCAAAAACACTTAGCTTGTTTGCTCATCTTGTGTTGTCTCTAAACTATGGCTGACTATCGTCACAAACTCGTAATTCAGGTAAGTAAACATCTTCTTATCAAAGGTGACCAAGGGTCTATTAAAAGTCATTCAAATAAAATATGAAAATGGATGATATATACAGTAAATTACCCTCTGTTCAGATTCATACATCTTATGACCATTAGTTTGGTTTAAGATCTCCCTGAACAAATGGTATCTGTTAAAACTATAGGAAAAGTAAATGCTAGACTCTGATCATATTATTACGAATCAGTAACGTGTATTATTATCATTTTAAACTATTGGCGTCCCATCTTTAAACCAAGTTGCAACAAATGTTTAATCAGATGATTTGTCAAAGCAACAAATACTGTTATATCACAGTCTTTCATCTCGAAGAGGCTTGCTGAGATCGGTAGAAATCCACTGATCAAAGCTGAATAACAGTTTTTAAAGCCACTTATATAAAATGATAAAAAAATATAAAGTATCATGACATGATCTCATTCATAACTAATCGATTCTCATAGATAGAGGTGCAAAAAAATCGGTTTTTTTCGGTTTTCGGTTTTTTAATAACCAGTTATAAAAAAATCAGTTTTTCGAATAACCAGTTTCGGTTCGGTTTCGGTTTTTCGGAATCGGTTTTCTTCGGTTATAAATGTTCGGAATCAGTTTTTTTCGGTTATAAATTTTCGGAATCGGTTTTTTTCGGTTTTTTACCGGTTCGCTTTTTCCGGTTAAAAATGTTCGAATTCGGATTTTTTATCGGTTGTTTACCGGTTCGTTTTTTTCCGGAATTTTACTAAAAGCTTCGAACATTTATTTAATAAAATTGTTAATTATCAAACATATAACTAAACAATATTCTCATAACTTTTATTTAAACAATACAATTATACAATCATAACTTTTATTTAAACAATACAATTATACAACAAAAAAATACAATCATAACTTTTATTTATACAATACAATCATAACTTTTATTTAAACAATACAATCATAAAAACATATAAAGACTAATACATTTTGCGAGCTTCGGCATGGCCATCACCCGAAAACATATTAGTGTAATCAAGTATATCGAGCTTCGGCATTGCCATCACCCGTTATACTCAACTAGTCACTCAAGTCGCCATCAAGATCATTTTCTTCCAAAAAATCTTGTACATCTAAATCTTCAACTTCAAATTCTTCAAACTCACCTTCATCTAATTCGCCTTCGGTATTCGTAGTCGAAGACGAAGGTGATATCCCCGCTTCTTCTTCTTCTCTTATTATACCTTCTTCAACATCTTCATCTATTATTGGACCTTCCAACGACGATTCATGTTGTATCCTATCTACTCCGTCCAAATAATCTTTCAAACATACACATACTTCCACGGATTCGCATGTTAGTCTTGTCCTTCTATCCGATATAATTCGACCACTAACCGAAAAGGCCGATTCAGAAGCTACCGTCGAAGCTTGGGCCGCTAATAAGTCACGAGCCATAGCGGATAAAACCGGATATTGGATTTCCCTTTCTTTCCACCAAGCCAAAATGTCAAAGTTTGCAAACTCATTGGGACTTGAAGTTCTTAAAAAGTTTGTAGCCATATATTGTCCCAATTCGCTTGTTGGGGCCGATGATCGTTGACGCCTTGTAGCGTCTTCAAATAAAGAATTATAAAGGTTTATATTAATGTTTCTTGTTTGGGACGATCCGGCCCGCATTTGGTCAACAATTGGGTTTTGTTGGTGACCATATTTTGTTGCATAAATGCCAAACAATTTTTGAAAATGTTCGTTAAATCTAAAAATTTGAGATGTTATATAGTTGGGGTCTTCACCGTCTAACCCAAAAGATAAGTCTAAATTTTCTATTATTTTTGTTATTAAATAATCTACACCTCCAACATTTAAACATGGATTAAGTGCGGCGGAACAAATAAAAACTAAAGGTAAACTAGCAAAATATTTTATAAATTTCTTTTTTATAATTTTAACCATTTTTCTAAACATTCGTGAAGGTGAGTTTTTTAAATCATATAATTTTTCCGTCATAGCATAAATTTGTTTTAAAACTAATGGGCTAGTTGGGTAATAAACACCCGATAATATAGTTGTTGCCTCTTTAAAAACTTGTAAAAACATAGTTAATTCATTTAGTCGATCCCAATCTTGGTCGTTTAGTATTATGTTGGACAAATTTTTATTAATAAGTTTTTGATTATAAGCATGTAAAGTCGCACGTTGTCGTAATATATTTTCAAACATCATGCAAGTAGAATTCCATCTAGTATTAATATCAAGGCAAGGTCCTAGGGGTTCTTCATTACACATTTTATGAAAACGTTTATAGTTTATTTGTCGTTCGTTGCTCGATTTATATATCAGTACTAATAAACCCCTAAATTTCGTATATAACTTATCACATATTTTTAATGCCGCTTGTACGGATAAATTTATAACATGAGCAACACAACGGGAATGAAAAAAAGCACCATCTAAAATAGGTTTTACACGTAATTTTAACAAGTCCATAGCTCTAGTATTATTTGATGCATTATCTAGTGAAATCGTAAAAACTTTATCATCTAAATTATATTCAATTAAAGTGTCATGCAAAATTTTTCTTAAATTACATCCCGTATGAGGATAACCAAATATTTTAAAAGCGATTGTCCGTTTCATTAATAAACAAGATTCGGGATTAAACCAATGAGCCGTAACTGCGAGATAAAAATTTTCCGTACCATGTGGTGCGGTCCAAGTATCCGTAGTTATAGAAACACCATATTTATAATCACGAAAACCTTCAATTATTTCTTTTTTAGCCGTTTTCTATAATTTAAAAGCATCACTTCTAAGAGTAGTACGATGATGAGGCGAAAAATGATCCGTTTTTAGGGGGTCATTTAAGCCCGAATCCGACTTTATTTGATCAAATATTGCCCTAAATCGTTCCTTTTGTGATTTTAGGTGTTTGGAGAGTGAATTCTGGAAAAGAAGCTATTTTGGACGTTTTTGGAGCATAAAAGTGAAGAAAACGGCTAAGTACCAAATTTCCATGCTGAAAATACAAGGTGACGGCGTCAAGACCATCAGCTTGACGGCGTCAGACATGAAGAATTAAACTCCGAAGGTGGTGACGTCGTCAGAAGGACTCGTGACGGCGTCAAAGTGGCAAAATTAATATACCGTGGGTGGTGACGGCGTCACATAGGCCGTCACAAGTGGATCAAGGCCGTCCGAGGAAGTATATGGCGGCGAGGTGACGGCGTCAGAAGTTACTCTTGACGCCGTCAGACTGTTTTTCCTATATATAGTTTTCTAGTTTTTTCATAAAAGAAGAGAAGTTTTGGTGAAACCCTAAAGACGATTTTGGTGCCTCTTTTACAGGTTTTTCAAGGGTTTCAAACCCTTGAGACCTTGCATTGTAATTGAGATAAGCGTACTTTCAATTCAATCAATATGTCTATGTGTTGGTTGTTTATCTTTTGTTCTTATCTCAATTCTACTATGCTAGGCTAGATCTCTCTTGTGTTTGCTTAGATCTAATGAAACCTAGATGTTGATTATGTGTTGATTACTTGTCTATTCTTGTTTTGAATGAATGATTTATATGTTAGGCTTAAGAAAACTGGCAGATCTCCAAATGGTAACATGCTTGAACGTCTTAAGAAACATGAACCGAGGCATACTAGGTCTTTATTGGTTGTATTTAATGCATGAGCCACTGTTTACAATCCCTATAGTTGTGCTGGGTCATGGTGTAGGAGGAGATAAGAGCTCATAGAGTTGGGGAGTTATGTATGCCACCCCACGAATGGTATTAAGGAATACAATCCGTCATTCATACAAGTGTAACAAGTAATTAACATGTAAAAGATATCTAGGGAGTAATGAAGTCTAAGTAAACACAATTTCTCCAATCACTGCTCACAACTTTAGTATAATTTAGTTTAATTTCATTTTTTATTATTTTATTTTGATTGCATCTTAGCTTTGGGTTAGTTGAATAGCAACTAATTCCGCCCACTCCTTCGAAACCCGAGATTTTAATTGCTTTCATAAAAATATAAAAATACAAAAATAATCATCTCTCACCTCTAGAACTATTAATTAGGTTTTCTAATCCTAGCGACACTATTCCTAAGCTGAACGATCAATCCCCCGGTACTTGTCACTATACTATACTACAACGATCAGGTACACTGCCTGGTGGGGGTTGTAAGCTTCTTGAGATCCCTCGAGAGGTAAAGCAAGGTGCGATTCCCACGCATCAAGTTTTTGGCGCCGCTGCCGGGGAATAGTTATTGTCTAGGTTAGGATTTCTTTTTATTAGGTCTACTTGCTAGATTCCTTTCTAGTAAGATTTTTATTTTTATTTTTAGGTCTTCTTTAGTCTATCTTATTTCTTCGTGCCTTTATTTGTAACTCTTCACCATTCACCATCATGGCAACCAACGAATTCTCCAACCTTAGGATCACTAGAAGTCGTAGCACCACTAAAGACCTCGTCTTGCCTTATGCAGAACCCGAAAGAGAAATGTGTAGGTTAAGACGAACTCACTCAACACCTGAACCATCCAGCATTGCTATCGACTTTGATGCACCTCTCTCTGAAGAAAATTCAGAAAATCACATCACAACCCCGAGCTCCCACAATGAGACGAATACTCCTATAATACCTCCTCCTAAGCGTCTCAAGGATTACTCTTCCCCAACTCCTCGTGGGTTTTCTAATGCCATTGTTTATCCGAACGAACATGCCAACGAGGTCTTGCATGCAAATGATATTTGGCTTGTCAAAAGTGTTTGTAAGTTCCACGGACTTGATGAGGAAAATCCGATCCAACACATCAAGGACTTCCTAAAAATAGTGGATACCATCCATACGGATGGGACTACTAGAAACACATCCCGACTGCGATTCTTCCCTTTCACCTTATACGAAAAAACCCAAGAATGGTATAACAAACTCCCCTCCGAATCTATTTTCACATGGGAGCAACTCATATCCAAGTTCTATGAGAAGTTCTTTCCACCTGGAAAAACCTCAGCATTTAGGGATAGGATCCTTCGTTTCCGAAAGGGGAAGGATGAACCCTTCCATAAAGCGTGGACTAGATTCAAAGATTTAATAAGACAAGTTCCACATCATGGCATTGAACTTTGGCTCTTGGTCCAAATCTTTTACGAAAATATCTCCTCTAATGACCGGAACGGAATCAACCAATCTAGGAAAGGAAGATTGGCCAATCTTAGTGCCGAGGAAGGATGGGACAGGATTGAAGAATATGCCCAAGACCTGGATGACACTTGGGATGAACCTGAGTCGACTATCGGCATTTCTGAAACCACCTCGGATCGATTGAGCAAAGTTCACAAAAGAATGGATTACCTAGCTGGATCACAACCACCTAAAATGCTGTCAAATCCTTACTTGATCTGCGATTACTGTGGAGGTCCGCATGAGGTGGAGGAATGCGGAGGAGCAGCCACAACTGAACATGCGTGCTTGTCAGGAGGAGACATTTATGCTGATCCCTCCCTTTTGCCTTTCTACCAAAATGATGATTATACCCTTTGGGGAAATCTGGTGAGGAAAAGAGAAGGGGAGGGAGGCCCTGAATTCAAGATCAGGAGCAATTTCGAAGATGACCTTGGTCACTTCACTCAAGAAAAAGACTTGCAAATGAAAGGGCTTAATGAGCTTTTCGACGAACAGCAGGAGGATGTCGGAGAATTTTTCAGCAAGCTTAACTCAGCCCTAGATAACCTCCAACCACCGTCAGAAAGAGGAAAAGATCCCATGCTCGCGATAACCACACGGGCCGGAACAACAACCAAGGACCCTCCTTACCCAAATTCATCCCCCGTCACACTCGATTCAGACAAACCTGGGGAGGAGGAGCAGGATGTCGGTATTGGCACCCCGGACCAACCACCAGTGACAACCCCCTCCCCATCAGCCCTTCCTAACCCACCTGTGAGAATTCCATACCCATCCCGACTAAGGAACCAGAAAACGGAGAATGATAACAAGAGGTTCTTGTCATACCTAAAAGACTCGGTTGTCACCATACCTCTCCTGGATGCTTGCTATCACATGCCAAAGTATAGCACATACTTCAAAAAACTGCTCGCTAACAGGAAGAAGCTCGAGGGTCTTGTAACCCTAGGGGAAGAATGCTCAGTGGTGACCCATAAAGGGCTACCAAAGAAGGTAGACGATCCGGGCAGCTTCACCTTGCCATGCTCTATAGGACCTCTATCAATCAAGAATGCTCTTGCCGATTTGGGAGCAAGTATCAACCTCATGCCTCTCTCTATGTTCCGTAAACTAGGATATTCCGGATTGAAGCCTACCCGTATGAACATCCAACTAGCCGATAGATCAGTCAAATACCCCGAAGGGATATGTGAGAACGTGCTAGTCAAGGTTGGGAAATTCAAATTCCCTGTCGACTTCGTAATCCTGGATATGGAGGAGGACGACGTGGTACCTATCATTTTAGGTAGACCATTTCTTGTTACCGCTCGTGCAGTCATCGATGTCTACGATGGCAAATTGACCTTACGAGTAGGAGACGATAGCACAACCTTCGACATTAAGGATTCTATGGACCTCTCCCTCGAAGCATCCAACTGGCTCTACTTTATCGGGGAAGTAGATGAGCTCACAGATATCATTGATGACTGCATCGATGAACAAATCGATGAAGGCTGGCTACGGGACGAGAGTTTTTTGCCTTTGCTGGAGGTGGAAAAGACGGAGGAAGTTAATGCAGTCTCCTTCTACCCCAGACAAGAGGCAACGGAGCATCTCGAGCTCCGCAAGCCCGAGAAGAAGCTCAAACCTTCTATTATCGAGCCCCCTGACGTTGATCTTAAAGAGCTCCCTAATCATTTGGAGTATGCCTTTCTTCAGGGAGAAAACCAACTCCCGGTAATCATAAATTCTTCCTTGGAAAAGGAACAAAAAGTTAAACTCTTAGAGGTCCTGAAGAAATACAAGGGGGTACTCGCATGGAGTGTGGCCGACATTAAGGGGATTGACTCCACTTTTTGCACACATAAGATTCTTATGGAGGAAGATTATAAACCCACTGTGCAACCCCAGAGGCGAGTGAACCCTAACATTAAGGAGGTAGTGAAGAAGGAAGTTATCAAACTTTTGGATGCAGGACTGATTTACCCGATCTCGGATAGCCCATGGGTTAGTCCTGTGCAGGTTGTACCTAAAAAGGGTGGAATGACTGTAGTAAAAAATGACAAGGGTGAGATGGTGCCACAGAGAACTGTCACTGGATGGCGGGTATGCATTGACTATCGAAAGCTCAACGATGCCACGAGGAAAGATCACTTTCCCTTACCATTCATTGATCAGATGTTAGAAAGATTATCTGGACACGAGTACTATTGCTTCTTAGATGGATTCTCTGGATATTTTTAAATCCCCATAGCACCTGAGGACCAAGAAAAGACCACGTTTACTTGCCCCTATGGAACGTTTGCCTACAAAAGGATGCCTTTTGGGCTATGTAATGCCCCCGCCACTTTCCAACGTTGCATGACCGCAATCTTTCACGAACTTATGGAAGACAGCATGGAAGTATTCATGGATGACTTTTCAGTCTTCGGAAACTCCTTCGACCGTTGTCTTGCTAATTTAGAAAAGATGCTTAAACGTTGCGAGGAAACCAACTTGGTGTTGAACTGGGAAAAGTGTCATTTCATGGTAAAGGAAGGGATTGTGTTGGGCCATAAGATTTCAGGGAACGGGATAGAGGTGGACCAAGCCAAGGTTGAAGCTATATCTAAGTTACCATACCCCACAACCGTTAAGGCAATACGCAGCTTTTTGGGGCACGCCGGATTTTATCGGAGATTCATCAAAGACTTCTCCAAAATTGCCCGGCCAATGACTCAATTGCTTGTGAAGGATGCTCCATTCGATTTTTCCCAAGAATGCAAAGATGCTTTCGACCTCCTAAAAAGGGAACTCACTCAAGCTCCAATCATGATCACACCCAACTGGGAGTTACCATTTGAAATAATGTGTGACGCTAGCGACTTCGCTGTCGGGGCTGTATTAGGTCAGCGACGTGACAAGCTTTTCCAACCTATTTACTACGCTAGCAAAACCATGAATCCCGCCCAAGAGAACTACTCCACCACCGAAAAAGAATTATTAGCCGTAGTGTTTGCATTCGACAAATTTCGACAATATCTTGTCCTTTCAAAGACAGTCGTCTTCACTGACCACTCAGCTCTTAGATATCTGTTTGCGAAACAGGACGCCAAGCCACGACTGATTCGGTGGATCTTGTTGCTACAAGAATTTGATGTTGAGATTCGCGATAAGAGGGGGGCAGAGAATCTAGCCGCCAATCATCTATCTCGCCTGGAAAACCCCTTGGATAAACACGATAGAAGTGAAATTAAGGATTCGTTTCCCGACGAACAACTGATGTCTATCCTTGATTCGGAACCATGGTACGCCGACTTCGCCAATTACTTCGCAAGTAGATGTAGACTTGTTCCTGAACACCTGACTAAATACGAAAGGAAGAGGTTCTTTTCCCAGCTGAAATATTACTTCTGGGATGAACCATTTTTATTCCGAAGGTGTCCTGACCACATTATAAGGCGTTGTGTTTCGGAGAATGAGGCAGTGAAAATCATGAGGGAATGTCACTCCGGTCCCTCTGGAGGGCATCATGGGATAAATGTTACTGCTCGAAAGATCCTCGATGCAGGATTCTATTGGCCCACAATTTTCCGTGATGTAAAAGATATGGTACAAGCATGTGATGCATGTCAACGGGCTGGAAATATATCACATAGGGATGAGGCACCTCAGAACTTTATACAAGTTTGTGAGGTATTCGATGTTTGGGGGATTGACTTTATGGGACCCTTTCCATCCTCAGGGGGAAACGAGTACATCTTGGTCGCCATTGACTATGTTTCGAAATGGGTTGAAGCACAAGCCCTTAGGACTAATGATGCTAGAGTGGTCATTCATTTCCTAAAAAAGCTTTTCGCAAGATTCGGGATTCCGAAGGCTCTCATCAGTGATAGGGGGACACATTTTTGCAACGCGCAAATGGAAAAGGTCATGAAGAGGTATAGAGTACCCCACCGATTCTCCACCGCCTATCATCCACAGACAAATGGCCAAGTCGAAAACACCAATAGAGCTATTAAAAGAATACTTGAAAAAACGGTTAGTCAAAACAGAAAGGACTGGTCATTCAAACTCGACGAAGCCTTATGGGCATTCCGAACTGCTTACAAAACACCTATTGGAACGACCCCGTTCCGCATGGTGTATGGTAAGGCATGTCACTTACCGGTAGAATTAGAACACAAGGCTTATTGGGCGCTTAAGGCATGCAACTTAGATTACACAACTGCGGGGAACAATAGGTTTTTGCAATTACACGAGCTTGATGAGCTTAGATTAGAAGCCTACGAATCCTCCATCACATATAAAGAGAGAGCTAAAAGATGGCATGATCAAAGAATTAAGAAACCCAAAGAATTTTCAGAAGGAGACAAGGTCCTATTATACAATTCTCGGTTGCGATTATTTCCGGGAAAACTTAAGTCTAGATGGTATGGGCCATTCACGGTGAAGAATTCCTCTAAATTTGAAGCTGTAGTGTTAGTTGATGATGAGGGTAGGGAATTCACGGTTAACATACAACGTGTAAAACAATACCAAGAAAATAACAATGAAATGATTAATGAGGAGGATGTGATGTTTGATGATGAGATTACGTAGTAACCCACGACTTTGAGTCTAGCTACAAGACTCGTAAATAAAGAAAAGCTCTTCTTGGGAGGCAACCCATGTTTTGTGTGAATTTTATTTGTTTGATTGTTTTTTTTTTTTTTTTTTTTTGCTTCCGTATGCATGTTTTATTTTTATTGTTGGTTGATCATGTGTCTCTACTAAAATGTGAAATACTTTATTATGTTGTTTGGCCTAGTCTTAACTTCAACCTAAAGGTATTTTTGCAAAAGATAAGTGTAAGGGGAAACCCCAAATATGTTTTTAAGAAACAAACCGATCATGATTCTCAACAATATTTAATGAACATGTATATTAGTATTTGTTAGAGTCAAATGCTTGTATTGAGTCATAATGAAGTTTTGCAGGATTTTCCAGGAAGTAGGACAAAGTTTTTCCAGAAATTTTCCGGAAACTTAACATAAGAATTTCTGCAGGTCCATTCTGACGGCGTCAGAGTTTACTCTTGATGGCGTCAGGAGTTAAAATCTGGAAATTTTACCGGTTTTGTTTTTCTAACGGAGTCTTATAGTTTTTGTGAATTATCAAGTTTTATAATCTCCAGGAAATCTGCAAACTTCATTCCACAAGCATTATATCTTACTTTGTTTTCTAGGATTTAGTAACTTATATAGGATGCCGTCGATTTTACGCGAGGTTGCCTTGTCTACTTTTGTCAGGATTTACAGGTTATTTATGACAGGAAGATGATTTATATTCTGGAAGGGAAGCTTTGATTGTTCGTTTTCTTGGAAGAAGATTTAACCTGGCCACCTAAAATCCATACCGAGCGAATCAGGGGAGTATTTGATTTCATTCTCTTTACTTCTTAACTTTTACATTCTTTACTTGAACATTGGGGACAATGTTCATCTTAAGTGTAAGGGGAGGGTAAAAAGATGATACCTTACATATGCACTTTCGCTTGAGTTTGTTTTGTTTGATGGTAGATGTGTAATAAAACTATGAGAAATACTTGTTAGTGCAATTTTAGCGCCAAATTTAAAATTTTTTACAACATTTAGGAGTGAAACTTTAGCCATAGCAAGTGTCTTATGGATAGGAGATTGTATGACTAGCACATAACCGTATATTCAGAAAAATTTTCCACCCAAAAATGCGAGGTTCGCCTTTAGATTTGATAGGAAAAGCATTTATTATTGGTGCTTATGAGTGTACCGGTAGCATTTAGATTCTAGAACTTGCGTTAGTGATGCATCCCGAGACCGCTAGTGAGACTACATTCGTGTAGTAGGATTTACTACATGATAAGAGGCATTAGGATCACCCTTGTGTTAAACCCGTATTACAATTACTTGACCATTTAAGTCATATTACTTGGCTAGTTAAGTCAACTAATTTTTCCCACACCCTTAGCGTTGTACTCATCTTTAGTACACGATACCCCTAGTACACCCCTCCGAGCCTATCTTTTCGTTTCTAACTTTAAGCATCTTACTTAAAGGAAGAATTTGTTACACCCCACTTAAATGTACACCCAAATCGCCTTAGCCTTCCGTGTATGCGCTCATTTTTAGTGCATTATTGTTATTTGTTAAACCCTAAGTTAACTTTCTAATTGATTACATGGTTGCTAAGTCGAGTCATATCCTTGTACATATTGTTTTGGGACGATTGGGACTCATGGGTAAGTACTTATTTTATGGAGTAATGGGGAAGAACATCATTTATTACCCCCATATGTACGTTAATCTTAAAAGTGTTCCAAGTGTTTTAATTTTCTTAATTCGAGTCACTAGAATAGTTTAATGTAAAGTATGTAAAGATTCAAGTGTAAGGGGAATGCTCAAACCCCTATGATGTATTATTTTGGATGATAGGGTAAGAGTGTATGAAAAAAAAAAAAAAAAAAAAAAAAAAAAAAAAAAAAAAAAAAAACGGACTACCATCCCGTTTCATTCTATGTTTATTTTATGTTTTTGTTATTTTTCATTTATTAGCTTAAGTCGAGTCTAGTCTTGGCTTAGCAACGCCATCTTGTACATGTAATTAACCGAGATTGTTAACTCGCCACCAGTAAAACTTTCTTTATCCAACAAAACCGTGTAATTCATATCCTTACACCTAACGTTATAACCCTTTAAAAGACCTCTTTGATAGTTTATCCTAGGTGCTTACGCCATGTGGTGGAGGTTTGATCCTTTCCCAAGCCTATGGTAATCTATTTTGCTATGACAGGTAGTGAGAGATATCTTCCATTTCCATAATGTTATATTACTTTATTACACCCGAGAGATGTGAGCATCTAAACACTATTTGTGAGGTGCTTGTGTATGACCTCCGTGCTTGTCTATTGGTCTTTAGTGGAACGATTATTTGTTGTAATTACTTTTATATTAGTGTTAAATGACCCCTAACTTGTCTTTTGAGTAGAATAAAAGCTCATTTGCTTGAGGACAAGCAAATCTCAAGTGTAAGGGTATATGATGAGGCGAAAAATGATCCGTTTTTAGGGGGTCATTTAAGCCCGAATCTGACTTTATTTGATCAAATATTGCCCTAAATCGTTCCTTTTGTGATTTTAGGTGTTTGGAGAGTGAATTCTGGAAAAGAAGCTATTTTGGACGTTTTTGGAGCATAAAAGTGAAGAAAACGGCTAAGTACCAAATTTTCATGCTGAAAATACAAGGTGACGGCGTCAAGACCATCAGCTTGACGGCGTCAGACATGAAGAATTAAACTCCGAAGGTGGTGACGGCGTCAGAAGGACTCGTGACGGCGTCAAAGTGGCAAAATTAATATACCGTGGGTGGTGACGGCGTCACATAGGCCGTCACAAGTGGATCAAGGCCGTCCGAGGAAGTATATGGCGGCGAGGTGACGGCGTCAGAAGTTACTCTTGACGCCGTCAGACTGTTTTTCCTATATATAGTTTTCTAGTTTTTTCATAAAAGAAGAGAAGTTTTGGTGAAACCCTAAAGACGATTTTGGTGCCTCTTTTACAGGTTTTTCAAGGGTTTCAAACCCTTGAGACCTTGGATTGTAATTGAGATAAGCGTACTTTCAATTCAATCAATATGTCTATGTGTTGGTTGTTTATCTTTTGTTCTTATCTCAATTCTACTATGCTAGGCTAGATCTCTCTTGTGTTTGCTTAGATCTAATGAAACCTAGATGTTGATTATGTGTTGATTACTTGTCTATTCTTGTTTTGAATGAATGATTTATATGTTAGGCTTAAGAAAACTGGCAGATCTCCAAATGGTAACATGCTTGAACGTCTTAAGAAACATGAACCGAGGCGTACTAGGTCTTTATTGGTTGTATTTAATGCATGAGCCACTGTTTACAATCCCTATAGTTGTGCTGGGTCATGGTGTAGGAGGAGATAAGAGCTCATAGAGTTGGGGAGTTATGTATGCCACCCCACGAATGGTATTAAGGAATACAATCCGTCATTCATACAAGTGTAACAAGTAATTAACATGTAAAAGATATCTAGGGAGTAATGAAGTCTAAGTAAACACAATTTCTCCAATCACTGCTCACAACTTTAGTATAATTTAGTTTAATTTCATTTTTTATTATTTTATTTTGATTGCATCTTAGCTTTGGGTTAGTTGAATAGCAACTAATTCCGCCCACTCCTTCGAAACCCGAGATTTTAATTGCTTTCATAAAAATATAAAAATACAAAAATAATCATCTCTCACCTCTAGAACTATTAATTAGGTTTTCTAATCCTAGCGACACTATTCCTAAGCTGAACGATCAATCCCCCGGTACTTGTCACTATACTATACTACAACGATCAGGTACACTGCCTGGTGGGGGTTGTAAGCTTCTCGAGATCCCTCGAGAGGTAAAGCAAGGTGCGATTCCCACGCATCATACGACTTACATGTTGATACCGCGGTTGTAGCCTCCTTTTGATGATCTCCGTAAGCTTGACGTTGTCGAAGTGGTTGAATGGAAGCCCTTGTTGAATGACAAACTTCGTAAAATCAAGTCGAAGCGCATCCGCATCATATATAAAAACTTGAACATCCGCACCAATAGTAGCTTGCGAACTAGTATTTTGACCCGCCTTACAACTACCAATATGATTCCTAAGTGTAGAGTTAAACCCGGTGCTATAAAAATTCCCACATTTCCAGCAACGCGCCTTTATATTACCATCTTTCATAACACACATATCGAAATTAGACCACACATCACCTTTTCGGGTAGTTTGTCTAACAAGTTCAACATCATCATTTGTGTAATGTTGTTTTCGGACATTGCTAGTAGCAACGGAGGGAGTAGTGGAAGCTTGTTGTGATTGTGAGTTTTCCATTATAGCGAATTAGCGATTTTAGATTGTTTTTGAGAGATTAGAGAAAGAAATGAGATTGTTTTTGATGTGTTTTCAACCCCAACTCATTACCTCTATTTATAGTGCCTTAAAACTCCCCAAAACCCTCAAAAATTTCAAAAAAAAGGGTCATATGGCTACTAGCCGTTTGGCCTCGGTATTTAAAAAAAAAAACCGGAAAAAACCGGTCCTAACGGCTATTTTTTTTTAAACGGTTATATTTTAAAAAAACCGGTTATAACCGGTTAAAACCGGTCAAAACGGCTATTTTTTTAAACGGTTATATTTAAAAAAAACCCAGTTATATCCGGTTTTTTTTTTTAAACGGTAACTTTTTTCCTTTTTTTTAAAAAAAAAAAAAAAAAAAAACAAACAAACAAACAAATAAAACCGGTTAAAACCGGTTTTATTTAAAACCGGATAAAAAACCGGAAAAAAACCGGTATAAGGTGAAAACCTATAACCGGTCTAACCGGTCCGGTTTTAGAAAACCGGTTCGGTTTTTTATAAAACCGATTTTGTCAAAACCGGTCACCGGTTTAACTACCGGTTAAACAAAAAACCGGTCATGCCCTTGCACCTCTACTCATAGATACGATTAATTTGTTCTGCCATGGATCTTTGGTTCAGTCCATTTTCAAAAAAAAAAAATCTTATAACAAGTTGACAGCAGCTTCTAAATATATGTGTAATTTCTAATAGGACCCGGATGCATAGGCGGTTTTGGGCTGGCGCAACATCAACAACCGAGCCGGGCCCAACCCACTAAGGGGCACTAAAATTTTTTATACCCATTATATGTACTAGGCTCAACCCAATTAAAAATAAACCATATTAATCAGCAACCGAGTCGGGGCTCAATCCACTTAAATATATTTTATTTTGTAGAAGTAATACTTTTGTTACAAGAATGATTTTTGTTCGTATTTTTGGCTTTTCGTACTTGATTATGGTTTAAGGATATTATAATAAGAGTAAAGATCATTTGAGGATCAAATTTTTTTTACATACCAAGAGACTAATCTCCACCCTCCATCTTCCCTCCATCTTTATTTGATCTAATGAATGAGATTAATCCCAACAATTTAAAAAACCCACTTTCATCTTTTTTTTTTCAAATATTAATATCTTTCAAACCGTTAATCGTTAATCGAAAAAAAATATACCGTTACGACGAGCATTTAATTATCTTTCTATAGATATGCTAATTGATATATTTTCGATTTTTTTTTTTTTCGTTTTTTTCATGTTTTTTTTCGTGGCCGAAAAAATTATATATGATATTACATATCATATCATATATGATATTATATGTAATATCATATATGATATTACATATCATATATGATATGCAATATCATATAAGATTTTTTTTCGGTCACGAAAAAAAAAACGTGAAAAAAACGTTTTTTTTTTTTTCGAAAGTATAGCAAAGTGCCCGTCTATAGAAAGATAATTAAATGCCCGTCGCGATGGTGTAATTATTTTCGCTTAACGATTAACGCTTTAAGAGATATTTAAATTATAAAAAATGGGTGAAATAATAAAATGCTTTTAATCTCAACCATTGATTTTTTTTTTAGATGGATGGTGGGGATGAGTCCCTTGGTATGTAAGGAATGATTGGTTTGTAGAATAACTCGACTCTTATAATAAAGGGGCACTTTTTTTTGCATGTCGGACCTAATTTTTTTTTTTACGTTTTCAGCACCGACCCTGCCGGGATGAGATTGTTATCGATCAATACAAATTATAAAATAGAGTTTCACTAGAGTCCTATTTCAACACTAATTGACCAAAAATAACAATAATAATAATAAATGGGGCTTTATCATATGATTTCTTATAGAATTTCAAGTCCTGTACCAAAACCAATCGGCAACTTTTATTTCAGAAAATGGAGTCCCTAAATCAAAACCAATTGGCAAGAAAAACATGTATTTACATGATTCCTTACAGCATATAAATATCATTCTGTTTATCAAATTTAGTAAATTTGGTTGGTTGAATCATCCGAAGTTTATGGAAAATTTTCATGACTTATTTGGTAAAACACTGGAAAGGTAAGGAAGTAGTCATTTGATTCAGTGCGTTTCTAAACCAGTTTCAGATAGTAATTACATCAAATAAACATTCTCTTGCAAAGTTTTATTGAGAAGCCTTAACCCACTGGTCAGAGTCTTACAAATTACTATCAAAATGCAACACAGCGCAATTTCAAAAGTAGGCCAAGAAAGTAATAGTTGTGCCAACGGGCTGTCTTTGTTTCTAGTGTTAATAAACAGAATGCTTTCCCTATCTTTTCTGAATTCAATCAATCATGTGACTATGTGAGAATCCATAATGAATCCATGGTTTGGTTCATGTAAACATACATTTTTTATATAGCCACCAAGGCGCGCAACAAACCGTAGTTTTGTAACTCACCTTTTATGAGTTAACTGGTAGGAAGTTTCACCATATATCTTTGTAGAAGGGAAGTACTACAACTAGTAATCTTCCTTTCGAATTTCTATTATATATGCAACTGTTTACTAATGTAAATTGTGCAAGGTAGAAGTGATGCAAGCTCATGTGAAATTTCTAGACATCGGCTATCTTTCCAATGTGAGCTTCAATCTTTTCAAATTACTTTGTGGAATGTGACACACCCATTAAGGGAACATGATCCACTTAAAAAATGTGGCATCATCGTATTAAGAATGATTATGAGATACTACCATTCAATTCGGCCATGAACTAATAACTCGTACCGTTGCATATCAAGGTAAGTTTCTATTATATCTATCCTTTAGAGATCGAAACTTTCTTTACTAAAAAGTTTAAATTGGAAAACAGGGGAATTTGGTTTCCGTTGAAATATAAAGAGCGAGGAAAAATAGATTGATAAACCCATGGTTGCCCATTCATGAATCATATCAAGATTCACAATACAAGCCTCTTGAACTATGATTCAAGTCCGGTTTTATTTTTCAAAAATGATTTATTCATTGATAAGAACTATACAGTTGGTATAATTGACCATAACAATCATTAGATTTATACGTAATCTCGCTAGACATTTTTAATGTCTCAATAAGGTATGAAATAAGTGAACGCATATCGTTTATTAATAAGTTTGACTTTTCCTTATGATGAGGTACGACATCAGCCAAGTTATGGTGCCATTAACAAAAGTATGCAGAATCATTGTTGAGCGATTTATGACGTATTGGAAGCTCTTTCAAAAAATGGATGCTTTTTCCAGCTAGCACTTGGAGTCTAACCATGCTTCGAAGCTCGAACCAATACTATCCTCACCCATTAAGTAATCGTAGTTGGGTGGAGTTGAAAAAAAATAATAATAAATAATAGGGAAAATTTCATGTATATCCTTGAAAATTTTAAAAATTTCATATATATCCTTTTTACTAGTTTTTTATGCATAAATTACAATGCATTTAATGCATCAAAAGGATATTTATGAAATTTTTGAATTTTGCAAGGATATAAATGAAATTACCTAAATAATAAATAAATAAAGTGGTTACCATATACACCATAAATTTTGATGAATCTTGACATCTATACTAAATAGTGTTGCTGCTCTGCCGGGGAGTCTATGTCCTGTGTTAGAGTTTGGACAGATTCTCAAAAGTCAAAACTACTTCCAAGGGTCTATACACTCATCCTTATGCATGTAACAGGATTCTACTATATCTTCATCTACAAAATTCGTAGTAGGGGAGGATCACATATACATGGGTTGGAAACTCAACGCATACATCAGGTATATATGAGTGAGAAGTCAATATTTATGCGTGGTGTGGAACACAGCAACATACGTTTGGTAAGGCAACCAATTTTCAAGTTATTACACATTTTATTAGTATATTTCAATCTATATAGACTTGTTCCATTAAAACATGAGAAAAACAAATGAAAATTAATAAGTGATCAAACCCTTGACAGAATAATTGTTTTAAGATTGAAAATATATATATATATATATATATATATATATATATATATATATATATATATATATATATATATATATATATATATATATATATATATCCAAGGTTAAGTTACACCTGGGACTAAAAACTAACATGGTTAGTGCCTATCGATTTTGCCTAATTTTTAAAGGGCTATGTGAAAGTACTTGAACATAATCGTTTAATGCTTCTCTTTATAAAACCATTACTTCATGTGTAAGACTGGTTAATTATTAACTAACTGACTTGAATGGTGAAGCTTAAGTGTGGGATCAAGTCCCGAGGTAGTACGTGCAAACGATAGTGATTTTTGAATGATCCCTATGGAGAGACAGTAAGCAACTCTAGCACAGTGTTCGAGGTCAATTTATATGTTGCTATCAATCACTAAATACTGGTTGGCTTGCTCGCCGTGTTCCATCAAAGTTACAACATGGAATGACATAGACGTCACCTCAATCTACCAGTTCTCTTAGTCGATAAAACTACCAAGCAACGTTGAATTGATGTATCCTTGGCTCCTTGTACAAGTATACAAATAACCATGAAGACCAATCAGACTCATCTCAGGGAATAGTTGAAAGAAAAATCAGACAACCATATTGGTAAGGATCCATGTATTATATATATATATATATATATATATATATATATATATATATATATATATATATCACTTTATATTATACTACTCACATCGTCATACATGATTGAGAGCAGGATAATTGCAAAATATATCTAGAGCCCGGAGGGATCACTGCTCACAATCCAAATAATCACATGGCACCCCGATTTGATCTCTCTTGATTACATGACATTATCATTGGGATTCGATTCCATTAGAAAATTCGCCTACAGAAGTATGAATAAACCAATACCAATATCATGCAAAATCGTATGTCAAGCTTCAAAGACGCAAGCCTCATTGCTCATTAGTGATATAATAGCCACTACAAATAAATGAGTAAACGTGAAAATTAAATCACGCAGAGCGGCTAGTCCGCAAAAAGACGCGAAGCTTCATGCGCAAAGCGGCAGAACCGCTCAAATGATGATAATCCCGCCATAAAAAGGGATAATAAAAAGCTATAAATAGCACGTACGTAATAACAAAGTGTCAAGTACTTGATCATCAAAACATCGTCCCATCAGTAAAGGGATAGAAAAAACTATAAATAGCTATAGCACAAAGCTTGATACATAGCTAATGCGACAAGGTCTAGATCATGACATCATCTAGCCAATAATCGAATATGAATGTCTAAGACTCAAATTTTGGTATATAACTAAGCAAAAAGAAAGAAATCACATAACTATGAATCTCATTCCACAAAAAAATGAGATATTAAGCTAAAAATTGCTAACATACAAAGCTTAAATAAACAATGGCCACGTAAAGTACACAAAAGAACTCAATATATACATAATGGTGACAATTTCTAAATCAAGATATTGTCATTAAAGCCTTAAAAAGGCAATAAATAGCACAAGTTAAAATAAAAGCAATAAAAACAAACTTTGACATATCATATGCAAAGTACAAATGCATATCCTCTTTTTGGGCTCAAATGCATTTGCGTAGCCTGCATTTATTTGAACATGAAAACCATATATACATATATTTTATGGTTGAATAATACAACTTAGCAGTAAGTAAGATTTTATGATGCAATGCATTCCATTATATTCATGCCGGCTACGTACATATATACAACTACTAAAGGCTATGCACTCTTCGTCAACAACTCGCCTACATAGCCTCGGGGGCTTGATGATGTTACCCTAGCTAAAGGATATAAAACTATGAGAAAATAGTGAAGTTGAAATATAATGCAAGTTGCAATGCATAAGAAGATGCTACGTATGCATATGAAATCTTTCCATATATCTTGTTAAGATCTCCATATATTCTTCTTAAGATATGAAATCATTTCATATATTCTTTCATATCCACAACCAGCAAGTGGCTTATCAAGTTGGTACTTCAATGTAATATTTAGTTCTCTATATATAGTTATGATCGGATCATTGTAAAACACACAATCTTCCTCTCAACCTTATGGTCTATAGTTAAACATTCTCATCCTAAACTTCTTCCTCTACTTAGATTCCTTTGATTTGCTACAAAAGTATTTTAGCAAACAAGAATACTCTAAAAGAAACTATATGAAAGCGCTATCGCATGTATAGGAAAAATATTCCAAACAAGCTATAATTCCTCCGAACAAAGCCATTCAAACCCAACTCGGAAACATGGCGTAAAACTACATATATGATATGAAGTTACCTGAGAGGAATCGCCACCCGATAAATCATTCTACTCTGAAGAGCTCATACATCTTGATGCATAATCTCCGACACACCAATTATTCTCAACCTATATATTGCATTCTAATGCATAACTATATGTTTTAATGCATAAAGATCATTACTGACTTGATCATCGGAGGGGGTTCCCCGGGCTCAGCTAGGGGACCTCTCTAACGATCTTCTTTTGTCTTTTCAGCACTGTTACCGAAGACCCGAAAGTCAAGGTCAAGCTCAGTCAAACGGCCAGGTCATCACCTTGACGACCATGCGGATTTTGGTAGCATCATTTCAAAATATCCTTAAATAAACTGTCTCTAAATCAGGTAACTTGGTGCAGTGATTTGCTGATCACATATGTATACTTAAAATATGTTAGCTTATTGATTGTGTTGTGAGTTACTTGGATCATTGTCAAAGTACTGCCATAAACCAATAACGACAAGCATTTTTGTTATTTTGACAATCAGACATAAAAGGAATTGTTAAAATGATCATTGGGCCGCTTAAGTACTCCTAGAGAGCCCAACTTGATGAGTTATTATGTGTGTTAGCTAGTAACCGGGCTTAGGTAATTTAAGTACCTCCTAGAAAAGTATTTACGGCCATGCATCTATGTCAAACATAATATCTCACATGTATTTGAATTCCAACCTCTTGTTTGATAAATCACTTATATATCGCTAGACCATACGCCTTTTCCCATAAAGCAAAGCTATGTAAAATTTTGTATTTCAATAAAAGAACTTCATAGTAAAACCCTAGTTTTTCAATCAAAATATCAATGCTTAACATGTGCTTTAGCAAGTCACATGGAAAGAGTGGACTAGAAACATTATTCGAAAACCCAAAATCATAGTAGTACAAATAACACATCTATTCAAAGTTTCCATGATAAGTAAAATTGGTGCACAAAAGGCTTATGGATTCCATGCATAAATTGGCAATATGAAATGCCACCAAGAAAGCATAATGATGGATAAATAAATTTCATTGACTGCTTTTTAAAAAATACCGAGAAAAATTATACCCATTCCGTCACAAAATTATTATTTTTAGACAAAAAAATACACTGTTAAAGAAACATGAGATTATTATACTCCTCAACCAATTAAACATTACTATCACTCACCAAACTTTTTTTTTTCTTTTTTATTTTTTTTTTAACTAACAAACACAAAAAACCCTAAACTCTCTCTATGGGGATTTCCGGCCGCCACCTTCATATATTTTTTCGACCATATACCAATCCAAATACGTCCTCTCTATCTTCGAATTTTATTCTTGGGTATGCAATACGTGTTTGTGATTGTGTGTTATTTTAATGAGGTGGCGGCTGGTGTTTAATAAACCCTAACTATCTCATCAATCGTCCTTTAATACATCTGTATTGGATGTATTTTAGTGCTATCATATTAGTTATGGTTTTGGTATATCTTTTTGTTTGATCGTAACAGGTTCATGACTTTTGTCAGTTTAAGTTATATTAAATCGACTCATTATATTTGGTATGATCTGTGGGTTATTCTGGTGTGACTCTGCGCTTTAAGATTATAAAACCTTTTTAGGTTTTATGCTTTGTCGACTTTTTTGTGATGATATCTGAATGTGACCCTTCTTTTAGGGTTTGGTTGTCGGTTTTCGTCTATGGTATGTGGTATGTTCGTGGGTTTTTTGGGAGAGATGTAAGTCAAGTTTTAGGATACTCTTGTTCAAAAATCCTTGTCCGTTATACACTGATCTGAATCGACTTTATATCGATCAGTATTTTTCTTAGGACAGTTTTGCGTGGCGATTGGGAGTTAGGGTTTATGTAAACCGTATTATACTCAGATATGGGTTCTATATAGCTGTGATATTTAATTCAAGTAAAGGTTCTTTTATCCTTATTGGCGGCTGTATAGGATTGCAAATTGGTTGATGTTGCGGTGCAGTTTTATTGCATGTTAGGGCTGTTGAACCGGGTTATGCTGTACGACATGATGATGTTGTAGCGTTATTGGAAGTAAGGGTCTTATCCATATTATTCGTGGATCTATTACCTTGTTACTGGTTCGATTTGGTGGTGTTCCATTGGGTGATGCTGCTGATCGATTTTGTTAGTTAAGTTTTTAGGGTTCTTATTTAAAAACTCTAGGGATCGTTCTTGGAAGTTAGGGTTGAAAACCCTATTATCGGTATCTAACAGGTCTACTGAATTGTTTGGATTGTACTATTTTTTGGTACAAATTAATGTGTTCCTGATTTGTTGGTTTTATCGAGCATGGTTGAGTGTACACGACAAATTGATGATGGATTGATGCTGCTAATGTGGAAGTGTGTACGTTTACACATCTATGTGGATGTCATCAGGTCGTGTACTGCCGTTCTTTGTAGTCGTGGAGTTGGTGGTGCGCTCAAGTTTTATGATATGCTGATTTGTTGAAGAATAGAGTTGCTCACTAAGGATAAGTTCATCTTCCTTGGGTATCGCAGCCGTGTTCTTTTGAGGCATGTTTGTGGGACAATGAAGATGTTTGGAAGTTCTATGATGACTATAGTTTTGGTGCTATCTTGTGGGAAACATGTTTGTTACCTTTTCGTTCTTATATCCAATTGTATAGTCATTATAGGTTGTAAGTTTATTATGTAAGTTATAAGAATGGCATGTCATTCTTATATAGTGGTTGCATGTAAGTGTCCTAATGGACTGTGATGAAGGATTCACTCTCATTCATTGTACATCAATGTTTTTTTAGATAATATATTTTACCAGGGTATATGATTACTCCTCTCTAAAAAAAATAATAAAAAATAAATAAATAAATAAATAAATAAAAACCCCTTTTTATTGATCCATGCAAAAGAAATATATTAATTATTATTTTAGGACTATCTTAAAATAAAATTAGGGACAATAATTCTGAAACGGATGAAGAATATAAAATTGAACGAATGCTACTATTTCTTTGTATCATAATTAAGCGATTTTCAAATTCAGTTGCTTCTTTCTATTAATTATGTGACATAGGCTATTTTGGGGTGATGAGCGGTTAGTAATGAGATTTTTGATTTTTATTGTTAGTTTGGCAAAAGAGCGGTGAGCTTTGCTAATTTTTAAGAATCTCATACTTTTTAAAAAAGCTGTGAGCGATGAACTGTAAGCTATTGCTACTGCTCACAGCTCACTACTCACTGCTACTACTCACTGCTACTTTTACCGGAGACACCCATAATATTGTGCTAAAATTCAAGTATTACTGCAAGATTAAAGGAAATAAATTGTGGCTTTACATTGTACTGCATAGCATTCATATTACGAGTTTTTCATAATCGGACAAAATAGTGGTAGAAGTCAATTGAAAAAACAGAGATATCATAAATTTTGTCACAGTAGTGAATCAAAATGAAGATTTCATTTAATTTAATTCTAGAAATATTTCACGGGTGTTTTGTACTCTTATTTTGTCATTTTCTTAAATTTATGATGTTAAAAGCAGTACTCTGTAAGATGGTAATGTTACGTAACCTATACAAAGTAGGAGTATTTGAATATCCAATTTCATCGTCAATTTAGACAAGTTAACATACACATATTTTTTGGGCTAAGTTATCCAAACACACTAATTCTACAAATAAACCCTCCTCTACTATAAAGGGTGTACTTTTTGTGTTCTTTTTCTTTGGGTAGAAATATAATGTCCCTTCCTATTTATGATAGTTTAACCCTCCATATATTAGGGGAAATGATTTGCACACTCTCATAATTTATTGGCACACTCCATTAAATGCATTAAACAGTTGTACAGTAAATATAGCATGCTTTAACTGGTTGTACTGTGAGTGTGCCAATAACTTTTCGGAGTGTGCCAATCACTTCCCATATATTAGGGGTACTTTTTTTGGCTTATTTTATTTTCTTTTGTGTCCTTTTGTCGTTTTTTTTTTTTTTTTTTTTTTTTTTTTTTTTTTTGTATAATGTATTTTATTTTGTGTAATATATTTTATTTAATATTTTTTCTGTGTTTATTTGTTATGTTTATATAATTAACGTCTAATGTGTTTTTATTTAATTAACAACAACAATAACAATAGCACGTTAAATATTACAATATTAAATAAATACAACAACTGTTATTATTCAATTAAACAACAAAGTTAACACATTATTTAAGAACAACAGCATCTACGACATATGAAGATTATTCATTTCATTTAAAAGATCATGGAGTCTTGCACCCGACTGACAAGCGTGATCCTCAGGATTCCTTACCAATTCTAACTCCATCTCCAGCGTCTTTATTCTTGTCATTAACAGCTTGTTTGTTGCTTCAAGCTGGTCAATCTTATTAGCTTTAGCAACGCAGTTTGAGCACTGCGTTGAAGAAGAGGCTTGATTAAAGTACCTCCTTTGAAAGTCATCTTTCCACATGAAGTATCGACACCCATAGTCCTTTGTGCCTAGCTGTTACATGTTAAGAAAATTATAAGAAATGTATTCTTAACAAAAAAATTATTTACATATGGGATTGTCTAACCAGTGCCCTTAGGGCACTGGTTAAGAAGGAGGAGGACCCACAAAAAAGTACTAAAAAAATATTTCTTTATTAAAAAAGTGTAGGTCCCTGAGTCTTTTAATTATTTCTTTACTGTTTTTTTGTGGGTCCTCCCCCTTCTTAACCAGTGCCCTTAGGGCACAGGTTAGACAATCCCTTTACATATTTACATGTTAAGAAAATTATAAGAAATGTATTTTTAACAAATAAATTATTTACATAGTTACATAACTAAGCAAACGTATAATTATTTACCTTTGATAAAGGACATGCATAATATGGTACCCCATAAGTATCTTTTGTACGGGATATCCTTTCTATAATTAATCATCTCTCACATCGACACAAGAAAGGATTTCTTCGTTCCACCAGACCAAAGAATTTGCATAATAATTTACAACATCAATCAATAATGTTATTACTAATTTAAACAAAGTAATTTTCAGCAATAAAAAATTAAAAAAAAAATTAAAAAAAAAATAAATAAATCATTCGAATTACATAAATAAACATTCGTTCAAAGGTTTCTCAAACAACATACCCTAAAACATAAATCAATAATCATTTACAATGTTTTGTCGGTATAATTATTTACAATATAAATCAGTAATCATTCACTATGTTTTGTCGGTATCTCTATTATTTACAACATAAATCAGTAATCATTTACGATGTTTTGCCTGTATAATTATTTACAACATGTTTAGTCGATCGTAATATAATGTTTCCCATTAGGATGCATCTTGGGCTCTGTGCCTCCTCCATTATGGGTGGATATGCGAAAGTGGAGAATCTCAGTCTAGCGTCAGACAAATGTAGTGACCACAGGAGTCTGGTCCCACACGAGCTATCACAAGGGGATCAGTTCTTTATGAGAAGTTTGGACCGGAAACAAGCGGAAAACACATATTTCAACCCCACCGGGATATGAATACAACAGGTCGGTTAATCAGTGATGCAATAACCAACCCCGTGTTTGGCATAATCATATAGCGATCTAACGGTGCAGCTTCATTTCCGAACCAGTTTACTGACCAGCGAATTCCGTTAAAGCCAGCTTGCAACCACATATTTATGTAAAGTAAACTATGTAGGTCTAACTCTTACAATAATATCTCTCTAACTTCGCGCCACCTATTTTGGTCTTCACCAATACCGTGTGCAAAGCACCAAAATCACAATTTCCATCACCTACCACATTATATATACTTATTAAGTATGGATGGAAAATCTCTGGAATCTGCTCTATAAAATATTCGTTATCTGCATCTCCAACGTACAACCCATGTCTTATTCTTTGTTGAACACTAGGACCCGTGTAAGAAATATGTCTTGGATGTTCCTTGTTCAAGTTCGAGACTTTTGTAGATCTTGAAGTTGTGCTTCTTCGGTGATCTACGATTGGTACATCATTCAAGTCTGGGACTTCATTCAAGTCCGGAACTTTTGTAGCCTTGGACTTTTTGTCCTTTGCACTCGACGTCCACGGGTACTTTTTTGAACAGCAGGTTCACGTATGTCAACAGATTGAGGTTGGAATATCCCTATAACCTTGGTTAACATGTTTTTCTTGACAAATGACGACACTTTGCTAAAAACATTTTTGAATTGTCGCATGTCATTTTCAACAACGTGTGGTGACTCTCAACTCTGCATGTTGTTGTCTGGCCGTAGGAGTGATATCGATTAGTAATATACGAGATAAACATGTGTGAGTAATCTCGCAACCAGTTATTCAGATACTGAGCAAAATCTGAAAAAAAACAATGAATTAATAAAAAGTCATTCGGGAGCTTATTTATTAAATAATAATTATGAGACGGAGGGAGTAATAATTAAGTACCCGCATGGTTGACCAATAGCTGTTGTAGGTGTTCATAATGACGCTCGAACATGTCGAGTGTCAGAGCTTTAACCATCCGATCCCATCTCCATTTAATGGACTCATACTCCTCTAACGACCCGCATCTATTTCTTCAATACTGAAGCAGATTTTGCTCTATATGCTATCGACAGAGTAATTTGTGAGCGTTTGGAAATTTTGCTCTGCATGCCCCAAACAACGCTAAATCTCTATCAGTGACGATAACACGCGGGAAATATCTTTCTTCTATCACATCCTTCACATGTTGCAATACCCATTGAAAATTATGCCCTTTTTCACTATTTAAAAAGCTATACGCCATTGAAATGTTTTATTTGTTGAAGTTACTCCGACAATTTCCAATAATGGCAATTTAAACATCATGGTATTGTACGTGGAGTCCATCAGCATGATTTCAGGGATGGCGTGGAGTGAACAAAAAATAGTTCCTCAAGCTCATTATGCCATTTACCTTCTCGTAATATGCATACCCTGAATGCATCAAATGTGAGTAAAGGACTTGAATTGGAGTTCTATTACCTACTTTGGCTCTCCGGATCTTACCTCGATCGTTATATATAGTTCTAACGCTAGACACATTATCCGGATTACGACCTTGTATTGTCGAAAATATATGACATGGTCGTACGCTATAATCTGTCAATTCTTTGACCAAACTGAACTCATCATCCTTTAATCGCATTGCATATGGGAAACCATGCAATGACTCTGAAAGAGGATGATTGTGCCTATCATCCTTCACCCTCAAAATCCAATAATTTTGTGTTTGATGATATTTCGCAACTAATTTGAATGGACAATTGGTTTAGAGGTATTAGTTTGCCGTTTTCTAGCACCTTGAGGTTCATAATTCCCACCCTTTGAACACCTATAATTGACTTCGTACAAATAACCCTTTTCTGCTTTGGCTCTTTTTTTAACAATGACAAAACCGATCTCCCGAGCTATATATTGTACCCACTCAGTTACTTGCTCGTGAGAACCGAACTCCTGAAAATACATAACAAATTTTACAAAAAATATAACTACTAGTGATTTTATAAATAAACATTTTACCTTTTATTATAACATTTAAAAAAAACATTTAAACATTTTAAAAAAACATAACATCAACAAAAATAATAACATTTTACTATAACATTTTACCTTTTACAAAATTTACTTTTATTATAACTTTTACGTTTAACAAAAAAAATAACATTTTACTTTTTTTATTAAAACTTTTAAAAATTTACTTTTATCACCACAATTAAAATTAAAAAAAAAAAAATAGAAAAGTAAAACGCGTTTTACGCATGCATACAACTGTGTGTGTGTCCTCTCACACATTACTCTCTCTTTCTCTCTCTCTTCTGTGTGTGTCCTCTCTTTACTCTCCTCTTTCTCTCTCTATTTTTAGATCAAAAACTTGGATTAACTTTGTTTTTAGATCTAAAAATTTGTACGTGATGTTTATACGTGATTGGTAAGTGATGGATGGTTTATACGTGATGTTTCTGTGTGTGATGTTTATACGTGATGGGTAAGTGTGGATGTTTATACGTGGTTGGGTTTTTTTTACCAACGATTAAAAAAACAAAACAAAAAAACCATCCGTGATGGTTTTTGATGTTTTGATGATGATGGTTTCATGGTTTCTTGAAAATTAGGGTTTCTTGAAAAATTTAGGGGATTTCAAAATTGATGCAATATATTTCAATTAACCTATGTTAATTTAAAGCTTTACCAATTAATTTATCAGATCTATAAGTTTTATATAAAACGCATAATTTTTGAAAAATTAAGGTTTGCCCTAATTTTGAAAATTTAGGGTTTCTTATTACAGTTGGTGGTGGTTTCTTAGATCTAATAAAAATTGATACTAAATTAGTGGTGTTTCTGTGTGTGATGTTTATACATGATGGGTAAGTGTTGGATGTTTATACGTGGTTGGGCTTTTTTTTACCAACGATTTAAAAAATAAATAAAAAAAAAAGAAAAAGAAAAAAAAACATTCGTGATGGTTTTTGATGTTTAATGATGATGGTTTCATGGTTTCTTGAAAATCAGGGTTTCTTGAAAAATTTAGGGGTTTTCAAAATTGATGCAATATATTTCAATTAACCTATGTAATTGAAAGACTTACCAATTAATTTATCTGATCTATAAGTTTTGTATAAAACGCCTAATTTTTGAAAAATTAGGGTTTGCCCTAATTTTGAAAGTTTAGGGTTTCTTGTTACAGTTGGTGGTGGTTTATACGTGAAATTAGTGATGTTTATACATGATATTAGGTACTTGGTTTCTGATACTTGGTTTATGTGGTGATACTTGGTTTCTGTGGTATTAGGAACTTGGTTTATGTGGGATGGTTTATACGTGATGTTTCTTGATTATACTTGATAAGCAGCTTATGCTTATGTGGTGATACTTGGTTTATGTGGGATGGTTTATACGTGATGTTTCCTTATTATACTTGATAAGCAACTTGTGCTTATTTGAAACTACTTATGTTGGTGATTATTTGAGTTGTGTGGGTACAAACGGGTAGGTTAACACCTTGATCTGCCACCTTTGAATGGTATGAATACTTGCTCTGGCCTACCCCAATCCACAGGCTCTATGATTATGGTTTCTTGGCTGTGGTATATCGACCTTCCCTATTTGGATATTCTAACCCTCTCTAATAAAGAGGGTTTGGTGATTAAACTGCTTATGAAACTGCTTATAAAACTGCTTATATGCTTGCTAAGTAATTTGTTTTAAGCAGATTTGAAACATTTTTTTTAAAGAAAAAAAAAACGAGATACGGCGATGATGATTTAAAAAAAATGATTTTGGCGTGGCATTTCCGAATGGACGGCAAAAAAAAACTTAATTTTGCAACCTTTGATGTTGCAGCCATATATGATAAAACTTGCTTATGTTGCAGCAATATATAATCTGAGCATAATGTTATCTCGATGTCTTTTTAATGTTTTGTATACACGTAATATTGAATTAGCGTAAAGGCAAGATTATTACTGTTGTGTCACTGTGTGTTAAACGGTGAATTCGACATTTCGGCAGCCTAAGATCTTTGTTGTAGTGTTTGTGCAACTGATTGTGTTTCACTTGCGGCTGTCAATTACGGCTGTCAATTGTGGCTTGTGTTTCACTTGGCTTGTGATTCAGTTGAGTAAAATCTTCTACTTTGTGGTTTGTTAGAATATCCAAATAGGGAAGGTCAATATGGTTGTTGTAACCTCCCGTAAATTTTCCTCATGAATAGTAAATGCTAAATTAAGATTTACGAATCATTACGTTAAATTAATAACCGTTTGAAGAATAACAAAAAAAAAAATTAGTAGTCTACTCTCTCTCTTCTTTCTCCTACATCTCTCTAGAATATTTCAAACAAAGCCTCCGATCACTCAAATATATTCTGACGGTCGGTCTCGGCCGACCGTCCGGATCTCCTTTTTACTTTCCCCTCATTTAAATAAACATCCTTACCTCCAGATCTTCTCCGGCGGTCGGCTTTGGCCGGCCGTCTGGACTTCCCTTCCTAAATAATAGTTTTGCCCACAGATCTGTCATCTCCTATCTCCGATGCCGCTGTTGTCGCTGTTGCCACTGATGTTTCTGCTCAGATCCGTTGGTCCGTCATCGACGGCTGCTGCTGCGTAGGGGTTCGACTTTAGATCTGTTAGGCTTTTATTCGGCTCCTTTAAGGATGCCTAGTTTTATCTTCTATGTATGTATTATGTACTTAGTGTACTTTTGTCAAGCTACACTTTATATGGTTGTATCAGTCAAAGCTCACTCAGGTGATTCCCCCCACCTTTGAATGGTGTTGCTGTAGGCTGTCTCAACTATTTGGTGTATGTCTTGTTTGGCTTAACTCGTTATGTTTCGATGTAACTTGTTATGTTGTATCTTCCTCCATTTGTGAGGTTTGAAATGAAATGAAACCTTTGTTCAAAAAAAATTAATAACCGTTTTTACCGATAACAAAATTTTGTTTGTTATTCGAGTTATACCGTTTATAATCACAATGTCATTGGTGATTACCGTTTACCCTAGAACGCGCTTACACACGAACCTGAATAGTCTAAGTATCGCGAATTATTAAAAATAATTAAAGTTTGTTATGTAACGTGTATATATATATATTATATAAAAGTAATTACAACAAATAATCATTCCACTCAAAACCAAAAACAAGCACGGAGGTCATACACTAGCACCTCACAAATAGTGTTTAGATACTCACATCTCTCGGGTGTAATAAAGTATATATCACAATATGGAAAAGGAAAACATCTCTCACTACCTGTCATAGCAAATAGATTACCATAGGCTTGGGAAAGGATCAAACGTCCACCACTTGGCGTAAGCACCTAGGATAAACTATCAAAGAGGTCTTTTAAAGGGTTATAGCGTTAGGTGTAGGGATATGGAAAACACGGTTTTGTTGAATAAATGCAATATTTACTGGTGGCGAGTTAATCATCTTGGTTAATTACATGTACAATATGGCGTTGCTAAGCCAAGACTCGACTTAACTTAAGCTAATAAATCAAAAAAACAAAAACATAAAACAAACATAGAATGAAATGGGATGGTAGTCCATATGTTTTTTTTTTTTTTTTTTTTTTTTTTTTTTTTTTGCATACACTTTTACGATACCATCCAAAATAATACATCATAGAGAATGTACATTCCCCTTACACTTGAATTTTTACATACTTTACAATAAACAACTCTAATGACTCGAATCAAGATAATCAAAACACTTGGAGTACTTTTTAAGATTAACGCACATATGGGGTAATATATGATGTTCTTCCCCATTACTCCATAACACTAGTATTTTACCCATGAGTCCCAATCATCCCAAAACAATATGTACAAGATATGACTCGACTTAGCAACCATGTAATCAATTAGATAATTAACTAAGGGTTTAAACATGTAATAATAATGCACTAAAGATGAGTGCATATACGGAATGCTAAGGCGATTTGGTTGCACATTTGGGTGGGTTGTAACAAATTCTTCCTTTAAGTAAGATGCTTAAAGTTAGAAATAAAAAGATAGGCTCGGAGGGGTGTACTAGGGGTATCATGTACTAAAAATGAGTACAACGCAAAGGTGTAGGAAAAATTAATTGACTTTACTAGTCAAGTAATATGACTTAAATGGTCAAGTAATTATGATACGGGTTTAAACACAAGGGTGATCCTAATGCCTCTTATCATGTAGCAAATCCTACTACACGAATGTAGTCTCACTAGCGGTCTCGGGATGCATCACTAACGCAAGTTCTAGAATCTAAATGCTACCGGTACACTCATAAGCACTAATAATGAATGCTTTCCCTATCAAATCTAAAGGCGAACCTCACATATTTGGGTGGAAAATTTTTCTGAATGGTACGGTTTTATGCTAGTCATACAACTCCTATCCATGAGACATTTGTTAAGGCTAAAGTTTCACTCCTAAATTTTGTAAAAAATTTTAAATTTGGCGCTAAAATTACACTAACAAGTATTTCTCTTAGTTTTATTACACACCTACCATCAAACAAACAAACTCAAGTGCAATTGTATCCTATAAGGTATCATCATTTACCATCCCCTTACACTTAGGATGAACATTGTCCCCAATGTTCAATTAAAGGATGTAAAAGTAAAATAGGTAAAAGAATGAAAACAAATACTCCACTGATTCGTTCGATGTGGATAGTGTGTCAACAAGGTTAGATCTTCCTCCAAGAAAATGAACGTTGAAAGCTTCCCTCCAGAAATATAAATCATCTTCTTGTCATATATAACTTGTTAAACCTGAGAAAATAATCAAAGCAAACCTCGCGTAAAATCGGCGGCAATCTATATATACTAACAAATCCTAGAAAAAATAGCCTATATATCATAATGTTGCTTTCTAGGAATTAAAGGGATATAATGCTTGTGGAATGAATGTTTGCGGATTTCCTGGAGTTTATAAAACTAAAGAATCAACAAAAACTTTAAGACTCTGGTTTAAACAAAACTCGCAAAATTTTTCAGAATTTTGGTGCCTGACGCCGTCAGGTTGTAACTCCTGACACCGTCATAATGTTCCTGGAAAAATCTTATGTTAAGTTTCCAAAAAATTTCTGGAAAAACTTATGCCTTAGTTCCTAGAAAATCCTGCAAAACATCATTATGACTCGATACAAGCATTTGACTCTAACAATTACTAATATACATTCTCATTTAATATTGTGGCGAATCATGATCATTTTTGTTCTTATAAACAAATTTGGGTTTCCCCTTACACTTAGCTTTTGCAAAATACCTTTATATGTAATTAAGACGAAGTTAAAGACAAAATAAAGCATTTTCACAATTTAGTTTGAAACATGATCTACCAACAATAAAAATAAAACATGCATACGGAAACAAATAAAATCAAACAAATAAAAATCAAACAAATAAAAACACACAAAAGCATGGGTTGCCTCCCAAGAAGCGCTTTTCTTTATTAACGAGTCTTGTAGCTAGACTCAAGGTTATGGGCAATTACGTGACCTCGGCATTGGTCTCATTCTCTAGGTCATCTTCAATCTTAGATTTGTATTCCGGACCTAGTTGCAAACATTCCTTGTAGAAACCGAGTATTCTACTCATGACATAATCTACTCCTCTACGTCTATCCTCATCATTCCTATAGTATACCGCTTGCTTGTGTTCCTTTTCAAGGTTTGATAGAAGACGGAATTGTTCAATCTTATAGGGCATTTGGTAAGCAATTTCATCGTTCTCATCCTTGAATCTAACTATCCCTAGGGGCGGGTTATAATTCATCTTAGAGGCTTCGACAAACAGTTTTCCGAATACTACGTGACTTAGGCAACCATCAATTACCGGACGAATATCCTCTACAATCACAAAGTCGGTAACATAAGTGCGGTTTCCTACAAAGACATGTAATCCTTTCACTCTTCCTACAAAGTTGCTCATCCAATTCGTGTTAGGCATCGTCCTATATTTAAGTTGCTTCTTCATTACCCAATTATAATAGGTCCTAGTCATAATGTTTATAGGAGACCTAAGATCGATGTAAGCTTTCCACACATGCATATGCCCAATGTTGCATGGTATGTTGATGTTAGGGGGATCACCCGCTTTGATAAGTGGTGAACCAAGGACGTATGGTGTCTTGGGGTCATCGAATAGATCCTTATGATATTCCCGTTCTTCCTTGGTGGGTAACTTATCAAAGTATTCCTCTACGTTTTCTACTTCCTCTAACTTTTCTTCCTTAATATCCTCAATTTCCATAATCTCATCCTTAGTCTCGGTTTCTATTCCAACTTCATCCTTGTCACTTTCTTCTATATTCTTATCTATTGGCTTAATGATGACAAGATTGACAAAGTGGACGTGTTTGGATGATGAGGGTCCTTAATTTGGATTCCGCTACTAGTTTCCCTAGTGTCCTTCCTAGGTGTGGTTAGCAATTGGTTGTTGAGGGCTTTCAACAAGTTGTCAATTTTATTGGTCATCTCCGTTTGTTGTTGATTGAATTCGGTTTCAAACTTAGCTATGCGAGCTTCTTGAGATGCCATAAATTTGGACATCAATCCTTCAAGATTACTGGTACTACCATAGTTATTGGAAGGATTGTTGTTGAAAATACGGTTAGAGGGTGGACCGTTTGGTTGGTGACGATTAGGTGGATTGGAAGAATTGTTTTGGGGCATGTTTTGGTTTTGTTTCCACCTAAGGTTCGGGTGATTTTTCCAAGAAGGATTGTAGGAATCACCGTAAGGGTTTGGCTCGGGTTTTAAAGTGTACCACTTGTCTCCCGCTTCGTCGGTACGTGAGGATGCGTAATCAGCAAAAGCTGGTCCGGGGAGTTCCACGCAATCACGAGTGTCATGGGACCACTACATAATTCGCATGAAGAAGTGATTTTGTTCACTTGGCTTGAAGGCCTAGGAGCTTCGTAGGATTTCATGAGAAACTTGACTTGGTCCTCAAGTTCCATGATCCTATGGTCGGGAGTGCTAGAATTGTTCGAAGGCAAAGATATTGCCTTGACCGTTTTGGTCAAATCACGGGGATCATTACAACTTTTGTTTTCATAGAGAGCAAGATCTTCTATGAGATCCCATGATTCTTCCGCACTTAGATCACGTAGCTTTCCACCGGCCGATTGGTCAATGGTTCGCCTTGTGGAGAGATCGATATGGTCATAGAAGATTTGGACTTGGAGCCAAAGATCTATGCCATGATGAGGGACTTTTTGGAGTAAGTCCTTGAAACGAGTCCATGCTTCATATAGAGTTTCACCTTGACGTTGTTGGAACATCAAGATATCATTTCTAAGCTTGGTAGTTCTCCCCGATGGGAAAAATTGAGCAAGGAAACGAGAAGTGAGATCATCCCAAGAGGTGATGGATTCTGCGCGTAAACGTTCAAGCCATTGACTAGCTTGTTCACGTAGAGAGAATTGGAATAGACGTAATCGGGTTGACTCTCTAGTTGCAACATCAAGGTCTATGGAATCTACGATTTTTAGGAAATCCTTGAGATGTTTATTAGGATCTTCGGAACGAAGTCTATGGAACGCACATCCGCTTTGCACCATCGGGATGGTGTCAGATCGCAAAGGGGACACATTGGCTCCTTGAGTGAGCTCAATGGTGTTTCGATAGCCTTGATGGCTAGGACGGGAATACTCTCCTAAAGTTCGGGGTCTAGGAGGTTGGTTTGCTAGTGGTGGGTTTTGTGGGTTGTTTTGTTGTGGTGGGTTGATGGGATCAAAGATATTACCACCTTCCATGATGTCGGATGGTAATGGTTACGAACAAGGAAACGAAGAAATGAGATAGACTAAAGAAAACCTAAAAATTAAAATAAAAATCTTACTAGAATGGAATCAAGCAAGTACACCTAATAAAAAGAAATTCTAACCTAGACAATAACTATTCCCCGGGCTGCGGTGCAAAAACTTGATACGTGGGAATTGCGCCCTTGCACCAGGTTTTACCTCTCAAGGGATCTTGAGAAGCTTCCAACCCCCACCAGGCAGTGTACCTAATCATTGTAGTATAGTATAGTGACAAGTACCGGGGGATTGATCGTTCAACTCAGGAATAGTGTCGCTAGGATTAGAAAGCCTAATAAACTAGGTCTAGAGATGAGGGATGATTCTTTTGTATTTTTATATTTTATGAAAGCAAGTAAAATCTCGGGTTTGAATGAGTGGGAAGAATTAGTTGCTAGCCAACTAACCCAATTAACTAAAAATGAAATCAAAATAAAATAAAAGAAATGAAAATTAAACTAATATGCTAATGTGGTGGAAACAATAATGAGAAAAGTTGTGTTTACTTAGATTTCATTACTCCCTAGATATCTTTTATCGGTTGATTAGCTTGTTACAATTGCATGGATGACGGGTTATATTCCTTAATACTAGCCGTAGGGCCGTGTATAATATTCCCTAACTCTATAAGATCCTACTTCACTCCTATGTCGAGCCGATTAAAAGCTCCTAACATGGGATCATTGGAATTCACTTATGCATTAAATACAACCAAAAATCGTAGTACACCTCCGATCATGTTTCTTAAGACGTTCAAGCAAGTTACCAATGGAAGTCTGCCAGTTTTCTTAAGCCTAACATCGAATACAATCATCCGTAACAATTATAGACAAACAATCAACCCATAATTAACATCTAGGTTTCACTACATCTAAGCAAACACAATAAAAGCCTAGCCTAACATGTTAAAAGAAAGATAAACATAAGATAGAATCAAACAATACATAGACATATTGAATGATTATTGGAGAACTTATCTTTATTAAAACATGGAAGAAAGAAGGGTTTGAAACTCCTTCAATATACAGGAAATTCGACCTAGGGTTTGTGCACAACTTGTTCCATAATTTACAATGAAAAATTGGAAAAATATATATAGACTAAGCATCCTGACGGCGTCATGTATTAGCCTCTGACGCCGTCAACTCGCCGCCAAGTTGAAATTCGTATTGCCTAGATCTGCTTCTAACGCCGTCATCTAGAAATAAGCTCTGGGCCGTCACTAGTATTTGGACCCTGACGGCCATGGTGACGCCGTCAGGCCATTAACAAAGAAAATGTTCTGGGCCGTCACGTTATAAATTCCACATCTACCTCTTTTGTCACTCTTGACGCCGTCACTAGTAAACCCTTGACGTCGTCAGGTACTGTTCCCAGCAAGGAATTTGAGACTTTGCCGTTTTCTTCACTTTTATGCTCCAAAAACGTCCAAAATGCTTCCTTTTCCAGATTTCTCTCCAAAAGTACCTAAAATGACAAAAGGAACGATTTAGGGCAATAATTGATCAAATAATCACGAATTCGGGCTTAAATGACCCCTTAAAAGCGGTACACTTTTTGCCTCATCATATATATATATATATATATATATATATATATATATATATATATATATATATATATATATATATATATATATATATATTACAAAACTTAAAGGGTTTACATAAAATATAAATTTTATGATTTATATTTTATATATATATATATATATATATATATATATATATATATATATATATATATATATATATATAAACCCTTTAAGTTTTGTAATATATATATATATATATATATATATATATATATATATATATATATATATATATATATATATATAATTATTTTATATAAATTCGACTCGATCAAGCACTTTTCGTAAACTATACTAAATATATAGTTTATATATATATAACGTAATAACGATAATAATAAATATATAACTTTTAACAATTAACACATTCTCTCAAACCGATTCACTTTTCAACACCTATCAACCTTCGAGTTAATCACACCGACCTTCGTAACACTTCAACGTATATCGTCACACTTTGTCGTTCTTTAATATATATATATATATATATATATATATATATATATATATATACACACACACACAAACGATTAACCAAAGCTTAAAACCCGAATTGGTTTTACCAACCACCAACCTCGTTCATTTTCAACGATCTCAGTACTTCGTTCATTTTCACGAGTTATATTCTGAAATATAACTTTATTCTTGGACTTCAGGCATTTAAATACGCATGTTTAAATGCTACAAGTCAACTAAACAAAACGATACACAATAATAAACAACATTCGCGATAAATCGAACTTAGACTATCAAACACTGAAACTTTCCGTATTTTATTTAGGTTGTGTGTTGAAGCCGTTTCCACATATCATCTGAATTACGATACTACCACTACCGAGCAACCAAGGTGAGTTCATAGCACACTCTAAAAACTTTTAAACTCTTTTGTGGGGAGGTACATGCTACAAATCTGAACACAAGCTTTTTAGTATGCTATGTCTGATGTTATTATTGCTTAAGTAGCTATTGCCAAAAGCCCCTTGGTCATGAACCTTAATCACTTACGAGTGAACGTAAATATTTGTGAATAGATCTATTTGGGATTGACAATCCCCGTTTAGTTTAGCTAGGATGAGCGACTAAGCGCACTTTATTTAAACAAGCTCATAGGTTACTGGCAAAGACCTATCCTGAGGGCACCCTATATATTATTTTACATCATACATGATGCCTGTCAAATCGTTGCGTGTCATGTGCTTAATGCAATAACAAACTTGATTTTAAACCTGTTAATTGTTTATCGATGCAATTAACACCTTTACTTGTGTTCAACCTTTAAATTTAAACCTATAGACATCACTCAACTTTTTTTGACTTTTAGCATGTTATCTTAGGTAACTAAGGCGTGGAAATTCAAGGCACGGAGAAGAGCATCAACCCGGGCACGGGTTTTAAATAAACGTTTTCTTTATCATTCGCTTTAATAAAACATATCTATGAAGATATGACTAGTTTTCCAAAACAATTTATGTACTCAGAATATTTTAATTAATGATAAAATATGTTTTGAAAACGTTTCCTATGATTATGACAAAGATCCACTACGTAATTGATACGTGGGAATCGCACCCGGCTTTACCTCTCGAGGAATCTCGAGAAGCTTACAACCCCCACCAGGCATTGTACCTGATCGTTGTAGTATAGTATAGTGACAAGTACCGGGCGATTGATCGTTCAACTCAGGAATAGTGTCGCTAGGATTAGAAAGTCTCCTAAACTAAGTCTAAAGGTGAAGGATAATTCTTTTTGTATTTTTATGTTTTATAAAAGCAATTAAAATCTGGGTTTTTGGAAGAGTGGGCGGAATTAGTTGCTAGCCAACTAACCCAATGAATTACTAATGCAATCTAAATTAAATAACATAAATGAAAATGAAACTAATTAAACTAGTGGTGTAAACAATGATGGGGAAAGTTGTGTTTACTTAGGTTTCAATACTCCCTAGATATCTTTTACAGGTTGATAGCTTGTTAAAATTGCATGGATGACGGGTCATATTCCTTAATACTAGTCGTAGGGCCGTGTACAATATTCCCTAACTCTATAGGATCCTACTTCACTCCTATGTCGAGCCATTAGAAGCTTCTAATATGGGATCATTAGAATTCTCCTACGCATTAAATACAACCAAAAATCATAGTACACCTCTGATCATGTTTCTTAAGATGTTCAAGCAAGTTACCAATGGAAGTCTGCCAGTTTTCTTAAGCCTAACATCGAATACAATCATCCGTAACAACTATAAACAAACAATCAACCCATAATTAACATCTAGGTTTCACTACATCTAAGCAAACACAAAAGAGATCTAGCCAAGCATGTTAAATTGAAGACAAGTGTAAGATACATTCAAGCAACACATAGACATATTGATTGAATTAAAAGAGTACTTATCTCAAATAGAACATGAAAGTTTCAAAGGGTTAAAACCCTTGAAAAAACTGTGAAAATCAGCCTAGGGTTTTTCCCTCAAAGTTGCACCCTAAAAGTTACACACTAATGAATAAAATTTGGAAAACTATATATAGATTTTACAGGATGACGGAGTCAAGAAGGAAATTGTGACGCCGTCAACTCGCCGCCCATAATGAAATCGGATTGCCTAGATCCACTTTTGACGCCGTCATGTGTAAAATTGTTCTGGGCCGTCACTAATATTTGGACCATGACGGCCTTGGGTGACACCGTCATCTCCAATGCACAAAACTCTCTGGATCGTCACGTGTATAGTCCACATCCACCTCTTGTATTACTCTTGACGCCGTCATTAAGGAGCAAGTGAAGCCGTCAGGTACTGTTCCCAACAAGGAAAATTAAGACTTTGCCGTTTTCATCACTTTTATGCTCCAAAAACGTCCAAAATGCTTCCTTTTCCAGATTTCTCTCCAAAAGTACCTAAAATGACAAAAGGAACGATTTAGGGCAATATTTGATCAAATAATCTCGAATCCGGGCTTAAATGACCCCCTAAAAATGGTTCATTTTTCGCCTCATCAGTAATACCCCGTTAAGTCTTTCGATGTCATTAACCGACATTAGGGGGTGTTACAGATTGGCATCAGAGCCATGGTTATCATGAACCAGATGTATTTTAAACACTAGACTATAACTACCTTTTTCAAAACGGACCATTTTAAAAAATATAAATATCTTATGCCCTCCGTGCCTACTCATTCCCAACATTTTAAGAATGTTGCCTATTATATGAGTTTAGCAAGGCTAACATGTTTATATTTATGATTATAACTTACATTTACTATTCGGGATTGTTACAGTACTATGTCTCCAGCTCCACACCCCATCGCAATATCGTCTCAGAAAGTAAAGACCCTACGTCTCCTACATCAGAATTTGCTCCAGTAGTGATGCCTATGTCACCTGCTACTGATCGATACATGCAGAGTCAACAGTGGTTACCTGCATCCGACTCAGAGAATTCTCCTCCCGCATCTCTAGCACCCTACCTTCACCACTTTTTTTGTCGATACGAGGGAGGTCCTGTCCGCAAGAACACTGCCCGAAAGAGGGTACGTGCACCAGCAGCTCCTGCTATACCACCCCCAGCTCCTGAGCGTACCAGGACACCATCACTTGCACCACCATCTTCAGTTCCATCACCTACTATCTTCTATCGACAGACCACTATTGTGTCATTACCATCTTATACCCCGCCTACATCACCAGCCACTCACAGCGACCCTTTGCCATCCCACAACAGGGCATGTCACTTGATCTCTTCTTCCTCAGACCCCTACGTCCAGGTTGCAGTAGAGGCCACAACTCGTCATAGGACCCACAGGAGGGTCGACACTCATCGATGGTCTTTCATACTACCAATCATCCGTCGTCGGAGATTCCAGGAGGGAGCCCCTAGTACCGCTGAGCTAAGAGAGAGCTTATCTGCCGCCGCCTCGAAGAGTCTTCCTGTCACCGGAGAACCCCTTCACCACACCGTACCCTTACTAGCAGCCAGACTAGCCTGACATGAGGATCGACTCGACTACATCATTGCCATTCTGAATGACTTGCCACTAGAGCAGGTCGAGATTCTTGGGGACGAGGTAGAGAACCTTGTTATTGGCCAGCTAGCTATGGAGGTAGCTTTCGACCATATGGGTACTCAGCTTGAGGAGGTTAGTGAGACTATGACTGTGTTGCGCGATAATGTTTCTTCAATGCAGACAGCGATTGAGGCACTAGACTCTGTGGTCGACCAGCCCAGCTCTCAGGTCCTGATTTATCGACTCATGATTGAGGATTCCCGAGCCAGAGATAGAGCTCGAGATCAGACAGTATAGATCTTGATGGATATAGTTATGAGCCTTCAGCGCCATCTGGATGGTGTACCATGAGGACCATAGATCAGAGATGTATTAGTATAGCTAAGAATTCTCTTAGACTACCAATGTTGTATTAATAAGGAATCTTGTATCCATATGTTGTATTAAACTATCGAACAAGTTATTAATATTCTATTGTGTGTATGTACTATATTAATATTGATTTATGTTTATAACAACCCACAAACACCCATTACCATCAATCCCATTACAAATACCTATAGTAGGTATTTCACAGGTAAATTTTTGCTTTTTATATACATTATTACTTGCATGACTCACTAGACCTGCTCACGTATCTACACAAGCCAAATAACTCAACATTCACATCCTATAAACCCCAGGTATGTCAAGCATAAAATCATAACAACACCATAATAAGTAATTCACCAATCTAAAACACTAAACATAACACAAAAACCCTAATAAACACTAAACTAAAACTTAAGTAGGATTATGTGCTTAATTGAACCTATATGCTTAGTTTAACTAGTATGAATGTGTCCAAGTCTTAAGTATGAGTTTCCTTAGGAATTTTAGGATATATTAGAACCATTAGGCTATAGAGTAAACCTTTAGAACTTAGATACAAACCCTATAAGCCCAAAACTATAACTAGGTCATAGTTAGCTAGAATTTGGTCTAAACCATCCCAAAACTTCCCCATAGGTCACTACCACTTAGTATAAGCCTTCTAGAACTTAGGAATAGTAATTAGACACTCATAGGACACTAGTCTAGGCACTAAACCATAGGATAAACCCTAGTCTCTCACTAAACACACTTAGGTCATTTAGGTTACAAAACTAGGTCAAACCCTAAGTAGATAACACTAACTCATGAAATTAGGAAATTAGGAAACTTTAGAAAACCCTAAGTAGATAAATAACCGTAGGAGATATGCCTTAGAATAGTTAGTGCCTATAGGATAAGTAGAATAGGAAATAAATAAAACAAGTTAGGATTTAGAAACAACCTGGTACCCCTCAATTAGGATAGATTAGATAACTAGACTTAGGAATGCCTTTCACCTTAGGACACCCTTAACCCAATAGAAAATCCTTAGGAAAACTTATAACCTACCCTTAACCCTTACCCTTAGGATCTTAGGAAACCCACCCCGATGTCTTAGGTAAATAGTTTTTTTTGGGTAAAAGGGTTATTCACCCTGGCAAAATTTATTATCCAAAAAACGTTGAAGTACAAAATGACGAGGGTGATATCCCTCGTCCCCAGTCCCTTAGGACACTTACAAGACACCTATCTAAGAATGACATACCATTCTTAAAACTAACCTGCACAACATGTGCAACTAACCAAACAAACATGCTAAACCAAAGCAACAACTATATGGACAAAAAACTACAACGACAATAAGATTACAAATATAATAAAGTTCTTGAATCGTCACACGTCGTTGTAGAAGTCCATAACCTTCAATGATGCAGCATTGGATCATCAATAAAGAAAACAGTACTTGATATAGATAAAACCAATGCACTCACCAACTTATCCACAAGACCCCATCAACAACAAGACAAAGCATACGCAATAAGAACCAAGCTTGAAGATTAAGTGGACTTGTACATACAATAGGGTCCAAACCCTAACATCCATCAAAAGAAAGCAGCTTCGATCCCACGCATAAAATAGAACCATAATATGAAGATCGAACCACCCATAAACGATCCATAGAAAAAAGAATTACTATTGATCGAGTCAAGGATTTTTGAATAAGATACCCGAGAAACTTAACTTACATATGCCATCATTGAAACCAACAGTAGGTATAACGAACACCTACATCTTCAATAAACAACGAATCAGCAAGTCCAAAGAATAACCAAAACGATCATGCACTGGACTTGAAACCTTCCATAGCCACCCATTGCAGCAGCAATACCTCCCATAACGACCTGTAAAACTTAACATCCACTTAACGAACAGCAATAGCACATCCATCTCCCTCAAAAACCCACTTGAACCAAAGGACTTATAGCACCAATAAAGATGCACCCGAACCATGATAGACATATAGCACCAAACTGATGCACGTGTATAATTCAAAACCCTAGAGCGGGTTACTTGCAACCATGAACATCACCACACCCTTAACGAGTATAGTGAATGAATGAAGACCAGCAGACCAATGCACATACCATGAAACGAAACCCTAATAAAGGGAATCGAGAGGAATGAAACCAAAGTGCAGCAACATAACGGAATCGACCTTATATTTGTACAAATCGATTAAAAAACCGACTGAATGTTAAGGGATAATAAGGATCGATTAACCACAACCGACATAAGATAGGCAGTCAGATCCAAAGAACAAAATCGAAACCCTAAAAAAAATATAAAACCGAATAGGTCGGTTTAATGGATACGAAACCCTAACCAATTTAAACAAGAACAACCTACAAACCATGATTTGGAGGAGTTAATTATTTAAAATCGATTAAGGGATTTAGGGTTTCGGAAAAACAAAAAATAAACCCTAATAAAAAACGATTCAAAAGAACCAGAAGTATGATCGATTAGGGTTAAAAGATAGGCAGCGATTTTCAATTGATGTTTGAAAAGATAAAGGTGACACACCCCTCCCCAGAAACTAGCATCAATCAAAACCGATTGCATATTAAATGATTAATAGAGAGGCGGTTTTGATGGAGGTTTAATCATATCGGAGGAGGAGGAGGGGTGGCCGAAAATCGCCCCTAGGGGAGCAATCTTTTAAATTTCTCTAAACTGTTTTTCCCCTTAGGTAAATAGAATCTCTTACCCTAACCTTTTAAATTTCTAAACTGTTTTAAATTTCTCTTACCCTAACCTTTTCAACACTTTTTCCCCTTACCGATGGTGAGAGTCCTCATTCTTCACCATAGAGATCTGAATTCTTTCCCCTCCGATCTTTAAACCTTCACTTCTTTCCTTTGCTTTCTTAAGCTATCTTCGTTCTAGTTAGAGATTCTACCCCTAACTATCCCAGATTCAAATATATGATCCTCATATATAAGCATATTCCTACCCTTTATTCCCCTAGATTACTATGATACCTGAGCTAGTTTTCCCCAATCCCCTTTAGTAAACCCCAAAACCTTAGTTAGGATTTCCATACTTGAGGTTAGAAATAACATTAGGATAACCCTAGAAAACATAAACTTAGGAATAGAAAACCTTAGATCATTAGGATTAGAAACCAAAACCCCTACCCAATAGATATAGGATAACATTAGGATTAGAATATAGATTAGGAAAAACCTAGGACTAGATAACCCTTACCCTAAGCCTTTAAACCCCTAGTTTAGGAGAGGTACATTAGCAAACCTCTACCCTATAGGAATAAGTAGATTTAGATCATAGATTACCCATACCTAGCCCTTAGGATACCCATACCTATACACTTGAAGATTTTAGATTATACCTTAGGATTTGACAATTTTTAGAATACCCTTTAGGAAATTTCACTTAGGAGATACTATGGATAGTGCCCTAGCTGGTTTCAAATTCCTAGGAATAGTAATACTCATAATAAAAGTAATAATAGACAACCTAAAACGAAAGAGAAAACCTGAAACTACACCTAAAAATAAGGATATACCTCGTCAACCCTTAGGAAAGAAAATACTTAAACCTAATCCCTCTTTAGAACCCTATACCTTAATGGAACCAAACACCGCACCTTTAGAAATTAGGTTTAGTTAGGAAAAACTAGCAGAACCTTAGGGGGAAAACAAAACTTTGGGAAGAAATCTAGTAAATCTAAAACTCCGTTAGGATATTCTCCTTCAGGTATCCTATACTCTTACTCTTCCGTTTAATCTCATCTTTTCATTTCTCTCTTTCTATCGTTTAAATCTTTTCCTCCCACTTCTTCCTACTCTTCCGTTTAAAATCCCATTTTCCCGCCTTTTTCCCCACTCCACAAATTAAAACCATACTTTTCCATTTTCCCCACTTCTATACTTTCTCCACTCCACCCACTCCAAATTCTTTTTCCTTTTCCATTTCCCCTACTTTGCCATTTCATCCTTTTTCCTTTCTCACTCCACTCCACTCCAATAAAATCTTTCACTTCATTTTTATTTCTCCGTCATTTTACACTCTATTTTCTTCTCTCTATATTCTCTCCCTACCTCATCCGGAAATGTTCTATTAACTAGAACTTGTATTTCTCCTCATAACGAAAATTTCTATTAGTTAGAACTTGTAAGAATATCTACATCGAACTTTAATCCTCATTATGTTCGACTATGATATTAAATCTCGCTTTGCAAGAAATTGCAAAAAAAAATGAGATCTTCTACGTCCGTCATTCTAGTCTTAACATGGGAACCTACCATGTGAAAAGTTGCTAAATCGGAGAACTTAAGAACTTGTCTCTACATGACTAGAACTAGTCTCTATCATGACTAGAACTTGTCTCTATCATGACTAGAATATTCCTCTACCGTATCTAGAACTTGTCTTCACCATGATGAAAAACTAGTTGTCATTTCGGTTGAAACTTGTCTCTAAAATATTCCCTTACCATATATCCTTAAATATGGTAAAACTCTCTTCAATTTCCACCAATACTACTTAAGGATGATTTATGATGACTATCCTCTTAAAATGAATTAGGATGTTCCTACATTTTAATGAGAAAGTTATAAGTCAAATAGGTTAAGAATTTATACGCTCTTGTTTTTAAATATTGGGACGCCTTTATTTGCAAATAATGAGATATAAAAACCTAAGTATCTGATATCTGTACAAGCAATTCCTACTCCGCTTGTGCAAAACCTCTTTTCTTTTCACTTCATTTTCCTCGGTATCAGAAGACAATCCTCTTCTTCCTCTATTTTCTCGACTTATTCTCTCCCCTACTCTTATAATTGTCAAAATCTCAGGACGAGATTTTCTCTAAGGGGGTAAGACTATAACAACCCACAAACACCCATTACTATCATTCCCATTACAAATACCTATAGTAGGTATTTCACAGGTAAATTTTTGCTTTTTATATGCATTATTACTTGCATGACTCACTAGACCTGCTCACGTATCTACACAAGTCAAATAACTCAACATTCACATCCTATAAACCCCAGGTATGTCAAGCATAAAATCATAACAACACCATAATAAGTAATTCACCAATCTAAAACACTAAACATAACACAAAAACCCTTATAAACACTAAACTAAAACTTAAGTAGGATTATGTGCTTAATTGAACCTATATGCTTAGTTTAACTAGTATGAATGTGTCCAAGGCTTAAGTACGAGTTTCCTTAGGAATATTAGGATATATTAGAACCATTAGGCTATAGAGTAAACCTTTAGAACTTAGATACAAACCCCATAAGCCCAAAACCATAACAAGGTCATAGTTAACTAGAATTAAGTCTAAACCATCCCAAAACTTCCCCGTAGGTCACTACCACTTAGTATAAGCCTTCTAGAACTTTGGAATAGTTATTAGACACTCATAGGAAACTAGTCTAGGCACTAAACCATAGGATAAACCCTAGTCTCTCACTAAACACTCTTAGGTGATTTAGGTTACAAAACTAGGTCAAACCCTTCCATAAGTTACCCTCACTTAGAATAAACCCATTAGGTCTTAGGATTAGTTACTAAACACACTTAGGAACTTAACTTAGGCACTAAACCTTTGGTAAAACCATAAACACTTAATAAGTAGAAATAGGTCTAAACTTAACTAAAACAAAGTAAAACCTAAACATAAGCACCTCAAACACCTTAACCTAGCACCCTAACACCTTAGTCATACCCAAGCACACACCCTAACACCTCTAAGCACCCACACAAGTAGGTGCATCACCTACTTGACTAATCCACCACTAATCCACCCTAAACGACCACTAATCCACCACTAAACCACCACTAATCCACCCCTAATCATCCAAAACCACCACTAAACGCCCTAAGCAGCTTACAAGCACCTCTAAGCACCCAAGCAAGGAGGTGCATCACCTCCTTGTATGCTACTCCACCAAACCGCCTCTCTCGGCTTTACCACCACCACAACCGTCCTACCCCGCCCCCTAGCTACTGCCATAGCCTCTCTTTTTCACCACTAGACCTGCCACAACCCCCCTCTAGCCTTGCTTGCTCACCCCTCCCCTTGCACAACACCTACACCCCGTTTTCCACCCAAACTGCCTTTACGCGGGTATAAATACCCCCTCCTCCCCTCCATTCATCTTCACACCTCTCCTTCTCTTCTCTACTTCACATTTCTGTAGTTTAAGACCTTAGAAGCCCGAGGATACGAGTAGCTAAGCCTTGGTTGTGTTGTGTTGTGGTTGAAGTCGAGCGAGCCCTAGAAAACCCTAAAACCCACGTAAACCCTCCCCTAGCCAAGTAAGTCTTACATATTAGTATATTTAGCTTTAGTTTAGTCTTAGGATAGATTTGGGATGCCTTAGATACCCTAGGAACCCTTGCATGAGCCTTGAACCCTTTCATTTGCTAGTTTAAGTTTTAAAACCCTAGATCGAGTCATATACTTGCATGCATGCTATAAGTCACTTCTATAAGTCATACACTAGTTATAAATAACCTAGATAAGTTAAAATAAGTAAAACATAGTTAGAAAACTTAGTTACTAGATAAAATATAAGTTACATGCATATTAGAACTAGTTTTGCAAAACTTTACATGCATAAGGGTATATATCGTAAATTCCTGAAATTATAAAGTCTAGGGACTGTTTTTTACATTTCCTAGAAGTTATAAGTGTAAGGACTAGTTTTGCATAATATTAAAACCCAAGGATAGATATTAAAATAAGTATAAACTAAAAAGGACTAAAAACATAAATAGTATAAAGTTAAAGGTCTAAAATGGTAAAATATAGAAAAATTAAGAGTCTTAGGTTAGTTACTTAAAGTATAGAAGTCTAGGGACTAGTTGTGTCAAATATATATAGTTATTAGTATAAGTAATATAAATTTAGGGTAGAAAACGTAAATATATAAACTATAAGGGTAAAAAGTGAAAATATCATATAAGTATAAAACCTAAATAAAGTTAGAAGCATAACACAATACTAGGGAGCTTCATGCGAGGAGTACTATGTGGATATTTCGTTTTGACGAGTTTGTTGGGTTTACGAATTAAAGTGCCCTGACTCGTCGAACGATTATTGCATATACTTCTGTGATATGATGGCCTGAACGGTGATATGATTATAACTAAACCCTAATAACAACATAACTCAATAATAAGGAGCTTTGTGTGAGGAGTATTAACTTCTGAATTATGATGGCCCGAACGTTATTATGTTGGTAACATAATACAATAGTAGGGAGCTTCATGTGAGGAGTCATATATTTCTGAATTACAATGGCCTGAACGGTGTTATGTTATATATATAAAGCATTAACAAACCTAAAAACAATAACTTGAGAAACATAAATATGATAACTAAAGCTTGACATACATCCAAAACCAACAACGCGCTAGGATACGTGAGTAAGGCGGTCTAGTTTCCGAGTCACTATTTGCATCACTTAGATTACTCTAAACCCAGGTGAGTTTTCATAGTCTCATACTTTTTAAAATGCTTTTACTCTAAATGCTTTATAAACCCTGTGAGGGGATACATGCTAAATGCTTTACTTAAAATCGAATACAATTCTTTTTCTTTGGTTGTTTGCACGAGTAAACTAACTGCCACCACTACATAACCAAACTTCATGAATCTAATTGTTTGGGATATATTACCCACGCGAACGCGAATATAGTTGATAGATCTACTGGAGTTTGACAACTCCCGTTGGTATTAACACCCCACTATGTGGTACCAATAAGTAATATATTTGAATCCACTCAAGGTATAACTTTGGCAAGTTATCCTTCTATCCCCTCATGTTGGGTCTGCAGCCCACATGACCCGGATCGTTAAGGTGTGATTCATGAGCTTAGTGCAACATACTAAACTCCTGATAATTGTGCATGCATCACAATTATCACAAAACTTGCATTTTCCCAAATGGGTGTAACAACTGAACCCAGGGAACTTGTATTCACTAACCCCTAAACCTATGATTCTCACTCATCACCTAGTGTTGACTTTTTAAGCATGTATTCTAGGTATATTACTTCTATGGATCCATGGCAGAAGGAGGTACTGAACTCGGAGGACTTTTCATGGTTATCATTCAAACACAACCTAACTATTAGATTTTTGGGACCTCATCAAAAATAAAAGTATATCTTTTATAATTAAAACTCTGATAATTATGAACGATAACTAAATTTCCAAAACCTCTCTTTTCGAGTCGTTTTCTATTACTGTATCTGTGATTCTATGAAGTAATACCCCAAACACTTTATCTGCTGCGATCAGTGAAAAATGGGGGTGTTACAATGTTTTTCCATGGTTGTTTCTCATATTAATATTGATTCATATTCATATTGCATTCATGTGTGTTATGATTTGACTCAGACATGTCGTGATGTTATATATATAAAAAAAACATATTAGATCACCTTAGGATATCTCCATAGACTCGGATTGTTTTGATTGACATGATGACTATACTTGATTTCCTCACTCTTCGCATAAGTCTACTCTAGCATTATGAAACCTCTAAACCTATGTTCCTTGAAATGTTTATAGAAATATGGCACGCACCAGAAGAGCAATTGCAACCCCAGAAACCGCAACCACTACACCTGTTATGACTCCGGAAGATATTTGGAAGGCGATCGCCGATAGCGTAAATGTAGCCTTGGTAGAACAAGCAGCAGCAAATGCCCGAAACAGCGGCACCAACATGCCAACTAGAGAAAGTGTCGCAGCCACCCACCGTAGGTGTACTTACAAAGACTTCATGAGTTGCCAGGCTACTTTCTACAAAGGTACCTAAGGTGTGACAGAATTGGCTCACGGGTTCGAGCGAATTGAGACTGTCTTTCAGAGAAGCGGTTGTACCGACGACACAAAAGTCACCTGCACTACAGGAACACTCATGCAAGATGCCTTATCCTGGTGGAACGCTACAGTCCAGACTATGGGGACAACATCAGCCTATCAACTCACATGGGCGTAGTTCAATGCCAAGATACTGAAGAAGTATAGTCCCCATCCTGAACTGAGAAAATTGGAAGACGAATTCCACCAGCTCGTAGTTAAGGTGTTGACCTCAAAACTTATAACCGCAGATTCCAAGAACTTATGGTGCTTTGTCCCACGGTTGTACCCGATCTCGAAAAGACTCTGGAGAAATACTGTGGAAAACTAGAAGGGAGGTTGAATAGTTTTACGTCTTTTTAATTTTATTTTGAAAACTTAGTTCAGTTTTAAAACCTTGTTTACTTTTAAAACTTTGATTCGATCTTATGTAAACTCAGATCTCTAAGTATGTGAAATCAACACATGCATAATATAAACAATTATATCTGTGGAAAACTAGAAGAGGGGTTGAATAGTTTTTCCGTCGTTTTTAAATTTATAAAAACTTTGTTTACAAAATCTTCGATTCTAGTTTTATGTGAGATCAATATTTAAACACTTATGTATACTAATATCTACGAGAGTAAATAATGACAATATACGTAAGTAAATAAGTAAAGAGATAGAGATGGAGAGATCGCACCACAAGACAAAGGATTTATAGTGGTTCGGCTATGAAGCACCTCTTCGCCCTACTCCACTCCCTGAGCACCTAACTCGAGAGTTTTCTTGACTATGTCAACAAGCTCCCTTATGGCGGAGAAAACCTTACACAACTTTTGCTTACACCAATTAACGACACTAAGCCAGATGCCGAGTCCTAATAGTAGCTAGAACCAATCTCACACCACTAGTCACTACACACCTTCTTCACAACTTATACACACCACAACTACTACACAACTACTCGAAACTTCACTACTTCAACTTCACAACACTACTACGTCTTCACTACTTCTATTCACAACTACTAACACACCTAGATCTACCTATTACACACCTTCTACACCTTTACAAATAATTTACATAACAACTAACAATATTCACAAATCTACAATACTTCTTAACAAGATATTGGAGGAGTATTCTTCTCTTGCACTTTGAATGATTAGGGATTGGATATCTTGAAACAAGAACTAAGAAGTTTATGATCAAAGGTTTTAGGAAGATGATTTGAGAGGATTTGGACAGAAAGTTTTAGCGCAAAAGGTGAGAAAAAAATTACAGATTTGAACTAGTATTTATAGGTAAAAGTTTCTGACACAGTAGTGTGTGCCGGCCCCCTTAATTCATGGCCGCCCCCCTTAAAATTAAGGGGGTGCCCCTTATAATTAAGGGGGCCGCCCACCTGTAACGGCTTGTAACTTTTGTCTTTTCTGGGGAAAGTTGATTTGGTGTAGATTTAACTGATTTTGGTTAAAAATTTGAATTCATATATTTATTATGAATTAAACATTTTCCTTTAATTACCAAAAGTGTTTTTCTAAATATATAAATTGTTTATACCATTTATATGATTTGTAATTATTAAATAAACCTTCCTTTGATCATAAAATGTATTAGGCAATTGTTTATTCATACCTTGAGTGATTTAGTTGGATGTAATGATATTTTGTTACTAAATACTTGTTTACGTAATGATTTTACGTTTAATGATTTTAAATTTTGTGATCGTCAAAACATAGGGATATCGAGAAATATTAATAACGTTTTTACGCTTTATTTATATCAACAATCTCCCCCTTTTTGATGATTACAAAATCTTAACTCATTAAATCAAAAATTATTATATATGCAAGTATTTAGTGAGTTTATCTCACTTCTCCCCCTTTTTGTGAACATCAAAAAGGTTATCTTGATGTTGTATGAGCTCCCCTTGATGTGTACTCCTCCTCATTTTAAGGTTATAAGACAAATCGAGATATGGAAAGCTTGCAAGAATATTTAGAACACACAATATATATGATGTATGAAACAAATATAAATAAAGCAAGAAGACTCATAAAAGTGCAAAAAATAAATCTCAACAAGCATTCATTATTTATTAGAATAGATTATGTTAAAAACATAATCATTGTTACATAAGCATACATATATGCTTTTCTTAGCAAACTACAACAGATAATAGTAGGTTGCCGACTAGAGGTCTCTAGGACTTGCTTGGAGATTGTACGCATGGAGCATAGATTTAGTGGAGGTAGACTTTTGTGTGAATTTTGTTTGGAGAGTTTGGAGTGGTTGATGGAGGTGAGCTTGGAGCGGAAGGGTTGGATTGTTGTGTTTGTGATGGTGGTGGAGAAGACCTTGTGAGGAGATACTCAATCCAAGTGAAGTGCTCATTGAGAGCAATGGTTTGTTTTTGGAGAAAAATGCAACAAGGACAATTGTTAACTTGATTCTCAAGTTGGACAATGTTGTTGGATGGTGAGGATGGAGTGGTGGAAGGTTGTTGAACCAAATTGCGTTGAGCAAGATGTAAGGTAAGGAGAGCACTAAGCTCATGAGCTTCTTTGAGCTCCTCAACGAACTTTTTATTTTCGGAGGAAGGTGATGATGGTGGAGTTGGATTATGGTTGGGGATTCAGGTTTCAACATGTAACATAAGATTCATGACTTGATGAGAGGGATGGATGTGGTTTTGGGATTGAGTATGTTCCTCAAAAGGATCATTTGGAAGAATTGAGTGAGATGGATGTGGAGTATTGTTGGTGAGTGAGATAGTGAGGTTGTCATGTGGAGGTAAAATGAAGGTTTCATTTGGGTGATGTGGATGTTTAGTTGTTGGTTGGTTGGAGACAACATCATTGATAGATGAGAATTTTTTACATGTATCAAGTTTTCTTCTCCATACGGGTTTGATGGTGATCCTTGAACCTCTTGAAGGCTTGGATCTTGGGTGATTGGGGGATGACATGATGGATTGAGTGATTATTAATGATAAATGAGGGTATTTATAGTGTGATGATTTGGTGTTTATGGAAGGATAATATGTGGTGGAAAAATATGTTTGTGAATTTAGGGAAGTGGGGAATCAAAATAGGGTGAAATAGGCTAAAAAGCAAAAAGCAAACAGGAAGTCTCGACCATCAGGTGGCCGGCCCCCTTAATTAATGGCCGGCCCCTTTAATTTTAAGGAGGCCGCCCTTGATAATTATGGGGGCCGCCCAGGGCCTGGTTCCCAGATTGCCATAAATGATTTTTGGCATAAATTTTTCCAGAAAGATGTTTGTTTTGAGGTTTGGTTTTGGGCAAGTCCATCTCTTTAGGCAACTAAACAAATATTATCTTAATTAAGTATGCATGGAAAGTATATATTTGAAACATATTTGAGCTTTCTACGATTGTTTTCATATAGTGAAACAATTTATATCGATAAATACTAAATTGAACTCATTTTTACATAATAAGCTTAATCATTGAATTTTTGGCCAAGTTTAATAAATATTGACTATCATTGACTTTTAGAGTTATTTTGACTAAACGTTGATTTTGTATCGAGGCTTATGGACGATAAGTAACTATAACGGTAATAATACTTATGACGATAAATATACTAGAAACGACTAATATGTACGTTACGTACTAATTTTTCAAAATAGTTAACGTTATGTACTTTTGAGGAATTTGCAACACTTGAGAAAGATGAAAACGTTGAATAAACGAATGGGTCATGCCCAAATTTTCTAAAAACTATAACACTTAGAATATTTTGCTAAAATACTTGCACTTATATAGTTTTCTAAATACAAAGTATTTATTTCAAATACTTATAATTAAAATTATATTATAAATAATATTTATAATATAATTTTCCTCTACTAACACTATTATTATATTAATTTCTCAAAGCACATTTAATTAATTAAATACATAATTATACATTTTACCTAATATTTATAAGCTATTATATATATATATATATATATATATATATATATATATATATATATATATATATATATATATATATATATATATATATATATATATATATCTGTGTGTGTATCACTTATGAATTGTAACGACGAGTACGACACACGGATATTCCGTCATACAAACTCTCACCATACACTTTCACCACGAGCCACCACCAAGTGCCGTCCTAATAAGCTATTTTTTTGAAATGTATGTACCACACAACAAGCAAGAAATACGCGAGCACATAGTCACACATAAAACCTTTTCCAAAGGAGTCAAAACATTTAAAACACGAATAGTACGCTAAGACTTACCATACTGATTTAGGTCGCGTGTCCGAGCGGTTGCATTGTATTGTTTGTTGTCTAGCAGATTGCTATTATTAAGGTGAGTGCGTGCCCCCTATTTTTACTTGTTTTCATAACTGTTTTGGGGGAGAATACATGCTTGTTTTACTAAAATCCAATGTTTGCGTTACTTAAACATATGACTTGTTTACTCAAAAACTTAACGTGCTTCGCTAAATTACTTGTCGGGTTATTCAACCGCATGACTTGAGTTATCGTTACAAACTGGATTATTTTACTATGGACACAAGTGCTTGAAACGTATATGTGAGCTTATAGCCCCATTTTCTTATAAGTACTGTTTTATAAACCTTTTTTTTTTTTGGTAAAGGGGTTAACCCCGGTAAATATATAACCAAAAAATCGTTAAGTACAAATGGAATGTGGCTGAAGTACCACATTAACCTCAAGCAAAAGCTTGATAAACTAGAGTTTATGACAGGCCATAAACATCACTAACCTAGCTATATTACAAAGCACCTAACTAGGTATAAAAACAAGAAAAATCTTGAATCAAGCAAAACCGTTTTCATGGACCAAAACTGAACTTGCACACTGGTATACGGAAACCTAAGTTGTTTGAATCCCACCTTGCCCACTATCGACAACCGTCAATTCCCGCTGGAAAACGCGTATGATATAAATAGATCTATTGGGGGTGACTCCCCCGTTCGGTTTGACCGGGTAGGCAAACGCGGACGCATACCATGACGACCTTTTGCCGAGTGACTGGGGATTATCACTCGCGGGCACCTTTATTGTACTTATGCCTTTGGCATGCTTTTGTCTAGTTTGGTTGTTGAGCTTAGTGTTGCATACGGAATTAGTGTGTGTTTGCTGAATTATTTGCTATGGTCCAATTGTGCTGATTTACTGTTAAGCTGAATTTGACTGATTTTCTCCTGTCACTGCAAGTGAAGCAGAGGTTACTAGAACTGAATTTGATTTGTATGTGAACGATTTTTTCCACGCGAAAACCTTGTGGTCCACATTTCTTTTACACTAAATTAATATTTATATAAACTTGTGAACTCACCAACCTCGTGTTGACATTTTAGCATGTATTTTCAGGTTTAAAGCGATAGCTTAGTATTGGAGGCTTTGGCAGGGCATGGCATGGTCATAGATGACTCTGATGAATTTGGGACCGCTTTATTTCTTTTATGGGCTTATATTTCCACACTGTTTTTGGAACGCTGTAAACAAAATACTTTTGAATATGAAAATTTCTTTTAAACGGTTGAGGTAAGACCGTTCTTTGTACTTTGTGTTGTGATATCAATTTAGTAGCACCCAAACATGTATGCTTCTGCTAAACCAGATTTTGGGGGTGTTGCAACAATGATGATCCAAGACATAAATGTCTAATGGATATGAATGACTAATCTAAAAGAACTTTCATTGATAGAAAGCCTTCAATGGATGAAGATCACAAGTTCTCTAAGCTTTTTGTGATAGATCTTCATGTATGTATGCTTGTGATGGACGATGATGGCTAGATCTCCAAGCTCCTTTGGTGGATCAAGATATGTGATATGCTTACAACAAAGATGAATGTTAGAAGCATTATGATCATTGATGATGAGGGTGATTAATTATGTTTTCTACATGGTTTTCTATTGATATAAGATGTATGCAAAGTGTAGAGAGAATGTGTGTTTTTCATCAAGTTCTTAGAAAACCATGTACTACTATATGTAGGTAAACTACCAAAGACATAAACCATGTGCAAAAACCATGAACTACTTTTCAAAACTAACAAAGATCTTACACAATCTTTCCAAAGTCAACTATAACATATCTTACAAAATCTATGACATATCTTACAAAATCTATGACAAATCTTACAAGAATATTTGGAAAGATATACATTCTAGAATATGATGATCCATGTGATGATGTAATTATATACTTTCTATTTTGATAAAAATGTATATGAAAGTAAACTTGTATAAGTTATTAGAAAATGTGTTAACTTGCTATATGATATTTAGTAAGTTACTAAAAATGTTTGATGTACTTATGTTGTTATAAGATACATTTTTATAAATTGTAAACTTACTAATATTACCTAGACACCTAATGTGGCATTTATTTTATTTTATACCTAAAGTGCACTTTGACACCTAAAATACTTAAAGACTCTAAAAGTAATTTTAAACATTCTAAATGGTTGGTCAAGGGGTTTGATCATAATGCCACATAACAAACATGTACGAACCTGTGTTGTAGCATATGAGGACTCGAGACGTTGAGAGGTGTTGAATGTATGTTGAGACAAAATAAGATTACAAGTAACTTGTACATTTTACGTTATGTATCAAGTTATATGTTTTTTGGGTAAAGGGGAGTAATCCTGCACCCTGGTAAAGTATATTAACCAAAAAACATTGAAGAACAATGGATGAGAGTGAGTCCCTCATCTCAGTCCCTTAGGACACTTACCTAACCACTATATAAGAATGACGGGCCATTCGTATAACTTACAAATCCAAATACAACTAAAAAATAACTTAAAATAAAATACAATACATCACAACTCAAATAAACACTTAAGTCTTCTTAGTCATATTAGCGATCCTGATCTTGTACATGAAGAAACCCATAACCAAGTTTCCCCGCCTTCCAAGTGCTCATTCCGAAACAAATCCCTTTGCGACTTCTATTAGTAGTATGCATAAAGCATAATCTAATAACCTAATAAGAATGCAATCCATAGCAAATCGAATTTGAACAAACAAGTCAATAAGGGTTCAACATCACATATGATGAACCAAAGGGTTTTGAATAAGACCCTTCAAACTTAAATTCCAAAACTTCAATAATAATAGTAATAAGAAAGATCAAAGAAGGCTAATAAATAAGCATTAAGGCTGCAACATGATCACGAACTAGTATCATCAAGTCACCACCCTCATACCACCGTATTCAAACCAATGAAAAGCAACCATACCAAATCCACTAGGTCTAAGAATACGTAGTACCCCAAGCAGGTCTCACATTAGGAACTTCCATTTAGCCATAAACAGGTCATAGCAGGATTGTATAAGAATTAAAAGTCCGCTGCAATCTAATTCAGAACGCAAAAGTGGCCACAAAAACCACAACCACCACGTCCAAACAAGACCAAAACATGGCGATCAACTTACATGAATGTACCATACTAGCTCGCTGAACCAGGCCCCATTCAACTCATCATGTATCAACACTAGGGTTTAGCCATAACCAAACGCACTCAATCGTAACCCAGATAGTGATTACCAATATAGCATAAGAAGCCCAATCACCAGGACTATGAAAGTACGATAAGTATCAACCCTAACTTCCAAATGCGACGCAAAATACCACATCAGTCGAATAATAACAAAAGCAAATCAGCAGCAGTATTGCGCATAAGCAATAACCTAGGGTAATTAGAAACCCTAACAAAGCGAACCTTAAACCAGCCATCTCCCTCAACCCAAGTACATGGCATAAACATCATGGTAAACACAAAACGAATACAAACAACCCCTTGCATAGGTTGATAATCAGTGAAACAACCAGATCCGTAGCCATCATTCAGCAAATAATATGAAACCCTAAATTAGGGTTTCATAATTCAATAAGCGCATTGTAAATCCCTAAATTCCGTAATCCTAATTTACGTATAATTTTAAATTTTCTAAATAACAATACAAGTACTTAAAACGCGAATATAATTTAAACAAATTAACCATAAACTCATAAAATTATAACGAAACATCATATTAGAAATCTTTGAACATATTTGAACTCCAAAATAAATTTGTGGCCTAAAATAAATTCTGGAAATTATTTATGTTGCACGGGATGTCGTTTTGGGCCGTTTTCCCTTCGTTACGCAACTTAAATCCATCTTAACCCAACCCTTGGCCCAAGAGACTTAGCCCATGATCTTCATGGGCCTATTTATAGCCCAAATTCGTGACCTACATCAAATAGGAGGATCGGTTCATTTTTTCACTTATACGCTTATAAAAAAAACCTAGCCCTAATTTTTCTCTACAAAAGTCACGACATATTTTTTTTCTGCCTTCTTCCCTTTTCTGTCAATCACCAAGAGAATTCCAAGAAACAGTTTGGGTGTCTCAAGATTGTGGGGTATTATTTTGCACATGTACGAGTTAAGGAAGTTCATGTATTCAGGTTTTGGTACCTCCTTTCACTCGACATCAATTGTAAACCGACACTAGGTGATCTTTTGCCTTTTCCTTTTTGATTTCTAAGTTTCTTTCACATCAAATATTTGTTATGTTAAGAAGATATGGATCGAATGGGTTCTTAATAGGTCATACGCATATAATTTTCATCACATAAAATCTGAGTTCACATGAAATCATGATAATAACATGCCTAAGCTTGTACTAATCGACCATGGTTTTCTGTTTTGGGTTAACCTACATATGTATAACATCAATCTGATATGTGAGCCCTAATTAAATATCTAAATACTCAATTAATGAGGTGTTAAAAGATTAGAAAACCCTAGGAAATTATTAGGGGTTGGATTAGGGTTTAAAGAGTAAAACTGTTGTGATTTTATGAAGTTTCTGCAGTGCAGAATTTTGATCGGGTTGTAAGGCATACAAAATAATGACACCAATGTGTTTTTGCTTGATTTTTGAGTCTAAACATAAGTATTACTCGTCTAGTTTCTGGAAATATAAGTTTCATGGTAATTGGAGGTTGGGAGGTGAGCTTTTTGATTTTTATAAGATTAAGTGTCAAAGCTGAGTAAATCGGATCTGAAAATCAGTAGCCATTTTTGATTTTTCATTTTCAAACTGTAAGGATTTAGGAGCTCTCCTTTGACAGGAGTCATATCTGGGTTATGTGTGACTTCCTGGAATGTTTGTAGATTTTTCGGAAGAGCATGAATGGGCTAACCAAAGGCAAACTTTCTGGGTATTTGTGCAGTTATTTTTCTGGATTGGTATGGAAAGGTGAATTTTTAAAGGGGACTTACACTTACTAATAAAATCTACAAAAATTTTAGTAACTACTTAACTTATGTGGGAACCTCAAGAAAAATTGGAAGTGTCTCTGGAGTTTATTTGAGGTGTCCTAAAATTCATGAGAAACTGATCCAGAATTGTAAAATAAACCTAAAACGAGTAATGAGTATAACTATAAGTATAAATCATTAAAGACCATTTGTAACTTATGAAATAAACATACAAGTATTTAGTGATCCCTATTTTGTGTAGATCATTTGAAGAGGCGTGACGTTGTTTCCTTGTGTTCATTCATTCTTTTGCTTCCTTTCATACGCGTTAAGGTACATATATTCTAACCTTTCAGTAAGGTTTCTTATGACTCATGATCCGTTCCATTGCCACTATTATGATTTCTGATCTTTATACGCCTGATATCCTTGGTTCATTTGATAGTATGATTTCATATGAACACCCTTTTTACAAATATAACCTGATGACTTTTAGAAAAACTATTTTTGAAATGATTTCTGTGATTACGACATGATGCCAGTTTTATATGAAGGTTTTAATGACTTTTATGAAATATATTTTTAAAGGAATACTTTTACGATAAAAAGGTTTTAAATAATTTTCAAAAGTCCTTAATCTGTTTTATTCTTTAAGATTTCTCATGACTTTTTTTTTAACATCTTTTGATTATTTAACTTCAAATTTTGAACCTTGCTATGAACCTTTACTATGAACCCTTTTGCTACTATGAACCTTTGATTTGAACCTCATAATATGAATCTTTGATTTGTACCTTCAACTTGAATCATTGCTATAATCCCTTTGTATGATCCATATTTGATCGATCCATTTCGGTTATGATTTGCTTTGACATTTATTGTATGCAATATTCCATTTCTTATAGCATTCCTATGCCATTATATGCTGCCCATTATTTGATTAAATTGTTGCCAGTCATGGGGAGTCCATGGCCTTGCCACTGATGCAGCAGTAGTATTGACACTATCTGTGGAGGTGGGTTTTTGTCCACAGCGTTCCCTATTATGCTATTGCACCATGGCCATTATTATTATTGTATGTATGCTTAGCCTAGAGCATGGTATATGTATATTTGTTTTTGCAGGGAGCGTATGGATGCATCCTAGGTACTTTTTTTCGTTTTGAATTCGGTGAATGGGTATATGTGTGCAATACACTCCATTTCACATTTGGTACATCGAGCTAGCTACTCTATGTACAATTTGATATATGATTATTGGGCATTTCTTTTACTTCTACTATATATGTAATCCTTGTTGTTCTAACTTCTTTATTGTTATTGACTTATGCTTTCCTTAGTTCATTTGCTTACGCTTATTATTCGTTTCATTTTCCTTTGATTCATTTGATATTCCTTATACGTATTCCCTTTAATTGTGTTCTGTAGATTCTATCATATGTTCCATATTCTTTAATTTTCGTCTCAACAGCTTTGCTTGGATTCATTTTGGATTCACTTTTGTTTCCCTTTTGTTATTAGCTTTTGTTTGTTTATATCTGTTCAATGGGCTTTTTAAGCTCAGTCGCATTTCTTTTCCTGCGGCAGGTTTTAGTAGGAAGCTGGGTTATGAGTGGAGAGTACTCTGGACTTAGAAGACTACACCTTTATAGCTATTCTGGACTAGAGATGACTAGAAGTGATTACATTATCAGACTTATTATTTATTGTTGTTATCTATTGTAATCATGTATTTCAGATTTTTCCTTTGTAACCTTTGAAATTCATTTGTATTACTTAAGATGTATGCTTGTGTTTGCTTTGATATTTCACCATAATGTAGTACTTCTACCCTTATCGGGTTGGGGTGTTACAATTATGGTATCAGAGACCAGGCTGCGTGTAATACATTAAACCTTGACCTGTGAAGTTTAGACCATTAAGTTTCCACTGTAGGCGCTCATAAGACAACCTTTGAGAATTTGCTTTAGGATCTCCCCATACGAACTTAAGTTATTGACGGTGAGGAATGGGTAGACTAGGGCATCTATGCAAGTAGCATTGCTTCCGCATCACTCTGATTCGTGCCTCTGCCCTTAGTTAAGCCTTATAAGAACTTTTGATTCGAAGATTAGAAAGTTTTGCAACCTAAGCTTAGTAACTAGGTAAGTTTGGAATACCTCGAAAACTACATGGATACCTTGCACCATTTAAGTTTCACTCTCTGATTTTTTATCTCCATTTCTGATTTGTTTGATAAACAATTTGATACCTTTCCGACCATTCGGAAGGTCGTTCAACCATAATGTGTTTGACACATTCTGTGAATTCATTACTTATGCTGAATATAAAATGTATCATCTGATACTACTTGACTCTGCATAATCCATTTCTACTCCTATGAGAACCTTGGTAATTATTAACCACGGATATAGGAAGATTTGTTCCCTCCCTTCGAATGATGAACTATATTTTCCAATCAGTTCCTTTGGAAGGATATGCTGAAATTATTATCTCATTATGAATTTGTTAACTAAGCATGATGATGCTGACAACCAATATCCCATGCATCTCACTTTTTACAATTATACGATGTTCGTATTACCAACGATATACACTCTACCTGTCACTTATGCTAAGGATCTAGACAGGATTCTAACACTTTGAATTGTTCGCTTATCTATCTCAACACTTTGATGAACCATGTACTTGACTCTGATATATGAACTATCCGTCTGGTTTGACGACTGTATTCGTTCTATGAATCCGTTTACTTTCGGTATATTTGATTTTGAAGTCTTTTGGTTATGGATTGGCTAACTCCTCATAATCTGCCATAGACTACCGTATCCGATATGTGACCTTTAGCAATCTGCTTCATTCCATTTATGTTATGATGTTTCTTAACCACATAAATCTGGTAAGATTGATTTTGCTATCGAAGCACAGACCCGGGTCTCATTTGATTGTTAAGTTCTCCTGACACCTATTAGTATCCACTCTTGGAAAGCTCTGGCATTGGAAGTATTTTGTCGTACAAAACTTTTCCGGTGTTATCTGATGAACCTCATGGTATTTTCCTCCTGCTTGGGAAGTAGAGTTGGCATTGAACTGATCTTAGTTGACGAAACCACGGTGCCATAGAAGACGAGAGATTGAAGGAGCTGATGGAATATGAATTTGTTCATCCCAATGTTTCTCTTGAGATACTTCTGTTGGTATATGAAGAAGAAGGAGGGAAGTAAGCGGCGGCATATCGACTATCGTGAACTTAACCATATCACTATCCGTAATCTTGTAGAATATCAATCAAGTCACAAACATGATGGCACTTGTGATTAGTGTGGCGTTTAAATTAAGAGAAAAGAAGAAAGAGGAGAAAACTTGGAACCTTTAGAGAGAAAATTTGATGTTAGATTAAAGTGTATGAGAAGGTCCAACCCTCTCCACATGTGGAAAGGGGTATTTATACTACCTAACAAACAAATGATAAAACGCCCACACCCGGGCTGTGGATCAGGCATACAGTGGGTAAAGACCCGTCCTTCTTCCACGATGTTACGTAATCTAATTCTAACTAATAACTAAACTAACTACGAGCTAACTCAATGCTATTACAATAATTAGGTGACCGAGTCTTCTATAAGAATAATTATATTCCTAACAATCTCCCCCTAAGCAAGGTCACCTTGGAAATTGAGCTCTTTGATCTTCAAGCATTCTTAAGTCTTTATATCTCGTAGGTTCTGATTCTTCACTTTTCAGCACACTTTGTACTTCAAGCAATGAACTTGTGATTTGGAGTTCCTTTGGAATGTGTGATCTTTGAGCTTCTTTGAGATCATCAGCCACAGTAAATCTCCAAGCTCATCCACAGTAGTATCGCCTTCATGTGATGTAGTGACTTAAGGACCATCATGCTCACACCCTTCTGGATCAGGAGACTTTACATCAGAGTTGTGGATCAGGAGACTTTTTCATCAGAGTTGCGAAAACGTTATTGGTAGTCTCTCAACATTTGTTGTTGCAAGTCTCCCATCGTCATTGATAGTGAGGAGGATGTGTGAGCATGTAGTATGGATTGACCCAATTCAGCTGGAAGTAGGAGCCATCAACGCCATCTTTATATGTGTCCCTGAAATAAAACAGTTAGCAATAAAGATAGAGAACGAATATGGCTTTGTCATTCGTTCTGCGAGGATAGACTACCCTCCGATTTTCTGAAAACCGACCTGTGATCAGGTAGATTCTCTTTCAAAGAAGACTCTCCTTGACAGGAATTTCCAGCTTGTAGTAATGAATTTTCCAAATAATCCACTTCGGAATCTTCATACTTAGCATGTTCTCATACCGGAACGTCTCAAAGCAGACAACACGATAAAGTGTATCGGTGAATAAATATTCACGGATTGATGAGAAATTGATTTGTAGAAATCACTCGTCTGTCATATGACAAACATTTTGAGACACGACGAGAGGTTTTAGCTTTGAATCACATTTCCATCAAAAATACTTTTGTTTAAAAGATTATACACAATCAATGTGCTCGAAAAATTAGTTTGTAAGCACATTGAAAGGTTTTAGCAAAAGTATCCGTTAATCCATATCTTGGAACAAGTTTGATTCAATTTTGAATCGCACCATTGTTGCTTTCGACTTGTCACTTGATCATTTATCCAAGATGGATCTCACATGTCACCTACCAAGAGCTTGAGTGATGTTCGCTCTAGAAGGATTTCCATCTTCATTGTGAATATTTTCATATCACTCGGACGTTCTGGCAATACCACAAGGATAATGCGTAAGACTCTAAATATTTTATCTTATTTTCCACATTGTGTGAAACAATAAGCATATTTGGAATGTGTCCTATTGAGATTTATGGATGATCTCATGGCTCTAGACTCAATAGTGCATTTTGATCCGCTCCTAGAGACTGGGGAGGCGTCTCCTGTTTTAGGTATCAACATAGCTCACAATGAGCGGTCGATACATTGCACAGGGTTCCCCGTGAGAATGAAACAAGCTCTTTTAAGAGAACTTGAGTGGTTGGGAAGTTTAGTGCAGTGTGTCACTGGGTTCATGATGTCTTGTCTTCAATACCGGTGTTACCTTAGTAACCGCCAGTAGATTATGAATTGAACCCGGTTTCTGCCCTAAGGTTGAATATATAGAGGGCTATTTCTTTTCACCCTTTTCACATTTCATTTCTTTTTCATTCTTCAACCCCTTCAGTGCTTACCAAGACTTCACCACTAGAACCTTGTTGGGTTTGTTCCAGTCCTAGCTCTATCTCAGTCCGCACTCTTCCCTTTCTCACTTTACTCCTTTTTATAATCATTCCTAAGAACTTCTATTCTATCTATAGATTGTCCCTGGGAAGATCCTTCCGGTTCTGGTGGATCATGGGAACTCATACCTAACCTTAACCATCCTTATCACTTCATGCATAAAGATAAATAGCCGGTCTTTGGTATAAATTCCACAAACGCCTTTTGCTCCCCCTCAATATGTGCATCGATATTCGAAAGAGTTTATGTAGGATACTCATAATCTTAAACACGTATGGTTTCTTGTGATTATATGGATCGAATTAGATGAAGAGATTAGAGAGATGTAGAAAGAAAGGTGGGAGCCTTTTTGAGAGAGAAACAATGTGTGTATTAGCTTGAAACTAATGAAAGGTCCAACCCTCTCCACATGTGGAGAGGGGTATTTATAGTTACAATATTACGCCTACTCCCGGGCTGTGGATCAGGCATATAGTGGGTAAAGACCCGTTCCTTCTTCCACGGTGTTACTTAATCTAATACTAATTAACTAATAAACAAACTAACTACGAGCTAACTTAATGCTATTACAATCATTAGGTGACCGAGACTTTTACAGGAATATTTGTATTCCTAACAATCTCCCCCTAAGCGAGGTCACCTTTGAAATTAAGCTCTTTGGTCTTTAAGCATTCTTTAGTCTTTGTAGCTCGTAGGATCTGATTCTTCACTTTTCTTCACACTTTGTACTTCAAGCAAGCGAACTTGTGATATGAATTCCTTTGAGACATGTGATCCTTGAGCTTCCTTTGAGATCATCAGCCAAAGTAAATCTCCAAGTTCATCCATAGTTGTATTGCCTTCATGTGATGTAGCGACTAAGGACCATCATGCTCACACCCTTCTATATCTGGAGACGTTGCATTAAAGTTGTGGATCAGGAGACTTTTTCATCAGAGTTGCGGAAACGTAGTTAGTAGTCTCTCAACATTTGTTGTAGCAAGTCTCTCATCTTCATTGATAGTGTGGAGGATGTGTGAGCATGAGGTATGGATTGACCCGATTTAGCTGGAAACTGGAGCCATCAACGCCATCTTTATATGTGTCCCTGAAGTAAAACAGTTAGCACTAAAGATAGAGAACGAATATAGCTTTGTCATTCGTTCTGCGAGGACAGACTACCCTCCGGTTTTGTGAAAACCGACCTGTGATCAGGTAGAGTCTCTTTTAAAGAAGACTCTCCTTGACAGGAATTTCCAGCTTGTAGTAATGAATTTTCCAAAGAGTCCACTTCGGAATCTTCATACTTAGCATGTTCTCATATCGGAACGTCTCAAAGCAGACAGCACGATAGAGTGAATCGGTGAATAGATATTCACGGATTGATGAGAAATTGATTTATAGAAATCACTCGCGTGTCATATGATAAACATTTTTGAGACACAACGAGAGTTTTATACTTTGAATCACATTTCCATCAAAAATACTTTTGTTTGAAAGATATTACACAATCAATGTGCTCGAAAGATAAGTTGGTGAGCACATTGAGAGGTTTTGGCAAAAGTATCCGTCAATCCATATCCTGGAACAAGTTTGATTCAAATTTGAATCGCACCATTGTTGCTTTCCAGTTGTCACTTGATCATTGATCCAAGATGGATCTCACATGTCACCTACCAAGAGCTTGAGTGATGTTCGCTCTAGAAGGATTTCCATCGTCATTGTGAATATTTTCATATCACTCGGATGTTCTGGCAATACCACAAGGATAATGCGTAGGACTCTAAATATTTTACCTTATTTTCCACATTGTGTGAAATAATAAGCATATTTGGAATGTGTACTATCGAGATTTATGGATGATCTCATGGCTCTAGACTCAATAGTGCGTTTTGATCCGCTCCTGGAGACTGGGGAGGCGTCTCCTGTTTTAGGTATCAACATAGCTCGCAATGAGCGATCGATACATTGCACAGGGTTCCCCGTGAGAATGAAACAAGCTCTTTTAAGAGAACTTGAGTGGTTGGGAAGTTTTAGTGCAGTGCGTCACTGGGTCCATGACGTCTTGTCTTCAATACCGGCGTTACCTTAGTAACCGCCAGTAGATTATGAATTGAACCCGGTTTCTGCCCTAAGGTTGAATATATGGAGGGCTATTTCTTTTTACCCTTTCTCATTTCATTTCTTTTTCATTCTTCAACCCCTTCAGTGCTTACCGAGACTTCATCACTAGAACCTTGTTGGGTTTGTTCCAGTCCTAGCTCTATCTCAGTCCGCACTCTTCCCTTTCTCACTTTACTCCTTTTTTCAATCATTCCTAAGGACTTCTAATCTATCTAGAGGATTGTCCCTAGGAAGATCCTTCCGGTTCTGGTGGATCATGGGAATTCATACCTAACCTTAACCAACCTTATAACTCCATGCATAAAGATAAATGGTAGGTCATTGGTATAACTTCCACAAACGCCGTTTGCTCCCCCTCAATATGTGCATCGATATTCGAAAGTGTTTAGCACATATGCGGGAGCCTTTTATGAGACTTAAAGATCACATTTGATTATCAGATTTCATATTTAAATCACATTCTCTCCCCCGATCAAAAATTTCAAATCTTTCGAGATTTTTTATCTCAATTGATTTAGATAAGTTAGAAAACGTTTGGGAGAGAAATGCGGTTAATTTTTTTTAATATTGTCTGATAAAAAGGAACTTTTTCTTGCTCCCCCTCAAACTGTGAGGGAGGTTGTTATGTGTCAGATTTGAAGACTTTGTAAAAGATTCGAAGTTTTTGTAAAAACTCTTTGAAAATTTACTCATTCTGACACATAACACATCACAAATCATTTTTCTGCCAGGTTTAATGTACGAAGTGTGGGGAGTTTTGATGATACATAAAATTTTGAGAAATCACTCTCCCCCTCAATCAATGACGGATGTTAAAGCATAAATATTTTCATAAACGATTAACGTCATTGATTGAGTGAAAATTTTATCAAACTTTTGAGTTCAATTTGATTTTCATTCAAAATTTCGTGGTACCACCAAGTTTTGCACAAATACTTTCCGGAAAAATCAAAGAAGAGAAAGTATTTGGCGATAAAAAGAAGACTTCTCTTCTTTATCAAGAAATAATGCACTGAAACGTACATTAGATCGAGGGTGCATGAATATAAAGTAATTCACGCTCGGATGAACGGCACCCTTTGTTAGGAACAACCTTCTTTTTGGCGACGTGTTTTCCTTAATTTTGAAAACCGGGTTGCTATCTAAAGTAATAGCAAACCATATTTTTGAGGTGCGGGTTGTAGCCTGAAATGACTACAAGCCATTTTTTGAAGAATATTTGGAGAAACGACATGTTTTAGAAAAAAAAACTTTATTTGAAACCGAAAAACTCTTGCTCAAGCATATGTATGTTTCCGTGTCATTATTGAATGACATTTCTAGAAACGTACATAATATTGATTACACAAGAGACATGTCGAGAGAAGAATATTTTTGGATTTTTATGATTTTTCTAATTTTTATGGGTTTTATAGGTTTTATATTATTGTATTTTCTTTATGGTATAAGATATATACAAGGATATGTGAAACAAAACCATTTCTCTTCATTTTCTTCCCGAAGACGTTTGAGAATAAGTTGAAATCGTTCTCTTGAGAGAGCCTTAGTGAAGAAATCTGCCAGCCGAAATTCTGTCCTCACGAAGTAAAGTTCCACAATCCCATTCTCATCTTATTTTACCACACCTTAGGAGAATCCGTTTCCCAGGAGAAACTTTGACAGTGTATCAAACCATGCCCTAAGCGTCTGTTTTAGGCCAAAGAGAGCCCTTTTCAGACGATAGACATGGTTAGGACGATCAAAATATACAAATCTTTCCGGTTGACGGAAATAAAGAACTTTATTCAGCTCGCCATTAAGAAATGCAGTTTTCATATCCATTTGATAGACCGTCATGTTCTGACTTGCAGCATTGGCAAGAGATATTCAGATAGCTACAATACGAACAACCAGAGCGAAAGATTCCTCTAAATAAATGCCTTCCTGTAGACGATATCCCTTAGCAGCAAGCCTTGCCTTGTTTTCAGAACGACATAATGCTCATCAAGTTTCACTTAGAAGATCCACTTAGAGCTAAAATCATTGCACAGTCTGGAGGTAGTACCAATTCCCATACTTCAAGTCGATCGAAAGTGCGAGCTTCATCTTGCATCGCATTAACCCAACAGTCTTTAGAGATAGCAGTCTTGAAATCTTTGGGTTCGAATTTGGATAGTATGGAACTATAACAGCACCACAAGGCATGGGTGGTAAGTTTCCTTAGTGTGAACACCGTTTGAGAAGGATATCCAATAATGTTGTCAATCGGATGATCCTATATTCATTTTCTGAGATGTTCATGTGGATGTAGGTAGGAACATGAAGAAGCCGTGTTTGTATTCCCTGAAGAGGATGTCTCAGAAAAAGATTCATGAGCAAACAGGTTTTAGTACGGAGCATCTTCAAGAGGAGCTAATGAATTCACTTCAAAAGAATTGTCGACTGCAGTGCCTTGATGAACCGAAGGAGATTGAAGGTTTGACGATGATGGTGAGTAACTTGCAGATTGAGCATCTTGATCAATTCAAAGAGACACTGATGGACCATTTGAGTTGTACAGAACTGGAGCAGCGGCAGCTGGTGGTGTAAGTGAATCATCGGTAGGTGTCTCGAAGTATTCATCAAACGTTTGGTCAAACTATATCTTCAAATGCTCACTTGTAGGTGGTACATAGGGTACATGCAGGAGTGGGATTCTGTACAAGACCTGAACTGAATGGTTCAGGAGACAAAAGTTTAGACGCGGGTCCTGCACTGATGTGTACAGGAGCCATATGCTCAGTCAGCTCAACGAATGTGACGTGAACGGTTTCCAGGATTTATCGGGTTTATTTGTTGTAGACTCGGTATCCCTTACTATCTGGAGCATAACCAACACAGAATCCAATACCAGTAATAGCTTATAACATTCCCAGATCTTGACTGTCATTTTGTAGGGTAGCATAAAGCACCAAACACAAATAGAGAGGAGAGATCCGGTTTCTTGCCATATATCAGCTCATATGGAGTATTGTTGTGAAGAGTATGTATCAAGTATCGGTTTTTGGTGTAACAAGCTGTAGCAATTACTTCCGCCCATAGGATCATCGGTGCCTTGGAGAAGTAGAACGAGTTGTTTGTTGATAACCTCCGTTCCATTGTAAGTCCGAATGATTCTGACGGTTATGTGAGTCTTACTAGCAGTTGTGTGATGAGTTTTCTGATAACTTCAGTAGTCACGTCCTTGGTTCTCAAAAACTTTACCCATGTAAACCGAGAGTATTCATCGACAGCAATGAGTACACATTACTTCCCATTTATACTCTTCACACTTATTGGTCTGTCTGGGTCCATGTGAAGGGTGTAAAGAACATCCATGTTGGTGTTGACAATTTTGGGTTTGTGAGTATGCTTCTTTCGTTTACCCAATTGACAAGCCGAATGAAGAAGTTCTTTTTCGAACTTTAATCTGGGTAGACCTCATACAAGATGATCATGAGCAAGATCATAGATGGTACCAAAGTTCAAGTGATTAAAACTTTGTTGCCATAGCCACGATTTGTTCTTTAAGGTCTTTGAGAGAAGGCAAATAGGAGAGGACCGCATCACGTCTTCGATAGAAAAGGTGTATAGATTTGTGCCATGACAATCTTTAAGAAGATCAATACCATCCAATTCTCAGACGAAGCATGTGTAATTTCTGAAGACAACTTCAAGATTGGAATCAAAATACTGACCAAAAGAGAACAGATCATGCCCAAGTCCTTCCATGTAGTATACTCACGAAATTAGTTGTCACCAAAAACATAATCTCCATAACCCTTAATTAACCCAAAATGATAGTTCTCGAATCTAACTGTCCCGAGAAACTTATTCACAAAATTCTCGAGCCCCGAGTGATCCCCAATCATATGTTTAGAGCAGCCTGAGTCCAAATATCAAAGGACGAAAAGTACGACCTGCATTTGGAAACAGACGAGAGCAGAAAATTTGGAGTGTCGGATCCCCAATTTGAGTTGGGTTCCAATTGGTTAGTGCAAACAAGTTCTGGAGCTACTGAGACCTTAGGTGCATTCGTTTCAATGGTGGAAATTTCACTAGTAGATGCAATGGGCCTAGTTAAAGAACATTGGGTCTCAAAAGGGAAGGTTCTACCAGTTGGCTTCCATTCCTTAATAGGCACTACTTTAGAATTAGTTATCCTAGTTAAAGGGCACTGTTCTCCTGAAGTGAATTTCCTTCCAGTGGGCTTCCATTGATAACCAACATTGGCAAACAGTTTACCTGTTGCTTTCCAAATTTGCTTACTTTGTTTAGCTCTCCAAACTTTCTTAACTGGGGTTTCGTTAAACGACTTCAGAAATTTCTCAACACATTTATCATGATTACTCAAAATTATGCATTCATTACATGTTTTGCAACGTGAATTAGGTTTTGAATTATGACTCATTTTGCTCAAGTTGGACTTAATGTTCCTCATGTGGTCGTCTACTTTCTTTTTAGGAACACTTTTAGCAGGTGAAGTCCTATAATTCCTTCTATTTCTCTTTGGTTTAGACTCTCTAGCTTTAGTGTTACTATTTACTCCTGTAGACGAACTAATGGGAATTTTAGTCTTATTCACTTCCGGTTGTTGAACATGTTTTGATGTGTTGGGATCTGAAGTTTCCAAGGGTACCTCAAAGGTAACATGCTTGTTCTTAGTCATAGATGATGATGCAGTAGACCTATCTCGCTTGCTATCAATTTTAGGACATGTACCAATAGCATATTCTAAGAGTTCCTGAGATCTATTAGTGAGAAAGCAGGCACCTGCAATAGCATCATCAAGTGGTTTTGCTATCCTATCCTCTTCAATGGTTTCATGAAGCAAATCAAGGCACTCCTTAAGATGTTTAAGATAGTCACTATGAACCAACTTATTATTCCTAAGGGGAAGAGGAATATACACAGCATCACAAGCATACTTCTTACAAGCAGAAACCTTTTGAACAATATTATCACAATTGATGATTGGCATTTTCCCTTTTGCCAGAGTCTTTAGATTCTCAATCTCTTTAAGCAAAGAAGTTATCTTTTCATTGTTTATATCACGTGTGATCTTAATTGAATCGTATAACTCTTTGTAATGTTGTTTGACTTTTGAATTTTCAGCACGAAACCAATCATTTTCATGTTGCAATTTATTGATGGTATCTTGAATTTGAAAATTCTGAGAATCTATAGACTGTGGTTTTTGGGTGCCAATCACATCACACTTGTTTGACTTCAATTGGGCAATTTGGACCCTCAGGTTCCGAATCGTGTTAGTGTGAGCTTGAATCTTTTCATCACGTTTGGCTAATTCAAAATACGCATCAAATTCAGGAGCATCCGAAGATGTCTTGGCATTTGAGATTTTAGTACTTTCTTCTAAATGTTGATACTTTAATTGCAAATTAAGATTATCAACCTCTAGTTTTGACAAATGTCTGACCATGTTATCATGGTCATCGTTTTGAATTTTCTCACGCAATTTTAAATTCTCCCCCTCAAGCTCAACAACACGATTCTGGAGAGCGGTCAATGCAATAGACATCTCATGAAATTGGCAGGCAGATAACGTAGAATCAGTAGCAGTATAAAATACATCCTGAGCAACACATTTAGTAATCAAATTCTCATTCATGATGAGAATATTTTTCCTCGCAACTTCACTGCATTTAAGATCAATTGCCAATTGTTTACCCTCATTTTCCACATCATTAAAAACCTTTTTCATATGAGTCACATCATCATTAATGGTATTTTTAAGGCCCTCAAAATGTTCTTTGAGAAGTTTGAAAAATGGCATGACTTCAGTTAGGTAACATTGTTTTGTTTGCTCAAAACCTCTTTCCCCTTTAGTAATACCCGTTGGTGTTATTCTCTTTTTACATGTTTTATCAAAATCAACGAATAATTGACCAAGGACATATAAGGCAATTAGTGTATTATTTTGCGTGGGGAGAGTGAAAGTGTAACACCCCCAAAATACCGCAGCGGAAGACTGTGTCATAGGGATGCTACTTCAGGGCACAAAGTACAAGATATAGAAAACGAACTCTAAATGAGACGTTTTTGAAAAGTTACCATTCGAATAGATAAAAGTCATAGTTTACAAAACAAAGATCCCAAAGTAGAATGATACATAAGTTTTTAAAGTGTATCGAATGGTAAAATGATAAAAGTGAAAGTCTCCAAAAGCATGCCCTAAGACTCTCAGCTCCAAACACCTGCTATCGCCTTTCTAACCTGAGATAAACATGCTTAAAGTGTCAACACAAAGGTTGGTGAGTTCATAGAGTTTGTCTTAATGCAGTTGAAAAAGCTTATAAAGAATGTTCACACAGCAAAGGCATCGTAAATCCACTCAGTTGCAAGTCCCGTCATAAGAAACTTGTAACCTGTGTGTTCACAACCCACTGCTACAATGTATAGTATGAGTAAGATATGTATAAGTTCATAACAACAGTTTAGCAATTAGTAGTGAGTCTACACTTCATCTCCGAAGACCTCACCTAAGTATGTATACTTCCATGGTTGTGCCCAGAACCTTAATCTGGGGCCATAAGAAGTATATATGTTTCCATGGTAGTGCCCAGAACTAAATCTGGGGCCATTGGAAGTATGTATGTATCCATCACAGTTTAGTATAACACAGTTAAGTATAACACAATCACGTATGTATGACATCAAGTATAATGTAATCAAGTATAATGTTCTCAAGTATAATGTTCTCAAGTATAATGTTCTCAAGTATAATGTTATGTAAATCTGTACAAGTAAGCAAGTAGTAGCATGTATCTCCCCCAAAGAGTTGATAAAACAATTAAAAGAGTAGGGGCTATGACTCACCTTAAGTGATGATACTGATATGAAATGAAGTGAACAACAATGATCGGTTAACTGCCGCGACCTATAATGAATGATGCATGATCTCGTTAAGATCACCAAATGATGTTTATGAATGTCCATGCTCATGTTTCTATACCACTCTAGTCTTTGGAAAAACACTTGTATTGTCAAAAATATATAATCCAAGAATTTGGAAAAATATTGTTATTAGAAAATATAAATGGCTAGTTATAATATATATACTTATATATATATAACGTAAGTTCTCATGTTGACGTTGAAATACTCGGGTTGTAATCCTTGAAATGATGAAAACATACTCGTAATAACTAATACTACATTAGTTATAAAGCTCGGTACTTGATATCATGTTTAGCTTAAAAATGCACTTCGTAGTTTTTGCGCCAAATTTATATAAAAGCTGACAAATATAAAAGGGTTTTAGCCGATATTCAAACGTGTATATCTTTGTCGTTACTTGTCCGTTTTACTTGTTCTTTATGTCCACGGTTACGTCTTAGTATGTAGTAATATATTTTGGAAAGCTCGGCTCCTCCGGGTTAAGTCTAAAGCCTCTTTTTGACCGACGAAAAACGTCCAACAGCAACTAATTTCCAGAAAATACTTTTCGTCAACAATCTTGCAAAAATCATAACTTCTTCGTTATAAGCTCTTTTTAATCCGTTCTTTCGCCTACGGATTCGTTTTTGAAAGTATTTTCTAAAAATTTTGCCAAAGTTTCCTTGGTGTTTACTGATTTTCCAGATTTTTACAAAACGGGACAGCATGTCTAAAATAGGTTCCAAATCATGTTTCCAAGGTTAAAAATCAATTTCTACCATCACCAAACCTCTTGTAATCACCACATGGCTAATCTAATCCTACCATACACCTTCTTAGGGTGCCATGGACTCCTAACCAAGTTATTAGAGCAAGGGGATTCATAACTAAAAAGTTAGGGTTTGTATGTTTCATTTTTGACAAAATAAGTGGTGGTATAACTAGTTGTACATGGTTTTTAGCATGGAAATCATGTAATACAAGTAAATATAAGATGTTTCATGTAAAAATAAAAATGATAACTTACTTGACAAAATGAGATGATTATTGGATGATTATGCTTGATGTTCTTGTGTTTTTGTTGCTTGATTCTTGATTAGGCTTGTAAAATGAACAAGTTTAGTGTTTTACTTTATGGAAAATGATCACTTGATCATAGAGATCAATTATGGGTCGTGGTTATGGAGAAGAAATGGAAGAGAAAGATGAAAATTTGATCTTGGCTAAAAGTGAGATTATGATTCTAGTAAATTGGTAAAGTAAGGTTTGATAGGTTTATTAGTTAAATACTTAGGAAGTTAATGCTAGGGGTTAAAAGGGTTCATGTGGCCTGTTTTGGTGAGCCAAGGAGGGGGGTAGGGGTGCTTGGTATTTAATTAGAAATCTAGTGTATCGTTAAGTGTTATTACGTGTTATTCGTTAAAATCGGGTACCGGGTTTAATAGCAATAAACGTTCACAAAGTTAACCGGGATGATAATAATGTTATAATAATGTTAAAAACATATTAAAAATATGTTGGGTACATTTACTGAGTGATCGGGTGATTATTGTTTAGTTTTCACGAAAACCGTCGTTATATTCATACGCGTACGTTATAAATAAAATAAATTTCCAAAATACTGGGTAACTGAATGTTATAAGTTTTATGATGTTAAAATGAATATAAAAATATGTCAGGACCATTGTGGGAATGTTTAGATATATTCGTCGTGTATAAACCAGGTGTTAACGTTTACTATAAATACTTATACGTAAAAACGTTAAATGTACTGAATATAGTAATTTGAAAATCCTGAGAGTGGTATAACATGAAAATGCTGTTATGATGATATGCAGACTATCTCCAGTCCGTATGCAGTGTTCTTAACACTAATGAAATGAATTCGCACCTAAACCAATCCGGTTACGCGAATTTGAATACCCGTAAACTAAATTTACGATAAAATGAGTAATGCAAGTGAATGATGAAAACTTTTCCGGAAATGAATAGTGTTTAGTGAATAGTAAATTTCCCAAATGTTTCTCAGAATATCAAAATGACCTCGAAAATGATGAATAGTAAAACGATGAATAGTGTTTTGATGAATAGTGATTTATGAATAGTGTTTTTCCAAAGTTCCCGAAATGACCTAAAATGACCTGAAATGATGAGTTGTGACAGTCTTCCCCTCTAAAAGGAACTTCGTCCCGAAGTTCAGTTAATGTTAGTTAGTTAAATGTGTCAAAGCTTATGTATGTGGGTTTCTATCCAACTAGGTATGTTCTCGTGGTCAGACTTGATGAGGCAAACCTTCCCAATCCCGAGCATAGTCCTCAAAAGACCTCTTTTAGGTTAATCATTTAGGTAACCGATTTTCACTTAAGCCCACAACCCAATCAAACAAGAACAGTCATGAGATTAAGCTAAATCGGTTTGAGTGATGACTTTAACTTTTAGCTTGATTTTCGCAACCCAATCAAACAAGAACAGTCACTAGAACCAAGCTAAAAATCAAGGTCTGGATTCAACATCCTTGAAAAAAAATCTTTTGAAAGATTTGCTCGACTTTGGAATTGCTTACACTAATCAAATTTCTAATGTTAGGGTGACTAAGGTTAATGCTGCTAGGTCTCAGATTAGTCAATGTTGTGTATAGGTCCTATATTAAGACTTAAGTGCTACTAAAATACGATAGTTGTTCAAGAGAATGTACCCGTTGTGCTATCGCGGACATGTTGGGTGATAGGATTTCCTAGGAAATAAGCTCTGCCAATTGCGGGTGGAATCTCATTGGCCTCATCTCGTGGCCCTTCAATTGCTGCTGCTAAGTTTAGACGATTGCCTCCTTGGTTGAGATTTCTTTTCAGCTTAGGACAGTTGTTCCGAAAGTGATCCGGGCTGTTACACTCATAGCATGTCCTTTGGTTGTTCGTCATATTGCCCACATTTACTAGTTCTCTACACTGGTTTGTAAAATGACTAGACTGTCTGCAAAATGCACACACACGGCAGGGCGAAATCCTTTGATGATGAAAGTTACACTTCGTACATTTAGGATGCGGGCCTAAATACTCTTTCTGACCAGAATTAGTTGCCGCAAAGGTCCTTGCCCTTTTGTTGTCAGCTATTGTGCCCACTTGCTTGTTTGACTCGATTATTCCCTTCCTTTTATCACTGTTCCTCAAGCTTCCATTTCTAACCATTTCATCTGTCAGGGTCCCTGCTCTCAATATTGCACTCTGAATTGTAGAAGGCTCAGTTGTTTTCACAGTCCCACGAATTTCTGGAACAAGACCATATATGTACCTCTCGATCCTCTTGGACTCAGGGGTAACTAGGTGTGGAACTAGTCTGGCTAATTCATGGAATCGATCTGTGTAGGCTGCATGTCCAGCCCCTATCATAGAGTGATGATAGAGTTCATCCTCCAGCTTCTGCATCTCGTTATCCGGGCAGTATTCCTCCTTCAGTAATGCCTTAAAATCGTCCCATGACATACCTACAGCTGCCGCTCTACCCCTAGCTTGAATCTGCGTATTCCACCATGTCAATGCCTTTCCTGATAGTAAGCACATGGAATACTTCACCATTTGATGTGCTGCACAGTTACTAATGTCAATCACCGTCTCCATCTTTTCAACCCATCGAGTATACACCAACGCGCCTCCTACACCATCGAAATCAATTGGCTTACATGACGTAAATTCCTTATACGTGCATCCGGTCCTAGTGATGTTGTTGCCATTACCATTCTGGCCTATACCATTGGTGTTGTTAATTCCGCTTTCGTGGTTTGCCAAATTATTCATATGATCGCCAACTTGAGTGACAATAGTGGGGAGAAAGTTTTCAAGTTGTCGAGCGATGATGGCTTCAAAATCAGTATTTCCACCGTCGTTGTTATCATTGTTTTCAATGCCGTGACCACCTCCTCTACCTCCACGTCCACCAGTTCTTCCACCATCGTTACTTAGGTTTAGTGAACGTCAGTGATGAGGGAAAACCGTTGATTAACCAAAGTCTATACTTAACATCCTCATATATAATACCGTGCTACCAGTTGTTTCCTAAGTTGTGCCAACACCGATCTACATCTGCATAGTCATATGTCCACGTGTGTCGTGAAGCACTTATAATTATGTTGGCCACCACAATTATAAATGTTTCCTTTCACAAGTGTGCATATCACCAGGCACACATATCTCAGTGGTAGACGTTGCTTAAATGGGCATCTAGGGAATGTCACGCTTAGTACAAAGGAACAAAGGATTCTCCCTTAAGTGTTAAAGTCACTGGGAAGTCTAGTTTCTAACGGTTTCTACAAAGTATCTAATAGCGTAGGTCCAAAAATAAATAAGTTACCAGCAAGCGTAAGTGTATGTAAAGTGCAAGGCGATAGGGAGGAGAGTCTACATGTATGTAGTTATAGTCTAGACTCTAAAACAACCTAGTTCTCTATAACCAAGGCTCTGGTACCAATCTGTAACACCCCCAAAATACCGCAGCGGAAGACTGTGTCATAGGGATGCTACTTCAGGGCACAAAGTACAAGATATAGAAAACGAACTCTAAATGAGACGTTTTTGAAAAGTTACCATTCGAATAGATAAAAGTCATAGTTTACAAAACAAAGATCCCAAAGTAGAATGATACATAAGTTTTTAAAGTGTATCGAATGGTAAAATGATAAAAGTGAAAGTCTCCAAAAGCATGCCCTAAGACTCTCAGCTCCAAACACCTGCTATCGCCTTTCTAACCTGAGATAAACATGCTTAAAGTGTCAACACAAAGGTTGGTGAGTTCATAGAGTTTGTCTTAATGCAGTTGAAAAAGCTTATAAAGAATGTTCACACAGCAAAGGCATCGTAAATCCACTCAGTTGCAAGTCCCGTCATAAGAAACTTGTAACCTGTGTGTTCACAACCCACTGCTACAATGTATAGTATGAGTAAGATATGTATAAGTTCATAACAACAGTTTAGCAATTAGTAGTGAGTCTACACTTCATCTCCGAAGACCTCACCTAAGTATGTATACTTCCATGGTTGTGCCCAGAACCTTAATCTGGGGCCATAAGAAGTATATATGTTTCCATGGTAGTGCCCAGAACTAAATCTGGGGCCATTGGAAGTATGTATGTATCCATCACAGTTTAGTATAACACAGTTAAGTATAACACAATCACGTATGTATGACATCAAGTATAATGTAATCAAGTATAATGTTCTCAAGTATAATGTTCTCAAGTATAATGTTCTCAAGTATAATGTTATGTAAATCTGTACAAGTAAGCAAGTAGTAGCATGTATCTCCCCCAAAGAGTTGATAAAACAATTAAAAGAGTAGGGGCTATGACTCACCTTAAGTGATGATACTGATATGAAATGAAGTGAACAACAATGATCGGTTAACTGCCGCGACCTATAATGAATGATGCATGATCTCGTTAAGATCACCAAATGATGTTTATGAATGTCCATGCTCATGTTTCTATACCACTCTAGTCTTTGGAAAAACACTTGTATTGTCAAAAATATATAATCCAAGAATTTGGAAAAATATTGTTATTAGAAAATATAAATGGCTAGTTATAATATATATACTTATATATATATAACGTAAGTTCTCATGTTGACGTTGAAATACTCGGGTTGTAATCCTTGAAATGATGAAAACATACTCGTAATAACTAATACTACATTAGTTATAAAGCTCGGTACTTGATATCATGTTTAGCTTAAAAATGCACTTCGTAGTTTTTGCGCCAAATTTATATAAAAGCTGACAAATATAAAAGGGTTTTAGCCGATATTCAAACGTGTATATCTTTGTCGTTACTTGTCCGTTTTACTTGTTCTTTATGTCCACGGTTACGTCTTAGTATGTAGTAATATATTTTGGAAAGCTCGGCTCCTCCGGGTTAAGTCTAAAGCCTCTTTTTGACCGACGAAAAACGTCCAACAGCAACTAATTTCCAGAAAATACTTTTCGTCAACAATCTTGCAAAAATCATAACTTCTTCGTTATAAGCTCTTTTTAATCCGTTCTTTCGCCTACGGATTCGTTTTTGAAAGTATTTTCTAAAAATTTTGCCAAAGTTTCCTTGGTGTTTACTGATTTTCCAGATTTTTACAAAACGGGACAGCATGTCTAAAATAGGTTCCAAATCATGTTTCCAAGGTTAAAAATCAATTTCTACCATCACCAAACCTCTTGTAATCACCACATGGCTAATCTAATCCTACCATACACCTTCTTAGGGTGCCATGGACTCCTAACCAAGTTATTAGAGCAAGGGGATTCATAACTAAAAAGTTAGGGTTTGTATGTTTCATTTTTGACAAAATAAGTGGTGGTATAACTAGTTGTACATGGTTTTTAGCATGGAAATCATGTAATACAAGTAAATATAAGATGTTTCATGTAAAAATAAAAATGATAACTTACTTGACAAAATGAGATGATTATTGGATGATTATGCTTGATGTTCTTGTGTTTTTGTTGCTTGATTCTTGATTAGGCTTGTAAAATGAACAAGTTTAGTGTTTTACTTTATGGAAAATGATCACTTGATCATAGAGATCAATTATGGGTCGTGGTTATGGAGAAGAAATGGAAGAGAAAGATGAAAATTTGATCTTGGCTAAAAGTGAGATTATGATTCTAGTAAATTGGTAAAGTAAGGTTTGATAGGTTTATTAGTTAAATACTTAGGAAGTTAATGCTAGGGGTTAAAAGGGTTCATGTGGCCTGTTTTGGTGAGCCAAGGAGGGGGGTAGGGGTGCTTGGTATTTAATTAGAAATCTAGTGTATCGTTAAGTGTTATTACGTGTTATTCGTTAAAATCGGGTACCGGGTTTAATAGCAATAAACGTTCACAAAGTTAACCGGGATGATAATAATGTTATAATAATGTTAAAAACATATTAAAAATATGTTGGGTACATTTACTGAGTGATCGGGTGATTATTGTTTAGTTTTCACGAAAACCGTCGTTATATTCATACGCGTACGTTATAAATAAAATAAATTTCCAAAATACTGGGTAACTGAATGTTATAAGTTTTATGATGTTAAAATGAATATAAAAATATGTCAGGACCATTGTGGGAATGTTTAGATATATTCGTCGTGTATAAACCAGGTGTTAACGTTTACTATAAATACTTATACGTAAAAACGTTAAATGTACTGAATATAGTAATTTGAAAATCCTGAGAGTGGTATAACATGAAAATGCTGTTATGATGATATGCAGACTATCTCCAGTCCGTATGCAGTGTTCTTAACACTAATGAAATGAATTCGCACCTAAACCAATCCGGTTACGCGAATTTGAATACCCGTAAACTAAATTTACGATAAAATGAGTAATGCAAGTGAATGATGAAAACTTTTCCGGAAATGAATAGTGTTTAGTGAATAGTAAATTTCCCAAATGTTTCTCAGAATATCAAAATGACCTCGAAAATGATGAATAGTAAAACGATGAATAGTGTTTTGATGAATAGTGATTTATGAATAGTGTTTTTCCAAAGTTCCCGAAATGACCTAAAATGACCTGAAATGATGAGTTGTGACAGAAAGGTACAAGGTGCCTAGGTGTGTTCAGGGGGTAAGCAGTTGGGTGAGCAATTCTAAACATAGTGCGTGTGTTACCTACAACTCTTTCAGCTTTCAATTTTTCTATGTCTATGTTCCAGAAGACTTGCTCTGGAGTAAATTTCTTTTGTGGGACAAAGATAGCTAATTGATTATCTTCAGAGTAATCATAATTGTACAAGATTTTATTAGCTATGCACTGGGGATCCCTTAATTTCTCAGCAAGTTTTTCTCTGGTTCTATCTTCTATCTCATTGCCCTCATCATCAGATGTAGCATCAGGTGGGGCATGATTAGGCTCAAGCATAATGTTTGCATCATATAATGCCGGTTGAGCACCTATACCGCTTCTAAGGAAATTGGCTTTTGGCTTAGTAGAATCCTTCTCACTATGATCATCACTCAACTTCCTATGTTTATGCATCATTTGAGCAGTTTGAATGGTTTGGCCTTGCGTGTATAACTTATCCTCAAGTTTGTTTTTCAGCATTTTAAGACTAGAGAAATCATTTAGGAGTTTTGTTTCCTTCTCTTTGGTAAAGGGGTTAACCCCGGTAAATATATAACCAAAAAATCGTTAAGTACAAATGGAATGTGGCTGAGATACCACATTAACCTCAAGCAAATAGCTTGATAAACTAGTGCTTATGACATGCCATAAACACAAACCTAGCAATAATACAAGCACCTAACTAGGTATAAAAACAAGAAAAATCTTGAATCAAGCGAACGTCCCGCATCCACCCATAAGCACGAAGGGAGCAAGGCGACCCAGGAAGTCAGCCTCCTTAAAAACCCTTTCCAAGAAAAACCCATAGGGAAAAACCTTGGAGTAGGGAAAAAGAGTACAACCCTTACCTGGCACTCCCCTCGTGAAAATAACAAGCACTTGGAATCTTCCATGTATCCAACAGCATACGAGACCGAGGGGTTAACTTCTTGAATTTGAAGCTAACCAACTTCAACCGAATGGTAGAGACAATAACTTGAACCACTTCATCCACCTTAGCCTTCTTATGCTTAAAAAGCCTAGAATTGCGTTCCATCCAAAGGTAGTAGGTAGTAGCAGCAAGTAATAACCGAGATAGTATGCTTACAACAGATCGCCCCTTAGAAATAGGAATAAGGAACAAAAGCACATCCTCCAACACGGGTGGAACCGCATCCATGCCGGAAAGAGACCGGACCTGCAACCAAACCTGCGAAGAAAATTGACACTCAAAAAACAAGTGAGCGTGAGAATCAGGAACCGTATCACAAAGTGGGCATCGAAGGAGACTTAAATCAACATTAGGCCCAACATCCGATTCCCTAAGTCTATCTTGAGTCTTCAACTTCTGCCTAATGACAAGCCACAAATGAATAGCATGCCGGGGAATACAATGAGAAAACCACGGAATATGAAGCCAATCAACTTGGTCAGCCCTAGCACGAAGGGATTCCCAAGCACATGCAACCGAGAAAGGTCTAAGATTACCCTCCAAATCACGCCACAATAAACCATCATCCGTTTCATCAATTAAATTTGGGACCAGGAGATTAACTAAATCAGGAAATCGAGAATACCAATCAGCCGGCCATCTCCAAGTACCATTAACAATCACATCACAAACTGAATCCGAAAGGGTTAAACCAGCCCGAGCAATATCCCTAGCCGTGAACATATCACGAATAGGGCTAAAAGCACACCACATGTCAAACCAAGCTGAAGTAGACTTACCGTTATTGATTATATGCCATATAAAAGGACGCACCTTAGGTCGAATAGCAAGTAACTTACGCCATCCCCAACTAACGTCACCCAAGCAAGGAACATCCCAAAAGCTCCTACCACGAAGCTTATATGAATGAATCCATTTAACCCATAAGGACTCCTTATGAGTTAAAATACTCCAAATATGCGTAGTCATAAGAGCAATATTAAAATCAGCCAACCTACGAATACCAAGACCACCTTCACGTTGGGGCTTGCAAACTGATTCCCACGCTACCTTGGCCTTACCTCTTTTCATTTCCCCTTGACACCATAAGAAGCCTCTCATGAGCTGCTCCAAATCATGCACAATACGAGTAGGAAGGATAAAAACAGAAGCCCAATAAATATGCATAGAAGACAACACAGATCTGATCAATTGAAGCCTCCCCGCAAGAGAAAGGAACTTATTGCGCCAATCATTCACCCGACTTTCCAATTTTTCCACCAGAACCTTAAAATCCCTATATAGCAGCCTAGAAGATATTAAAGGAACACCAAGATACCGAACAGGGAGAGAGCCTTATGCAAATGGCATAGATTGAAGAATGGTAGCTTTCAAAGCATTAGGAACATTACAGAAGAAAGCAGTACTTTTAGGAATACTTGGGACAAGGCCCGAGACATTCTTGAAATCCTCCAAAGCTTGCATAATAACATTAACCGAAACAGGGTGGCCTCTAGAAAACAAGAAAAGATCATCTGCAAAACAAAGATTAATAATTCTCTGCTGCTCACACAAGTGATGAAACTGGAAATCCGCCGAATTAGAAACCTTTTTCTGCAAAATAAGCGTTAAAACCTCCATAACCAAAGTAAACAGATAAGGAGATAAAGGGTCTCCTTGTCTAAGGCCACGCTTACCCTTGAACCAGCCATGAAGATCCCCATTAATACATATAGAATATGAAGTAGAGGAGACACAAACCATGATCCATTCAACCATTTTGTGATGAAAACCAAAACCAACCAGAATAGACTTAAGAAAATCCCAATCAACCGTATCATAAGCTTTCTGAATATCAACTTTAAAAGCACATCTAGGTTGGCCCCTCCCTCTATGATAATTACGCATAAGCTCTTGGGTGAGTAATATATTATCCGAAATACGACGCCCAGGAACAAACGCAGATTGATTAATACTAACCAAATCACTAAGGGCCTCTTTAATGCGATTAGCAATAATCTTACTAATGCATTTATATAGAACATTGCAGCAAGAAATAGGCCTATAGTCATTAATCTTAGAAGGGGTAGACACTTTAGGAATCAAAGATATAATGGTGTGATTAATTTCCTTCAAAAGCTTACCATTAGTAAAGAAGTCCCTAATAGCACCCGTAATATCACAACCAACAACATCCCAAGCTTTCTTAAAAAACGCAGCAGTGTAACCATCCGGACCGGGGGCCTTATCATCCCCCATCGAGAACAAAGCATCCTTAATATCAGCATCCGTAACATCCCGAACCATAAAATCAGCCCTATGCTGATCGAGAACATTACTAAACAAATCATGATCGTCAAGAGGGCTACAATCACCTTCCGTGCCAAGAAACTGCTCATAATGAGAAACAAACGCCCCTGCAACCGCATTACCCTCATACAAAACATTAGCCGCATCTCGAACCAATTCAATTCGATTGCGAGCACATTTACTTTTAACAATATTATGAAAATAAGCCGTATTAGAATCACCTGCATGGAGCCATTGAATTTTAGATTTTTGCTTAAGAAACCTCTCTTCGTCAAGGGTAGCCTCATTAAAAGCAACAAGGTAATGAGCATGCTCCTCACGAAGGGCTGAATTGAAAGGATCCTTATCAATTGCCACTTGGACCTCATCTAATTCCTTGCGAATATTAGCAACCCGCTCATGAAGATTACCTTGATTGCGTAAAAGCTTACGAAAAGGAGATTTCAGCCCCTTCAAGCGTTTAACAACACGATACATAGCACAACCATTGACATCAATATTCCACCCCGAAGTAACCGTATCAAGAAAGCCTTCTTTATGCACCAGAAAATTAGAAAACTTAAACGGTTTAGGTTTAAGTTTGGTCACCTGAGGGATACGAAGAACACAAGGAGAATGATCCGATATCCGGTACGGTTGAAAGATAGCAAAGGAACCCGGGAAAAAATCACAAAACTTCAAATTACCCATAACACGATCAATTTTCTTCAACGTTCCATTAGAGCCTCTTGGTTTTTGATTCCATGTAAAATGCAGCCCCGTACTATTAATATCCATAACCTCCATATTCATAACACAATCTTTAAATTCACGCATCCACATCAGTGAATCTCATGAGTGCCATAACACAATCTTTAAATTCACGCCATCCCCAATTCCCGTATGAGTGGCAAAGCTCTTTTTCGTCATTTGACTCTCATGATCATACTCCTCAGTGAATCGTGAATCAATGAATGCTTGGAGTTGATTATTGATCACACAGAATGCAGCCATAGATCTATCTTCAGAAAATTCACCCTTTTCAAGTTGTTGTTGAAGTTGATCTAAGTGTAGAGTCATTTTGACTGTGAAAGTCTCAACATTTTGACCAAAGAGTGTTGCGAATGCACGATTGAAACCTCCCAAGTATCCAGGTTTTGCAAAGAGAACCTTGAGATGTGAATGAAGAGATCGAAAACATTCAATGCGACTATTCGTTGCATTATCGGGCAATTTAATTGGCTGATGAAGCACATTATCATTAGAATTCGAGCACGAAGATTCCATATTAGTGATTATATGTTAAGAGTGGTGATTGTTTGTTTTGACAAGGTTATATGTTGTTTAGTTGTGATCTTGGTTCGGTTGATGCAAGTTTTTACGGTGAAATTTCTTGGTCTGAAAACTTAAAACCTCAATAACTTCACTCCGGAGGTGATTTGGGCCTCGAAAAATTCGTTTCACGACTTCGTGGTGAAACCTCACAATATTCAGCCTGTTCCGGACGTTTTGACAGCTAATTCGCTGAAAACGGAGTTACGGTTCAAAAGTTATGACCATTTGAAGTTTCGACGTAAAAAGTCAACTATGGTCAAACAGAGTTAACCGCAGGATCAGGCAAGGTAACCGCAGGTAAGGTAACCACAAGGTGAGTTAACCACAAGGTGAGATAACCGCAGGAAGTGACTAACCGCAGGAAGTGACTAACCGCAGGGAGTAACTAACCGCAGGGAGCAACTAACCGCAGGGAGTTAACCGCAGGAAAGATAACCACAAAGATCTAACCACAAACCACTTAATCGCAGAAAACTAACCACAATGAACTAACCGCAGACCACTTAACCGCAAGAGCTAATCGCAGTATACAAAAATCCAAATCTGTCACTTTCCTTGCGATTTGTTTGTATTCCCAAAATAGTAATCGCAACAAACTAACCGCAAAAATCAGAAACTAAACGCAGATAAGCAATACAACAGTAGACTTAACCGCAACTATGAAATACGCCCAAAATCAATTCCAAACTTCAAATAGATTAAAGATATGGTATAGCCAACTGAAACACAATGTTCAACTAACACCTATGATCATAAAAGTACATCACTAACATGTCAAATAACACAAGAAAGATCAAACCAAGCCAAGAACCATTCGAACCAAATAAAGTCACAAAACCAAGCACCAAATTCGAGCACAAACCAATCCCTAGGATGTAACCATGGCTCTTGATACCAATTGTAGGATACTCATAATCTTAAACACGTATGGTTTCTTGTGATTATATGGATCGAATTAGATGAAGAGATTAGAGAGATGTAGAAAGAAAGGTGGGAGCCTTTTTGAGAGAGAAACAATGTGTGTATTAGCTTGAAACTAATGAAAGGTCCAACCCTCTCCACATGTGGAGAGGGGTATTTATAGTTACAATATTACGCCCACTCCCGGGCTGTGGATCAGGCATACAGTGGGTAAAGACCCGTTCCTTCTTCCACGGTGTTACTTAATCTAATACTAATTAACTAATAAACAAACTAACTACGAGCTAACTTAATGCTATTACAATCATTAGGTGACCGAGACTTTTACAGGAATATTTGTATTCCTAACAGTTTAGCACATATGTGGGAGCCTATTATTGAGTCTAGAAGATCACATTTGATTATCAGATTTCATATTTAAATCACATTCTCTCCCCCGATAAAAAATTTCAAATCTTTTGAAAATTTGGATCCCAATTGATTTAAATAAGTTAAAAAAAGTTTGGGAGAAAAATGCGGTTAATTTTTAATATTTTCTGATAAAAGGAATCTTTTTCGTGCTCCCCCTCAATCTGTGAGGGAGGTTGTTATGTGTCAGGTTTGATGAGTTTACAAAAAATATTTGAAGTTTTAATGAAAACTCTTTGAAAATGTTCTGATTCTGACACATAACCATCACAACTCGTTTTGTTGCAAGGTTTTTGTACAAAGTGTGGAGAGTTGATGATACATAAAATTTTGAGAAAATCACTCTCCCCCTCAATCAATGACGGATGTTAAAACTGAAATCTTTTCATAAAATATTAAAGTCATTGATTGAGTGAATTTTTTTTTATCAAACTTTAGAGTTCAATTTGATTTTTTAATCAAAATCTCATGGTACCACCAAGTTTTGCACAAATACTTTCCGGAAAAATCATAGAAGGGAGAGTATTTGGCGATAAAAAGAAGATTTCTCTTCTTTATCAAGAAATAATGCACTGAGGTGTACATTAGATCGAGGAAACATGGATATAAAGTAATCCATGCCCAGGTGAGCTTCACCCGGTAAAAGGAACAACCGTCTTTTTGGCGACGTGTTTTCCCCATTTTGAAAAACGGGTTGCTATCTGAAGTAATAGCAAACCATAATTTTGAAGTCCGGGTTGTAGCCTGAAATGACTACAAGCCATTATTTCTAAGAATTTTTTGAGAAACGACATGTTTTTGAAAAAAACTTTATTCAAAAACCGAAAAACTCTTGCTCAAGCATATGTATGATTCCGTGTCATTGTTGAATGACATTTCTAGAAACGTACATAATATTAATTACACAAGAGACATGTCGTGAGAAGAATATTTTTGGATTTTTATGATTTTTCAGATTTTTATGGCTTTTATAGGTTTTATATTTTTCTATTTTCTTTTTGATAAATCTTATATACAAAGGATATGTGAAGCCAATCCTTCAATCATCATTCTCTTCCTGGAGAGACTTAAGAGTTTCTGGAGTGAGGCTCTTCATCCCAAGTCGTGGGAGAATGAACTGAAATCTTTCCCGAGAAAGAGCCTTTGTGAATATATCAGCCAACTGAAACTCCGTTCTCATAAAGTAGAGTTCCACTATCCCTTTCTCCACTTCCGGAAGTACTTCTGCGAGTATCTTGACACCCCGCATGATCAGCATCTAAGTAGGCCGTGAGAGCCATTGCATTGTCTTTAGGGTACCAAAGACCCATGTGGATTGTCCCTTGGAGATATCTGAAGATTCTCTTGACTGCTTCCAAGTGCTTTTTGGTGGGCTTGGATTGATATCTGGCACACATGCATACGGGGAAAAGAAGGTCTAACCTACTTGTTGTGAGGTACATGAGAGATCCAATCATGCTTCTGTATTTGGTCTGATCAATAGTTACTCCAGTTAAGTCGTCATCGAGTTTGGATCTTTCAACCATGGGTGTATCAACTGTGTCACTTGAATCAAAGCCAAACTTCTTGAGGATGTCACTAGCATACTTGGCTTGATTGATAAAGATGCCGCTTGGGTTTTGAGAGATTTGTAACCCAAAGAAGAAAGACATTTGTCCCATCATAGACATTTGAAACTTGGAACTCATTTCCGTAGCAAAGCGATCACATTCCTTGGAATCAGATGATGCAAAGATGATATCATCAACATAGATTTGAACGTGAAGAAGGTTGTTTCCAGTCTTCCTAGTGAACAAGGTAGGATCAACTACACCCTTGGTAAATCGATTTGCAAGAAGAAACTTGGAAAGTGTGTCGTACCAAACTCTCGGAGCCTGTTTGAGACCATTACTCGCCTTCTTTAAGCGATATACATGATTAGGTCTTTCAGGATCCACAAAACCTTCAGGTTGAGTAACATAAACCACCTCCTTTAAGTCCCCATTCAGGAAGGCAGTCTTAACATCCATTTGATAAACAATCATGTTACTGCTGGCAGCATTGGCAAGAAAGATTCTAATGGCCTCGATACGAGCGACGGGTGCAAATGATTCTTCAAAGTCAATACCCTGTTGTTGACTGTATCCTTTCCCAACTAAACGAGCCTTGTTTTTCAACACATCCCCATGCTCATCAAGCTTGACTTTGAAAATCCATTTGAAAGCGATGATCATTGCGCATTCAGGTGGTGGTACTAATTCCCATACATCAAGACGATCAAACTCATGGATTTTTTCTTGCATTGCGGTGAACCAAGACACCTTCGTTAGGGCATCCTTGAAGTCTTTGGGCTCAATTTTGGATAAAATTGAGTTGAAGAAACACCACAAGGCATCAGTGGCAAGTTGTTTTCTGGTGGACACAGGTCGTGAGGGGTTTCCTATGATGTTGTCAATAGGGTGATCATTTGTCCATTTTCTGAGATGTTCATGAGGTTGAGGATAGTGAACTGATATAGCATTGTTTAACTCTTCTGAGGAAGATGCTTCGTTGGAGGATTCAGGTGCAAAAACGTTTTCAAATGGTTCTTCCTCAGGAGGTGCAAAAGGATTGACTTCCCATGTGTTATCAGATGTAACTCCTTGGTGTTCAGAAGACGTTTGTATATTTGATTCATTTTGAGTGTTGCTACATTCTGGTGCATCCTGGTCAAGAGAGATGGAGACTGATGGACCATTTGTATCATGAGGTGATTTCACAGCCATAATATTAGGTTCAACAGCCGGCTGTACCGGTTCATGAGGTGGCTAAGACTCGAAGTACTCATCAAACATAGGATCAAATAACTTTTTCAATTCTTCACTCGTGGGAGGAACATAAGGAGTGACATGGTTGGAGTTCTGTACAAGTCCTGAACTTATTGGTCCAGGAGATAAAAGGTTATGCGAGGGTTCAAAACTGGTATGTCCTGAAGCCGTATGCTTTGTTAGCTCATCAAACGTGACATGGATTGTTTCCATGATTTGTCGGGTTATTTTGTTGTAGATTCGGTACCCTTTTCGATCTGGCGCATATCCAACGAATACCCCAATATCAGCCTTAGCTTTAAGCTTCCCTAAGTCTTCACTATCGTTTGTTAGGTAGCACAGGGCACCAAACACTAGAAGAAAAGAAAGATCGGGCTTCTTGAGATGCACCAGCTCATAAGGTGTCTTGTCATGAAGTGGATGAATTAAAGATCGATTTTGAGTATAAAATGCAGTAGCAATAGCTTTAGCCCATAGAAACATTGGTGTCTTTGAAAATATCAGCATAGTGCGAGCAACTTCAACTAGTGTGCGATTCCGTCTTTCAACGACTCCATTTTGTTGAGGAGTTCGAGGAATACACTTCTGATGACTGATGCCGATGCTTTCATAAAATTGAGTGAGTTGATGGTTAACAAACTCAGTTCCATTGTCAGTGCAAATGATTCTAACGGTTTTGTTAAGCCTTACTTGCAATTGCTTGACTATCTTGATGATGATTTTGGGAGTTTCATCTTTGGATCTTAAAAACTTCATGTAACAATTCGCAATTTCAGGTTAATTACTATTCCCGGAAAATTTTACTATTCATTTTTCCCGAAATTTGATTTTTGTTTCTTGGCCTCGAGTGATAAATCATTTCTATGGCAAATTAAAAGTTTGACATTCAGCAAATCATTTTCGTGAAAGTTATTAAGGAATTACACGTTTTAGGGTAAAACGTCATTCAAAAATTCTACGCACAACGAAACTCGACCGCGTTAAGTGACCCCGCCTCAGAAAAATGTTTAGTACTCTCATGATTAATTAGAGAATTAATCATGACTGAGAAAAATATGACCAAATAAACCTCGGCCGTGAAAAACAGGAATTCTTGTTTTTAAGCACTTTTACTTAGCCGTAACCTTAGCCTATACCTGCATCGTGTTTCTAAGACAATTTGAGTTTTCAACTTATTAGAAAAAGTCAACATATTTTTCCCTCCTCCTTTGACCAAAAATCATTCCTTGATTTTATAAGTCATTCCTTGATTTTTAGGCATACGGTTTTAAGTTTAAAGACATTAAATACCAACCGACACTAGACAGAGCCCGGCCTAGACATTATAAGCCATTTTAAGTCATTAGTATCCTATTAGAAAAGTTATATTTTACTTTTCTCAATTTTACGTAACTTTCGTACGTTTTACGTATTACGCGTTTTAGACCCGTGTTTCCAGTTTTAGCAGGGTTAGAGCACCCCAATAGAACCTACCACTCATTTTATATTTTATTATGGAGTATATTGACATGTTTAACCATACTTTCAAGTTTCATATTTTTAGGATACCCGGTTTTACGTTTCGTGGCTTAATAACTTACGGTTAGCATTTTACGGAGTCAAAATGCACAAACTAAGCAAGATAGCACCAAGAGTCATCATCTAGTCACCCTTATCCATCTTGAACCGCCATTTAGGGGGGGGGGATTCACACTTGTGGCTTCATCTCATGACTTTAGCCATTAGATCATACTTATTTACAACTTGGTCACCAAGTTTAGGCACTTTCCTAACACTTTCCTAACCTCCTCATCCTAGCCTATATAAATGATCACACATGACTTAGAAAACTCATTCTCCTTTCTTTCTTCATCAATAAAAACGACACACAACAAATCCCTAGCACCATGATCCTTTGATCTTCAAACTATAAGTTACACATAAGAGTTCAAGGTCATAGTATTCTCTACCTAGTTCTCAAGTTTGTTTGGTGATTCCATGGTTGATTTAGGAGCTACACAAGGTTACTAGGGATGAAGTTAAATGATTTTCACAAGGGTTAGATCAAGGCTAGCAAGGGTTACAAGAGTTGTGGTAAAGGGTTTGCAAGCATAGGTTTAGTGTCCTAGTTCATACTTGACTTCCTTTCTTAAGAGAAAGCCAAAAGTTGTAAGAAACCCTTATACACTTTCTTGCTCCATATCATTTTCATACTTATTATGTTTCTTTCATGCTATATATGGTCTTTGTATTATGCTCATGATGTATAAAAACTAGTAAAACAAGTTATGGTATATATATGTTAACTTATGTTGTTTAAACAAGTAAACTAGTGACTTTTATGGAAGAACCACGACCAAAATAGTACAACTATGATATTTGACACTTACTTACTGTTATAAAGGACTTCAAAAGGAAAACATAGCAATTTGAATCATCCAAAACGAGTACACGAGTCAAAAGATACGGCCATAAGAAGTTAGCGAAACCAAAACGCCGAAACTGCCAATACCCTACTGTTTGCATTCTGCCATTTTGAAAGTCACCCTTCTGGTCCGATTCATCAAAAAGTTAAAACACGAAAGTTGTCCGGAACGACGTTTTCGTTCAGGAACAAAGAAGCTCGAGCCCTGAAAACGCTTTCTAGGTGATAATTTTCTTCAAATTCTTAACAGCCCATTTTTAGACCAAAGTAACTATATAATGGTTATAATTAGATGAGACCAAGAGGTCTAATGACCTAAAGCCAAGACCACAACCATGGCTAAAGCCAAGGTTGAGTCTCAAGACCATGGTAACAATGACCAAGGTCACGGCAAAGCCACGGCTAAAGACCATATAACTTTTAAAGATCAAAACTTATATATATGTTATCAAATACTACAATAGTAGGGGGCCTCATGTGAGGAGTTCATTAAGTAAGCCGTCTAGATGAGTTATGGATTTACGAATTAAAGTGTCCTGGCTCCTCGAACGTTTACTCCATGACTTCTGAATTATGTCGGCCCGAACGGTAGTAAGAGATATACAACCTATACATGTTTCATAAACCATTTATATTTAAAGACTTACACTATATACTAAGTACTACATCATGAACATTATGCAAGACATATATAGGCAATTCTTCGTATTCTTAGACGTTACTCCAAACCTAAGTCGCAACGTTCTATTATAGGCTGCTCTTAGAGACTTTCGCGATTCGACTACCACTTTCATTTCTCATTACATAGACTTAAGGTGAGTCATAGCCCCTACTCTTTTCATACTTGTTTTAAACTCTTTTGGGGAGATACATGCTTAAACTACTTGCTTTCTCTTTTACTAAAGACAATTTTACTCATATGCTATGCTATACTTTTATACTCTTAAACATGATGTGTAGTTTTATTACGATATGTGCCTTAATGTGTTAAACCTATTCTATGCGCTATATTCTTTAACTACTGTTTAACTCCTGGATGGAGCCGATGGAGAGGTATTGATAGTACTATCGGGCTGACGCCCCCACCATTGCCATATATTTCTAGCCTTGGGTGAATATAATCCACTATGAAGCATTTGTGCTTATTCTTATGAAGCATTTGTGCTTATTCTTGTCAAGAGGTTCAGTAGGCAGTGATACTTTACATTAAGCGTGCATATATTGTATACACATATATCAAAATCATACTATATGTTAGCAGTGGGTTGTGAACACACAGGTTGCAAGTCTCTTATGGCGGGAGTTGCAACTGAGTGGATTCACGATGCCTTTGCTGTGCGAATATTCTTTTAAGGCTTTTTAACTGTTTTAAGACAAACTCTATGAACTCACCAACCATTGTGTTGACACTTTAGCATGTTTATCTCAGGTTAGTAAGGCGATAGCTAGTGCGTGGAACATAGAGTCAAGCTGCATATTCTGAAGACTTACGCTTTTATCATTTACCATTCAAAAACATTTTTGTATACATTTATGTATCATACTTTGAAATCTCATGTTTGTAACTTTGAATTCATTAATCGAAAGGCAACTTTTCAAAAACGTCTCATTTAGAGTTCATTTTCTATAACTTGTACTTTGTATTATGAAGTAGCACCCCTATGACACAGTCTTCCGCTGCGGTATTTTGGGGGTGTTACACTTCACCCATGTGAATCGTGAGTAATCATCCACAATAACAAGAATATATCTTTTCCCATTGAAGCTTTGCACTCTCATGGGTCCGCACAGATCCATGTGAAGGGTATGGAGTACTTAAGTGTTAGAGTTGGTGGGTTTTGGTTTATGAGTTTCTTTCTTGCTTTTACCCAATTGACATGATGAGCAAAGATGATCTTTTTCATACTTCAATCTAGGCATGCCTCGAACAAGATCTTTGCGAGAGAGTTCATTTATGGTGCCGAAGTTCAAGTGGTTCAAACGACGGTGCCATAACCATGATTTGCTTTTCGAGGCCTTAGAAAGTAAGCAAATGGGAGAGGATCGCATCATGTCTTCAATAGAGATGGTATACAAATTTGTACCACGACTACCCTTAAGGAGATCAACTCCGTCCAATTCTCTAACGAAACATGTGTGTTTTCTGAAGGCCACTTCGAGATCAGAATTACAGAATTGTCCAACAGAGAATAAGTTGTGCCCAAGTCCTTCCACATAGTAAACTCTTGAAATCACACTATCACCAAACACATAATCACCATACCCCATAATAGCCCCAAAGTGGTCGTTTCCGAATCAAACTATCCCGATAAACTTTTTCACGAAATTTCTGAGCCGAGAGCGATCCCCAGTCATATGTTTTGAGCAGCCTGAGTCCAAATACCACAGGACAATTTGTAAGACCTGCATTTGAAACCAGACAGATATGGATAATTGAAAAACATGGATCCCCAAGTGTAATTGGGATCCAATAGGTTAGCACACGCATACTTAAGAGACACAGGATCAGTATTTTCATTGGTTCTCACAGATGAACCGATGCCAGTGGAAGCGGGTGTCTTACTGTCAAGGCATTGGGTCACTAAAGGGAATTTTCTATCAGTAGCCTTCCATCTCTTAACCTCTAACGACTTAGGGTCGGGCATGTAAGTCAATGGGCACTGGTTTCCTAGAGTGAATTTTCTTCCAGTAGGTTTCCACTGATATCCTACTTTGTTAAAAACTTTTCTTGTTGCTTTCCAAGTATTGTTTTCTAGTTTGTGTGTCTTTGCAAATTTAACTGGGGATTTATAAGATGATTTCAAAAACAACACAAAACATTCATCATGATTACCAGAAATTAAACAACCGTTACAAGTCTTACAAGTCACATTAAAATTCGGATTAATTACAGTACGCTTAACGCAAATACTAGAATCAACACGATTCTTTTCATTCAAATCAATCTTATTGTTCCTAAGGTGGTCTTCTACTTTCTTCCCTTGATCACTCTTAGCAGGCGAAGTCCTATCATTCCTTGTATTGCCTTTAGGCTTTGACCAGCTAGCTTTAGTGACATTGATTACTCCTGTAGAATTAACGATGGGAACATTAGATTGTTGCACAGCTGTTTGGTTTCTAGGTGGTGATGTGTTATGATCAGAACTAGCCAGAGGTTTATCAAAAGTAACATGCTTCTTCAAATTCCTAGATGAGGATGTGCCATTTTTATCATGCATGTTGGGAATCTTGGGACATGTACCTATGGCATATTCTAACAACTCTTGTGACCGCTTGGTAAGAAAGCAAACATCCGATAGGGAGTTATCAGATGATCTTACCATTCTATCTTCTTTAATGGTTTCACGGGTCATGTCAAGGCAGTTCTTAAGATGTCTAAGGTAATCACTATGGACTAGCTCATTGTTCTTAAGGGGAAGAGGAATAAAAACAACCTCACATGCATACTTTTTACAATTACAAACCACAGAATTGATATTGTCACTTTCATTCATCGGCATTTTCCCTTTCACCTTTGTCTTTAGATTCTCAATTTCATTAAGCAAAGAGGTTATTTTTTCATTGGTTTTATCACGAGTGATCTTGATAGAATCATATAACTCTTTGTAATGTTGTTTAACTTTAGAATTTTCGGCTTGAAAGCAATCATTTTCATGTTTAAGTAAGTTGATTGTGTTTTGAAGTTGAAAGTTATGAGAATCTGCAGACATTGGTTTATGGGTGTCGATCACAACATTCATGGGAGACTTCAATTGGGTAATTTGAACCCTCAACAACCTGATCGTGTTCGTGTGAGCTTGAATTTTTCCATCCCTTTTTGCTAACTCAAAATATGCATCAAATTCCGGAGCATTAGAAGATGTCTTGGCCTTTGATATTTTCATTTTTTTCTTCTAAATGTTGATATTTTAATTGTAAGTTAAGATTATCAACTTCTAGTTTAGAAAGATGCTTGACCATGTTGTCATGATCATCATTTTGAATTTTTTCAAGCATTTTCAAATTCTCCCCCTCAAGCTCAACAACACGATTGTGAAGGTTATTCAAAGCAATAGACATTTCATGAAACTGACAAGCATTAAGAGAAGAATCTGTAACAGTGTAAAATACATCTTGTGTAATACATTTAGCAATCAAGTTGTCATTCATGATGAGAATATTTTTTCTGGTAATTTCACTATGCTGAAGATCTATTGCTTTTTGTTTACACTTGTTTTCCACATTTTTAAACACTTCTTTCATTTCCTTAAGCTCAACATCAAGGGATTGTCGTAAACCCTCAAAATGTTCTTTGATTAGTTTAAAAAATGGGATGACTTCAGTTAAGTAACACTCTTTGGTTAGCTCAAATCCCCGTTCACCCTCAGTGATTCCCATTGGTGTGATTCTCTTTTTGCATGTTTTATCAAAATCAGTGAACATTTGACACAGGACATAAATGCTAATAAGAGTTTTACATTGCGTGGGAAGTGACAACTGAACTAAGTGCATCGGTGTATTGGGGGGATACACCGTTGGGGCAGCTAACTTTTGGGATGTCTTGGCCTTAATTTCCTCAGCTTTCATTTTCTCAACGTCTAAAGGCCAAAATACCTGTTCTGGTGTTAACTTAGTTTGAGGTGCAAAAAACAGTCACTCGGTTTTGTTCATAATAATCATGGGGCTTAACAATGACTCGGTGTTTAATGCACTTTGGATCCTTCATTTTTTTATCAAATCTCTCTATATCGGCAGAATCAAGTTCATCCAATTCTTTATCGGACCAACTATTTGGTGGTTCATGGTTGGGAGTAAGCATAACCTTAGCATCATAGAGGGCAGGTTGAGAGGTTCTAACGCTCTTAAGGAAGTTTGTTTTAGGCAATCCTAAATCCTTATCACTATGCTTATCCCGTAGTTTAATGTGCTTTTCCATCATTTGAGCTGTTTGACATGTTTGGCCTTGAATATACAACTTGTTTTCAAGTTTGTTTTTCAACTGCTTAAGGTTGGAAAATTCGTTTAACAGTTTGTTTTCCTTTTCTTGAAATTCACTTTTTAGTATATTTAAACTATCCTGAATTTCCTGTTTTTCCTTAAAAGCACGATCAAGTTGATTTTGAAAAGATTTAATCTCTTGTTTAAAGGCCATTTCCTTTAAATTTTGTTCAGTGACGTAAGCATGCATTTGCCATTCCATTTTTTTTCACGTACTGTTAGCTCAAATCTTGCATGTTGTTCATAGAACCTTACTTGATCCTTAAGAGTATTTATCCTAGTGATTAGGGTGTCATTAGGTGCAACAGCAGTGTACTCATCCAATTCACACATATCATCATCAACAGAGGATATATTACTTGATACAACACACTCGACGTTGTGCTTTACATATTGTTCATATGGGACAACATTGCTATTTCCCAAATTTGCACCATCTAATTCAGCAACGTCTGTTTGTTGTACTTCGTTATATATCGTTTGTTCATGCATCACATCATTATCACACGCAACAGAAGACTTTCCATAAGATACGTCAGAATAACTGTTGTGATCCGAATGTTGCTCATTTGGGAACACTTTAACGGTTTCCAATTTAGCCTCAGTTGATTCACAAACAACATTTTGTCGTATATCATTGAAGGTCTTCTGTTCATCATTGTAAGCACATTTATCATATAATTTTAGTACCTCAGATATGATGGATGAATTGGATCGACCAGATTGTTGTGTAGGTGAGACAACTGATGATAGATTAGCCATGAAGATTGTCTGAGCGGTGGGTTCGTCATCAACATCTGAGTCGAAAGCATCACAATCCTATGCCTGGAAGATGTTTGGATCATTAAGAGCTAAATCCTGAACTGGTTGTTCATCCACATCATCATCAAATGTCTTTCCATCATCCCCAGCAATGAACGCCAATTCTTCCTCATTTAGCACAACTCCATTCTCTTGAGCTTGCATGAGCAACATTTTGTCCTTGAAGTAATATGAGTTTTGAGGACGTTTAGGCTGAGTGCAATTTCAGGCTATGTGACCTAGACCCCCACTGTTGTAACATTTTGGTTGCCTTCCTTGTCCCTGATTCACATTTCCAACTATGTTCTGAAAGTTACCCCGCACAGCATTCCTTTGATTCACATTCTGTCTTCCCTGAACGTTTTGCACCGTCTTCCACAATGGCCTGATTACGTGGATTGGAGGAAGTTCTGAGTTGATTGTTGGAAGATGGGAGTGCAGCCCTGAAATGTTGAACCAGTAGAGACACTTGATTGGAAAGATTGTCAATCATCTTGTCAGTATGAGAGTATCCTAAATCGAGGTGAGTATTCATGGCAGCTGATGACTGTAGAGATGGGTGATCCATTGATGACACAGGTTGAGTGGTTGGCACCATACTAGTCATGAAAGCAAGTGCGTTATTGGTGACAATTGGATTGAGCTTCTCTCTTAATTGATGATCATATGTAGCATGCTTCTCATGTTGTTGTAGATAAGCAAACAATTGTTCATAGTTCGTATTTCTCAATCCTTTGTTAAGCTTGACAGCTGTGACAAAACGATCCCACTCAGGTGACATGTTGTTCACAAACTTAGAGTTGAGTTGAATGTTGGGCATTGTCATTCTGATCATTCTCATGTCATTAACCAGCTTGTGAAATCTGATATAGTAGTCGGTAATGTTTTCACCAAGATTCATTTTGAAATGCTCAAACTCATCATACAATTGAGATTCACGGTCTTCTTTGGTCAGCTCCGATCCAGACAGAAGCATTTTGACATTGTCCCACACAACTTTGGCTTCAGTGTTGAAGTTGATAAGCTTGTACACATCTTTGGGTAACCCTTGTATCACGATGTTGGAGGCTCGAATGTCAGCATCATAGCGCTTCTTTTCAACATCATTGAGATCATTGTAAGTGCGTGGTCTATCAATTCCCTGGACGACAGTACCATCCTCAGCCGTGGAGATAGCATCTCTCGTTGTACCCATCTGCATAGGACCTTCATCGATAGATAGCAGAATGTTCTCACCATTTTCTTTACCAAGAAATACAATATGATTCTTTGTGCCCATGATTCATAATATGTCCTGTCTAGCATCGGAGGTCGGGTGTCAGACCCAGCAGCTTGAATGTCATCTGAGAATGTCGACATCTCAAAGTCTTCGAACGGGATTTTACAGCTTTTGTGACTTAAACCGAGAAATGATTCTTTCTAGGGATTTTACTAAAGTCAACAAAAGAAACCGGAAGATATATTCAGCAGATTAAACTAATAGAGAGATACCAGATGAGTCACAGTTTGCATCAAGTGTTAAGTTGTGACAAGTCAAGTTGCAATAAATCCAATTGAGATTAGTCAAGTCATAAGGATTAACTTACAACGTCAGATCACAATTAGATTAATTGAAACGACTAAAGTTACAACAGTTCACGAATTGCAAAATGATTAACCTATCACTTGAATCTCATCACTTAGTAAATTGCCAAACAATTTGAGAAAGTTGCAACCTAAAATACCAAACCGCAACGTAGAAGTTAGCCGCAACAAGATGCACAAATCGCAGGAAGAGTAAAACGCAAGGTGAGCAAATCGCAGGGACAGTTAACCGCAGGATAAGTAACCACAAGGAGAGGTAATCACAAGGTGAGTTAACCGCAAGGCACTAACCACAGCAAGAAGCAAATCGCAAAGACTAAAACGCAGATCACCTAACCGCAACAGCTAGTCGCAGTCAATAATAGTCCAAATCTATCACTTTCCTTGCGATTTGTCTGTTTTCCCAAAATAGTAATCGCAGAAAAACTAACCACAAACTCCAGGAGCAAATCGCAGCTATGAAACAAGGCAGTGGAGCTAACCGCAGATAAGAAAAACTACTCAAAATCAATCCAAACTTCAAATAAACGTATGCTATAGTATAACCAGCTGAAACACAATGTTATACTAACACCAAGGATCATAAAAGTACATCTCTAACACGTCTAATAACACTAGAAAGATCAAACCAAGATGTTTTCAAGAAAGGACTTCAAACTCATAAAACCACACTAAACCACATCAAATAAGATTCACCAAGGCCCTAAGATGAAACCTTGGCTCTTGATACCAATTGTAGAATATAAATCAAGTCACAAACATGATGGCACTTGTGATTAGTGTGGCGTTTAAATTAAGAGAAAAGAAGAAATAGGAGAAAACTTGGAACCTTGAGAGGGAAAATGTGATGTTAGATTAAAGTGTATGAGAAGGTCCAACCCTCTCCACATGTGGAGAGGGGTATTTATACTACCTAACAAACAAATGATAAAACGCCCACACCCGGGCTGTGGATCAGGCATACAGTGGGTAAAGACCCATCCTTCTTCCACGATGTTACTTAATCTAATTCTAACTAATAACTAAACTAATTACGAGCTAACTCAATGCTATTACAATAATTAGGTGACCGAGTCTTCTATAGGAATAATTGTATTCCTAACAAATCTTTATCCTTTTCCGTGTATCAATGATTGATCTCGGTTTACTTTTGAAACTCCGTATCAGATGGCCTCATTTGATTTGAAGGACCGAAGAAGCAACCACAAGAACTTCTAAGAAGGGGGTTGAGTAACCAAGAGTAACCTCCGTGAAGTATTTCAGTTTTATTCGTGAAGAAGAAGATAGGTGATGTGAAGTGGATATGAAGTTTCCTTAAGACGATTCCTAAAGCTGTTTTCGTACTCGTTGTGATCATTATGAGCCTTAATGATGCCAATTGTATTGGCTAATATAATCATGTTTTTGCGAGTATTTGGACAAATTGCCATAGTATGGCATTGTGTTGTGTTCAAAGACGATGGAAAAACATAGAGATCATGCTTGTATTAAGTTAGAATGACCCTTTGTTCTGGAAGAGAAATTTGATTGGCGTTCAGAGATCGTAGTAGACAACACTACCATGAATCCTATGAAGACAGAGTTTCCCACAAAAGCACCAAGATTGAAGACCGTTATCGGAGTTAGAAATCTTGTATAAGAGTAATAGGAGAATGTAATCGAGTTGGCGAATTTCAAACTATGCTAGAAGAACTGTCGAAGACACGCAGTCTTACTTCACTATTCATTTTAGTTGTACTAAGATGAATTGATAGCAGAAGCAGATTTGCGGATGGAAGGATGCATAGTGATCATGTCAGAGATTCACGTTACTACACCACAATTTCAAGAAGAGGTGCCGAAGGCTTGAGGGGCCAGACTCAAGTTTACAATTCCTTTTCACCTTATGATCAGATGGACAAGCGTAGACAGACTACTCGGACTTGGAAGAAATTTTGAAATCATGTATGTGAATGGACGAATTTTGAAGCAAACACTTATGTTTGAATGAATTGATCCTGTGAAGGATGAAGTTATTGATGACGTATTTCACTTCTGCTTATCCCACTTAAGTTTTCGTTACCTGATGATAAGATCCTTTGATTGATTTAGGTTCTCTGTTAGTAATTCCGTTATGTGTTCACTCCACGTATGTTGGGTGATGATTTTGTTATGATAATTCTGACAAATTATGGAACACCTTATGCTTTTGATGACGTGCTTTATTTGCCGCTTACTAGATTCCATTACGTTATTTGTACGATATGTTTCTCTGATTTTGTCTGTGAGTAATGTTTGATTCGGGCCAACCCTAGGATGTAGTTGGACTGTTAGGCGGTTTGTAGATTTTGATTCACGACTTGAGATAGAGTATGACCATCATGAGGGCATATTATGTGAGGCTAGTATTATGACGTCTGGTCAATGTGATAATACTGACGTCATATAAGTGCACTTATTATGTTCATAGGATATCTTGAGGAGTGCCTTGGAGAAGCCTTAGATTTGTGTTTTCATTGGCAACTATCTACGATTAGTAAGACTTTAGGTTCTTTCGACCTACACGTTTGATCTGCCTTATCGCCGTACGATTTGATATGTTTGGATCCTCGAGATATGTTTGTTGATCTCCGTATTTTGATAATGATCTTAGGGTTCGTTGTAGAGCATCCTACCATCTGATGTTATCGACTGAATTGTCTTCTATTTGCATATATGCCAATGTTCATATGGAGGGGTACACATATGTTTTACTACTCATACATTTCGCCGTTACATTATGATTTGTTTGAATAAGGATCTAAATCATGTGGAACCGAATTTTGATTGTTTATGAGAATGCTTGGGAAGGTTATATTGGAGGCATGATTTTTTGAGAATTTGGAAGAGTAACATTTTGTGGGTTAGTCCTCGATTATTGGACCGTTTGAGATTCATGTACGTTTCGGGGGAGGTTTTCGATCGTCAAATTCTACCTCCTCAGCTGTCACATGTTCATAACGTCTTCCATGTATCTCTTCCGATGGGATACCGTCATCATTCTTTGCATGCGACATCCTATTCATTTGATTTGACGCCACCTGATATGTTCCTTTTGTGTGAAACGAAAACTATCTTAGATCGACAAGATAGGGTCATGAGAAACCAAGTTTTCATGTGTCGCATAATTTGATATGTCTTCATTTTGTTGCAGGTCAATTTCGAGGAGGAAATTTTCTTTTTAGAGGGGAAGAGTTGTAAAACCCTAAATTCCATAATCCTAATTTACGTATAATTTTAAATTTTCTAAATAACGATACAAGTACTTAAAACACGAATATAATTTAAACAAATTAACCATAAACTCATAAAATTATAACGAAACATCATATTAGAAATCTTTGAACATATTTGAACTCCAAAATAAATTTGTGACCTAAAATAAATTCGGGAAATTATTTATGTTGCACAGGATGTCGTTTTGGGCCGTTTTTCTTTCGTTACGCAACTTAAATCCATCTTAACCCAACCCTTGGCCCAAGAGACTTAGCCCATGATCTTCCTAGGCCTATTTATAGCCCAAATTCGTGACCTACATCAAATAGGAGGATCGGTTCATTTTTTCACTTATACGCTTATAAAAAAACCCTACCCCTAATTTTTCTCTACAAAAGTCACGACATATTTTTTTCTGCCTTCTTCCCTTTTCTGTCGATCACCAAGAGAATTCCAAGAACAAGTTTGGGTGTCTCAAGATTGTGGGGTATTGTTTTGCACATGTACGAGTCAAGGAAGTTCGTGTATTCATGTTTTGGTGCCTCCTTTCACTAGACATCAATTGTAAACCGACACTAGGTGATCTTTTGCCTTTTCCTTTTTGATTTCTAAGTTTCTTTCACATCAAATATTTGTTATGTTAACAAGATATGGATCGAAGGGGTGCTTAATAGGTCACAGGCATATAATTTTCTTCACATAAAATCTGAGTTCACATGAAATCATGATAATAACGTGCCTAAGCTTGTACTAATCGACCATGGTTTTCTGTTTTGGGTTAACCTACATATGTATAACATCAATCTGATATGTGAGCCCTAATTAAACATCTAAATACTCAATTTATGAGGTGTTAAATGATTAGAAAACCTTAGGAATTTATTAGGGGTTGGATTAGGGTTTAAAGAGTAAGATTGTTGTGATTTTATGAAGTTTCTGCAGTGCAGAATTTTGATCGGGTCGTAAGGCATACAAAATAATGACACCAATGTGTTTTTGCTTGATTTTTAATTCTAAACATAAGTATTACTTGTCTAGTTTCTGGAAATATGAGTTTCATGGTAATTGGAGGTCGGGATGTGAGCTTTTTGATTTTTATTAGATTAAGTGTCAAAGCTAAGTAAATCAGTAGCCGTTTTTGATGTTTCATTTTCAAACCATACGGAGTTAGCAGCTCTCCTTTGACAGGAGTAATATTTGGGTTATGTGTGACTTCCTGGAATTTTTGTAGATTTTTCTGAAGACCATGAATGGGCTAACCAAAGGCAAACTTTCTGGGTATTTGTGCAGTTATTTTTCTGGGTAGGTCTGGAAAGGTGAATTTTTAAAGGGTACTTACACTTATTAATAAAATCTACAAAAATTTTAGTAACTACTTAACTTATGTGGGAACCTCAGGAAAAATTGGGAGACTCAGTCGGGGTGTAAACGAGCCGAGTCGAGCCGAGTATTGACATGCTCGAGCTCGGCTCGTTTAAAATCGAGTCGAGTCGAGTATTTTTCGAGTCGATCTCGAGTTGTTCACGAGTTGTCTCGGCTCGATTACACCCCTATATATATATATATATATATATATATATATATATATATATATATATATATATATATATATATATATATATATATATATATATATATATATATATTTTGGGGTGTAAATGTGTAATCGAGTCGAGTCGAGTAGCTCGCGAGTTGTCTCGGCTCGTTTAAAATCGATTCGAATCGAGTATTTTTCGAGTCGATCTCGAGTTGCTCGCGAGTTGTCTCGGCTCGTTTACACCCCTAAGTCTCTGGAGTTCATTTGAGGTGTCCTAAAATTCATGAGAAACTGACCCAGAATTGTAAAATAAACCTAAATTGAGTAATGAGTATAACTATAAGTATAAATCATTAAAGACCATTTGTAACTTATGAAATAAACATATAAGTATTTAGTGATCCCTATTTTGTGTAGATCATTTGAAGAGGCGCGACGTTGTTTCCTTGTGTTCATTCATTCTTTTGCTTCCTTTCATACGCGTTAAGGTACAGATATTCTAACCTTTCAGTAAGGTTTCTTATGACTCATGATCCGTTCCATTGCCACTATTATGATTTCTGATCTTTATACGCCTGATATCCTTGGTTCATTTGATAGTATGATTTCGTATGAACACCCTTTTTACAAATATATCTGATTACTTTTGAGAAAAACTATTTTTGAAATGATTTCTGTGATTACGACACGATGCCAGTTTTATATGAAGGTTTTAATGACTTTTATGAAATGTATTTTTAAAGGAATACTTTTACGATAAAAAGGTTTTAAATAATTTTCAAAAGTCCTTAATCTGTTTTATTCTTTAAGATTTCTCATGACTTTTTTTTAACATCTTTTGATTATTTAACTTCAAATTTTGAACCTTGCTATGAACCTTTACTACGAACCCTTTTGCTACTATGAACCTTTGATTTGAACCTCATAATATGAATCTTTGATTTGGACCTTCGACTTGAATCATTGCTATAACCCTTTGTATGATCTATATTTGATCGATCCATTTCGGTTATGATTTGATTTGACATTTATTGTATGCAATATTCCATTTCTTATAGCATTCCTATGCCATTATATGCTGCCAATTATTTGATTAAATTGTAGCCAGTCATGGGGAGTCCATGGCCTTGCTACTGATGCACCAGTGGTATTGACACTATCTGTGGAGTTGGGTTTTTGTCCACAGCGTTCCCTATTATGCTATTGCCCCATGGCCATTATTATTATTGTATGTATGCTTAGCCTAGAGCATGGTATGTGTATATTTGTTTTTGCAGGGAGCGTATGGATGCATCCTAGGTACTTTTTTTCGTTTTGAATTTGGTGAATGGGTATGTGTGTGCAATACACTCCATTTCACATTTGGTACATCGAGCTAGCTACTCTATGTACAATTTGATATATGATTATTGGGCATTTCTTTTACTTCTACTATATATGTAATCCTTGTTAAGCTAACTTCTTTTGTTGTTATTGACTTATGCTTTCCTTAGTTCATTTGCTTACGCTTATTATTCGTTTCATTTTCCTTTGATTCATTTGATATTCCTTATATGTATTCCCTTTAATTGTGTTCTGTTGATTCTATCATATGTTCCATATTCTTTAATTTTCGTCTCAACGGGTTGCTTGGATTCATTTCGGATTCACTTTCGTTTCCCTTTTGTTATTAGCTTTTGTTTGTTTATATCTGTTCAATGGGCTTTTTAAGCTCAGTCGCATTTCTTTTCCTGCGGCAGGTTTTAGTAGGAAGTTTGGTTATGAGTGGAGAGTACTTTGGACTTAGAAGACTACACCTTTATAGCTATTCTGGACTAGAGATGACTAGAAGTGATTACATTATCAGACTTATTATTTATTGTTGTTATCTATTGTAATCATGTATTTCAAAATTTTCCTTTGTAACCTTTGAAATTCATTTGTATTACTTAAGATGTATGCTTGTGTTTGCTTGATATGTCACCATATTGTAGTACTTCTACCCTTATCGGGTTGGGGTGTTACACGCATAACCAGATCCGTACCATGTTAGAATGAATCGATCTATACAGAATAAACCGACTAGAATACAGCATAAACATGCCACAATCACAAAGCAAGAAGATCGTAAAAATATAGACCCTGTAACATAGACGATCGACCAAACAGATAAAACCCTAAACCGGTTACAAAAGAAATCGGTTAGGGTTAAGCACCACAGCAAAGATCGCTCCAATATATATAGCATCAATAGCCACCGACTTTAGATTAATAGGAGCGATCACAGTAAGCCCAAACGATTCTAAACCCTAACAAACGAGAAAATAATGAGTTAGTAATTTAGGGTTTCGGATAATCAAAAAAGGAGAGATCCGGTTAACTAGATAGGAATAATTAGAAACCAACCACCCTCCCATGATTATAAACGCCTAAATCGTATTGCATATCCCCTGAAAAAGAGATAGAGAGGACGATTAGACAGTTTGGATGGCCGGAATATAGGGGAGGGTGGCGGCCGGATTTCTCCACAAGGGAGAGAGAACTTTTTTTTGATATAACTATGTTACTTTATCAAGTTTTATGTTTGTCGTCAATCAAAACAAACGAGACTGTATAAATTAAATATCGTAATATTTGCACTAACACGCTGTTTTTCATTAGGATAAGAATTGATTTGGTGAATTGATTTTTAGGGTTTTAATCTGCCGACTTTTATCAAATCGTTCCTTATCCTCTTGTGATTCCTAAAGTCGGTTCTTGTAATTGTTTTTGGGTAAAGGGGAGTAATCCTGCACCCTGGTAAAATACATTATCCAAAAACGTTGAAGTACAAAATGACAAGGGTGATTTCCCTCGCCCCCAGTCCCTTAGGACACTTACAAGACACCTATCTAAGAATGACAAACCATTCTTAAAACTAACCTGCACAACATGTGCAACTGACCAAACAAACATGCTAAACAAAAGCAACTACTATATGAACAAAAAACTACAACGACTATAAGATTACAAATAAAATTAAGTTCTTGAATCATCACACGTCGTCGTAGAAGTCCATAACCTTTAATGATGCAGCATTGGATCATCAATAAAGAAATCAGTACTTGATATAGATAAAACCAATGCACTCACCAACCTATCCACAAGACCCCACCAACAACAAGACAAAGCATACGCAATATGAACCAAGCTTGAAGATTAAGTGGACTTGTACATACAATAGGAAACACATATAAAGAAGCAAGTGTAATTGACTTTAGATATATAAGGATCGACCTCCCTTTGATTCGCATTGGTTAAAGGTTTATATCAAACGATTCCCATTCTAGGGTTTTGTGTATTTAAGTGCGATCAAGTGGTCCTGGTGGTTGTTCATTCACGTAAACCTGATCTATCATTGTTATATCTTGTGATTGTGGTTTGTTTGTGTTTTGAAGCTTTAACGAAGACCAAAACCTGTTCTTAGGATTTGGTTTTAATTCTTGTGGACGTAGCCCTAATTATCTAGGGCTTGTTTTTGTTGCGTGGATCTAAACTATGTTTGTATTGGCTTGTGGGTATAAAAGAGTGATGGAACAAGGATTTCTCAATAAATCGAACAAGAATCTTTGGTGAATGATGATAAAACATGTTCCTTGTTGAGTGGATTGGCTAAGAGGGTTAAGAACATTGATGGTAAAATATTGGGAAAAGATGGAAAACCTTTGATGCCATATCATTCTATTAAAAACAAAGTGGCATCTAACAGTGTTGATGGTGATGCTGCTGGTGTTATGGGTCACAAAAAGGATTATGGTGAGGTTGGGTGTTCAACATCTGATTCTAAGGGTGTTGATAGTAACCATATTGCTGCTGGTAACGCAAGGACAGCATGTGAGGGTTCTAAAGTCATGGGAGATGTTGATCTAGCTTTGGCTGATGTGGTGTTACCGCTGGATGAAGTGGATTTGATTAGTGCTAGATTGGAAAATTCACTATATGGTTATTTTGTTGGACAAAGACCTGCGTTCCCAGTGGTACAAAACTTTGTTCGTAATGTTTGACGTAAACATGGGATTATGCATGTCATGTTACATCAAGGGTTCTTTATTTTTCAGTTTTCAACTAAGGATGGTATGGACAATGTCCTTAATCAAAGTCATTGGCGAATTAGGTCTGTCCCATTAATTCTTAACATTTGGAATCCTAGTTCTGATTTGAAAAAAGAGGAGATAAAGAAGGTTCCTGTTTGGGTGAAAATGTTTAACGTGCCTATTGTAGCATATTCGAAGGTTGGTCTTGACATGATTACTTCTAAATTAGGACGACTTCTTATGCTTGATGAGCACACAACTAATATGTGTCTCAACTCGTGGGGTATGAATTCTTACGCTAGAATGTTAGTTGAGATATCAGCGGAAAATGATTTTGTTGAATCACTTGTAGTGGCAGTTCCTATAGCAAAGACTAAAGAACATCGTTTGGTTACTATTGATATTGAATTTGAATATAAACCGCCCCATTATTCCGTATGTAAAATCTTTGATCATGTTGATAAGGAATGCCATAAGAAAGTAAAGGAAGTCAATCGAAAAATGAGTGTGGATGCTGGTTTTGTGCCTAATAAGCAAACATCTAAGGTTGGTAACAAGGTAAAGGTCTCTGGTAAGCCTAAACTTATTTATAGACCTGTTTCTAAGCCTAGTTCTAACTACCAAGCTAGTACTTCCATACCGAAAGATAATTCTACTCCCATTACTAAGGAAGTAGTGAATTTGAAGGGTGAAAAGCCGAATGAAATTGATAAGCTGATTAAGGTCACTAATTTGGTTACTAATGAGGAAAATCCTAAAGAACAATCGAATTCTGCTCCTCCTTTGGTGATTAATGAGTTTTCTCAACCTTGTAATGAGTATGGTTATTTTAAAGATAACATTAATATTGGTGACCTTAGACATAATATGCAGAAACTGCGGGAAGCTGATAAGATACTTGATCTCGTGGAGGATGTTGGAAATGGCTCTGATTTGCAAATTAGTAAAGAAATTTCTAGCAGCCCATCACTGTAAGTTTGGTTGAACCGCCTGTAAGTGTACTTATTGATGAGTAGGTTGGTTTGTCTTATTCCTCATGTGCTCTTTCTACTTCAGCTAATATAAGAGACAACCCGTTTTCTAAGGTTGGTGAGATTGTTGATTCAGATAGCGAGGAGGAGGTCATAAACACTTTTGATGAGTCTGCGAATCTATTTGATATGCCTATTGGTACTTTCTCATCGACAGGTGGTGGAGGTGAACAGGAAGATTACTATGAATATGATGACTTCACGGATCAACTGTATGATCTTCCAAGACAATTGGCTGCCTTTTATGATGATATCAAGCTCCAAGGTCGTTGTAGGAAGTAGTTGGTCTTTTTAAAGTCTTGTGTGTTTATGTGGTAGTGGTCTATTTCTTATTTTTTAAAAAGGTAGTGTCTTGTTATGTATGCTATTTCGTCTATTTAACGGGCTGAGATATGAGATTTCAGCTATATCCATTGTATTTAAACGTTTTATTTGGTTTATATATTTAACAGGGTGTATGATTACTCCCCTTTACCCAAAAGATATAAGTTTAATATGTGTGTTATATGAATAGCCTGTCATTATTATATAGTGGATATATAAGTGTCCTAAGGAACTTGGACGGGAGAAGTCATCATCATCCTTTGTACTTTAATGTTTTTTGGTGTAATGAATTTTACCAGAGTGAAAAATCCTTTTTACCCAGATAATATTTTTCGCACGTGCCAAAATATAAATTTCGTAATGACCTATTTGTTTCTTTCTTAGTTGGTCTTTTTGAAATTGTGACAGCGTTTAGTTTCATTGCACAAGAGTTTATATTTATTGCATATCTTCTTATATCTATCGAAACAAAAGGTATAATATACTACCTAGTTTGTTTAGAGGTCCAACTTGCTCATGTGGTAGAAGGACCACAAACGGTACTTGGCATCTCACTCGTGGGGCATAAACAAATAATACCCAATTGTTAGTCAAACTTCAACCAATGGGTAATCCATCATAACACGTTTTCCTCGTCATGTCATTGTAGAAGGTAATAAATGATAACTTTACAAAGACGAATTTGATAAAAGCGGCTACGCCATATAAATGTATGTCAAACTGATGAGGCTTCTGGCTTCGTGCCAAAGCCTAAATGAAATATACATACTTTCACAGTTCACGAATAAAATGATTATCTTTTGTTAGTGACAAGTCTTGTATGAACTGCATTTGCTTTGACTTGAAACAATCGAGAAATTAGGGGTGGCAATTTTTGACCCGACACGAAACCCGATCTAAAATCGACACGAAAATTAACAGGTTCGGGTTTAGTTAAATAGATTTCGGGTCAGGTTTGGGTCGACCCATCTGACCCGTTTATTAAACAGGTCAGGTTTGTGTTGGGAATAAATTAAGTAGGTCGACCCGTCAACCCGTTTAAGATTTTTTCTTAAATTAAAAAATATTTATATTTTATTATACAGGTTAAATGGGTTAAGCGGGTCGATCCGCAAACCCGTTTAACCTGTTTAACCCGAGTAATGTGCAACTTTTATATAAAAAAAGGGTTAAATAAGTCAACCCGAAACCAGTTTAACTTATTCAACCTGTGTCACCTATTTAACCCGTCAACCCAAGTATATATACGGGTTAAATGGGTTAGGCTCAGGTTATGTGTAAACAGGTTAGGGTTGACATAGCTGGCCCGATGATTTAAATGGGTCAGATTTGGGTTGAGATTTTCAGACCCGACAACCTGACACCCCGAACCCGCCAACCCGAACCCGACCCGAATTGTCACCCCTACGAGAAATTATAGGAAAATGTTATTTCCTCATACAAAGTGTCAGAATTGACGGTTTGAATGCAGAGAGAGAATAAGTGATATATATATATATATATATATATATATATATATATATATATATATATATATATATATATATATATAGCGTTTTTCTAACTTGTGCTTTAAGGGCACAAGTTAAGCACACAAAAAGTACATCAAAAGTACACAGGGACCTACATAAAAGTACACATGTCTGTATTTTTATGTGAATCCCTGTGTACTTTTTTGTGAGCCCTTGTGTACTTTTTGTATGCTTAACTTGTGCCCCTAAGGCACAAGTTAGAAAAACTCATATATATATATATATATATATATATATATATATATATATATATATATATATATATATATATATATATATATATATATATATATATATATATATATATATATATATATATATATATATATATATATATATTGTTTTATGTGTAGGAGGATTAAGAGGCTTTAGTGAACTTATATCCCTTTAGAGGAACTCATGATTCCTTCTTATGTGCGGATAATTCGTAGAAATAGAACATCGACTCAGAGATGGTTAGAATGGATCTTGGATCCTAAAATTGCATGTACAAACATTATGTAATTTTTTTTTATTTTTTTATATATATATATTTTTTAAAGTTTTGCTATTGTATCGAAACTAATTTCTACTTTAAGAATGAGAATAGATCATGTAGGTGTAACGTGGAATTATAAAGGGCAAATTGAATAACAGTGTATCCAATTTAACATCAATTTTAATTTAAAGTACTCTATTTTTATAAAAAAAAATTAATGTACTCAACTTATTTTTATTGCAATGTAAGACATATAACAGGTTTTTCAGTTATCTTATAACGAAAAAATTACATGTTTCGTCCCTATTATTTATCTCAAATAACACTCATAGTCCCTATTTCATTTTAATTACGCCAGACATACGTTTTAGTCCGTTTTTATATGTTTTCATATGTTTGCCCATTCTTTTTACGTTTTTACAAGTTTTTTTACGTTTTTGACCGTTTTTTAAGTTTTCATCCGTTTTCGCTCGTTTTCTTACGTTTTCGTCCACTTTTTTACTTTTTCATCTATTTTTTTTACGTTTTCGTCTTCTTTTTTTTTGCGATTTCATTCCATTTTTTATGTTTTTTTTTCCTGTTTTTCAACGTTTTCGTCCGTTTTTTACGTTTTTATCCGTTTTCTTACATTTTCGGCCGCTTTTTAACGTTTTCATTCGTTTTTATGTTTTCGCCCATTTCGTTTACGTTTTCATATGCTTTTTAACGTTTTCGACTGTTTTTTTACTTTTTCGTCCATTTTTTTACGTTTTCGTTTTTTTACCTTTTGTTCCATTTTTTACGTTTTCGTCTATTTTTCTACGTTTTCGCCCACTTTTCCATTTTTTTACGTATTCGTCCAATTTTTATGTTTTGCCCATTTTTTTACGTTTTCGTCTTTTCTTTACCTTTTCGTCCATTTTTTGGCATTTTCGACCTATATTTACGTTTTCGTAAAAATGGACGAAAACGTAAATATAGGTCGAAAACGCAAGAAAATGGATGAAAACGTAAAAAAACAGATTGAAACGTAAAAAACAGACAAAAACGTAAAAAATGGATGAATTCGTAAAAAAAACTGACAAAAACGGAAAAAGTGGCGAAAACGTAAAAAAAACAAACGAAAATGTAAAAAAATGAACGAAAACGTAAATAAACAATCGAAAACGTAAAAAAACAGACGAAAACATAAAAAAATTGGCAAAAACGTAAAAAACGAATGAATACGTAAAAAAGCGGACGAAAACGTTAAAAAACAGGAAAAAAAAACTTAAAAAAATGGAACGAAATCTTAAAAAAAAGAAGACGAAAATGTAAAAAAAAAAAAAAAATGACGGAAACGTAGAAAAAGCGGATGAAAACTTAAGAAAACGGGCGAAAACGGATGAAAACGTAAAAAAAATATCGAAAACGTAAATAAAAGTTAAAAATGTAAAAAAAATAGTAAATAAATAAATAAAAATAAAAATACTGATGAAAACGTAAAAAGAATGGAAAAACATATGAAAACGTATAAAAACATACTAAAACGTATGTCTGATGTAATTAAAATGAAATAGGGACTACGAGTGTTATTTGAGATAAATCATAGGGATGAAACATGTAATTTTTTCATTATAAGATAACTGAGAAACCCGTTATATGTCTTAAATTGCAATAAAAAATAAGTTGAGTACATTAAATTTAAGAAAAAAAATAGAGTACTTTAATTGAAATTGAGAATAAGTTGAATACACTTTTGTGCAATTTGCCCAATTATAAACTAATTATCAATTCGATTGTTGTTGTTTGGTTTGATAATTGAATTTCTGTATCAAATTTTTTCTTTTTTAGTTTTTTTTTATCTTTATGCAATACTCTTTATAAAGTAAAATGTAACATATATTTTTCTATTAAAAATTAGCTTATGAGATGACAAGTTGAAAAAAAAATCATCAAATAGAGCATCATAAAATGGTGATGTTTTATTTTAATTAACAATGAAAAGGAAAAAGATGAGCCTTTCGGATATGAAAGTTTTCATACCTTATTTTTTTATTAGTTTATCATATAAAATATATTTATCGATCATTGTTATATTAAATATCAAAATTTAGCAAACAAACACACCCTACTTGAAATGAAAATATTCATACCTAACAGCATCTCTTTATAAAAATTAGGTTGTGTTTGGCCAGGGTTTATTGAGGTTTGGGCTTTTAAAATAAGTCGGCAAATAAATAAGTCTCGTTTGTCATGAGACTTATGGAAAGACTTATAAAATAAGTCGGCTAAAAACTTTAGCCCCATAAAAAGGGCTAAAAACTTTAGCCCGAGACTTTTGATTAATAAATTACTTATTTACCCACAAAAATTTCAAACTACAAAAACTCATTTAATTATGTCATTTTCAGTAATTTTGCAATAATAAGTCTCAGCCCCAGCTTATTTGCCAAACAATTTTATAAAAATACAAATTTTAATTTCGGCTTATAATATAATTCTCAGCCCCGGCCCTAGCCCCAACCCTAACCCCAGTCCATTTCGCCATATATACCCTTGGGGGCGTTTGGTTCGTAATATGTTTTGAAATGAATTGTAATCTATCAAAACAATTGTAATTTAAAGAGTTCGTATGTGTTAGAATTTTAAATGATGTATTCTGTCATTGTGTTTGTTGGATTTCAACGTAATGTAATTCAAAAAAAAAAAAAAAAAAAAAAAAAAAAAAAAAAAAAAAAAAAACTTAAAATAATAATAATAATAATTAAAATAATATTAATATTAATATTTATTATTATAATAATTATTATAAATATATTTATTATTATTTATTAATTATTATAATTATTTATTATTGTTATTTTATTTTATTTTTTTATTATAAAAATATTATTATTATTATTATTATTATTATTATTATTAAAATTTCAAACTACAATGTAATTCAAAACTTTCCACTTAACTTCTTATGTAATCCGAAATCCCTCCTTTGATATAATTATAATATCTGAATTACAATTACAACGCAAATCAAACAAATTACGTATTCTTATGTAATCTGAAATCTCTCCTTTGATATAATTATAATATCTAAATTACAATTACAACGCAAATCAAACAAATTGCGTAATGTAATCTAAATTATAATTTTTTCTATTTTGCGAACCAAACAACTTAGTTAATGTAATTGAATTACAAAACGCCCCTTTACGCTCCGTTCTCGAGTTCATTTTCAGAAAGAAAGGAAAGGAAATGATAAGAAACTAAAATTTTATTGTGTTCTTGAGTTTTTCTTAGACAGAAAGGAAAGGAAACACAGAGGAAATGAAAGGAAACTTATTATAATTTTCCTATAGGAATTTTCCGCCCAAATATGGGCGGATTTGGACGGAAACAATTTTACACCCGCACTTTTTAGTATATAATAGCCGATATAACTTTCAATATTTATTCATATTCGACTCTTAAGATAAAATGAACATATTTAAAAGTGCATAATGTAATTATGTCTCTTTTTTCTTTCTTTTCTTCCCAATTTGAGAATGTAGCATTATTTCTTTTCCTTTCATTTCATTTCAACTCGAGAACATGAAATATAAAATCAACTTTCTTTTTTTTCCTTTTCCTTTCATTTCTCTTCTTTACACATCATTTCTATCCCCACCTAAGAAAACTCGAGAACGCAGCGTTAGTGACAACGTTGCAAAAGAATATATGAATTGTAATAAATTGTTGTTTGTCATTGAAGTGTGAAATGAAAGGAAAAGGTAGGGGGGAGTGTCATGGTCAATCACGTGAGGTGCGAAGTAATATTTAATTGCATGAGGGAGAAAGGTGGCGCACACAGTCCCCAACACAGTCTGTGAGTGTCTATATATACATCGAGGGTTGTGTTATACCAACCTCATTATGTTGTCATATTAGAAGGGTTTTGTCAAATCGTTCAACTCGTGATGCATATCGTATAACCGGATGATGCGTCAAATCATTGCAAACCCTCATTATAAGAGGGTGTGAATAACTCAGGGCCTGTTTTGGTTTGTTGATGGGTTTAGGATTCAAATTTGGATTTGGTAGGTATAAATAAAAAGGAGAAGAGAGAAGGTATTTGATTATTATAATATTATATAATAGTTTATAATTAATTTTTAAAAATGATTGTTTGAGTTTAATAGTAAGATAAAGACAAACAAAATAATTGAAAAAGATAAAAATATGTGGTAGTGATAAAATTGTCAGATGGTATCTAACGAAACCCCTAAAATGCTAGAAAATGAGTTTTTAGAAATGATTTCATTCCTTAATTTCCAAATGTTCTACCAAACAATTAATTTTAGGTATGATTGTATTCCTTGAATCAAAAACCCCAGTAACAAACACACCCTCAATCCATACATCTAACCCAGAACTCGTGGTGCCACTTCCTGACACGTATTCATACCTCCCTATACCTTGGTCAAACTTTTTTATTCCCACCTGGTTAAAATTCACACAAAATACGTCACACGGTTGTAAAATTATTTATAGATCGACATTTTTTCATGTTTTATTTTAGGCTTCTCACTGTAGCAACTCATATTGCATCATCTTTCTGGCTGCCACCTCAGCATTCTCTCTCCTCAACCCATATTCACCTCTCTCATCACAGTGGCAACCCATATTGCATCATTTTTTTTTCTTTAAAAAAAACATTTTTTAACACAAACACAAATTTATTAATAAAACGTAAATATTACATAAACGATACGATACGAAATAAAAACCATTACAACTAAATAAAAAACTTAAACAACTAAAAATTAAACACGCGAACACTTATTTAAAAACTAATAATTTAGGTTGTGGCGTTCCTTGATTTCCGCTTTAATTCGCATAAGTTTCTCTCGTTGTCGTTCGGGCAAATTTGGGTCGATAGCCGTGTTGTAGAAAATCAATTCTTGATCCCGTTTGGTATTTCTCAAGAGTTCCTTTTGTTCCTCCTGACATTGCAAGAGCTTTTGTTGATATTCCAATTTTTTTTCTTTGATCGCTAGCTCTCGTTCCTTGATTTGTCTCCACGACTGACGACTCATCACGCTCTTTACCTTTTTCCTTCTTTGACGGTCTTGATTTCCACAAATCCGCTATTAGCCCACTCATGAATGATTTTGATGTTTCATGAGAGGAGGAGGTGGATGATTTCCTCCTTGCTTTGTCACGACCTTGTGGTCGTGATTCTCTAGTATCATCCTCCGTTTCATCCTCGTCATCATCCAAGTCTTGAAAATTCGAGGGGCCTTGTGTTGACCCCGACGTAGTTGTTGAACCCGTCACTTTCTTTCGACAACCCGATTGGAAAAGGGGTATCTCTTCCTTCCAAGAATCATGCCCCCTCAAAACTTTCCAACACTCCACCATAGTGAAATCTTGACTGTAACGTGCATGATACTCCAAAAGAGCTTTGGACAAATCGTCAAGGTCATTCTCACCACTTCCATGTGTCCCCTTGACATTATCAACATTAGCACCAAAATTCGCAACTTGACAACGAATTCTAGTCTTCCATTTGGAAATGATCGAATTTATTGTCCGGTCTGAACCAGTTTCTCTCCAAAAGTAGGCTACCACTTTCCCCCAAAATTTGTGCCGATTCATAGTGTTTCCTTTTTTTGCATTTTCAGAAACAAAGATGAAAGCTTTACAAAGAACGACCTCTTCTCTGCTAGACCATGGTTCAATTTTTTTGGCCGGTTCAGGTTCTTTGGCTTTGGCTTTGCCTTTCGCCTTTGTAGCACGTCGCGAAGGCTTCTTTTGCTTGACGGGTGATGTCTCTTCGATTTCGTCAGACTCATCGCCATCAACGGGCAAAGAACCGTGGAAAGAACCGTGGTAGGAACCGTGACCCGAACCTTGCCCCATCGAAACATCTTGACTCGGTTGGTCTTGGCTTGGATAGTGTTGGGTCGAATAGCCATAGTTATGAAAGTCTGCCCAATCATCCAAATTCATATCAAGATTAGTAGACCGAATCGGAGAATGTTCTTGATACGGTTGGGAACAATGCAAGAAATCCATGTTAGGACGATAGGACGCCTCACTTGGTTCTTCATGATGATTAACACGTTGTGGTAGGACAAAAGGACGATGAACGGAAAATAAGTTTTCTCTTTGATTGACTTGTGGTAATTGTGTTGGATATTCAAAAGATTGTGGACGAAAGCGTATGTTCCCTTGTTGCGGTGGTGTTATGCCGGTTAGTTCAAAGGTGTTTCGCGGAGAGAAATTTATATCCGGTGCATTTTGGGTTAGTCGGGATCGTCGGTTTTTTTTATTGTGGAGTGTTTTTCTTTGACATTGTGTGTTTTTTTATGTGAATTTGGATGAATTGTTTTTGAAATTGTGTGTTTGAAAGTGGGTTTGATGTGGGTATTTATAGGATGAAAAGTGGTAAATATTTTGAAAAAAAAGTTTTTTTTATGCCACAAACGGTTACATTTTGAAAAAAGGTAAATTTGGTTTGGAATGTGTTGATTCAAAATCGGTTGGAAATCTGAACGATTTGTGCTTTCCTCTTGACCGGCGATCGATTTCCAAAGAATCCCACATTGGGGCGATCAATATTGAATATCGATCGATCGATCCCCATGATCGATATTATCCGATCCACTGTGATGAGCTTTAGGGGGTGGCTATGGCTTCGGCATGAAGCTCAGTATGGATCATGCCGAGTGGCATGACCATTGGCTATGCCTTGGCATTACAAATTCGGCATTTAATTTGGTATGTTTTACCGCACCGGCATGAAAGAGAAGCATGCAAAATTCGAACGTTGGCCATTAAATAATATAGCGTTTGGCATTAAAAAAAAATCCCTTTAAATACACACTTTCAAATCTCATTTTATTCACATCTCCATTTTATAATCACTAGCTAATTCCACTAGTTTCACTTGCATCTCTTTTATTCATTTAAAAAAATGGATCCAAATAAATCAAAACGTGTTTCAAACTCATCCAAAGTTCGTGGACGGGGTTCTCGATCACAACATGTTCATCCGCAAGTTCAATCACAACCCGGTCTTCCGCAAGTACAATCGCATACTATCCCCAACCTCCACCTCGACCATACTATCCCCAACCTCCACCTCAACCCTATTATCACCAACCTCCACCAATGAATTCAAGCCAATATAATATAGCAATAAGTATTATGTAATTTTGTTTGAATTATTAATGAAATTTAGTGTTTTTATTAAATTGTTTAATATAATTATGAATATAAAAAATAAAAAATAAAATTAGATTTTATTTGTAAATGGTTGCCACTAAAAAAATATGATGAGGTATGGTTTACTCATGCAATGTGTTGGCTTGATTTGATTGGTTAATGACGAATCATAGGGGAGACATCGAATCATGACTACCACCCCCCTTAATAAAGCATGAGAAGTCATGTTTTACTTCTTTTTTTTTTTTTTTCAAAATGATATAATTTATAAAATAAATGTCTCACAATAATTAATTTATTTAATTTTTTTCACTCACATAAGCTTCAACATTACTTCTAATATTCAAATGTAAGGGGGTTTTGGCAATCTTTGCACACCATAATTCAACATAATGCAAATTTAACCAATAAAATGTTGCCAACACATTTCATGATTCACTATACCTCACTTTCATTTTTTAGTAGCAATCATCATGCAAAAAAAAACTAATTATATTATTTTATTTATTTATTCTTAATTATATTAAACAATTTAAACAAAAACATTAAATTTTTAATAATTCAAAGAAAATTACATAATGCTTAGGAAAAAAACATAATAATATCTAAAAATTGCACGGCCATCCATATTTCGCCGCGTACTCACGTTTTTTTGGCAATAGCAATTTTTCGCATACCCGGATTAGCTATGTGATCGTGCGGGTCGTTGTAGAACTTTATCACTCGTAAAAAAGCCTTTTCTTCAACACCACGTAGTCGTGCCGCCATCAACTTTTCAGCCAACTCATCCTTTGCACGTTTTTTCTCTACCGCCTCCTCCATTACTTGTGATTTCTTTGCCGCATAAGTTTCTAAGGTCGCAGCAACACTATTTTTTGACGATGACTCGCTATCGGTCTTTTTGCCATTTTTTCCGTGTAGGAGTTGTATCGCCATTCAAATCCGGTAGAATAGTCTCAACATTTTCATTGCTAGATTCCGACGACTTTCTCCGTTTCTCGGAATTAGACGAAGATGTTTGAACGACACTTGGTTGTTCTAACCATTTGTCTGCTTTCCTAACGATCTCTCATGCTTCATTATGAGTAAAAGTCTTGCCTTTTGTTTTCCTTTTATAATTGGCCATGGCATTTTTCATCACGTCAAGATCGTCACAACCACTATCACGAACACGGTTCTACAATTATAAAAGTAACATGTATAAAATACTACAACTATATCAAATACAAACTATAAAAAAGTATAATGTTTAAAAATATAACGATTGGATGAATAGCCCGTTAAAAGTATTCATTTCGGTATTCATATTTTTCCACTTTGTGTTCAAGCTATGGTGTGTTCGATTAGTATTTCCCACGGTTATCTTTAAATGGTCTAGAATTCTTTTCCAAAAGCTTTCATTCTTTTGTTGATTCCCGACTTTTGGGCATGTCGAGATATGAACCCAAGCTTTTGCCAAAGCGACCTTTTCGTCCGTTGACCAAGGTTCTTTTTTCGCTTTAGTCGGGTTTTTTATTTCTTCAACTTCTTCAACATCATCATCATTTTCTTGACCACCTAATAAATAATATAACAATTACATATGCCGATTAAAAAAATACAACGATTGTGGACGACTTGGTTGTGATTGAACGGGTTGTGATCGAGAGCCCCGTCCACGACCTTTGGATGAGTTTGAACCACGTTTTGATTTTTGTTTATCCATTCTTTTTATATGAAAGAAAGAGTCGCACGTGTGAATTAGTGGAATAATTAGTAATTTTAAAATGATTGTGTGAATAGATTAAAAAGTTTAAGTGTATATTTAAAGGGATTTTTTTTTTTTTTTTTTTTTTTTTTTTTTTTTTTTAAATTGGCTCAAACGGCTATATCATTTAATGTACCAACGTTCACATTTTTTAGGGAACACTCCATATCGATTCAGTATGGATTACCGAAATGCATGCCGAATTGGCCATGCCGTTGAGGTGGTTTTCCATGATCCCCATCGGCATTTGATGCCGAAGGTCCAAACCGAATAGATTGTCAACCCCCCCCCCCCCCCCCCTCCCCCCTTAAATAAGAGGATCTCAATCCATTATTCATTTAATAGGCTCCAATGATATTTGATTATTTGAGTAGTATAATGATCAATTTTTTTTTAAAAAAAAAAGGTAAATTGCAAAAAATATTCATGTGATTTGTCATTTGAAAAAAAAATAATCTTGAACAAACTTAATTGCCAAAATTGTCCTTGTGATTTGCACATTTTGTACTTTTGGTTTCCACTTTGTTGCAAATCATCTATTTTGGCTAACGAGCGTTACAAAATCTCCGTTAGTGAGTCCTCACGTGCATTCCATGTGAGGGTAGTTTCTTCATTTCACTTTTTTTGCCACTTTTACACTTCACTATTCACCTGACACCCCACTTGCACACCTACCTTTGTGTAGACGGACATTTTTTGCAACCAAGTTTTGTTATCATATTTTCCACTAGAATACACATTTTCAACATATATACACATTTTCGATCGAACCGCTTACTTTCAACTTCCCCGTATTTTGCAAATCACCTCATTTAAAAGTAGATCTAACATGGTTGGGCGGCAAATTAAAGTTCGCGGTTCATTGATTCCGGATATTGGTGCACTATACGGTAAGATTTTTTTATTGTACTTTTGTTTCGAATGAACATGCACTATATAGTTGGTAATTAAAGTAGGTTACCTTGATTCATGAAAATGGTTGTTTTTTGATTTTGGGTTTTTGATTCTTTGTTTTTATTTTCCGAGATTTGCATATAAACCTCTTAACTATTCAAATCCATCACACTTGTGAGTTTTTTGATCCACCAGACAGAGTATACAAGTTTTCTATGGTTCAACATTTAGACATAATTGATTGTGAGAAGTTCTCCATTCACGAGTTGGTCCAAATGTTAGATGAACTGGGTTCGGGTGATAATAATCTGTTGTTGTTTAACTATTTTATGGTCCCAGGACTGTCTTTAGATGATGGATTAGTTCCCTTAATGTCAGATCAGGCGTGCTAACATTGTTTAAATTTGTGCCAAGGTAAAAGAAAATAAATGTTTAGGTAGAAAAACATATGATGGTGGTTAGGGGTTGTCAGTTAAAGAGTGTAGTGATTAAAGAAATTGTTGAGGATAATGCGGTCAGTGAACCTATTAAGAAAGTCGTTCACGAAAAAAATAAAATAAATAAATAAATAAATAAACTCTTAAGAAAGAAAATTTTGTTGTTGTTAGAGTCGAATGGTACAACCAATGTAACTGGGAAGGAGTATAATTATAAAATGGCACCAACTCAAGCTTCAACCAGTAATGTTGGTCCATTGGTTGAAAATACTGGTAATGTTGATAATGTATTGTGAAAATGAGGTACCACCATCCTCATTCAATGCATTCAGTTACTTAAATATGTTGGAAGAGAGTGACTGTGACCATAAGGGTGGTTTTATGCCTGAGAAGGGTAAACAAGCTAAGACATTTTTTAAAGACGACTTGTTCCAACAAGATAGTGCAATGACTTGGGATGAGGATGCATGCTATGCTAGTAGGCCAGAAGATATTGCAGAAATGATTGATGAGTTGTGTCTAGAAAATGAGGGTATGGTTTTTCAAACTACTGTCCACGAGGTTGATGAGAAAGTTGTAGAAAGGGAAGGAACCTGTAGTTGATGATGATATTAAAGACAAAGGTGTATATGGAAAAGAACCAGAAAGGGGAGTTCGGATTGAGTCTGGTGAACCTGTAATTGACCTTGATGAGCTTGAGAGTTGTGCTGAGGATGATGATGAATAGCCTGTAACTAAAAGAAATAGAAGGTTGAAGGAATTGAGAAAGACTTATAAGGGTAGGTGTAAAATCATAAAAGGCGCATTTAAGGTGGGAGAAGAGTTTGCTAAAAGAAAAAAAGTGGTTGAGAAGGTGAAGATGCATGCATTGCAGACTTGCAGTCAAGGAGAGCTATTTCGATTCTCCAATGTGATAAACAAAAGGTGAGAGCTAAGTGCTATGGCACTGTGGTTGGTTCAACAAAAATTAATCCAACACCTGCTAGAGAAGAGGATATGCCATCCACCTCAAACACTCAAGGCCAATTTGTTAAAAGTAAAAATCATAAGGATAAGAAATGCAAGGCTGTTAATACTAAATGTTATAAACTCAAGAATCATAACCCCGTTGTATGACAAATGGTAACTTTTAACCTTATTTTAATAATAGATATTTATTTATTATTACTAAACTGCGCATTTCTATGCATAACTGAACATTTTTGAGCTCGTGTGAACATTTCAGGAAGCCATCCCACGGACTGTAGCTTATAGTCACTACTGAAACTGCCCATTTTTGTCAGTAAACATAAATTATTCTATTACTATTAGTTACTTTATAAACTGAGAAGCTTTCTCGCATTTACTAAAAAACAACCCCACACGCATACCGACACCACAATAGACATGGCAGAAGTCAAATAAATACATTTCTTGGCAAATAATAATATTTTATTATTAAGCTGACAAGAATGTTGGTAAAAAAATTTATTTTATGTATATGTGTCAAAAAAACATCAAACCGGGACTTTACGGTAACATTTAAGCTCACACCGACACATGATACATCAACGAGGATCAAAAATGTGTTTCCCCCTCTCCTCCTTGTCGTTTTCCGCCCAACACAATAGGACAAGTTCTTATCCAAGTAAATCAACTTAGTGCATAATGACATAAGCTTCCTTTTGTTTTATTACCATAACACTTCACAAACTAAAAAACACTCATTTTACTCTTAAAAACTTTCCTTGATCATTTTTACTTACAAACCCACGAACCATCAATAAATTTCAAGATCCACAAAAATCTATTAAGTTTCAAAGCAACCGAGTTGTATTTTTGAGTTTTTGGGAACGATCGGAACATGTCTTGAGTAAATTTGAAGCAATTTGGGTTGTTTTCTCTTCTTGTGGGTCTCGACTTCTTTACATAGCATTGTAAGGATTCTTAAAACTTGTCTAATCTTGATTATTACATGTTCTTTTGATGATTAAAAGTGTTACCAAGTGTTACATATATACGTTTTGTTAAATTGAAAAAGCTAGGGTTTGGTGTATACTTGTTAGTGCTCAAATTTTATTGAAACCTATATACAAATTATGTCATTTCTTGCTTGTGTAGTAAATCTTGATACTTGTGGTGCTCGTTTTTTTGGGTAAAAGGCTTTCCTCCCGATAAAATTCATTACACTAAAAAGCATTGAAGTACAAAGGACGAGGGATTCACCCTCGTCCTTGTGGTGCTAGTTTGATGGTACAAATGTGTTTAATGCTAAGTACGCGAGTTTAAAACAAAATATACACTTATTTGTGTACACACATAAATCGGCTACATTTTGGAAGAAATAAAAATTAAGGATTTGAAAAACATAAAATTTTGGCTCTAGTGGTGAAAGGGTGAATTTTGAGCTTAATGGCTTATTTGGAATAGCTTATTGAAACAAGGTCTAGCTTATTGGTTTTGGATTTACTTTGGTCTCGACATAAATGGGCCGAGCCCCATTTATTTTCAGCCTTGTTTGACTAGTTGACCAAAGTGCTTATTTAAAGTGCTTATTGGATTATTTAAAACTTAACGTAATATATAACGTAAACTATAAAGGTTAAATTGTGGTTGGGCTAAACTTGGACTTTTGGGCCCATTATGGCCTACTCGACCCAATAAAGTTTTCGAGTGACAAAATGAGTTTTTGGAGTATTTTCCGACATACTATAAATATTTTGACTTGTTAAAATGTTACATGTTGGTTAAAAACGTTTTTGAATTCGTTTTGACATTTTGGCCTAAATTGGCTGCTAAATGGGCTTTTCGACCCAATTTCATGCGAGTTGACTTTTGAAAATATTTTACTAAGCGTCGAATTTTATTTCACGTTTAATTAAAACGTGGCGAGATATATATTTATCACTAAATATTTAAATTTGTACTAGTTTTGCAAATGTTGACAACTTAAGGGACTATTTGAGTAATTTGCAACACTTGGGGTAAAATGGAAAAGTTTGAATAAATGAACGAGTCATGCCTGATTTTCCTAAAAATTCTACACTTTGAATATTTTTGGTGAAAACCGACTAAAGGACGAAACATATTATTCTTACTATTAAAATATTAATTTTTCCAAATTAATATTTTAGAATTCTTTAGACTTATAAATATATTTAATTTACATGTATTTATAAACTTATAACGTTAATTAATTTTACTTAAATTAATTACTTATAAAAGTTTCATTTTTATAATCACCATTACATTATAAATACTTATATTATTTATTATATAATAATACCCCACTATCACCACCTTTTTATTTAATTACACCTTAATGTAATACACTTATTATATTTAACTCACCAATATTTATTTAATTAATTAGTAAGCCTAATTAATTAAATACTAAAATATTAAACTTATATATATATATATATATATATATATATATATATATATATATATATATATATATATATATATATATACTAGTTTTCGAAGCCTGCCCGATAGGCAGGCATGACTTGTAATTTTACATTTTAATTTAACCATGTATGGATAATAGTGATCTTTTTTATAGTTATTTCTTACGTATTCACCCGACGTTTGGACATGATTTGTATTTTTAATTTAATGTTGTACGGATATTAGTGATCATTGGCGGCCATGACATGTATTTTTACATTTTAAGTCAATCATGTACGGATATCAATGATCTTTTATAGTTATTTGTTATGTAATGATAAAGAGATATGCATATATACATTTTAATTTATTTAGTTTTGAGAGTAATTTAAGATTTTATTTTAGTCGTGTTTTTTGGATAGTATTATGTCACGGAAATTAATTGTATATACAATTTAATTATATTTATAATAGGATTATTGTTTATTTATTTATTATTATTTTGGTTGGTTTTGTTGAGTAACACATTTAAAAGAAGTGCAACACAACTATGACAATCATCATCTACGATCATGAACTCGGTCTCGACACGCACAACTACTATGACGTCACATTCTTCGATGAAAGGATCTATAGTTGCAACATATCATTACAACACTAAACATCAAAGATAACATGCATTTGATTTGATTATATACCACTACATCAAAATTCATTAAACATAATATGTGGTGATCATATTGCTAAGAACATACACTAAACCTCAACTATCAAGTAATTGTAAAAAATTTTGTTCTTTATCTATCTCAATTTTGCCACTTCTAAAGGTTTCCAATCAACAGGTTTGCATTTTTACCAGATCAGTATTTCAGTTTAAATTCTTACCTGAGAAGTATCTCAGTTTAAATTACTACCAGACCTCCATTGTGCTACGATCCAGTTACTCGCTTTAATTATATTAGGAGTAATGTGACTTACCATGTGTTAGATCACGGTGAATGATCTTTTGGGCATGCAAGTACATCATTCCACGAGGTATATCAAGTGCAAACCCAATCGCCACACGTGTATCCAAACTTCCATGGCCAAATCCTTTAGGTATTTCCGTCTCACCAGATCTTTACATTCCTTTAGTCTCCTGACAGATAAAGATTCGTCACTGGAAGTAGAAAGGGCTGCTAAGTAGCGTCCATGTGCCTAGCTAAAAAGCAATAAGCATTCAGTATAAGTAATTAAAAATCAAGGTGATGACTTTGATCAATCTACTTATTGACTTGGTCATTGTAAATCTTAAACATGGCTTTCAGATAAATAATGAAATGAGCCAAACGGGCTAAAAGTTCCTCAATACTTCATCTTTACATGTGTATTTTGATACCCTTTAGTTGATTATTTTGAATGCTATTACAAACATGAACCATCAAATGACCGTATATAACTGAACAATTTAAAATGAAGACATATAAATGGATAAATTTGGATAATAGTTACCATCTTCATCAAAATTATCCATTGCTGCCAAGCGGATAGCCTGCAAGTGCTAATACAAAAACCCCTCAAGTGCCCTCGATGGTGAACCTTGCCATAACTCTTCACCTGTAGTTATTATATAATGATACTAAGATTTAAAAAAAATTAAAAAGAGGGAAGTTGCCCAATTGGACCGCAAAATACTCGAGTAGGGGGTATATAGCCTTAATCACCATCAATTCTCATTTAGTCATACTTAACTTGTCAACATTTGAAATATGAGAAAGGGGTTAAACTACAGGTCATACTAATCCATTGATCTATGATTAATTTACTTACATAAGTCCTATCTCTAGTTTAATATAATTGTTAGGCTTCTCGTACTTCATTTGTGTGCATACACTACATATCATAAGTCCTATATGATATATTACACATACACTTGTGATATATTAGAATTACCTTGATTTTCTCCTTTTCATTTAGTTCTTTCCTCTACAAAATTTTGGATGCTTATCGGCCACTTTAAGTTGGAAACAGCATGTAGCAATCGAACAAGAGATAGAAAACGCTAACTCAAAATTTAGGATTTAAATGAACGCGTCAAAAGAAATCAACCAGCTTCCATCAGATTCGACCTCATTATATGATATTGATTCCAACAATGCCTTATAATGATATTAAACCGACCTAGAATTTAGCAACTTGAGAAGAATGATAGAAAACCCTAAGTCGGTTCTAAAAACCAAAAAAAATGATTTAAGAAACCCTAAAAAAGCGATTTCTCCAAAAACGACTAGATCTTGTGAAAACACACACCAACCAGTAGAGAAACGAGTAACAATGAAGTTAATCAATAACTAAACTAGGTTGATGCAAGAAACACAAAGGATTGGACAGATTTATGAGAAAAAAACGATTAAGAAAGTTAGGGATACGTTTTTTTCACCAGAGAGAGAGAGCGTGGGTTTTTTTTTTCCATTTACATGTGTGTGTGTGTGTGTATATATATATATATATATATATATATATATATATATATATATATATATATATATATATATATATGGGTGCAAGAAATATGAGTAGATATTTATAAGGAAAACCCTTTTCTCTCTCTCTCTCTCTCTCTTTGGAGAAAAACGGCCAAACATAACCCTTACTTTTCCAAATCGTTATTTTCACTTAATCCACTAAAATCTTTGTATTTCCATCATCAATCTGTGATTAATACTGATTAACACACTTGTTATTTAGTTTCTGGATCAGATTTGTGATTTGTTACACTAGTTTTGGTGTGTTTTGTGTTAATCGACTTTTTAGGGTTTTATAGCCGCCTTTGATTGTATCCAACTTTCCTATATTTATTCAGGTCAGTTTAGCTCTATTTAAATCGATTTAAGATACTTTGGATCAATCAGAATTATGGGACCAGGTTAGGTTGTTGTATGCTTAACAATTAAAACCCTAACTTTTTAGTTAGGGTTTTCTTTTTCTTGTTCTTGTTCTATCGTTTATGGTTGCTGCTGCTATAAGAGTTGTTGTTTTGATTTGGAGTGTTTGTGGGTTTGAGAGAGATGGACAAAGGTTTTTTGAAGAAGAATAATGATGGGCAGGTTGGTAGTACCAATTCATTGCTGGGTGATTTAGCAAAAAGGTGAAGAATATTGATGGGAAAATGTTAGGGAAGGATGGTAAACATCTCAAGGCGATGCGACGTGTGAAATTTGATCCTAATGTTTCTGCACAGATCACTTGTTTGGGACATGATGGTGATGAGGCTAGTCATGAGGCTGGTTGTGTTTCTATGGGAGTGGTGGAGGCGTATCCTACAGTTCCTACAAGTTATAATGAACCTAAGGATGATGGTAACCAAATGGGACTTGGTAATGCTACAATTTCTGATGGTGGGAGTGGGAGTGGTAAAGGGGCTACTAAACGTGTGCATTTTGATGTTATTCCTACTGTTTCTGTACCGAGTATAGCGTTTGAGGAACCTGGTGTTGATCTAAGGGCTATTCGTGATAGTCCTAATGGTGGTACTCATGTTGGTAATAATAGTACGATTGATAACCAATCTAAGGATGGAATTGATGAGCATGTTGCTGCTCCTACACATTTCGTGATGCAACAAGCTAAAGGTGTTAAGGATGGCATTGAAGGGGCTACTAAATAGGTTGTTATTGTTGCTAAAGGTGATGGTACTAGTAATGGTCCTTGTAATCAGCCTCCACGTGCATCGGCTGGTCCTATTATTTCTGATTGGAGTGTGGATGATGGTGATATTAACTTGTCAATGTTAGTCGAAAAGAATGTGTCTTCTGGTCCTAAAACATCTAATTCAGCCCCAACGACATGTGGTACTAGTGAGGGCAAAGGTAATGTTAGTGGAAAGGAACAATCGTTTGCCTCTTTGCTTGGTGCCAATAGTACTTCTCGTAAGGTGAATTTTAGGCAGATGATTAATGAAGACCGGGTTCCTAACCATGATACTAAACTCCCTAAGGAGGTGATGGAACCCGTGTTAGATCGGTATGAGAACACTCTTGTTGGGTACTTCTTAGGAAAAGCTATAGCTTTTCCAATTGTACAAAACTATGTTACTAATCCGTGGAAGAAATTTGGAGTGCAAAAGATTATAAAGAATGAAGCGGGTGTGTTCTTATTTAAGTTCTCTTCTAAAGACGGATTGGAGCAGGTGCTCCAACAAGGCCCGTGGTTAATTCGTCATTCACCTCTTATTCTTCAAAAATGGTCTCTTAATGTTCCCCTAACCAAGAATGAGGTAACTATGATTCCTGTTTGGGTTAAATTACATAATGTGTCTATAGTTGCTTATTCTAAAGTTGGTTTAAGCTTGATTGCCACTCAAGTGGGGAAACTGGTTATGTTAGATTCATTTACATCCTCTATGTATGTTGACTCGTGGGGTCGGATTAGTTATGCTCGTGCGTTGATGGAAGTGTGTTCAAATTCTGAATTGAAAAAGGAAGTTAGTATGGCTATTCCATTGGATGATGATAGTGGTTATTCGACGGAAATCATTCGTGTCGAATATGAATGGACACCTCCTCATTGCAGCGTTTGTAAGATATTTGGTCACATACTTAGTGAGTGTCCAAAACAAGTGAAAGAGGTGGTTCATAAGGTTTCTAATGGGGTGACTAATGCATTGACTCAGGTGGTTAATAATGATGAGGGGTTCACAGAGGTAAGGAATCGTAAGAATAAAGGTAAGAGTGTGGTTTCTACGTCTCAATCTAAGCCAATTGGAGGGATTAAACTCTCCGAGCCTAAGGCAAAAATTTTGGAGACCTATAGTCACGACAACTTCTAATCAGGTTGGTACCAAGAAAGATTCGGATCCTAAGGGTCTTCAGCAGGTGTCAACTTCAAATGTTAAATCTGGTAAGGACCCACAGTCTTCTAACTCTTTTGGTATCTTGGAGTCATTGGTGGATGAGGATGTCCTTGGTTTTGTTAGCAATGGTAAGGGGTCACAAGATCAGCCAATTAGTAACATAGATTGGCAGGTGCCGGGTGAGGCTCCTCAGTCGTCTACTATCCTATCTTCTAGTACTTCTACAACAAAAAATCCGTTGGAGCAGTATATTATCCCTTCTCCGAGTTCTGCATGGGTAACCCATTTTCTAAGGTGGGTGAAGTAGTTGTGTCTGACAGTGATGAGGATGAGGTGTATGAGCCGAATGATTATTTGGGAGATGATTATTTTTTACATGAGTATGCGGCTCAAGTAAACGACTTACCAGAACAATTCAAGGAGTTCAAGCTTCAAGGGCGTCCTGGGAAGTAGTATTTTATTTTGTTTTATTTTTTCATAAGATTGGCATGTCATCTTATGTTGTTATTTGATTGGTCTAGTTGTTGGTTGCTAGTGGTTCATTTATGACCTGTCATAAATGATCTTGGGTAGTTCAAGCGGTTGGTTGAGGTTAATGTGATACTTCAGCCACATTCCATTGTACTTTCAACGTTTTATTGGTTAATATATTTTACCAGGGTGGAAGGTCCCTTTTACCCTATATATATATATATATATATATATATATATATATATATATATATATATATATATATATATATATATATATATATATATATATATATTTATGGGATATTATGAGAAGGGTTCTTAAAATGAGAAAGACAGGAACATGTGTCACTTTGCCACATAATCATGCCACATCATATGACATGTGTCACCCCATCCCCAACCCCCACCAACCCCCCTCCGCGAAATTTTTTTTTCTTCCCGCCAAAAAAAAAATTTTTTTGGGGCAAAAATTTTTTTTCCCCAAAAATTTTTCCCGCCAAAATTACTGTATCACGGTTATAAAGTTACTGTATCACATTTATAACTGTGATGCAGTAACCTTTTATACTGCATCACATTTACAAAGTTACTGCATCATATTTATGATGCAGTAACCGTGATGCAGTAACAGTGAGACAGGAAACGTGATGCAATAACCGATATGCAAAAAAATCATAAGTGTGATGTAGTAACCGTCATGTAGTAAATTTTGGCAGGAAAAAAAAAATTTTGCCCAATAAAAAAAATTTGGCCGCAATTTTTTTTTCGGCGGGGGGGGGGGGGGGGGGCGGAGGGGTTGGTGGTGACACATGTCATATGATGTGCCATGGGGATGACACATGTCACTCTCACAATCCTTCCTACCCTTCTCATTTTAAGCCCCTTCTCATTCTATCCCTACCATATATATACACACACACACACACACATTATATATAACAGGAGGCGTTTGACCATCATAATGCCAAATAAGCACATTTTAGTCCATGTCATCAGATTTTCGCTACCTAAGCAACTAATTCACTGAAAAATTCGTATTTAATGTACAGTCAAAAAAATGTAACTAATATGGTTCGAACATGGGATCTCTACTAACAATAATAAACATCTCAGCCACTGGAACAATGGAACTTTTGTTATTTTCTTTTCAAGTCAAAATTGATAAAGCCACATAAACTATTATTTCAACAATAACAAAACCAAAAGCATAAGTAACTCAAAACAATACCTAAAAACCCTAAATCAAAACAGACCCACACAAATATACGTTTCCATCCTTCTTCTCTGAAACCCTAAACCAAATCATTTTTTTTCTTGGAGGTAGGTGATGATTAGTACAATTTTTTTAAACCTAACAATATTGTAAACCTAATCATTACGTGTTTTCTTCCACAGGTGGTCTTCGTATGAAGTCTTCATTAGGTATGTTTTTGGTTCTTAAATATATTTATGTTCCTAAATTCTTTATTGATCTTATAATATTGCCACAAAAACCCTACTCAGCGAAAGCATGAAGAGCATGTAGATTCACTAGATAAACAACTTAGTCAGCTTCAAAGCTCCACTTCAGGAAAAGGAGCAGGTTGTTTCAGAATCTGCTTATTTGCTTTTCTGTTAATGATGATTTGTTGTATAGGAGATGTGCAGGCAATATATGTGAGACTACCGTTAGGACTCACATATGCATTAAAGAAAAGTATGTGTGAACGTGAGACCTTTTCTTCTTTTAATAAACTAAATGGCCTATTGGTAATAAATTACTGCTATAGTGGTAATTGCTTTTGTTGATGATATTTTTATAGGTTAATAAGCAACAAGAACAAGAAGAAGCAATGCTATGTGGAAAACAGATGTCCTACAAGCTATTGAAGGCTAATGTCGATGAGGATAACATGGGCTTTGGTTTTGTTGGCACCCTTCTTATCGAGATAAATAATGGGTATTCTCAGTTGCTCATTTGCTCTGTATGATGTTTTAGTATGCATTCATGGTTGCTCTATATGATGTTTTAGTATGCATTCATGGATTCTGATTGGGTGTACTGATTAGTCGTATATTTTTTGGTCGAATTCGTAAGGGTTACAACAATGATTTTGGTATGGCAATATGGACACAATCTAGATACAAGTCTTAGAAGGAGCTTTCATAGTAAGTGTCCTCACGTTTACAGATTGTACACTTCTTATTCTTTGCCTAAATTGTAAAAAGCTACACCTATAGAATTTGTCGCTTCATTTTCTTAAAATAACTAAGAAACTAATTATCACATATTCGAATAGCAGAAGCACATCAAAATACTATTCCTTGTGTTGTTACAGATTATCATCTGATTTTGATTATTTTGTATCACCTAATTTAGTTTTAACCATTTGACTAAAATACTAGGATGTTTGTGGTGGAAAGAGCTCTTTATAGGTCACAAATTACGAGAATCCAAGCAATGGGTCCCTAGAGATAGTGTACATATAAGCTACTTATTGCCCCCAATCATCTTATTCTCCATATCAAATCTACATGATGCTCAATAACATTAAAGACCATAACATTTTCAGGGTCCAAGGCACTACAGCTGTTGAAATAGCATCCGGCCTCCATTGTTACATAAAGTACTTATGTGGTGCTCATGTGTCATGGGATAAGACAGGTGGTGTTCAGTTAGCTTCTGTCCCTCCACCCGGTAGCTTTTGTAGGATCTACACTTGATAGATCTCGAGCCTATAGATCGTTAGTCTACTAATGTAATCACTAGCAAACTAAATAGACAATATCTGTTAGCTTATACTTATTGCGGAATATAAATATAAATTTGTATGCTAAACTTTGATCCTCTATGGATTGATATTATTCACTAATAATTGTTTTGAAACTCGTACATAATACAATATCCTTGGGTTCCTTATATACTAGTTGAAACCCTAAATTCTTCTACAAGAAACGTATAAACATAATACTCTAGAAAATATTCTACATATCTTATCTATAAATAACTAACTTCTATCTACGGATTAACTATATCCGTAGTAACACTATTCTTCAGCCGAAACTATTCTTCACCAGAAACCAGTATATGCTTCCGCAGAAACCTGTCAGCTAAATCTTCAGCAGTATCTAAATATTGACTTCACTAATTTCTTACAATCCTCCCCTAATCTTGAAGTTGACATGGTTAACTCCAAGATTCTTGATAGATCTTCAAAGGCAAGAAGAAGAGGATTGAGGATGAACTTCAGCAGCAAAAAATCTTGATCAGCAGGACCTCAATGATCAGCAACAAGTTAAAAAGCACCATTCTTTGCAGCAACAAATGACCAAATGTACATCAAAACATATTAGTTTCATAATATTCTCATCACATCCAGGTGGGTTAACTCCTGTGAGAGGTGAATCATTGAAAATAATGGATTTGATGTCTCTTTTCCAATAGCCATTACTACTGGAGTAGCCAAATGTTTCAGTTCATAAACTATGGTACACTGATGACCATATGATTTTTAGCAAGTCATCAGCTATAAATGGATTTGATATGTCTTTACCTGTAGCCGTTTGCTCAGGACTAGTCAATTATTGGATGAAAAATCATCTTGGTCAATTGAATACCAAATATGGTTTGCCACTGCCTTTACCACAAGCCATACTCTTGTGGGCTAGCCAATTATTGGGAATCCATAAAGGAAAAATCCATGGTCAATTAAACAACCATCCAACTCTCAGTTGTTAAGCATGGGTGAGTTGAGTACCCAATAGTTTTTAGCAAACTATTACAGCTATCAACAGATTTGACTTGTCTTTACCAAAGCTGTACCCTTTGGACTAGCCAACTTTTTGATGGAATAGTCAACATCAGGTAAGTTGATAACCAGAGAAGGTGTGGAAATAACCAACACCAAATCCTGCAAACAACATACACAAAACTATACAAATCTGTTAGGGTTTTTTTATTTTTTTTTATTATTATTTTTTTTTTATAATAATAAAGAAAAAAAGAAAGAAAATAAAGAAATATACAACAAAATACCATACCAATACCCAATCATTCCAGACAAGTTTCAATATGAACACCATGCTTAGTTTTTAGTTCCATTTTAACCAAAATACTCCTCTTGATAGCCCGAATCAATTATTCAGCCATATGCATATCATTCCCAATCATATCCAGAGGAACAGTGAGTTTCACTTCCAGTAGTTGGTTCATAATACCTATGGTGATTGGATATATCACATCTGCCCAACAATACAAGGTTTTGCCAGTGGTAGTGATGATCATATGAACATCAGGCAGAGGAAAGTACTTCCAAGTATCAACTACCCAATTCTTCTGACCTTTCCACACATGAAATCCAGTACCAGTAAAAAGATGAGAATCACAAAGCACTTGTAAGTCTCCCAGCAAAAACATACCAATCCCTTCAGGTTGATGAGACTTATAATGAGTTACAACCCATCCATATAAGGAAAGAATGTCTTTCCTATCCACCATATGTAAAATCTGACTCAGAAAAGTAAATTCTTTGGTGGAACCATCTTGTCTGTGAAGTACAGTGACTTGTCCTTGACCAGTTGGAGATTCAATAAGTTCCCATTTAACTACTCTCTCCTAAACAACAGGATTGTCATCATCAGAATCAAAGTCAATGAAAGTACTATCCTTGGGTGATTCACCCTTAGAAGCCTTTCTCTTCTTAGCAACAGTCTTCTTCCTAGTACCAGGGGTAGAAGGAGTAACAAGTGGGGGATCATCAGAGGTCTCATCAGTGGGAACTGGTTCTGAAGCATCAGGAGATACACTCTTTGGATCTTCAGAAGGAATAGATTCTGAATCTTTAGGAACATCTGCTGAAGCATCAGGAGAAACATCTTTTTGATCTTCAGTAGGAATAGGTTCAGTGGTAGGAGCTTCAATGGAAACAGACTCTGGAACTACAGGAACAACTGATGAAGCATCAATAGTAGTAGAAGAAGATCTACCAACAGCTGAAGGTTCAGAAGGCTCCACAGCTGTATCAGCAGCAATATCAGTAGATGGTGAAGGAACAACATCATGAGAGTCATCAACCTGAGTTAACACTGAAGGACAATGAATATGCTCTTGAGCACCAAATGAAGACTCATTAGATTCTTTGGGCTGATCAGCAGAATCATCAAGCCTGATCCTCTATGCAACAGGTTTACCAATAAGCCTGCCACGCTTCTCTAAGACATCTGGAACATTAATACCTGAGGAATGAATATTAGAGATGATCTTGTCATAGTAGGAAGTGAGCCGAGTATCCGAAAATCCCCAAACTTTCTTTTGAGTCCATCCTGATCCAAACATAGAACACCCTTGATTCTTGACAAAATTCCTCATATACTTTTTACTATCTCCTTTTGTCCATGGCCTGTCCCTTAGCTCTTTAGCTTTTCTCTCTGCCTCAGCTTGCCTCTGTAACTTAGCTCTTTCAACCATCCTTTTAGCAAAATCAGTCTCATGATAATCAACTCCAAGTATAGATTTTGCCAAATCAGGCTTAGCAGAGACTTGAGAAGCCAAATGTTCCCATTGTTCAACAGATAAACTCTTAGCAATTTCATCTAACTCCTTTTGTCTTTCAGCAGGTAGTGTTTGAGTAAGTGGAGGACCCATTTGATCCAAATCAGCCTGTATCTTCCTAGCAAGTTCCTCAGATGCCTTCATATCCAAATCCCTCTTAGTCTTTGCAACCTCCTCTTTAGCTTGTAATTGTTCTGCAAGCAATTCACTAAGTTTTTCATTAGCTATTTCCTGCTTAGTTTTCTCTCTATAGGGAATGTCTTGAGCAACCAAAATAGACTTTCCTTTATCTTTCTGAGTGGAAGTAGCTTCAGGAGGAACAGAATGCTGATCAGTAGTATCTTGTGCTGGAGAACCATCAGGACAATCAACATGCAAATCTGTCGGTTCATCAGCAGGAACTTCCATTGGCATTGGATCAGCTGATGTTGTCTTGTCAGATGATACCACATATTCCTTTCCAGCAACAAAGAATGTATCTGCTGATTGAGAAGCATCAGCAGTAGTCTTTTCAGCAGGAACATCACTGGTTGATTCATTCCCTTGAAGATTAGCATCAGCATCTGTCATAAGAATCTCATCAGCACTAGACACTTTAGAAGATTCAACAGCTTTCTTTGCCAAATATTGTCTTCTACTTCTTCTGCTGAAATGAATTATCTGCTTGGGTTGTGAAACTTCAGCAACTTTGGGAGAAGAAGCATGAGTTTGTCTGGCAACTTCAGCCAAAATCTCAAGAGAATCTAAATTATCCTCCTTAGGCACTTCAGCAGCATCTGTCACAATCTTTCTTTTCTTCTGCTGATCAAGTTGTGCCTCCAAATCCTGAACCCTGCTTTTCAGCATGTCAATCTCACCACCAAGAGTAGATTTGGTATCTGCAAGCTTCTTTTGAAGATCATCAGTCTTTCTAATATACCTGCAAAGTAAATCATGTACAGAAGTGAGAGTAACAGGGTCCTCTGCTCCACCAACAGATTGCTCAGTGATAAAAGGAGCTTCATTGAACCTAGCAGGAGAAACAGACATATGTACAACATTGGGAGAGCCTTCATCATATGGCTCTCTCACAGGACTGGTGTGGGTAGTTTAGTAATCTCAGGCTCAAGAGGTGCATGTACTTGTGTACCAAGAGACTGAATTGTCTCTGCAACCTCAGGAGTAAGCTCAACAGGAGCAACATGAGATGGTGATGGAACAGGACTAGGTGACAGAGGTAAAGGGGAAGGTGGAGGTTGGTCAGAAGAAACAGGCAATGGTTCAGCAGTTGTAGATGGCTCTCCCTCATTTACCACTGAAGGATTACCATCAACAGAAACACCAGAAGATGATGGATTACCATCATCAGCAGCAGGTTGAGAGGGCATATCACCAGTAGCATCACCCTCATCTACATCATCATTGCCATGTGGCAACAAAGCAGCTAACAGAGGGCGATGTACCCCATCATAGTTAGTTTTCATAGAGGCAAATAACTTTGAACCAAGACTCAAACACATAGTTAGTTTGCATAGAGGTAAATAACTTTTGTAGAAACCTAGGGTACATTAAAAACTTATGTGTTTGCTTCTCAACATTTTCTAGCATATTGTTAAAAATAAACTTTGAGAAATTATAAGTTAACCCTTTAGAAAGACAGACAATACCACAGCCCAATTGGGTAGAGAACTGATCCCAGCCACCAGACTTGTTGCTAATACATTGGAGCAGCAAATGCACCAAATACCTCCACTTGGGACAGAACTGATTCTTAAGCCACTTAGTTGTGTCAGTGCTTTGATAACTAGCTTCCCTCAACCCAGCAAGTATCTCTTCAGTGTTGGAGTGAAAAACACCATTCTCATCATCCAACTGAAGCTTTGTCCTTATCAAACTTTCAGTCACCACATACTCATTTCCATCAGTATCAGCCATGATCTCTATGTCAGATCTTTTCCTAGCAGATGCCCAAAATTGCTTCACCATAGATTCATATATCACATTTGGAGAATGTGTTAAAGCATAATGAATCTTTGAACGCTGTAGAAACTCCACCATTGAATCAAACAGTTCCTGTCCTTTAACCTTTTTCAGAATAGCAAACTTGTTATGATCTTTCTTGAATTGAAGTCGTGCCATTTGTATGATTTGATAGAGACGGTTATGAATTATGCAAATTAGTGATGGGTTTAAATTGAGTGATGGGGGAATAATTTAGTTTTGGCGAAGATTTGCAAAGTAGGTTATAAAAGGAAGTTCCCCAATCGTGGTCAAAAATTATCGGAACAAATCGTTGACCATATCTGACGTGGAAAGTGGTTCCATTCAATTTCAAAATTACCCTTCAGCAGAAACGAAAGTCTATCTGCTTATGGATGGTCAATCAGCAGAAACCAATCAAGAGAAAAAATATCTTCAGTGAATATCTTGATTTTCACTGTGCCACCCAACTCGCATTAATGATCATAAAGCCTTGACTTCGCCTATTTAATAACCCCAAAATCACACTTTTCAGATATCAATTACCCCCAAATCATATCAAAACCCTAATTTCACAACTAACCCTAATTCTTCACCAAATAATGTCTTCTAAACCTGAAATCATCGATCTAACCTCCTCATCTTCCTCCTCTTCATCATCAGAGGATCTTCCACTTTATCCTTCTGAATTAGATGATTCAGATTATGCTAGAGAGATGGAGAGACGGTGGAATGCACTGGAGAGGGGTGAACCAAGCAATGCCCCCATTCCTGCTGAGAGACAATATGTCTCTCCCTTCATCTTTACTTCTGATGAAGATTCTTCAGAGGATGAAGACGAAGATCCATCATTCCTTCCTCCTTCCACACCAGAGAGATCCCAACCAAGGCCAAGGAAGAGGAATCCATCTCTTCCAACATCACGGGGTGTGATGTTGGGTCTTCCTGCTCCAGAATCTGGTGCTTCATACCATGGACACAGGGGAAAGGGCAAGAAGGCAGAGGTGGTGGGTAAGGGGAAAGGGAAAATGGAGTAGTTGATGATGGAATGTTGCGAAGGACCAAAGATGTAAAACTAGGTTCTTGAGCATCTTCTTGCCTTGAACTAAAGATATAAAACTCGGTTCTTGAGCATCTTCGTCGTCATCATCATCATTCTTCTCTTTCCATTTTCACCTTCAGCTTCTTCATCATACTGGTCATGCATATCCACCAGCCCTTTTGTAATAGATGATAGAAGCTTAGTATTAGTTTGGTAGACTTAGTGTAGGAATGATCTTTGTATTCCACTTTGAAATTGAATGTAAGCTGTAAATTGTTTCTTGAATGAATGAACATCTTTCCTTATTTGTCAATTCTTGTGTATTACTTCAGTAGAAGCAATGTGTTTCAGTATGATTGACTCTTCAGTAGAAACAATGCTCAGCAAACATGATCCACATTCCTTTAGAAAACATCTCTTGGTGAAAAACACATAAAGATCAGCAACTTCACATAAGGACATTCTGCAAAATCTTACAGAAACATTAGTATATTAGTGTTAGCAATAATCAATAATATACAAATAATATACAAAGTATACAACATCAATAACAATCTTCCTCAAAGGCATATGCCTCCCCTCAAACATAGCATTCAAGGGTTAACCATCCCAATATGGACAACTAAGTGATTAAACCTAGGTCCATCAAAAGCTTTTGTTAATAAATCAGCTACATTATCATCAGTATGAATCTTAAGCACCCGTATTAAATGTTTTTCATTTGCATCTCTTATAAAATGGTGCGTAATTTCAATATGTTTAGTTCTTTGATGAAAGACTGGATTTTTAACAATGGAAATGGTACTTTGATTATCAATATAGATTTTAGTTGTCATAAAGTTGAACCCATAATCCAGCATTTGATTCTGAATCCAGAGTACCTGACCACAACAATTAGCAGCAGCAACATATTCTGCTTCAGTAGAAGAGGTAGCCACAATGGTTTGTTTCTTGCACTGCCAAGAAATGAGTCTTCTACCAAGAAATTGACAACCTCCTGTTGTGGATTTCCTGTCCAAATTAGCCCCAGCATAGTCACTATCACTATATGCTTCCAGCATAAATGGTGAATCCCTTGGATACCAAAGACCTAACTTGGGTTGGCCTTTGAGATACTTGAAAATCTTTTTCACAGCATTTAGGTGGGAAGTAAATGGAGTGACTTGATGTCTTGAGCAAGCACTGACAGCAAAAGTGATGTCAAGCCTTGAAGCTGTGAGATACATGAGTGATCCAATCATGGATCTATATAGATGCACATTAACAGCTTCATCTTGTTCATTTGGATTTTTCAGCTTGGGAGGTTCATAGGGAGTGGTTGTAGTCCTCAAAAGTTCAAAGTCAAATTTTTTCAAGATATCTTTCACATATTTCTCCTGATGGATAAAAATCCCATCAGGTTGTTGTTTGACTTGTAGCCCCAAGAAAAATGTCAGTTTCCCTATTGCACTCATCTGAAATTCACCTTTCATTGAATCTTTAAATTCCCTGTACCATGCTTCCTTTGTGGAGCCAAAAATAATATCATCCACATAAACTTGTATTAAAATGATATCCCTGGAGTTTTTCTTGATGAAGAGAGTCTTGTCAATAGCTCCTCTTCTGTATCCATGTTCCAAAAGAAAGGTAGATAGCCTAGCATACCAGGCTCTTGGTGCTTGATGAAGGCCATAGAGTGCCTTGACAACCTTGTATACCTTCTGAGGATTTTGTGGGTCTTCAAAGCCTTGTGGTTGGGTGACATACACTTCCTCCTCAATCTTGCCATAGAGGAAGGCACTTTTTACATCCATCTGATATACTACAAATCCCATGTATAAGGCAAAGGCAAAAAATAACCTAATTGCCTCCACTTTAGCAACAGGTCCAAAAACTTCAGTATAATCAATCCCTTCTTCTTGTCTGAAACCTTGAGCCACTAACCTTGCTTTATTTCTGACCACTATACCTCTTGCATCACTCTTGCACTTTAATATCCACTTGGTTCCAATAGCAATTTTACCTGCAGGTAGATCAACAAGGACCTAAACATCTTGATTTTTGAATTGTTGCATCTCTTCCTGCATAGCTTCAACCCAACTAGGTTCACTCAAAGCTTGTTTAATGCTTGTTGGCTCTACTTGTGATAAGAAACAAGCAAACAGACAATGCTTCTGATCTGTGTGATTGTCTCTCTTCTGATTAGACACATATGTGAAAAAGGCACATTGACCAAACTGTGTCTGCTTTATAGCACTTCTGGTTAGAACCATAGCATTTGGATCACCAAGGACATTCTCTTGAGGATGAATGGTGTTAATCCTCTTAGTGGGAACAAGATTGACATCAACAGAGGTTTCAAGATTAGTCAAGGTTGGAGCAAAGTCTTCATCATAAGAAGCTGATTGAAAAATGCCAGCACTTTGTTCATGGTTGCCAAGATCTGAGGGGCTGGGGAACCTGCCAAATGGTTCTTCTAAGCTAGTTGATGTAGCAGTGGAAATAGGTGTTGTTGCAGAAATGCCTTCAGGAGAATTGGCAGCAGCTGCATCAGCAGATTCATCAGTAGAAATAGATTTTTTGCTGACATCAATAGCAGCTTGTTTCAAGAGTGCTTCAGTGTCTTGAGCAAATTCAATACCAATCCTTTTAGCTTCTTCAGCAGCTGCATGCTCTTGCTTTTTGAGTCTAGCAAGATCTTCTGCATAGGTTGAGTTTTCCACAACATCAGCAGTTTTGGCATCAGAGGCTTTTGTGTTAGTAGTGGGACCTGCAACATGAATAGGGAGAGAAGATACAACAATAGTAGGTTCATCACATTCTGAATCACTGTCTGAGTCATCTTCCAGGGTACCTGCATTATTAGTAGGAGACACTTCTGTACCTGCAGAAGGGTTAGTTTTAAATCTTGTATACCCCAAATGATCTGTCAAGTAATCAAGGTCAAAATACCATTCATGACCTTTACCCTGAGTATTTTCATTGCCCTCCAGAAATTTCAGGTTAAGAGTCTCTTCAATTTTCTTTGCAGCCAAATTATATACCCTGTAAGCCTTGCTATGAGCTGAGTAACCAACAATGTACCCTTCAGCAGCTTTTTCTTCAAATTTGCCTAAGTGATCACTTGTATTCAGAATAGTCACTTGACATCCAAAAGGTTTCAAGTATACAATGGTAGGTTTCTTCCCTGTCAAAAGCTCATAAGGTGTCTTATTGTGAGGTTTAGTAATCAACACCCTATTAAGCACATAACAAGCAGTGCCAACTGCTTCAGTCCAAAACATAGTGGGAAGCTTAGAGTCAGCAAGCATAGATCTTGCATCCTCTATCAGGGTCCTATTATTCCTTTCTGCAACTCCATTCTGTTGTGGAGTCCTGGGATTGCTGTAGTCCCTCTTTATACCCTTTAACCCATAGAGTTCAATAAGATTGGCATTTTTGAACTCTGTCCCATTGTCACACCTTATACCTTTGATCTTCTTGTTAAGTTGGTTTTCAATGAGGGCCACAAATTCTTTAAGTGTCTGAAAGGTTTGATCCTTAGTCACCAAAAAGAATGTCCAACTAAATCTACTAAAAGCATTAGTGATCACCAAACAGAAGTACTTATGGTCAATACTCCTGATGGATGTTGGACCAAAAAGATCCATATGAAGCAGCTGCAAAGGTTCTGAGATTGTGCTCACAACAGTAATAGCCTTATAAGAAGATTTGTGTTGCTTTCCTTTGTTACATGCAACACAGTTGTGCTCATTGGTGAATATTTTGGAAGGGAGTCCATGAACAAGTCCATCTTTAGCAAGCTTGTTAATTACTTTGAAGTTAATATGTGCCATCCTTTTGTGCCATTTTGAAGATTCATCCAAGGATGCTTTAGCCACCAAGCATGCTAGATCACCTTCTGGCTTGACATGATTCAAGTTGAATGTGTAAAGATTATGATTTCTTGGAACCTTTAGCAATACATGACTTTCATCAGGTATTTTGAAGTCAGGTGAAAGAATGAGACAGTCCTCATAAGTGAAAAGTACATGAATCTTTTTGTCACAGATTTGAGAAACTGAGAACAAATTGAAACCTTCTAGTTCATTCACATAGTAGACATTCTCAAAATCTACCTTTGGAGTTATGATGGTTCCTTTTCCAGTGATTCTTCCTATTCCATTTCGAAATCTCACTATGCCTCCATTAAAAGGCACAAAATTATGTAGCTTCTCCTGATTCCCAAACATGCTTCTTGAACAACCACTGTCTACAATACCTAAGTCTTTATTCAAAAGAGGATGTCCCTACAACAACAAAAAATTATACAACAATATAAGTACATTAATAGACTCAAGTCATGAAAGACTTGAGTCTGCTTTGTGGATCGTTATTATGAAGCCATGTAGATGAGTTTGATCCACCATTGATCCTGGAACCCCTGTATACATATGGTTTATTAAATTTCCAAGAACAATCTGCTGAGGACTTTACAGCAGAATCCCAATTAGCCCTTCCCAAAAACATTGGGTCATAATATCCAGGCCAATAACCATTTTGAAAATAAGTTTGATTAAATCCAGAAAATGGTGTAGAAATATATCTATTCCTATCAGCATATCTACCAGCAAAAACAGATCTACCAGCAGAAACATGCCTTTCAGCAGAAACAGAGTTGTTTCTGCTAGTGGTGTGTGGTGCATGTGGAACACAAGAGGGTTTGGTATAAGCATTGGTCCACATTTGTCTAGGTCTATTATTAGCAGCAGAAACACCCATCCTCTTTTCATGAAAATCACAATCCTTAATAAAATGCAATTTACTACCACAAACAAAACACTTCTTCTTTCAAGAAGATTTATTAAAACTAGAAGATGTCTTATTAAACACAAAATTATTCAAACAACCACCAGAAATAGAATTGTTTGTAATGACTGAAAGGAATTGTTTTTAAAAGAAGTAAATAACAAGTCTTCAGAAGAGGCTGTCTTTGAAATCACTTCATCAGCAGCAACTTCAGAGTCCACAGACTTGTAAGATTACTTGACAGATGGCTTGGATGAGGACTTGGGTGAGTCTGACTTGGTCTTGGACTCACAGCTGGCATAACTAGAGGTCTATGAGGTTTTGTCCCTGAAAGAACAAGAGACACATTCATTAGAATCATCACTAGAGATACTTCTAGAGTCAGGGGAGTCATTGATCCTAATGCCAGTTTGAGTCTGTGATTCAGATAAGTCCAAATTATAGGATTGGGAGAGTCAGATTTATTAGTTTTACAAGTAAGGTTTGGCAAGTCATCAGAATTTTTGCCATACAGATGGTGTGAACCATCAAAGTCAGAGGTTTTGGAGGTAGGCATGAATTCACCTCTAATTGGTCCTGGTACAACATGCATCTCACCTTCCTTTAAGAATTTTACAAGTGTAGAGTTATTTTTACTTTTCTTATCTAAATGATGGTTTGCCTCTACACCTACATACTTCTGAAAACCTAAACCAAGCTCATATGTTACAGACTGACTACTATAGAGAAAACTAGCTAACTTACCACCTGAAATTAGCCATTCTTTATGCCTAGTAACTTCCTTATCCAACTTATCTTGCAAAACATCTTTCTCAGACTCAATTATAGCTTTTTCTTTTTCAGTAAATTTTAACTCATTGGTAGTTACCTTTAAATCTCTTTTTAATACTCTTATCTTTTCCTCATAAACTAACTGATTTTGTTGAAACCACACTTTCTGTTTTTCTAAAGTTTTCATAGCTTCTTTATAAGCTTGAGCTTCAATAAAGCTAGTATTATATTTTGGTTTTATCTCATCATAAGCTGCTTTAAGAGTATTATATCTAATGTCACACCCAAAAACACAATTAGTTACCTGAGGAGATATTCCCATGAAGGCAAAGTCAGCATCACAGCTAGCCACGCAGGAGATTTGTTGAGGAGAACTGCTTGTTGCATCTTCAGATCCATGCTCATTCCAATCAACACAAGCATTTACAGCAGTGACCAAAGCCTTTGATTCTCCAGCCTCCACCTCCTTCTTCCTGTAAGCAGAATATCTGGTACTATCTTCACTCTTCTTGGTCTTGCATTCTCTTGCAAAATGGTCAATCTCTCCACATGCATAGCACTTCACTTTTCTTCTGTCAAAACGAGCTGCATCTCTTCCATTAACTTGGAGCTTTCTGCCAACCTTTTGCTCAAATCTTCTGACTTTAAGAGACAGCATTGCCATTTGCCACTTTAAGTCCATCTCTTCCATTGCAAGTTCATCAATTTGCTCAAAGTCCTCATAAGCTATTTGTTGCTGTTGATCAACTTCAGCAACGAATGAGTGAAGTACATCTTCCATCACATTGCTAACCTTTGGATGATTCTTTGGACTAGCATTTGTGAAAGACAATGTTGTAGTGCAAGGACTTGGACTGGGAGAGTGTGGCATATAGTTTGAATTAGTGCTGATGAATGCAGAGTTTGAAGGAGGTGCTGCATAAGTGGAGTGACCCTTGATGTCAAGTTCCAAGGCTCTGAGCTTGTTGTACAAGTCATCAAACGAGAGATAATCCAAGCCTCCTTTGGTTTTCAAAGATATGCTGACCTGAGACCATGAGGGAGGTAAGGCTCTGAGAAACCTGGAGTTAACCTCCTCTTTGTCAGGTCTGGCTAGAAGTTGATTCAAATGACTTAGAATCTTCTGAAACCGATCATAGCCTTTGTGAATGCCTTCCTCTTCAGTAATTCTGAATTCCTGAAATTCTTGCTTCAACATAAACTTTCTCATCCTTTTAGATTCTTCATTGCCCCCGAATCTAGTTTTGATTGCCATCCAGAGTTCTTTGGGATCAGTCAGGTGATGAAAATCTCCCATGTGATCATCAGGAATTGCTTGAAGCAGAATAGTTCTTGCTTTGTTCTCTCTTTGTACAACAAGGATCTCTTCAGCAGATGTTGGAGGCAAAGTAGTCATATTACCCTGTGAATCTTTTCCTTGCTTCCTAGGACTGCACCCAGTTAATACCACATTCCATAGGTTGAAATCGACACTGGCAATCCAGTTCTGCATCTTCATGGCCCAAGTCTCATACTCATCCTTCCTGAGATAGGGAAACTTGGCGTTGCTGTTGGAGAAGGCAACCTGTTGGAGTTGTTGAGTGAGGGCGTTGGTGTTTGTAATAGTGACATCAGTAGCATATCCATCAACCATTGTTACTGAGTGGAAAAGGTATTTGAGTGTGAGTTAGATTACATAGATTATCTTGTGGCTCTGATACCACTTGTAGGATCTACACTTGATAGATCTCTAGCCAATAGATCGTTAGTCTACTAATGTAATCACTAGCAAACTAAATAGACAATCTCTGTTAGCTTATACTTATTGCGGAATATAAATATAAACTTGTATGCTAAACTTTTATCCTCTATGGATCGATATTATTCACTAATAATTGTTTTGAAACTCGTACATAATACAATATCCTTGGGTTCCTTATATACTAGTGGAAACCCTAAATTCTTCTACAATAAACGTATAAACATAATACTCTAGAAAATATTCTACATATCTTATCTATAAATAACTAACTTCTATCTACGGATTAACTATATCCGTAGTAACACTATTCTTCAGCAGAAACCAGTATATGCTTCCGCAGAAACCTGTCAGCAGAATCTTCAGCAGTATCTAAATACTAACTTCACTAATTCCTTACAGCTTTCCACATGTCAAAAAAGAAGGCATTGTGATTAAAGGACCGGCTCCCTGGAACTATTATCAGAATGTAGTCACTTCGAGTTATGAGTATGCACCTCTGGTTATTGATGTTAAATAAAGTTTCATTTGTATGTTGTTCTAATGTTGTTAATCTTGAATATATGTAAATTAACAAGCTGACTATTTATTCAATCTTTAAGTTCAAGAAATGGCTCTAAATATGAGAACAGGACCATTAAGCTTATGATGATATTTTTGAAAGATTATAACACGATTCACTTTTACTAAATTAATAGATTCTTATGTTTGGTGGGATTGGGAAAGATAGGAGAAGGATATTGATTGGATGGCACTCCAAGGAATTAACTTTCCTCTTGCATTTACCGATCAAGAAAGCATCTGGCAGAAAGTTTTTATGGTGAATTAAAAGTATTTCTTATAACGTTTGTTACTACAGTCGTTTTAATAATCACCATCACTATTATCTTAGGCTTTATGAAGGCAGATTATGACATATTTATATTATCAAATTGTGCAAAGTATTTATGAAATATTTCTGTTTCATCGCAGGATTTTAAAATTATTGCCCAAAATTTGAACAAATTTTTTGGTGCACCAGCTTTTCTTGCATGGGCTCGGATGGAAACTTACAAGTGTGAGTGAATATTACTGATCAATATTTCTTTGATTTATTCAATTTTTATGGAGGCTAAGTTTCGTTTGCTTAAATTTTTGTAAATTTATGCAGGAAAAATTGTGAATATCAGAAAGTTAGATGAAGTTACAAGCTCCATCAATGCGTGTTATATGGAGCGTGGCCTTTTTGGCTTGGTTAGCATTTGATTTTGTTGCCATTTGTTATTTCCGTGATGTAACCGTTTGTTTTTTCCATCATTGCATCGTTCATTTGACTGTAGGATGAAGAAGGATGCACAGTAAATATAGGACACGTTGAGATTGCTATGGCTCATTTAAAGTGGACTACGTGCTTTTGATATTGGAATCAGTACCGCTTTTCTGCACAAGTAAAGCAAAACTTAGGTAATGTTTGTGGTAAGTACTATAATAAACTAACCAAGGTTGTTTTTTTGGTATTGGAATCAGTACCGCTTTTCTGCATGGCTAATTTATCTTATGCTAGTGAAACCATGTACTTTTTGAGAAAGCTAAAGAAGATGCATAAGAGCAATGGTCAGATGCTTGGTATTTATGAGGTAAAGCATGTATTTAAGACTTTTGATTATATTATATATATTTGAAAGCATTCTCAATTAAATAGAATGGAAAACATGATAAACAAAATCCATGGGATGAAATAGAGAAGTCAATCTTTGGAAGATTGACAATTTCGAGCCTAAAGATAATCTAAGCGGTTTGCTGCCATGAAGAAAAGCTCTTTTTCAACACTAATCCCTGCATATAGAGGTAATCCACACTTTTATTACTTTTCCCTCTTCAGAGTGGTTTACAAAAATACCGTGTCTCAACAAGTTTTTACTATATTTTCATGATTTCATGGTTTACAGGACTGTAAAGACAATCGTGCGTCTGGTGGTGCTGGTATTGTGGCTCAACGCTTCTGTTCGTTGGTTTATATGATTGGCTCGAGCTCGAAACAATAGGGACTGCAATTCGAGCTCTGAAGATCTAAGGATGAGGAGTTCATTATTGCACATCTAACCATCATAAGGTGATAATATCAGGCCCCCTTTACGCTTATAAAATAAGAAATAAAGATATTCTTACTAACAAGTTGTGTGTTTATGAGATAGCCCTTATCTGTTGTCATAACTGTGTAAACTGATATTATGAGCTACAGTAACCTGTCACGTTATACAGAGAATGTAACTTCCCAAGACTTCGACGTTTAGTGGTTCGTCGTTGCTTAAAACTCAAAAGTTTTCCCTCGTATAAAGGAAAGATTTGGCCACTGGAGGTTATTGAGCTAAGTTGGTACAATAGCTATGCACTGGAATCTACACTATAAATAATAAAGAGCAACATAGCGTAGACGATGATTTCTTGAATGTCTATAGTCTATACCGACCGCAAGGTTGTGAAAATCGCTAGACGCTAGTGAGGCGGTCGGGTAGGGCCTAGCGATTAATCGGTTAGGCGGGGATTAATCAGGGATTAATCGGATTGAAATTTTTATGCACAAAATTATAATTTTAGATATTACATTATATTATATGTATAAGATAAGCATAATGTATCAAAGTTCGAATATTTCAAGTGTTCAAATATAAACATAATACATAATTCTTTAATGTTCAAAGTCAAACATATATATTACTCAGTTTGTTGACCATTTTTAAACGATCTTTGACTGATTTTGTCAGATTAATCGGTTTGTTGACCAATTTTTAAGCGATTTTGTTGACCTATTTTTAAGCGATTTTGTCCGATTAATCAAATTAGACCGATTTTGTCTGATTAATCGGTTTGTTGACCGATTTTTATGCGATCTTTGATCAAAGCGATTAAATAGGCCGATTATGATAAATCAAGGCGCTTAGTGAGCGATCAGCGATTATGTGGGGATTAATCGGCCGCCTGGGCCGATTTTTACAACAAAGCCGACCAGTAACATCACACTGGTAAGTTTTTGCGAGCCTGTGTATAAGTGCTATAAAATTCAGTAGATAACTTGCAAACTGTTTAATCTTTATGCTGAAATAAAAGATGCTTATGGCGAGATATAAAAGATACTTAAACCGCATAGGCCATTTAAATTAGTCATGTACTAAAAATTAATAATAAGCACTTTAATTTATTGTGCTGAAAATTCATTAGCTCAAGCCCTAAGTTGTTGTCTAGCCACAATTCACTTAGGGCAGAAAGTGAGACAGCACATTAATACAGTTGCAAGGTCTCATTTGGATCACGTGCCATTTTTTTAGAACACGAAGTCAATAAATCACAGTTTACAAAATTTAGAAGTGATGCACTAAAATCCTTACCCTTGCTGTCAATTTTTAGTCTAAAAAGTTTATAAGACGTCTTTCCGGCTCCGATTAAGTTTGCAAAACAAGTCTAGCTTTTATTGAGTTATTCAAGCTCGAGCTTACTAGAGTTTGGCTACATATTATATCAGGATTTTCAAGACCCTTAACGTAACCTATTCTACACCACAGGAGCACATCCCGGTGATGATAAAATTCATGAAACCTGTTAAGGATTTTGATTGATTGATCTGTTTGATTAATTTATGCAATCATGTTTTCGAATCTTGTTTATTGTAGATTCGATTGGAGGTGCGACTTGTTTCAGCCGCTGTTATTATCAAGACCCTTACTGTTGTTAGGGTTTCATGCGTATTAGCCCTAAATCATTATGATTTAGGGTTTTGATCGTTTGTTTTTCCCTAGATCTATTGGATCGACTGGATTTGTTCGTGAGTTGCTGGAGGGGTGATGTCTGATCATGCATACTCGAGGCCCTGGTTGGTCTTGTGCATCTGTTTGGATGTATAGAATGCATATTACAAATCTCCTACACTATTGAATCTTTGTTAGTCTTTATGGAAGTTAGCCGCCAAGGCTATTTGGAATTGGCTTCAATGTCAGATTTCAAACTCAAGTGAACTGAAGCAATTTTTTGGCCTATTCATACCAGCTATGGGGATGGAGTGGCTATTCGGTTGGTGAGTTCCTGACCTGCTATTGGCTGTCTAGAAAGTTGGTTACTGTTTATTTCTTTGTTAGTACTAAGAATGGTTGTGTCATTCTTTATTAGTGGTTTGGTTAGTAGCTTGTTGTAAGCTTTAGCATGAGTTTGGTTTTTCATTCTCATGTTGTTTGGTTTGTTGCAATACGGTGCACTCTTATTGCCCATGTAACGGGTTGGGTGATAAGATTTTACCTACATCTTTTGTACTTCAACGATTTTTGGTGTAATACATTTAACGGGGAAACTATTTAACCAAAAAAAAAAAATGCAATAAAAATGATCTTAAAAATCTTAACAAAAAACTATCAACTAGTATCAAGTATCAAGTATCAACCAAACACAGATCACACTCTATTTCTGTACACTTAACATACATCACTTCTAAACGAATAATACACACAAGTACCCACTTGAAATTCAAAAAAAAGATGCTACAAAAAATGTTTTCCAAAGTTTCCCTTAAGAACCCTAATGTGAAAATATTGATTCCTCTCTCTCATCCCACCATCACCACTACCAAAGTCCAGCTATATAGCCAAAGAGTGTAGTACACTGAGAAAAGCCTGTTGCTTTTTTGTTTTCTTTGATCAATCTTCTGCTACCATCCATTCATCCATTATCACCCTTTAATGTATCTGTGTAGGGTTTTCAACAAGAACCACCTCATTTAATCTTGTCAAAATTCACCAAAAGATAGCTAGCAAAAAAAAGAAAAAAAAAAAGAAAAGAAAAAAGGTTCTTGTGGAGCCCTATTCATTTCGCACCTTTGCACTTTGCAGTATACTCTTCTCTTCTTTTTCAGTATTCTAGAGTGAGATAGACACGTACTTTTGTATACATGTAGAGAGAGAAAAATAGGAGTATAAAAATATCATAGAACAAATATATATAATGCAGCAGCACCTGATGCAGATGCAGCCCATGATGGCAGCTTATTATCCAACTAACAGCGTTACTACTGATCATATTCAGCAGGTTTTGGTTTCTTTTCTGAGCTTGCTTGCTTATTCATATGTTAATCTTTTTGACTTATATATTTCTCTCTCTCACACACAACACACACTCAAAGAGTTCAGTTCATGTGTGTTAAGAAGTGTTTTAACTTGCTTTTTTGATCTTTTTGTCTACCCTTTATCTTTTTGGCTTTTACTTGCTTGTTTCTTCATCTGCAACAGGTTTCCTAGCTCCATACATAAACTTTTGCTCATAAAAACTATGTTTTTATATATATATATTTTTTTTTCCTTTCACTTTCTCATGTTAATTTTCTTGGATTTTTCTATTTGTTAAACTATAGAACTATCAATTTTTTTTTTAAATGTTTCTAAGATCTAAAATAATGGGCATGTTAGTTTTAGAAGATGTTTAAACCCCATGATTTATCTTGTTAGTATGCTAGTAGTTTTGAAAAAAAAAAGAAAAAAGAAAAAAAAAATTGGCTCTTGAAATGAGTTATTCTACAGAAAAAAAATCAAAACTTCTTCATGTTTCATGTTTGTATGATATAGTTGTGGAGTAAGTGAAAATGAAGAAGTTTTGTGCACTAAATTGTAATTACATCTTTAAATAATTAAGCGATTCTACTGATTTCTACAAGTAAAAGGTAATTTGGGCAAACATTATTACTTATTTTTAAAGCTTTTATAGGATTAAGATAATGAAAATGAGTATTTGAGAAATATGCAACTACATGGTATTTCTTGTTGATTTATTTAGATGTTCTTTAAAATATTACAGTATATGGTTGTATGATACAGTAATGAAAGGCTTATTTTGGAAATAAATATGCAAAGTTGCAAATCCCATGTAGTAGTATGATGTTGGGAACAAGTCAATAAATTATGTTACCTTCTTGGTAATGTACTAATCTGTGTGTTATATTAAAGATTCTGCATTAAACATTCTTTATTTTTATCAATATTTGTGCTTATGCATGCAAATCGATGCCCTATTGATTTATATGTTGGCATTTTGTTGTCTAGGTATCTTGTTAGCTTTATTTGTTTAATTTGCTAATTGCATTTAAATATGTGATTATTCTCTCTTCACTTTAAGTGTATAGTTTAAGATATCAGTCTTTTTTTTGACTTAGAAGATTTGACTTTTGTATAGTAAGGCTATAGTTAAATCCAGTTGTTGTACAGTTCAATCTTTTAGCCTCAGATGCTAGCTGGTTTTTGTCCATAGGTTTTTGTTTTCGGGTTTGAATGAAAAATGTGGATGTGACCAAAAGTCTTGTAGTTTATCGGTGTATGTTAAAGGGGAAAATTTTCTAAAAATACATTCAACTTGTCACTTTTTACTATTGTATGCATTGAATTTTTCTTTTCCTATTGTATACACAAACTTTATTAATCTTACTATTGTATGCACAAACTTTGTTAATCTTACTATTGTATCAATACATAAAATTTGTTAAGCTTACTATATCACTGCCACGTCATAAAACAGGCGTATTATTGATACAATAGTAAGATTAACAAAGTTTGCGTATACAATAGGAAAAAAAAGTTCAATGCATACAATAGTAAAAAGTGGCAAGTTGAATGTATTTTTATACAATTTTCCCTATGTTAAATGCCCCTTCAACCTAGTGTTTGACAATTGTGTGACATATTGTTAATGTTATGGGGTAATTAGTTTGCCTATAAGGGGGATTTGGTATTCTTTTGGTGATAAATGTAGTTAGTTTGGCCTCATAGGTAGAATTTATGACCTGTTAACTTGATTAACTAATTGTTGAGGGCATTTTCAGGTCGAGGGAAAGGTAGAGTTTGGTATATAAAGGTACGTTTAGTTAAGAGAAAAAAATTTCTTAATTTTCTATTATTAGATTTGTAAAAAATGAGAGGGGATTTAATTTTCCACAATACATAAAAAACGCGTTCATATGATATTGTTTTCTATTCTCCAGAAAACAGGAGGGTAAACAAGGAAAACAAAAAAAATTATGTGAAACATTTGATTTGAACGCAATCTCTATTTTCCTAAGCTTTATGTTTAGAAAACATGGGTGTTTCTTCTTAACTAAACGCACCCTAAGCTTTATGTTTTCCAGCTTTGTAAGGGTTTTAGCATAAAATGACGATGAATCTTGCACAAATGTTCCTTTTTTGTCATTGTACCTCGTTTAGTGCAAATTTGCTGATAAGAGGATGTTTTCCGTTCCATTTTGGTCATATGAAGTGTGTTTTTGAGATTATTTTGTGTTCATTAAAATTATTTTTGGTCTGTATTTGTCCATGGTCTGTTTTTTGATGACCAAATGGAACACAGTTAAGTAATTAACACACACAAAAAAATACTTTTGGTGACCTAACAACAAATCTGTGTATAATGACCAGGGATAATTGTTTCAAAATGTAACGAACTTGCCACGTTTTACAATGTTGTGTATATTTTACTAAATAATGCACACAATAGACTGATTAGGCAATTATTCGCATTATTTAGTAAAATTAAAAGCAACATACACAACATTGTAAAACGTTGCAAGTTCTTTACATTTTCAAACAATTATCCCTAATAACCAACATGGATTTTGTTTGCAAGTACACTGTTATTTGAAGTTAAGTCTTTTTGAGGCTAGTAGTAATGGTGACCGCAGCTGACTGCAATCGACCGTGATACTTCAGCGCCAACTCAGCACGACCTTCTTCATGTCAAGTTAGTGCAATATGATGACTTCCGTCATCACAAAAAATATACCCTACTCAAACAAAAATATACCCCACAAAAACAATTAAATAACACACTCACAAAAAAAAAGGAGGGGAGGACTCCGTCGAGTATGCGACCGAGTTGTGCATTTTTTCAGCTCGACCAAGACCACGACCAACCCCATGTAATGGGGTGGACACGTCCAAATGGAGGGTCGACCAAACCATTACAATGGGTCTGATGTAGAAAAGTTTAAATGATTGTAAAATTTTGACTCATTTTGCAATGGAACTTTCTTTTGAGTGTGGAAGATTTGGAGCAAACAAAGACTAATGACCACCTAACCCATTTTATGACATAAGGGCATACATATAAAAAAGAGACTACTTTCTGTCTCTATTTGCCCAACCTGGACTAAATTTTAATAAAAACGTTACAACTCTAGCACATACTCTTACTTTATTTATGATTCGTTATTTTTCTCTAAACTTTTAAATGATGTTGTGTTACTGTATTTTTGGTCTTTGGCCTAACTAATGTGTCCTTAAATGATTACCTTGATCTTATTAGTGTTTATTTACTCCCCTTTACCCAAAAAGATCTTATTAGTGTTTATTATCGTTCCTAGCCGGTTTTTAGCATTCCATAGTGTAAGGGCTTTGGTCTGATCATTTAGGTGAGTATTTGGACTTATTAATGTTATAACATAACTTGTTGCTATTTTGCTAACAATAGCTTCATAAGTGTACTCGTAGTGTATCCCATCAACTTGCATTGTTTAATAATTACTGTAGATCTTTAGTCTAATGATAGTTTCTATAATCGTATTTAATATACATTTATGAAAAATAAAAAAATAAAAAAAAAATTGTAAGAAGTTATTATTGCGGATGTTTTTGACCTGAACTAGTTATCCCACCTGTCCAACATGCCACCGACAGTTGGTACCTGCGGTGCAGGCCCCTCTTTGTTTAAAGAACAATTGTTAATCTAGATGTGGTCATCAATGCAACCATGACCCCATTTGGGTAGTCGGTTATGTGCCCCATCTTCGACAGGGAAAAAGCTTCATTTTTATCGACTGAGAAAATTAGTTCAATAGTGGGAATAGCAGTACAAACCCCACCATTGTAGGACTATATGTCTCACTATTTTCCACTACAGATGTACTAGGAGCGTGTTTCCCGTTAAGGACCAAAAGATCCATTTTTATTCAAGACCTGGCCGACAATGCTAATTTTAAATATTTTTATTCAATATTTTGTAGTATGACCTAGTTATATTTTACATATGAATTGGGCCTATGTAACATATGTTATATCTGTATCAAGGCCGATTCGCTAAAATTAAAATAAGCTAAAAAGAATAAAACTGTTTGTATGGGTAGATTATCCGCCTCTTCTTGGAATAAACTTTAATTTCCTTTTGTGTGCAGTACCTTGATGAGAACAAATCTCTGATTCTGAAAATCGTTGAAAGCCAAAACTCAGGGAAAATGACCGAGTGTGCAGAGTGAGTATTTTCATTTCTTACCCATATTTGTATATTATGCAGATTTATTTTACATGAAATCATGGTATTTTTGCAGAAATCAAGCGAAGCTTCAGAGGAACCTTATGTACCTTGCTGCAATTGCTGATTCACAGCCACAAGCACCCGCTGTTCATTCTCAGGTACATATCTCAGCCATAATAATCAACTGTCTATTTTTGGGTTAGTAATGGTTTGCGGATTGCGCTAATATTAACATTTGATTTTTATGCTCGTTTTTGGGAAATTAATATCTATGATCAATGTAATGTAGTATCCGTTAGGCGGGGTGATGCAGTCAGGAAGTCACTACATGAACCAGCATCAACAAGCTCAGCAAATGTCACCACAAGCACTCATGGCTGCACGTTCGTCTATGCTCTATAGCCAGCAACAGTACTCGTCACTACAGCAACAAGCTGCCATGCACAATCAGCTAGGAATGAATTCTGGTGGTGGAAGCAGTGGACTACACATGCTGCAAAGTGATAGTAACAGTGGTGGTGGTAGTGGTTCACATCTTGGCATTGGTGGGTTTCCTGACTTTACTAGGAAGCAAGATATCGGGCTTGCGGGGTCCACAACTGAAGGCCGTGGGGATGGTGGTGAGACGCTTTACTTGAAATCTGCTGATGATGGTAATTGATGTTTCACTTGTGTTAAACTATGTTGTGCTCGATTTTAGTTTAAGAAGTAGGAATGATCGAAGAGTAGAATTCCTGAAAAAATAACTTGTTAGGATGATATAAATGGATTTTCCAATGTTGCACCACACCTTGAAACTCGATTCTAGTTTTTTATTTTATGTTAATGGACTGTGAACTGCAGTTGTTGGTGTTCATTTACTTTAATCGCCGTCTTTATTGATAGTGACTACAAACCAAAGAAACAGTAGAAAAGCAAGTCTGAACAGCATATACACTTTCAATAAAAAATTTGATTTAGTCGGTTTAAAACCATACACTGCAAATATGCATTTCAGCATCTGTCTTTTGGCTCATATGGTTCACTGGAGATTGGAGAAAGCATTGCTAATGACCATGCTGGTATGTGATTTATTTCCAAGGATAACCATAGATGTCGGTTTTTGGGTTTGATGAGTTTGAAGGGTTGTAGTTTTGGCTATAGAATTGAGTGTCGGGTTGTGGGGTTAAGACGTGGTGTTTAGGTGTTTGGCCAGTAAAATGCTGGACAATTTGTTTGAAATGGGAAGCATCTTTTGCTTCCACCAAAACCGGGCTGGAGATGTGTTTCACCTTAATGCCTCTGTCATCACGTTTCACACCTCCAGCGTTGTCGTTAGTCTTGTCCATGGGATTTTTTTCGTGTGGATATTGGTAAGAGATGCTTGTGGTGGTGGTGAAGATTGCATATGCATATGAATTATAATTTTTCGTTAGTGTAAATATAGAGGGGCATCGTTTACTTTTCAACTCTTTGACTCTTTGACTTGACTATAAAGTATAAAGTCGTTTAAACTGGATAACCAAGTTTGAATGGAAGTATATTGGGAGAATAGTCTCTATGTTAACATTTTCAACTTTAGTTGCATTAACAGTAAAACTTAAGGTTGTAACTTGTAAGTGAGCTTTGTAAGATTTAAGGTTGGCCTAAGCTCGAGCTCAACTCGAGCTTTGCCTGGAGCTTGCTTTAATAACTTTGCAGCTTGAGTCCGAGCTTTATAAATTTTGGTCATAGACCCGCAACAATAAAGAAACTTTTTATATATAGTTAAGAGGGTTTGGTGGTGGAGGCGAATAACATGTTACTCGTTTCAGCGCTACATTATCAGGATACCAATAACTCACCAACTACTAAAATACCCTCCAAGCAAAAAACCGAATAACATGTTATTCGTATATGCAAGTCCAACAAAATACCCAACCAAAAATTCTCACTCACAAAAAAATAAAATAACACAAATAAATAACTAAACAACGCCATTGACTGCTTTGGCTAAAACGTGAACCATGAGTGAGTGGCGAGGTGCATGGTGCAGCACAACGCCAAATGGTGCCGACCCGCCGTTGTTGGGTCGATGGCAAGTCCACACCGAGCTCTCTTACAATTATCAAAGTATAAGGTATCAACACAGGTGTCTGTATTTTACATTAGCAGCCTACTTGACAAGATGTATGACAAAAACTTTAGCATTTACATTAGCAGCCTGCTTGATAAGATGTATGACAGAAACTTTAGCATGACATTCGGTGTTGATGTATGCATTAGTTGAATTGATACGTTTACGCTACTACACTTACAAGTATCATCTTTTTTCTTTTTCACTTTCAGTTAAACTAGAACAACTTTCACCAAATTCTTTTTCCACAACCAAGTGAGCATATAAAACAAATACATACGTCCATTCAAGAACAACTAGGTAGTATAGTTGATATCCATATTCATTTTTGTAGTATTACTGCATGCTGATTGCACTAACCAATTTCTTATGCAGCCAACTTTTGGATCTTGTACACCAATTTCAATATATGTATCATATATTGCGCTTTTGACTAGAAAAACAAACAGTTCCTCATTTTCGACTATATACAATTAATCTTGAAAAGTTAAATGGAACTTCTAGAGATAGGCTTGTAGTTTTTGTCTACGTAATTATCTTGAAACAACATGACGTAGATTTGATTTATTGTGTGGTATATATTGATTTTATTATGAGTCATGAATTAATGGTAAATCTTTTGTTAGACAAAGGAATGTATTAATGAATGCAATCCAGTCAATCTTTTATCAAGCAACTTGAGCTCGAGCTTGACTCGATCGAGTCAAACTTTTATCAAGCTCAAGCACAAGCTCAAGCCTAAAAATTAGCTCGAAACATATAACAAGCCAAGCTCAAGCTTTTGATAGCTCGACTCGAGCTGCTATTAAGTTTTTTTGAGCTTTAACATAAATATATTTTCATTATAAATTCATATAACTAACTTAGGATAATTTGATTATTAACATAATTATAAGGACTTACTTTGTAAATAATTGAATATGTATTTTAGAAGGTCATTTAAACCTAATCAATCCAAATGTTTTGTATTCCACCTTTTGTATTTTTCACACTTCTTGAGCTGTCAACTCTAGTGTTATCATTTGTGTAAAACACTAATAAGCTTGGTTATTATAGTTTAAGCTTGTTTTAGATACATATATTTATTTAGGGAATTGATTTGCACACATTTCATATTGATTGGGACACTCCAATAAATGCATTAGATACTTGTACATTATTAACATTCTGCTTTAACTGCTTGTACACTGGAGTGTCCCAATAAGAATTGGGAGTGTGCAAATCATCTCCCATTTATTTATGAGTTTGACTATTAAATATAATATTTTTATATACATTCAAGCTTTTCAAACCGAGCTCAAGCTATAATCGAATTTTTCAAGCCAAGCTTAAACCTTGATGATTAAAGCTCGTCAAGCTATCAAGCCAAGCTCAAGCTTAACTTATAAATTTCAAGCCCTATTAAGCTCGAACTCGGCTCGAGTCGACTCGATTACACCCCTACCAACCATTCATATGCGACTACTTACGCGTCCAATTTAACACTCCGTAGTATTTAAGAAGATTAAGACATGCGTCAAATGATCAGTACATAATAAGTAGAAATATTGAATAGATTATGCACCAAAGTATTATACATATGAATTATACTAACAATATAGATCTTTATGGTTCAATTCAATGTTTTAAAACCAAAATATATATATATATATATATATATATATATATATATATATATATATATATATATATATATATATATATATATATATATATATATATATAAAATAATAATAATAATAATAATAATAATAATAATAAATGTTTAGTTATTTATTATTATTATTATTATTATTATTATTATTATTATTATTATAACGTAGTAGATTTGTTATCGGTAGCTAATAACGACTAACAATCATCGTTGAATTCAAACAAGACAAAAATAAATCACAATATAGACTTTTTTTAATTCAAACAAGACAAAAATGAATCACAATATAGACTCTTTTTTTTATCTTTTTAAGAAATAAAAATACAAAGAAATAAAAATAAGACTTACCAGGTCTCATTACGAAACCTTTTTCTACATCATTTTTGGGAATATGATTTTATAATAGAGTAAAAAAAGCATATTGCCATCAGCACACTAGGGGGGCCAGTTTTCAACCATAGGTCCAACAACTCAAAATGGCAATTCAACTCGCCAAAAGTGTAACAACTTGAGCTAAGTCAAGATCACATGTTTGATAATCCGAGCTAATTAAGTTTGACCTTATATGACTTGTGTAGTTGAATCACTCCATTTTGCCTAATAAGGTGTTTTTTTTTTATTATTATTATTATTATTATTATTATTATTATTATTATTATTATTATTATTATTATTATTATATATTTTTTTTTAATTTTTTTTTGTTTTTTTTTTTGTTTTTTTTAGTTAGTTAGTTAGTTAGAGTAGTTAGTAGTAATTACATAAGAGTGGTTTTGTTTATGTGATTATTTTCTAATTTCTAAACTTTATGCATGAGCTTTAATAATGGGTGAAGAACATAAGGAGCCAATAAAACTAAACTACGAGTCTAACTTTAGGCTCGGTCTATTTCTTAAATTGTTTTGGCAATTTTACGTGAGCAGTGAGGTCAACACGAAAATAAATATATATTGGACAAGTGAGCTATATGATCGTGAACGGGTTGTTACTGACAACACGTACAACTAACAAGTCAATTTGAGTTGTCTTTCCTAATCCGTTTTTACCTATATATAATTCATATGATGTTTTTCTTATAAACGGTCTAATTAAAATTCTATTCAAAATATATGATGAAGTGTCTACGACATTGCACAAAAACTTTGGGGGTATAGATTGCTCATTTAGTAAGACTCATTTCTCATTTCTTGTAAATTATAGTTTTTCCTTTCTACTACACAATTTGATTGAGGAGTTTTTGGAGCCGAGAAATTTTGACTTATCCCATGTGCATCACAATAAGCTTCAAATTGCGCCTCATTATCAAATTCCCGACCATAATCCGTTCTTATAGAAATAATTGAGCAACCTTGTTGGTTTTGAATTTTCTTACTCAAGATTTCAAATTGTTCAAAAGCTTCATTGTTAGTTTTCAAAAATCTTGTCCAAGTATATCTTGAGTAGTCATCCACTATTACTAAAGTATAGAAGTTTCTTCCGTAACTTCGGATAGCGGATGGACAAAAAAAGTCCAAGTTTAAAAGTTTTAGACACCTATTAGTTAAAACCATATTTTTAGCCTTATGCTAGCATGAGTTTGTTTGCCGATTTTACAAGCATCGCAAAAATGTTGGTCATATCTAAGTTTGGGAAGGTTTCTAACTAATTCCTTACAGGCAAGTAATTGAATCAAACGCATGTTTGCGTGTCCTAGTCTCCTATGCCATAAAGTTGAGTTATCATCTATAGAGGCTAGACAAATTTGATCATTCGGGTTATTTCCTAATTTCATCACGTATAATCTGTGTATAACAACCCGAAATTTTCACCAAGGTTATCTGTGCTAACTCTTTTACTAGGGTAAACTTTTTGCCTTAATCACTTCCCACTATTCCTTAATATATTTCCCACTATGCCTCATTACACTTCCCTCTAAGTTTCATTACATTTCCCACTATGTAAAGTAATTTACATAGCCCCCTAGACGACTCACGCAACTACCACTACCAAATATCTCTAAGGTTATACTTTTTAAACCTTCTAGTATGTCAAGTCTAGGTTTTAAATATTGTTTTACTAAGTATCCTATCACTCTAGTATACTATATCTATCATAATCCCAAAACAAGCCCTAAGCGTTTACTGTTATTTCTAAAAACCTAATTTCTTATCCAAACTATTTTGAAAGTGTTCAAGGCTTATGTATAAGTTATCTTAGCTATATTTCCTCACCAAAACCCCATTACAACTAGTCATAGCTCAGTGTACAAGTCCTTTAAGCACCAAACCCTAATTAGGTCATTTAGGTCTCTAAACTAGGTCAAAACCTTCCCGATACTTTAGTACAAGCTACAACCACTTAAGTGATGATTTCTAAACCTTAATCTTAGTCTATAATCACTTAATAAACCTTAATCAAGGTATAAAACCCTAATCTAAACACTAATCTAGTTTAAGTCCTAAACTAATCCTCAACTAGTTTAAACCTAAACCTAAGCACCTCCATGACCCACCACATTGTCACCACCTCCCTAGCAGCTTATGCACCTCCTTGTCACCCTAATCAAGCACCCTAACACCTCACAAGTAGCTTACAAGTAGGTGATGCACCTACTTGTAACCTACTTGTCACCTAGTAGCTTTTACATGGATAAACCACAACCACACAGCCCCTACACCGCCTCCTAGCCCTCCCCTAGCTTCCATTAGTCACCTATAGCATCCATGAGTCACCTCTCCCCTCCTCATTGTTAGGGACAATGATCTAGTCTAGGTTGATGATATTGGTGGTGTCGGGTGGTCGACCGGAATAGGCAAACACACCCATGGTGGTGATGTTAGAGAGAGAGAGAGACTAGAGAGAAGGAAAAGAGAGTGGTGATACTAAAGATGAAATATTATTATTGCAACACACACCTCACAAGTGAAACTTGTGACGGTATTTACACTAAGACAAACATAAGGTTGAGATACCTCCCAACCTTTCCTAGGATAAATTGTGATACCACAACATTCTTAGTCCCCCCGAGACTATACAAGTGTCTTGGAGTGAGATATCTAATCTAGTAAAAAACTTGTATTTCTGTGTTTCAACAATCTCCCCCTAAATACAGGTAGTCTAGATTAGTGAACATTGATGTCTTCAACTAACGCTGAGGATGACCTTGAAGCTCTCTCTTCCGAATAAACCTCGGCTTTGATCTTTTTCTTTGAGCTTTGTGTGAAGCGTCTTTGAAGACAAGCAATGAGATGCTTGGTATCATAATGTTCCAACATATTACAACGTTCCCTAATCATGTTTTCATGGAAGCCCCTATATCATGATTTATACTTTTTGTGTTCCAACAATCACCCCAAAGGGTAGATCATGGGGTCTTCCGTTGTAAGGCAACTGATCTTAGTATCTTCGAGCTTCAATGTATTGCATCAAGCGTTTTTATAATGCTCGAAGTTCCTGTCATTCTTTTTTCATCTACAAAACTCTACTTATCAGTGCATGATATTCAACATCCATCTTTAGCTGCTTGAAGAACATCTGATCCAAAAAATATTCCAACGTCACTTGGGATGTTCTGGTGAGTAACGTGAGGTTTGGGTGCAGGTTTGACTTTCTTAAAGATATCTCTCATAAAGCTATGGTCAAAGTCTTATGGATTGCATGATTCCCAAGTAGACGAGGCTTTAAACACATCAGTTATCAGCTGATTGTTTTATCTTTAGTCGTCTTATCATTCATTCATAGTAGAAGATATATTGTATTGATGTTTCAGCCCTTTCATCATATTCCTCGTTACTTTCAGCAGTAGACTTACCAAATGCAGATGATACTTCCTCGGGCTTTTCAACCATTGGGTTTTCATCTTGCACCACTAACTCCTTATCTTCTGCAACTAACCCATCTTTCTCCAACTCCTGCTTTGACTTAATTCCCCCTTCTTGTAACTTTGCCTAATACACTTCAGCTACTATACATTCATCTTCTTGCACAACGTGTTCAAAAACATCTTTCAGAATTAATTCTGTGGAGTGTTCTTCGACATCTTCAACAGGTTTTGATGAGCATGGAGTTTTTGTGATTGTTGGTGAGATGATGTAGATTGTTCCATGATTGTAGTACCATCAGCTATTGAAGATCTCAATCTCGTATGCCATTTCTCCCCCTCAGGATTATCCTGATGGAGGCTACGAATTTGGTTTCGGCAAGTTTGTTTTTTATGATTTTTATGGGGTTTTTAATAGGGTTTTATACAGACGAAACCTTCAAGGAGACTGAAAGGTTTTCTGTATTTCTTCCTTGGAGCAGTTGGAATGAGTGTTGTTGTTGTTGCATATGTGATAATATGAGATGTGATTGTCTGGTAGTCTTCACTATGGATGTTGATGATGTATGAGTTTTTGCAGTTGATGTTGCCTGTGATGTAGGAATTGTTGTTGTTGTTGTTGTTGTTGTTGTTGTTGTTGTTGTGTTGGTGCTGGTGATGATGATGGTGATGGGGTCTTCTCTTCCTTGTTAATCGGTAACTAACTGGGCTCACATAGAGTACCCGTTAGCAAACTTGTCGATGTAACAAAGAATGATACATGACTTGTTCGCCTAGCTTTCAGAGCTGCCGTGATGTTGACTCTAGTCGGATTTCTGGGTGATCATCCTGAAGATTCTATACTAGAATCCACTACGCCCGTTCCGAAATCCACAGAAGGATTTATAGAAGCATTATAAAATGAGTTGGTTTAACTCAGAGGTCCTAATAGAATTATTGTTGTCAAACTTCTTCTACATCCTAAGCTTCCTTCTAAGTGTTTAAGCTCCAACCCCCTTATCATCTCTATAATTGTCATCCATACGATGACTTCAATTCCGATCCAACAATCTATCCTTATCCTCCTTAAAAGTTTCACATTGCACTTGATCCACCCCTTATCTTGCCATAGGGCATCCATTTTTTCGCATTCATTATTTTTCTCAAGATTTTCTACTCCTATAGAAATGATATCATCCATAAGTTCCTCCAACTCCACATATTTACTTGGCACTTTCTTTTTAGCACTTTTTCTTTAGTCATTTCATGACTTCTATTTCTGTGATGTCTCTAACATATGCTTACTGTTTAAAATTACCCTTCTTAATACCTATTTTGGAGCTAGACACAACTTTCCTATGCATTTCCTGTGTAGGTCCGATCGGTTTTGAGCTTTCCATAGAAACGCTAGCTACCCTTAAAAATTCCTTTTCTACCTTCGTGTTTTTAGCAGCAAGATACAATAACACTCTTAAATATAGATAATGCTTATGTGTTGTAGCATTAGGTCTTTGCTGAGATGTGATATCTGTTCACCAAGTCTTCAAGTATGAGCTTGATGACCCTCTTTTTGGGTAAAGGGGTTAACCCCGGTAAATATATAACCAAAAAATAATGTTAAGTACAAATGGAATGTGGCAGAGGTACCACATTAACCTCAAGCAAAACGCTTGATAATTAGTGCTTATGACAGGCCATAAACACAACAAACCTAGCTATATTACAAATCACCTAACTAGGTATAATTACAAGAATAATCTTGTAACAAGCAAACATCCAGCATCCACCCAAAGCACAAAGGGAGTAAGGCGGCCCACGAAGCTTGCCTCCTTAAAAACCCTTTCCAACAAAAAACCCTCACGAAAGGTATAAATGGTTCTTCCTTCTTCTTCGACTTCTTTTGCAATGATGTTGTGAATTCAAGGATATACGTGTTCACCTTTTTATGTAAGAGTTGTAGGTTTGTTGTCTTCCACGAGTTGGATGTGATGCTAGCATTGTTGAAGGTATATGATAATGTTGGAAACAATGTCAGTGATTGCAGGAAATATGGAATGATTCTTGAGAAGTTTAACAATTATGGAGTGATCACAGTGAAAGAATTCTTGGATAACTTGATGGTTAAGAAACTCCAATATGATGAATTTAGTTTCTGGAAGAAGTTCTTTATTTGTTAGAATGGAAAACTTCATTGACTTCTTCCTGAATGTGTTGTGGTGATTGTTCTTGTTCTTGAGTGATGAGGCGAAAAATGAACCACTTTTAGGAGGTCATTTAAGCTCGGAATTGAATTTATTTAATCAAATATTACCCTAAATCGTTCCTTTTGTGATTTTAGGTACTTTGGGAGAGAAATCTGGAAAAGGAAGCAATTTGGACGTTTTTGGAGCATAAAAGTGAAGAAAACGACAAAGTCTTAATTTTCCTTGCTGGGAACAGTAGGTGACGGTGTCAAGAAGAAAATCTTGACGGCGTCAAGAGTAAATTGCATGACGGCCCAGTACAGATTTGACGACGTCACAAGGTAGGGCGTCAAGAGGAAAAAGCATGACGGCCTGGAAACACATAACACTTGACGGCGTCAGATCTGGATCAAGGCAGTCCGAGGAGTATTTTGGCGGCGAGATGACGGTGTCACAAATTTGTTCTTGACGCCGTCAGACCCTATTTCCTATATATAGTTTTCTAATTTTCACATTAAAAAGAGAGAAGTTTTGGAGAAACCCTAAGTACGAACTTGGTACGAATTTTACAGGTTTTTCAAGGGTTCTTACCCCTTGATCCCTTTCATGTGTAATTGAGATAAGTATTCTTTTAATTCAATCAATATGTCTATGTGTTGGTTGTCTATATCTTGTTCTTGTCTTAATTCCATCATGCTAGGCTAGATCTATCTTGTGTTTGCTTGGATCTAATGAAACCTAGATGTTAATTATGTGTTGATTACTTGTTTATGGTTGTTTTGGATGAATGAATTCGATGTTAGGCTTAAGAAAACTGGCAGATCTCCAATTGGTAACATGCTTGAACGTCTTAAGAAACATGAACTGACGTGCACTAGGTTTTATTGGTTGTATTTAATGTATGAGTAAATTCTAATGATCCCATGTTAGGAGCTTCTTAGCCGGCTCGACATAGGAGTGAAGTAGGCACTCACAGGATTGGGGAATTAAGTGCGCCACCCCATGAATGGTATTAAGGAATACAATCCGTCATCCACACAACTATAACAAGTAATTAACGTGTAAAAGATATCTAGGGAGTAGTGAAATCTAAGTAAACACATTTTCTCCACTTATTGCTCACAACCTTAGTATAATTTAGTTTATTTTCATTTTTAGTATTTTATTTTGATTGCATATTTAGTATTGGGTTAGTTGATTAGCAACTAATTCCGCCCAAATCCTTCAAACCCGAGATTTTTACTTGCTTTCTAAAAAAATATAAAAATACAAAAATAATCATCCCTCACCTTTAGAACTAGTATTTAGGTTTTCTAATCCTAGCGACACTATTCCTAGCTGAACGATCAATCCCCCGGTACTTGTCACTATACTATACTACAACGATCAGGTACACTGCCTGGTGGGGGTTGTAAGCTTCTCAAGATCCCTTGAGAGGTAAAGCCTGATGCGATTCCCACGTATCAAGTTTTTGGCGCCGCAGCCCGGGGAATAGTTATTGTCTAGGTTAGAATCTCTTTTTATTAGGTCTACTTGCTAGATTCCTTTCTAGTAAGATTTTATTTTTATTTTTAGGTTTTCTTTAGTCTATCTTATTTCTTTGTGTTTTTGTTCGTAACTCTTCACCACCCGACATCATGGACGATGGGAACATCCTTGAACCCGTCATCCCACCACAACAAAACCCACCACTAGAACCTCTTAGGCCCCGAACCTTAGGAGAGTATTCCCGACCTAGCCACCAAGGCTACCAAAACACCATTGAGCTCACCGGAGCCAATGTGACTCCCTTGCGATCCGACACCATCCGGTTGGTGCAAAGCGGATGTGCATTCCATGGACTTCGTTCCGAAGATCCAAATCAACATCTTAAGGACTTCCTAAAAATCGTAGATTCCATAGACCTAGGTGTTGAAACTAGAGAGACAACCCGATTATGCCTATTCCAATTCTCTCTACGGGATCAAGCTAGTCAATGGCTTGAGCGTTTACCCGCGGGATCCATCACTACATGGGATGATCTCACCACTCGTTTCCTTGCTCAATTTTTCCCACCGGGGAGAACTACTAAGCTTAGAAATGACATCTTGATGTTCCAACAACGTCAAAATGAATCTCTTTATGAAGCATGGACTCGTTTCAAGGACTTACTCTAAAAAGTCCCTCATCATGGCATAGATCTTTGGCTCCAAGTCCAAATCTTTTATGACCATATCGATCTCTCCACGAGGCGAGCCATTGACCAATTGGCCGATGGTAAGCTACGTGATCTAAGTGCGGAACAATCATGGGAACTCATAGAAGATCTTGCTCTCTATGACAACGAAAGTTGGAATGATCCCCGTGATTTGAACAAAACGGTCAAGGCAATATCTTTGCCTTCGAACAATTCTAGCACTCCCGACCGTAGGATCATGGAACTTGAGGACCAAGTCAAGTTTCTCATGAAATCTTACGAAGCTCCTAAGCCTTCAAGCCAAGTGAACAAAATCACTTCTTCATGCGAATTATGTAGTGGTCCCCACGACACTCACGATTGTGTGGAACTCCCCGGAACAGCTTTTGAGGACTACGCATCCACGCGTATCGACGAAGTGGGAGATAAGTGGTACACTTTCAAGCCCGAGCCGAACCCTTACGGTGATTCATACAACCCCTCTTGGAAAAATCACCCAAACCTTAGGTGGAAACAAAATCAACCTAATTCTTCCAATCCGCCTAATCGTTACCAACCAAACGGTCCACCCTCCAACCGTACTTTCAACAACAATCCTTCTAACAACTATGGTAGTACCAACAATCTTGAAGGATTGATGTCTAAATTCATGGCATCTCAAGAAGCTCGCATAGCTAGGTTCGAAACCGAATTCAACCAACAACAAACGGAGATGACCAACATGATTGACAACTTGTTGAAAGCCCTCAACAACCAAGCGTTAACCACACCTAGGAAGGACACTAGGGACACCAGTAACGGAATCCAAATTAAGGATCCCTCATCATCCAAACATGTCCACTTTGTCAATATTGTCACCATTAAACCAATAGATAAGGAGATAGAAGAAAGTGACAAGGATGAAGTTGGATTAGAAACCGAGACTAGGGATGAAAGTAGGGAGGTTGAGGTTAATAAGGAAGAGGAATTAGAGGAAGTAGAGCCTAAAGAGGAGTACTTTGATAAGTTGCCAACCAAGGAAGAACGGGAATACCATAAGGATTTATTCGATAGTCCCGAGAGACCATATATCCTTGGTACACCCCTTATCAAAATGGGAGACCCCTCTAACATTAACATACCATGCAATATTGGGCACATGCATATATGGAAAGCTTACATCGACCCTAGATCCCCCGTGAACATCATGACTAGGACTTATTACAATTGGGTGATGAAGAAACAACTTGATTTTAGGATGATGCCCAATAAGAATCTGATAAGTAATTTTGCAGGAAGAGTGAAGGGATTGCATGTGATTATAGGGAATCTCACTTATGAGATCGATTTTATGATAGTAGAAGACACTCGTCCAGTGATAGATGCTTGCCTAAGCCAAGTAATATTTGGAAAACCATTTGTTGAGGCCACTAGGATGAGTTATGATCCGACTCTAGGGATAGTTAGATTCAAGGAAGAAAATGATGAGGTTGCCTATCAAATGCCCTACAAAATTGAGCAATACCGCCTCCTCTCTAACATAGAAAAAGAACACAAGCAAGCGGCTTATTATAGGAATGAGGAGGATAGACGTAGATGAGTAGAATATGTAAAGAATAGGATGCTTGGTTTCTACAAAGAATGCTTGCAACTAGGTCCGGAATACAAAACTGGTTTAGAAGACGACCTAGAGAGTGGAACCAACGATGAGGTCACGTAGTAACCCATGACCTTGAGTCTAGCTACAAGACTCGTAAATAAAGAAAAGCGCTTCTTGGGAGGCAACCCATGTTTTGTGTGATTTTATTTTTGTTTGTTTGTTATTTGCTTCCGTATGCATGCTTTATTTTTATTGTTGGTAGATCATGTTTCTCAATTAAATAGTGAAAATACTTTAGTTTGTTGTTTTGGCCTAGTCTTAACTCCACCTAAAAGTATTTTTGCAAAAGATAAGTGTAAGGGGAAACCTCAAATATGTTTTTAAGAAACAAACCGATCATGATTCTCCACAATATTAAATGAACATGTATATTCGTATTTGTTAGAGTCAAATGCTTGTATTGAGTCATAATGAAGTTTTGCAGGATTTTCCAGGAAGTAGGACCAAGTTTTTCCAGAAATTTTTCGAAAACTTAACATAAGAATTTCTGCAGGTCACTTCTGACGGCGTCACGAGTTAACTCTTGACGGCGTCACGTGTAAAAATCTGGAAATTTTACCAGTTTTGTTTTTCTAATGGAGTCTTATGGTTTTTTGTGAATTATTAAGTTTTATAATCTCCAGGAAATCTGCAAACTTCATTCCACAAGCATTATATCTTATTTTGTTTTCTAGGATTTAGTAACTTATATAGGATGCCGCCGATTTTATGCGAGGTTGTCTTATCTATTTTCTCAGGATTTACAGGTTATGTATGACAAGAAGATGATTTATATTCTGGATGGGAAGCTTTGATTGTTCATTTTCTTGGAGGAAGATTTAACCTGGCCACCTTATTATCCATACCGAGCGAATCAGGGGAGTATTTGATTTCATTCTTTTTACTTTTTTTCACTTTTACATTCTTTACTTGAACATTGGGGACAATGTTCATCTTAAGTGTAAGGGGAGGGTAAAAAGATGATACCTTACATATGCACTTTCGCTTGGGTTTGTTTCGTTTGATAGTAGATGTGTAATAAAACTATGAGAAATACTTGTTAGTGCAATTTTAGCGCCAAATTTAAATTTTTTTACAACATTTAGGAGTGAAACTTTAGCTATAGCAAGCGTCTCATGGATAGGAGATTGTATGACTAGCACATAACCGTATATTCAGAAAAATTTTCCACCCAAATATGTGAGGTTCGCCTTTAGATTTGATAGGAAAAGCATTTATTATTAGTGCTTATGAGTGTACCGGTAGCATTTAGATTCTAGAACTTGCGTTAGTGATGCATCCCGAGACCGCTAGTGAGACTACATTCGTGTGGTAGGATTTACTACATGATAAGAGGCATTAGGATCACCCTTGTGTTAAACCCGTATCATAATTACTTGACCATTTAAGTCATATTACTTGGCTAGTTAAGTCAACTAATTTTTCCCACACCCTTAGCGTTGTACTCATTTTTAGTACACGAAACCCCTAGTACACCCCTTCGAGCCTATCTTTTCGTTTCTAACTTTAAGCATTTTACTTAAAGGAAGAATTTGTTACACCCCACTTAAATGTACAACCAAATCGCCTTAGCCTTCCGTGTATGCGCTCATTTTTAGTGCATTATTGTTATTTGTTAAACCCTAAGTTAACTATCTAATTGATTACATGGTTGCTAAGTCGAGTCATATCTTTGTACATATTGTTTTGGGACGATTGGGACTCATGGGTAAAGTACTTATTTTATGGAGTAATGGGTAAGAACATCATTTATTACCCCCATATGTGCGTTAATCTTAAAAGTACTCCAAGTATTTTGATTTTTCTTAATTCGAGTCATTAGTTTAGTTTATTGTAAAGTATGTAAAAATTCAAGTGTAAGGGGAATGTTCATTCTCTATGATGTATTATTTTGGATCTGGGTAAGAGTGTATGCAAAAAAAAAAAAAAAAAAAAAAAAAAAAAAAAAAAAAAAAAAAAATCGGAAAAAAAAAGAAAAAAGAAAAACAGAAAAAACATACGGACTACCATCCATTTTTATTCTATGTTCATTTTATGTTTTTGTTATTTTTGATTTAATAGCTTAAGTCGAGTCTAGTCTTGGCTTAGCAACGCCACATTGTACATGTAATTAACTAAGATTGTTAACTCGCCACCAGTAAAACTTCCTTTATCCAACAAAACCGTGTATTCCATATCCCTACACCTAACGTTACAACCCTTTAAAAGACCTCTTTGATAGTTTATCCTAGGTGCTTACGCCATGTGGTGGAGGTTTGATCCTTTCCCAAGCCTATGGTAATCTATTTTGTTATGACAGGTAGTGAGAGATATCTTCCGTTTCCATATTGTAATTTATACTTTATTACACCCGAGAGATGTGAGTATTTAAACACTATTTGTGAGGTGCTAGTATATGACCTCCGTGCTTGTCTATTGGTCTTTAGTGGAATGATTATTTGTTATAATTACTTTTATATTAGTGTTAAATGACCCCTAACTTGTATTTTGATTAGAATAAAAGCGCATTTGCTTGAGGACAAGCAAATCTCAAGTGTAAGGGTATACGATGAGGCGAAAAATGAACCACTTTTAGGGGGTCATTTAAGCTCGGAATTGAATTTATTTAATCAAATATTGCCCTAAATCGTTCCTTTTGTGATTTTAGGTACTTTGGGAGAGAAATCTGGAAAAGGAAGCAATTCAGACGTTTTTGGAGCATAAAAGTGAAGAAAACGCCAAAGTCTTAATTTTCCTTGCTAGGAACAGTAGGTGACGGCGTCAAGAGTAAATTGCATGACGGCCCAGTACAGATTTGACGGCGTCACAAGGTAGGGCGTCAAGAGGAAAAAACATGATGGCCTGGAAACACATAACACTTGACGGCGTCAGATCTGGATCAAGGCAGTCCGAGGAGTATTTTGGCGGTGAGATGACGGCGTCACAAATTTGTTCTTGACGCCGTCAGACCCTATTTCCAATATATAGTTTTCTAATTTTCACATTAAAAAGAGAGAAGTTTTGGAGAAACCCTAAGTACGAACTTGGTACGAATTTTACAGGTTTTTCAAGGGTTCTTACCCCTTGATCCCTTTCATGTGTAATTGAGATAAGTATTCTTTTAATTCAATCAATATGTCTATGTGTTGGTTGTCTATATCTTGTTCTTGTCTTAATTCCATCATGCTAGGCTAGATCTATCTTGTGTTTGCTTGGATCTAATGAAACCTAGATGTTAATTATGTGTTGATTACTTGTTTATGGTTGTTTTGGATGAATGAATTCGATGTTAGGCTTAAGAAAACTGGCAGATCTCCAATTGGTAACATGCTTGAACGTCTTAAGAAACATGAACTGATGTGCACTAGGTTTTATTGGTTGTATTTAATGCATGAGTAAATTCTAATGATCCCATGTTAGGAGCTTCTTAGCCGGCTCGACATAGGAGTGAAGTAGGCACTCATAGGATTGGGGAATTAAGTGCACCACCCCATGAATGGTATTAAGGAATACAATTCGTCATCCACACAACTATAACAAGTAATTAACGTGTAAAAGATATCTAGGGAGTAGTGAAATCTAAGTAAACACATTTTCTCCACTTATTGCTCACAACCTTAGTATAATTTAGTTTATTTTCATTTTTAGTATTTTATTTTGATTGCATCTTTAGTATTGGGTTAGTTGATTAACAACTAATTCCGCCCAAATCCTTCAAACCCGAGATTTTTACTTGCTTTCTAAAAAAATATAAAAATACAAAAATAATCATCCCTCACCTTTAGAACTAGTATTTAGGTTTTCTAATCCTAGCGACACTATTCCTAGCTGAACGATCAATCCCCCGGTACTTGTCACTATACTATACTACAACGATCAGGTACACTGCCTGGTGGGGGTTGTAAGCTTCTCAAGATCCCTTGAGAGGTAAAGCCTGATGCGATTCTCACGTATCATTGAGCCATTTTTGTAAGATGTGATTTTGAATATGATATGAAATATCTTAAGTACATAGATAAATTTAAATTCATTTATTTCACTTTGTCTGTCTTTCTATGCTCTGGCATTTTTTTCCGAGCATATTTCTTTTCTTTTTCTTTTCTTATGCTTTCTTGCTTTTATAGCTAAGCGCATGCTCTTTTCTTTTCACATGCGATTTTATTCTCTATGTCTGTTTTTGTTTTTCCTCACCAAAAGTTTGTTTATTGTGATACTTTTTCAAAAGATTTGTAGGTTTATAGATAACGTTGTTTTATATTGCTCGTGCATTGAAAATATACGTTTATCTAACCTTTATGAAGTTTTTGGAAAAAGTATTAACATTTGTTTCAAACATAAGTAATCTAGTACGTACTAGATAACTTGTTTTTAGAAAAACATTTACAAAGATAATTTAATTGCATGAGCTTGAGATTTCCTGACAAATGACAAAACTTTGAACTCTCTATTACGTTGCCTAGTTAAAATAGTCCATTATCAGCTTTTATGTGATAACTATTCCTAATAACTATCTTGAAGATGAGAAGTTCTTAGTTAGATCAAGTACAAGTCGTCTCAAAAGAGTTTTTTGTTGCATAAGAGTGAGATTTCCCGAAACCTATCAAAAACCTTGAATACTCTATTACATTGCGTAGCCAAAGGGATGCATTTTCAGTTTTTACATGACAACTAGCCCTAATAACCACCTTGAAAATGAGATACTCTTAGTTATGACAGTGTCGAGTTATCTCAAAACCATTTGAATAAACAGATATGAGTGAAAAACATTTCAAGGTTGCATGAATTGTTTTAATGTTTAAAATTCATAGCATTGGCAACCGAGAAATAATTTAAATTTGAATCCGTCAAAATCATACATTCACTTTGACATAATGAAATGTCATTCACAAAGTGTATAATTAACAAAGAGCAATCATAGAAGAGTCTAGTTATTTTAGTTAAACATATGCATCTCGAACTACTTAAAAGCAATATCGAGATACAATCCTAGTCTAATGAATACTAAACTCATCGTATGCAATTGTATTCACAAGTTATAAAAAAATCTTCCTTTATTAAAAAGTTTGATATTTCTCATTTTAAAATATGATTTTTGAACTTGAGAAATACACTTTTGTGTAAAAAATGTGCTCAATTGTGAAACTTTTATATTTTTGAAAAATAAATTTGACAAAAATTTAAGTTCCTGAACAAGTAATGACATTTTGGAAAATGTTTTGATCAAATAATTACTTTGTAAAAATTAAGAAAAATAATTACAAGAGTTTTTACAAAGTATAAAACTTTTAAAAAGTCTTGTAAATATGAAAATTTAGGCAGAGTAACATTTTACCAAGATTGCTCTCGCAATGAATTGGTATTGCAAACATGGTCAAACATAGTCAACTATCACATTTAACATAAAACACGTATCGCAGACTAAATTTGTGATAGAAAAATTCTATCGCATAAGGTCTCGGAAAGGACTATCGCAGAGCATTGCTGTGATAGCAAGCTATAATAGGACTTATAGGAAAACTACTATCGCAGAGAAATCAGCTGCGATATCAGTTGTGAGACTGCCATCGCAGCCAAAGTCTCGCAAAATTTAAATTATATTTAATGCACATTTTGGCTCTATCCTAAAGTCCCGCATTACACCATTTCTGGTGTCGCAACCCTAACTGTTCATCTTCTTCCCAAAATTGATCCATTTTACCCCAAATCAAACCGTTTACTTTCATAAACTTGATCTAAACATTATTTATTAATCATTTAACAACAAGAATTTCATCAAAACTCCTTATATCACAAACCAATATTGATTATAGTGTATTCCCTAAAACGCAACCCTAACAAGTTATTTTCTATCAATGTGATGCATAACAGAGTATGAAATACATAGCAAAGATTTAAAATAACAAGTTAAAGATGTCTGAAAACTTACTTTTGCAATGGAAACACTAGATTCAAGAAAACAATGATTTTGCAAGAGTTTTGCGATAGGAGTGTTTTATGAGAGAGAGAGAGAGAGAGAGAGAGAGATGTGATAGCAAAAAGGTTTGTGTGTGATTCTCTCGCAGTCAAGTGGGTGGGTTAATAACCCTTTTTGGAATTTTTGAACTTTTATGTTTTGACCTAGTTCTGTGAGAGTTTTTGGACTAGGAAAGGGTTCAAAGATAGTTTTAACAAATTAATCAAAACTCCCCATTGGTTTATGCTCACTTTCAAACATAGTCCTTTTTATTAACTTTTTATTTTTAACAAGTTATGAAAACATTTTAGTTCAAATAAATGAACTTTTGTGTTATATCAAAAATATTTAAATAAAATTTATCATAAAGTCCTTTTTGTTAACCTTTTATTTTTAACAAGTTTTGAATACATTTTAGTTCAAGTAAATGAACGTTTGTGTTATATCAAAAAATGTTTAAATAAAATTTATCACTCCCCCTCGAAGTGATGATATATTCCCAACATTTTTCAACAACATTTTTTCATTTTTTCATTGCAACAACATAGTCGTTTTTGTTTTCCAACAACTTTTAACAACTTATTCATTGATTTCAAAAACAAATTTCTCATTTTCTCCCCCTAAAAAATAGCTTAATATTTTAAACTGTTTTTGATCTATTCTTGAGGTGGGTAGCATTGTTTTGAAATTTTATTCTTACTCAAGCTAAAAAAGATTAAATTAATAATCATAAAAACGTGCTCGAGATTTGTTTATCATGAGCAAAAAATTTTATAAAAAGGTTTTTGAAAAATATTTTTGTAAAATCTTGTATAAATTTTGCTCATGACAATTAAGAAGATTTCTCTTCTTTTATGAAGGATTGACGCACTGAAGCGTACGTTCAAAGTCCTTTATTTGAAAACAGGTGTTGATCTGTAATTTAATCAACATTCATTACGAGTAATAAATTACCCGATTGTTTTACCAAATGTACTTGTACTCGTGTTGACTGCTACAGTGTTAACTTCTTTGACCTTGTCGTCATCGTTATCACGCTTGCTTGCCATTACTAGACGTTGCCGTAGGTACTCAAATCTTTCCTGTGGCAAAGCTTTGGTGAAGAAGTCGGCGGTTTTGTAGTCAATTTTGATGAGGTACAGTTCCACATTCTGTCTTTTTACATGTTCTTTGATGAAATGGTCTCTAACTGCTATGTGCTTTGTGCTTGAGTGCTGGAATGTGTAACAAGAGATGACACTAGCACTCTGCGAATCATAATAGATTGGAATTCCATTGAAGAAGAAACCATAGTCCGTCAAGTGTGTTTTCATCCATAACACTTGTGCACGTTAACTGGAGAGAGATATGTATTCAACTTCTGTAGTGGATAATGCAGTGATTCTGCCTTTTTGAATACCAGCTGATTAACTTCTCCCCCAAGAATTGAGCAGCCCCTGAAGTACTTTTGTAATCAATTTGGCAACCTGCATAATCTGCATCTGAATAGACAATTAGTTCGAAACCGGAATCTTTTGGATGCACAAGGCCCATGTACATGGTTCCTTTTAGATACAGAAAGATTCGTTTTACAGCAGTAAGGTGCTTTTCAGTTGGCCTTGATTGGTAACGGGCACACATGTAGATAACAAAATGAATATCAAGCCTATTAGATGTAAGATTCATTAGTAAACCAATCAAACTACGGTAACTTGTAGCATTAACCTGTTTACCATCAATATCTTCATCTAATTTAGGCTTAGTTTGCATAGATGTACTTTCAGGGTCATAGTTTTCCATTTCAAAAATTTTCAACATTTCGCTCGTGTGTTTTGTTTTGGTAAATAAAGATACCACGAGGAGTTTGGTTTATCTATAGACCTAGAAAGAATTTTAACTTACCCATCATACTCATCTCAAATTTCTATCGCATGATATTTTCAAAGTTTTTGCAAAATCTAGGATTTGTTGATCCCAAAATAATATCATCAACATAAATTTTGACTAGCATGATGTTGTCACCTTTTCTTTACATGAACAAAGTTGGAACGATTGAACCTTCGATGAATTTGTGTTTGAGCAGATATTCTGAAAACACCTTGTACCATGCCTTTGATTCTTTCTTGAATCCATAAACAGCATTGTCATGGATATAAACGTCATCTGGGCTGTCTGGATCAATAAAGCCTTCTGGTTGATTCACATACACCTCTTCATCTAACTCCCTATATAAAAGGCCATTTTCACGTCCTTGCTACTGGTGCAACTGATTCATCAAAGTCAATTCCTTCTTCATGATTGTAACCTTTTGCAAATCGGCTAGCCTTGTTGCTGATTACTTCCCCATCTTCATCTAACTTTTTCTTCAGAATCCATTTCAATGCAGTTGTGAGTTTTCCAAGTGGCTTAGGAACCTTTCTCCAAATGTCATGGTGTATGAATTGATTAATTTCTTCTTGCATTGTGACAATCCAGTCGGTGTCTGCAAGTGATGCTTTGACGTTGGCGGGTTCTTCTTGACTCAGGAATGAATTGTAGAAATAGTAATCTTGTGTAGCACTTCTTGTTTGAACGGGTTTAGATGGAATTCCATGTCTTTGTTCTAAAGGGTGATCTTGAGTTCATTTTCTTCTGTGCGGATGTGGTTGGTAAAACATATGCATGTTTGAAGCATTAACATATCGCATCTCAGACGGTCCACCGACCTTAGCTTCGGGAGTCGCGAATGGGTTTGTGAATGGTTCCTCTTCAAACGATGCATGAGTAATTGCTTGATCATAAACATTTGTATTGGAGGTTGGAGTGGTATTGTTTGGTGAAAGTTCATGTTGAATTGAGATAATTGGAGGGGTATCTGGTACTCGATAAGCATCTTCATAAGTAGTTGTTGATTAACCAGATACTAGAGAAGGAATGTCTTCTTGATGATTGACTTCGTTTAACGGAGTTGCAGCGGATATTGTTGACATGCTATTTCCTCCACATGATTCATCATAGAAATTTTCAAACAAACCATCTAACTCTTTCTTTTGATTCTCAATAAGCTTTGGTGTTGATGATTTCTGATTTGGTACGAGTCCTGAACCGCTTTGTTTAGAAGTCATGAGATGATGACTAATTGAGTTTGCTCCCCCTCAATTAGGCCATCGTATGTAAAGAGCTTCTTCAATGACTTGTAAAGTTTCTGAATCGGCTCCCCTTCAACTGACGACCCCCTTTTATAGATTCAAAACGTTAAAGTCATGATCACGATTGAGGGTCTTGATATCAACCGTCTTCTTCTTTCATTTGAATTAATCCAGTTTAACATATCCAATGAAGTTCCAAATGATATACCAAGTTCTGATCACCTAACTACGGTATAATATGCCTGTAACCCTATTCGTAACCGAGTGACTTCAAACAGAGTGAACAACCATGGTTTCCCTATGCCTATAGCCCTATTCATGACTTTCTAACTCCCTCCTTATAAACATTTTTCTTTCATGGAAACGTAAACCAAAAAGAGAACAGTATAAACCTATTCTCTCCCTAAAAAATAGCATCCATGGTGATTGCTATATTTGCGAGTCATCAGAAGCAGTATGAATATTTAAGGGTCAACTGAATCAACCAATCTACTGGAGTACTAAATGATAACGCCAAGTTCGAATCCTAGAGGCCAAAATAGAACTCAAACACGGTAATAAACCATGGAACATTTCGGCACGGTAGACATCAATCTCCCCGACATGAATAATTAAGCTCGATCCCTTCGTGATTTATAACCCCAGCATACACATTTCTCCTCCCATGGAAGAAGACAAAAAGTACACACGCCTTTCTCCCCCTCAAAAATGGCATGCAATGACGATTTTGCCATATTTGAGATTCCGTGATGGTTGTGATTTATCAAGTGCAGCATGCATATTTGTTGAAGCCCAAAACTACTATGAAGAAAATGGTAATTAAAACCCTCTTGTAAAGTCCCTCTTTGTCTCCTCATCAATGGTTTATTTTTTTTTGGGTAAAAGGTCAAAAGACCCGGTAAATATATTACTCCAACAAAGCGTTTAACAAAGGATATCGGTGAGTCCCATATCTCAGCCCGTTACATAGGAGAAAAGCTTACATAACAAGATACTTCCTATTTTCTAAAAAGAAAACAAACCACTACTCAAATGATAATAAAAGATAATGATGAAATAAAATTACTTCCTAAGACCTTGAAGCTTAGTGCCATACATGGCATTAAAAGCATCCAAATTCCCTAGAAGATCATAAACCTGCTGCGCATAGTCATCATAATCATATCCATCATAGTCGTATTCATGCTCGTGACCACCTCCAAATAGATTAGCGGACTCTTCAAACGTGTTAACAACCTCCTCATCATCACTATCAGACACAACGATCTCTACCACCTTAGAAAATGGGTTACCCCTCTTAGTAGAAGAAGTAGACAGAGAAGAAGAAGCACTAGGCTTAGAAGTCCCAACCTGTTCCTTTTCTTTCGGATCACTCACAAGGGGTTCTTGTGATGTAGTAGCAGTCTTTAAAGGCTCAGCCTCATTAGCTTCCACTGTACTTCCAGACGCCACATCCAAAGTCATTTCCTTAGTAGGAATACCAAAATCATCAGTATCAGCCATATTAAGGGTATCAAATTGATTAGATAGCAATATTCATTCCACTTGTACTAGGCACATCAACAGCCTTTTTCTTGTTGACATCCACTTTCTTAGGTTCAAGGGGAGGCTTTTTGGGTTGATAAATGAACTTCTTACCCACAACAGGTTTAGTAAACCCTCCTTGACCCATATTAGTTGAACCACTTTGTTTACCCTTCTTCTTGTTGTTGACAATTTGGAAACCATCATTTCCACTCTTAGAAGGCTGAGTAGGGGGTAAAACAGATTTTGGACATTCAACAAGAGTATGACCAAAGATCTTACACGTATCACATATAGGTGGCCTCTACTCGTATTCCACCCGTATCAATGGTTTAGCAAGTGAAGAATTAAATGAAGCTCGTAATATGCCTAAACCACTGGATGTAATGTGTTCAATTTTATTGGGAGTAAAAAGTTAAAACACGTCTCTAACAATCCACCACATTTCTTTAAGTCTGAACACCTCTTAAGAAGATCTTGTACTACAATCCCGTTAGAAGCTCGAGAAACGACGATCCTTTGATGAAGCTTGATAATAGACAAATTTGCGACTTAAACTTGTAGTAAATTTGTGATTAAGAACCTATTTGGAAAAACACAACCAAAACTCCTTAAAGTATAGGTTGTGGTATATACCCAACCTTCCATCCTTTAATGTATATATCCGCCTCTTGAACTATCCACATCTCGTATGACACTGAGCACTACAATGTAACTCCTTTAAGTGATAGTTATATTTTGTGTGACCACAATGTAACCCTGTTGATAGATATAACTAGATAGCCAAGTCTAATCACTGTGAATACGCTCGAACACGGATCATCAAACATCATGCATCCAACCAACCCCGAGATAGTTGAGATACTAAGTACACGAACCTGTAAATTAACAAACCAATCAAGCAACCATAATTTCTCAATTCTGTTAAGCTCAAATGATCTCGTGATGAACCGCGATCTCGAAAAATAAACTCTAACCGGTCTCATAGTACAAACTTATCCCATGAATAGATCACAACCCTTAAGTTTTATTCGTCCAACGTACAAGTCCCATCTTAGTCCAAAAATAATTAGCCAAAAGTAACACCAACCTTATATCCCTTAATTTTACACAACCCATCCATACTTTAAATTTCGAAGATCACTAATATTTTCAGATTAACACCATTTACTCATTTAGAGCCCAAATTTTCGTATAGCAAATGAAAATCCCAATAACCCATCGAAGCCCAAGTCCATAACACAAATTCCATGTACTTTTAGTTAGGCCCATTTTAATTGATAACAATATCATAACCCTAGAAATTAGGGTACTATATATGTCATCTAACCTCACTTCACCCTAATTTCACTCACCTTAAAAATACGCCACCCATCTCCACTTTCTCCCTTATCACTCTCCTTCAAACTTAAACACTTCACAATCTGCTACTTAACCCTGAATACAAGATCATTCATACTTTCATATCACAAATCAAATGGCAACTTCACTACTTCTCCATTCTTACAACTTTACTTAATAAACAACATGAACCATCCTTATTACTCCACGAACTGACAACATAGATCCACCTTATATATCCAAAAATAAAATAAAATACATCATCCACACTTGAACCACAAAAACCACAACCATCTTTTTTTTGATTATACAAACCACAAACCGTACAAAAACCCTTGAAGATGTTTCTTTCGCCAAAGAAAACCAAGAACACAACTAATCTGAATCTTCATTCGACTTCAAGATCTTGTAACAAGATGTCGGGCAGGTGTGGTTTTGTTTGTGTTTTCTTTTGATGTTGTTCGGTCGAGATCAATGATGAGATTGTTTTTCGATTTGCATAGATCTGAAATGGTCTTGTTATATTGTAAAAATACAAATGAAAAACATGACTGAGATCTTTTCTTGAAGTTAAACCGGACTTGAGATTCTTTATGTTTACTTTCTTGTTCTAGTCTTGTCCTTTGATGTTTATTGGGGAGTGATTTGTGAGGCTATGTGACTTGTTGGCTGAGATATTGATGGGTAGTAATAGTAGTTGACTGTGGTTATCTTGTTGACTTTTGTTTTTTCATTTTCATTTCATTTTATTAAGTTTGACTTTTTTTCTTTTTTCTTTTTTGTATAATATGGACTTATGAAGATTGTATATGTTGTGGTCGATAGTCAAACCCTGAATCCTTCTGTATCGCAGATTCGAGTCAAAATTTTGCCATAGTTTTCTTTCGTAAAAATGTTGGTAACTAAAGTTTTGCACTGTTGCTGTCACAGTTTTTCATAAACTAAAGAACTGTCGCAAGCCTGTCGTAGATCTGATATCGTAGATTTGATATCACAGACCCTATATGAGCCTTTAATCTACGAGACCAAATTCTGAGCAAAAAGTACCACCCATTTTTCGGATTTGAAAAGCTTCTAACTCTGAGAATGACAAAAAAGCTTGAATCTTGACCATCAAAACTTGTTAAAAACCATAGTAAATCTTGGTATAACTCAGTGTAAACATTAAGACAATAAGCTTTGGAGTATACCACAGATTTGAATACCAAAAGAATGACAGATTCGTACCATTTGTTAGACCAGAAAAACAAGGACATATTTTGGGCTTTTTGGACTTATAAAGCATACAGCAGACACGAACACTAATAAAATAATACAACCTAAACCCCCGGTTAGCACTTGATACCAATTGTTAGGGACATTTATCTAGTCTAGGTTGATTGATGCAGGTTTTACTGACCAGGTCTTAAATTTATATTAGCTCGATTACCTAAAGTCTACCTATTTGCACTAACGGACAGAGAATCCGGTGTAGCTCAAAAAGGGTGTTACGCCGTAGCTAGTGTAATCCTGAGAAGATCTTATCCGAAGCAATAGTTACGGCATAGCTAAGGATTGTGCTACGCCGTAGCTTCCAATTAGGGTTTCTTCCACGTCGTATTTGCATGTGTTGTTACGCCGTAGCTTAATTCTTGGATCTAGGATTACTCTCGTAGTCACTGCTACGCCGTAACTCCATGATTATGTTACGGCATAGCCACCAATTCGAGGAATGCTTGAAAGACTTGATTTTATTACGGCGTAACTCAGGATTTGGTTACGCCGTATCTCTTGATCCGCGTTGACTTTGGTCTTCAAGTTTGAATTCCCAGCTACGATGTAATAGAGAGTGAATGTTAAGCCGTAGGTCCTTCCAGCATATTTGAAATATTTATCTTTTTGCGTGTTCTTTCCAATTTCCTCGTCTCTTTAGCTCTTATGCTCATTTGTAACCTGGATACCAAATGTAAAGAAATCAACGTATATATCCACATAATAAGTAGAATAAATGAGCATAATATGGGGAAATTGACACTTAAATATCAGGATTATTTGGCGTCATCATTGATGTCATTGGTGGTATCGGGTGGTCGACTAGAATAGGCAAACACACCCATGGTGGTGATGTTAGAGAGAGAGAGAGAGATAGAGAGAGAGAGAGAGAGACGAGAGATGAGAGAGAAGGAAGAGAGAGTGGTGATACTAAAGATGAAATACTATTATTGTAACACACGCCTCACAAGTGAAACTTGTAAGGGTATTTATACTAAGAAAAGCATAAGATTGAGATACCTCTCCTAGGATAAGTTGCGATACCACAATATTCTTAGTCCCCTCCACAACTATATAAGTGTCTCTGGGGTGAGATATCTAATCTAGTAAACTACTTGTATTTCTGTGTTCCAACACTTGTGACACCACACCACCCATTTCTTGGTCAAAACTCCAACCGTACCCTATAATACCCTCATTACCCCTATCTTTCTAAACCATCCCATTTCACTTCTCCACCTCAAATCTCTAAGTCCTAGCAGTAGTATAAGGTCTGTAGGAAGCCAAGAAGTCTACATAACCAATCCTTGTAGCCTTGTCGAGTTCATTCTAGTCTAGAAAATCCTAAACGCCCCTAAAACCCTTGTTAAGCTGACTTTTGATCACGTAAGCCTCTAAGCTAGTTCCATAAGCTTTACTTCTGTACTAAAATAGTTATTATATGGATTAGATCACTTAGGAACCCTTGCCTAAGCCTTATTCATTTTCCTTTGCTCATTTTCTTTTTAAAACCCTAATTATAGTCGAATTGCCATTTTGTGTCAAAAGCCCTTTTCATAAGCTATATGCTGGTCTAGGTTACTTAAATAAGCTTATATTAATAAGTCATAAGCTTATAAACTCTTTTGTTTCATAAAAACATAGTTTGCATGGTTTTTGGACTAGTTTTGCAAAGTTTCCCATGCATAGGGGTATGTATATATTGTAACTTTATGAAATTATTAAGTCCAAGGGCTGTTTTTGTCATTTATTAGAAGTATTAGGTATAAGGACCTATTTTGTAAAGTTATATAGCCTAAGGATTAAATTATATATAGTTATTATCTTTAAGGACTAGATTCATAAAAGTTGTTGGTTAGCGTTATATATTGTTAAATTGTAAACTTAAGGGTATAAATGAACTATTTTCATATAAAGTTAAAAACTTATCTTTTTTACTTAACAAAATAACACAATGATAGGGAGATTCATGTGAGGGGTTTAATTTGGGTATTCGTTTTGACGACTTTGCTGGGTTTACGAGTTAAACTGCCCTGGCTCCTCAAACGTTTACTACATGACTTCTGGATTATGATGGCTGATGAGGCGAAAAATGATCCGTTTTAGGGGGTCATTTAAGCCCGAATTCGAATTTATTTGATCAAATAATGCCCTAAATCGTTCCTTTTGTGATTTTAGGTACTTTGGGAGTGAAATCTGGAAAAGGAAGCAATTCGGACGTTTTTGGAGCATAAAAGTGAAGAAAACGCCAAAGTCTTAATTTTCCATGCTGGGAACAGTAGGTGACGGTGTCAAGAGTAACTCCCTGACGGCGTCAAGAGCAAAATTTCATGACGATCCAGTACAGATTTGAAGGCGTCACGAAGTAGGGCGTCAAGAGTAAAAGTCATGACGGCCTGGAAATGATTAATACTTGACGGCGTCAGATGTAGATCAAGGCAGTCCGAGAAGAGTTTTGGCGGCGAGGTGACAGCGTCACAAGATTGGTCTTGACGCCGTCAGACCCCTTTTCCTATATATAGTTTTCTAATTTTCACATTAAAAGGGGAGAAGTTTTGGAGAAACCCTAAGTACGAACTTGGTGCGAATTTTACAGGTTTTTCAAGGGTTTCAAGCCCTTGATACCTTTCATGTGTAATTAAGATAAGTGTTCTTTCAATTCAATCAATATGTCTATGTGTTGGTTGTCTATATCTTGTTCTTGTCTTAATTCCATCATGCTAGGCTAGATCTATCTTGTGTTTGGTTGGATCTAATGAAACCTAGATGTTAATTATGTGTTGATTACTTGTTTATACTTGTCTTGGATGAATGATTTATATGTTAGGCTTAAGAAAACTAGCAGATCTCCAATTGGTAACATGCTTGAACGTCTTAAGAAACATGAACCGACGCGCACTAGGTCTTTATTGGTTGTATTTAATGCATGAGCCACTGTTTACAATCCCTATAGTTGTGTTGGGCATGGTATAGGAGGAGATAAGAGCTCATAGAATTGGGGAGTTAAGTGTGCCACCCCAGGAATGGTATTAAGGAATACGATCCGTCATCCATGCAATTATAACAAGTAATTAACATGTAAAAGATGTCTAGGGAGTAGTGAAATCTAAGTAAACACATTTTCGCCACTTATTGCTCACAACTTTAGTATAATTTAGTTTATTTTCATTTCTAGTATTTTATTTTGATTGCATCCTTAGTATTGGGTTAGTTGATTAGCAACTAATTCCGCCCAAATCCTTCAAACCCGAGATTTTAACTTGCTTTCTAAAAAATATAAAAATACAAAAATAATCATCTTTCATCTTTAGAACTAGTATTTAGGTTTTCTAATCCTAGCGACACTATTCCTAAGCTGAACGATCAATCCCCCGGTACTTGTCACTATACTATACTACAACGATCAGGTACACTGCCTGGTGGGGGTTGTAAGCTTCTCAAGATCCCTTGAGAGGTAAAGCCTGGTGCGATTCCCACGTATCAAGTTTTTGGCGCCGCAGCCCGGGGAATAGTTATTGTCTAGGTTAGAATTTCTTTTTATTAGGTCTACTTGCTAGATTCCTTTCTAGTAAGATTTTATTTTTATTTTTTAGGATCTCTCTAGTCTATCTTATTTCTTTGTGCCTTTGTTCGTAACCACCCGACATCATGGACAACGGGAATTGACGCATTGTTGAAAGTTCTCAATGACCGAGAAATGGGAGCACTCCCAAGCGACACGTTCAAGAATCCGAAACTAAACGTTAATTCCATATCTTCAGTTTCGTCACCCACTTCGTGTCCACAATACTACTCGGTTAAATCCACGAGCACGTGTTTCAAACAAAACCAAGTTCTTCAAAAGGACCAATCAAATAAAACACCCAATATAGAGCCGGTCAAAAGCATAGTTGAAACACCTCCTATGCAAGACCTTGACGATGAATTCAAAGAACTTCACCTCGAACGCCCCGTCATTGATGTCTTAGCGCGTGCTCCTTACTATAGTGCCCTCCTAGAAAAATATGAGAAGTTTAAACTAGGTAAAAATGGGACCGCCTTCATTCAAAACAAGTTGCCTAAAAAGCTTGATGATCCGGGTATATTTGTTTTGCCTTGTAAGATAGGAAGATCCAAAGCTTTTGACACACTTGCCGATTTAGGGTCAAGCCTCAACTTGATTCCCTTATCCTTATTCACCGCTCTTAAGTTAGGAAAGCTAGAGGAAACTGAGGTATTGATAGGGCTAGCGGATGGGAGTATTGCCCACCCGGTTGGAATGATTAAGGATGTAGTTGTTCACGTAGGAAAGTTAACTATATTAGCGGATTTTCACGTCCTAGACATGGTTAGTGACACTACTTGCCCATTATTGGTAGGGAGAGGATTTTTAGCAACCGCTAGCGCCATGATAGATTGTAAGGAGTCTAAGATAGCGGTAGGTGAAGGCGATACTTGGTCGGTGTACGATGTAAAGAAGCATAGTTATGATTGTGATGATGAACCGACACCACATTGGGTAGAGATGAATAGGAGACCGTCTAGATATGGACCTTGGATAGAAAGGAACTTTATAGGACCTCAATGCCCATTTTATCTAGAAAAGGATTTCGTTGAAAAGACACATTCGGTAGAACAACTCATAGCTAGAGATGAAGAACTAGATCCCTTTGAGGACCCCTTAGTCTTTAGGAAGATGATTGAGTTCTTGAGCGTAATGCCTATTAATATAGAGATAAATAAGTGGAAAAGAGAGGGAGACAAGTGTGAATGGAGGTGGGACAAGCCACCTAAAGAAGGTGACGGATCATGGCATATGAGAATGACTATGTATGATCCGGATGGAGAAAAGTTTGAAAGGTCGTACCATACTAAGGAAACCGATAGGAAGTTGAAACCTAAGTTTGATCCCAAGGATGTCCTCAATGAGGAACTTACCCGTATCACGTAGTAACCCATGACCTTGAGTCTAGCTACAAGACTCGTAAATAAAGAAAAGCGCTTCTTGGGAGGCAACCCATGTTTTGTTCGATTGTTTATTTTGTTTGTTTGTTATTTGCTTCCGTATGCATGCTTAGTTTTTATTGTTGGTTGATCATGTTTCTAAACTAAATAGTGGAAATACTTTACTTTGTTGTTTTGGCCTAGTCTTAACTCCACCTAAAAGTATTTTTGCAAAAGATAAGTGTAAGGGGAAACCCCAAATATGTTTTTAAGAAACAAACCGATCATGATTCTCCACAATATTAAATGAACATGTATATTCGTATTTGTTAGAGTCAAATGCTTGTATTGAGTCATAATGAAGTTTTGCAGGATTTTCCAGGAAGTAGGACCAAGTTTTTCCAGAAATTTTCCGGAAACTTAACATAAGAATTTTTGCAGGTCACTTCTGACGGCGTCATGAGTTAACTCTTGACGGCGTCAAGTGTAAAAATCTGGAAAATTTACCGGTTTTGTTTTTCTAACGGAGTCTTATGGTTTTTGTGAATTATTAAGTTTTATAATCTCCAGGAGATCTGCAAACTTCATTCCACAAGCATTATATCTTATCTTATTTTCTAGGATTTAGTAACTTATATAGGATGCCGCCGATTTTATGCGAGGTTGTTTTGTCTATTTTCTCAGGATTTACAGGTTATGTATGACAAGAAGATGATTTATATTTTGGAAGGGAAGCTTTAATTGTTCATTCTCTTGGAGGAAGATTTAACCTGGACACCTTATTATCCATACCGAGCGAATCAGGGGAGTATTTGATTTCATTCTCTTTACTTTTTCACTTTTACATTCTTTACTTGAACATTGGGGACAATGTTCATCTTAAGTGTAAGGGGAGGGTAAAAAGATGATACCTTACATATGCACTTTCGCTTGAGTTTGTTTTGTTTAATGGTAGATGTGTAATAAAACTATGAGAAATACTTGTTAGTGTAATTTTAACGCAAAATTTAAATTTTTTTACAACATTTAGGAGTGAAACTTTAGCCATAGCAAGCGTCTCATGGATAGGAGATTGTATTACTAGCACATAAACGTATATTCAGAAAAATTTTCCACCCAAATATGTGAGGTTCGCCTTTAGATTTGATAGGAAAAGCATTTACTATTAGTGCTTGTGAGTGTACCGATAGTATTTAGATTCTAGAACTTGCGTTAGTGATGCATTCCGAGACCGCTAGTGAGACTACATTCGTGTAGTAGGATTTACTACGTGATAAGAGGCATTAGGATCACCCTTGTGTTAAACCCGTATTATGATTACTTGACCATTTAAGTCATATTACTTGGCTAGTTAAGTCAACTAATTTTTTCCAAACCCTTAGCGTTGTACTCATTTTTAGTACACGAAACCCCTAGTACACCCCTCTGAGCCTATCTTTTCGTTTCTAACTTTAAGCATTTTACTTAAAGGAAGAATTTGTTACACCCCACTTAAATGTACAACCAAATCGCCTTAGCCTTCCGTGTATGCGCTCATTTTTAGTGCATTATTGTTATTTGTTAAACCCTAAGTTAACTATCTAATTGATTACATGGTTGCTAAGTCGAGTCATATCCTTGTACATATTGTTTTGGGACGATTGGGACTCATGGGTAAAGTACTTATTTTGTGGAGTAATGGGGAAGAACATCATTTATTACCCCCATATGTACGTTAATCTTAAAAGTGCTCCAAGTGTTTTGATTTTCTTAATTCGAGTCATTAGTTTAGTTTATTGTAAAGTATGTAAAGATTCAAGTGTAAGGGGAATGTTCATTCCCTATGATGTATTATTTTGGATGGTAGGGTAAGAGTGTAAGCAAAAAAAAAAAAAAAAAAAAAAAAAAAAAAAAAAAAAAGAGAAAAACATACGGACTACCATCCCTTTTTCATTCTATGTTTATTTTATGTTTTTGTTATTTTTCATTTATTAGCTTAAGTCGAGTCTAGTCTTGGCTTAGCAATGCCACATTGTACATGTATTTAACCAAGATTGTTAACTCGCCACCAGTAAAACTACCTTTATCCAACAAAACCGTGTATTTCATATCCCTACACCTAACGTTACAACCCTTTAAAAGACCTCTTTGATAGTTTATCCTAGGTGCTTACGCCATGTGGTGGAGGTTTGATCCTTACCCAAGCCTATGGTAATCTATTTTGCTATGACAGGTAGTGAGAGATATCTTCCGTTTCCATATTGTAATTTACACTTTATTACACCCGAGAGATGTGAGTATCTAAACACTATTTGTGAGGTGCTTGTGTATGACCTCCGTGCTTGTCTATTGGTCTTTAGTGGAACGATTATTTGTTGTAATTACTTTTATGTTAGTGTTAAATGACCCCTAACTTGTATTTTGAGTAGAATAAAAGCGCATTTGCTTGAGGACAAGCAAATCTCAAGTGTAAGGGTATATGATGAGGCGAAAAATGATCCGTTTTTAGGGGGTCATTTAAGCCCGAATTCGAATTTATTTGATCAAATAATGCCCTAAATCGTTCCTTTTGTGATTTTAGGTACTTTGGGAGTGAAATCTGGAAAAGGAAGCAATTCGGACGTTTTTGGAGCATAAAAGTGAAGAAAACGCCAAAGTCTTAATTTTCCATGCTGGGAACAGTAGGTGACGGCGTCAAGAGTAACTCCCTGACGGCGTCAAGAGCAAAATTTCATGACGATCCAGTACAGATTTGAAGGCGTCACGAAGTAGGGCGTCAAGAGTAAAAGTCATGACGGCCTGGAAATGATTAATACTTGACGGCGTCAGATGTAGATCAAGGCAGTCCGAGAAGAGTTTTGGCGGCGAGGTGACAGCGTCACAAGATTGGTCTTGACGCCGTCAGACCCCTTTTCCTATATATAGTTTTCTAATTTTCACATTAAAAGGGGAGAAGTTTTGGAGAAACCCTAAGTACGAACTTGGTGCGAATTTTACAGGTTTTTCAAGGGTTTCAAGCCCTTGATACCTTTCATGTGTAATTAAGATAAGTGTTCTTTCAATTCAATCAATATGTCTATGTGTTGGTTGTCTATATCTTGTTCTTGTCTTAATTCCATCATGTTAGGCTAGATCTATCTTGTGTTTGCTTGGATCTAATGAAACCTAGATGTTAATTATGTGTTGATTACTTGTTTATACTTGTCTTGGATGAATGATTTATATGTTAGGCTTAAGAAAACTGGCATATCTCCAATTGGTAACATGCTTGAACGTCGTAAGAAACATGAACCGACGCGCACTAGGTCTTTATTGGTTGTATTTAATGCATGAGCCACTGTTTACAATCCCTATAGTTGTGTTGGGCATGGTATAGGAGGAGATAAGAGCTCATAGAATTGGGGAGTTAAGTGTGCCACCCCATGAATGGTATTAAGGAATACGATCCATCATCCATGCAATTATAACAAGTAATTAACGTGTAAAAGATGTCTAGGGAGTAGTGAAATCTAAGTAAACACATTTTCGCCACTTATTGCTCACAACTTTAGTATAATTTAGTTTATTTTCATTTCTAGTATTTTATTTTAATTGCATCCTTAGTATTGGGTTAGTTGATTAGCAACTAATTCCGCCCAAATTCTTCAAACCCGAGATTTTAACTTGCTTTCTAAAAAATATAAAAATACAAAAATAATCATCTTTCATCTTTAGAACTAGTATTTAGGTTTTCTAATCCTAGCGACACTATTCCTAAGCTGAACGATCAATCCCCCGGTACTTGTCACTATACTATACTACAACGATCAGGTACACTGCCTGGTGGGGGTTGTAAGCTTCTCAAGATCCCTTGAGAGGTAAAGCCTGGTGCGATTCCCATGTATCAATGGCCCAAACGGTGTTATGTTATATCTATAATCTAAGTACTTAAAAATGTAACACAATACTAGGAAGCTTCATCTAAGGGGTTTTATACCTTTGTATTATGATGGCCCGAACGATGTTACTTTATATCTAAATCTAGTAAACCCTAAGAAATACTTACTTAGGAAAACAGAGTGTTGAAAACTAAGACAAACCCACTCAGACTTGACATACACACTACACCAGGTTGCGTGAGTAGGTAGTCTAATATCTCAATCACATTTCCATAATCCCAGGTGAGTTCATAGCTTCACTTTTTAAATGCTTTACAAACCCTGTAAGGGGGATACATGCTTTAAATAGAATACAAGTCTTTTTCTCCTGATTCATTATTGCATGAGTACCTTTTTGCCACTATCATAGACAAATTTCAAGAACAATAATCACTTGCAAGTGAATGCGAGTATAGTGAATAGATCTATTTAGAGTTTGAGAACTCCCATTGGTTTGCCCCTGCCGGGTACCACTAAGCGCTATATTTGAAAACACCCAAAAGGTTTAACCTTGGCAAGTTAACCTTATCATCATCCGTCATGGTAGGGTCTGCAGTGCCCCATGACTTGGACATGTTAACGTGAGGTGTCATGAGCTTAGTGCAATACTACTGTTTTTCCATGATAATTGTAAATGCATTACAATTATCACAAACACTACATTTTCCTTGATGGGTGTAACAACTGAACTAGTGGAACTTGTATTTAACCACCACAAACTAAAACGTATGAATTCACTCAACCTTGTGTTGACCCCTTCTAAGCATGTGTCCTAGGTAATTGAGAAACTTATGGCACGGAGTGGCACTGGACTTGAAGGACTTTCAAACCTGTTATCATTAAAATTCTATGTTTCACATAGATTTCGGGACCTCATTTTATAAAACTCTGATATTTTAAATGAATGGTAACATATCTTTTCAAAACATCTCTTTTTGAGTCATTTTCTATTACTGTGACTGTGTTTCCATGATGTAATACCCCAAATTTTAGCTTCCGCGGCTATCTGTGAAAATGGGGGTGTTACAGATTGCACTCAGAGCTACAGACCTAAAGTTGTAGAGAACAAGGCCAAAACCTAAACTACAACTACTTTTCCTATGCCCAAGAAAGTCCTCCATGCTACAATACTCCCCACTGCCTTTCCCCGAAACTATATGCGCAAAAGATTTGCCTAAGTAGGTAGTTCATAACTGTTACTTTTAAATAGAAATAATTTATTTTATTTCTACCGAGTTGTTATATAGTCATGCCTTCCCCCATCTATCCTGTTATCGTTCCCTCTAGTTTAGATGTAGAGGATGCTCTTTCCTCTACATATATTCTTAACTTGACGTTAGTTTCATCGAATTATTTCCCTGTTACTCCGGGAAACATCCCTCCTAACTCTTTGAAAGATCCTAGGAATAGTATAGATTCACTAGCCTCTCTAAGCTTCTCGCCTTTCCCCCACTAGCTCCTATCACTCTACCTACTATTTTGTGTTCGGAATACGTTTATTCATATGAAGACTCGGTCAACCAGAGTATAGTTTAGCATGTTGTAGCTCGTAGTATTTATCATATTAGTTAGTACGTAATTTAGAGTTAGTTAGTATTTGTGGAGTCGGGTCGGGTCTTTACCCACTATCAGTATTGCTAGTCCCTAGCAATCTTTTGTGAAAATTTAATGGATTTGAAGTCTCTTTACCAAAAGCCATTACTTCTGGAGTAGCCAAGTGTTTCGGTTCAAGTAAGAACTATGGTACACCGATAACCATATGATTTTGAGCAAACCATAAGCTTCCAACGATTTTGATTTGTCTTTACCAGAAGCCGTTTGCTTCTGGACTAGCCAACTCTTGATGGACACAGTCAACATCTTGGTGAGTTGATTACCAATTATGGTATTCCACTGCCTTTACCACAAGCCATAACCTTGCGGGCTAGCCAATTCTTCTACTTTTTAGGATATGGTGAGTTGAGTACCATACAATTTTTGGCAAATTGCCAACCATAAACGGATTTGAGATATCTTTACCAAGAGCCATTTGCTCCTGGATTAGCCAGTCCTTATGTTAGACGTGGTAGACTGATAACCTTTTGTTGTGTAAGTGCAAAGCACTTTCACTAAAAAAAAAATTTTTTGGCCCAAAACGGGGGTATTATGGCATAAAAGTGATTAAATTCACCAGAATTTACCCCCCACACTTAGAAGTGAATATTGCCCTCAATATTCAAAGTACCGACTTTTATGCCGATATTTCAGAATGTAAAAAGTTTAGAGTTGGGCAAGTGTGGGAACATCATTTTTTTTTGAGTGTGGGTACTCCCCCGCACTAGTTTTTAGAAAAGAGGGAGAAGTTAGAAAGATGGGTGAAGACCCATGTGACGCTACTGTTTTTGTTTACCGAGTCGCTAGCTTGACTCGACCCCGAATTCATTGGTCCATGGGGAAAGTTTGGAGGTCCGGGACAACCATAGGTGGTATGTCCCCTCCAAAGTAATGCTTCAACCGATGCCCATTCACTTTGAAATTTGGACCGTCATTTTGAGATAACTCGACGGTACCATATGGAAAAACTTTGGCAACGGCGTAAGGTCCAGTCCATCGGGTTTTGAGCTTACCCGAAAATATCTTCAATCTAGAGTTAAAAAGAAGGACTTGGTCACCAACGTTAAAAACGCGGTTCTTGATTTTGGAGTCATGGACCTTCTTTGTTTTCTCTTTATAGATTAAAGAGTTTTCGTAAGCTTGATCAAGAAGTTCATTTAGTTCATTGAGTTGAACTTTCCTATGATCACCCGCAGACTTGAGATCGAAGTTGGCATTCTTTAAGGCCCAATAAGCTTTGTGCTCGAGCTCAATCGGTAGATGACATGCTTTTCCATACACAAGCTTATAAGGGGTACACCCGATGGGTGTTTTATAAGCCGTGCGAAAAGCCCATAGAGCGTCATCTAATTTGTCCGACCAAGAGGCATGGTTCTCGCCTACGGTCCTTTCAAGAATTCTTTTTAATCCTCGGTTTGAAACCTCCACTTGCCCACTCGTTTGTGGGTGATAAGCGGTAGCAAGTCGGTGAGTGACACCATACTTGAGCATGACTTTTGCAAATTGGTCATTGCAAAAGTGAGTACCGCGATCACTAATGATAGCGCGGGGAGTTCCAAACCTAGCAAAGAGAGATTTTAAAAATTTTACAACTACTCGGGCATCGTTTGTTGGGAGAGCTTTGGCTTCGCCCCATTTTGACAAATAGTCAATGGCCACGAGTATGTACTTGTTCCCTCGTGAAGACGGGAATGGCCCCATAAAGTCTATGCCCCAAACATCAAAGATCTCACAAACTTGGATGAAATTTTGTGGCATTTCATCCCGTTGTGTTATCTTTCCTTGACGTTGACACGAGTCACAAGATTTGACTAAGTCATGGGCGTCTTTGTAAATTGTGGGCCAATAAAAACCCGAATCAAATACTTTTCGAGTGGTGTAGTTCGGGCCATGATGACCCCTGGTGGGTCCATTATGACAAGCCCTAAGAATTTCCATGGCTTTTTGGCCATGAACACACCTACGAATAACCTGATCTGCACAGATCTTAAACAAATAGGGATCGTCCCAAAAGTAATGATTCACATCTTTGAAAAACTTGCTCTTTTGGTGGGACGACATCCCTTTAACAACGAAATTCCCCGCATGATAGTTTGCAAAGTCGGCAAACCATGGGGTACTAGAGTCACCACGACGAGAAATCACATTAAGTGTCTCGAGAGGAAACGTTTTATTTATTTCCTTTTTCTCAAGAACACCTTGATGAGGGTTTTCCAATCGGGAAAGATGGTCAGCAGCGAGGTTCTCGGCTCATTTTTTATCACGAATAATGATATCAAATTCTTGTAGGAGGAGAACCCAATGGAGCAATCTCGGCTTTGCATCTTGCTTGGCAAAGAGATATTTGAGAGCTGAGTGATCCGTGTACACTATGCATTTAGTCAAGATTAAGTATGGCCGAAACTTCTCAAACGCATACACCACGGCTAGTAATTCTTTTTCCGTTGTGGTGTAGTGAGCTTGAGCTTCGGTCAAGGTTTTGCTTGCATAATGAATCGGCTGAAAGTGTTTGGTATTTCGTTGCCCCAAGTCCGCACCTATGGCAAAGTCACTTGCATCACACATGAGTTCGAAAGGTAGGTCCCAATCGGGGGCAACTAGAATTGGTGCCTCGGTAAGCTTTTTCTTCAGGGTTTTAAAAGCTTCGATGCACTCATCAGAAAAGACAAACATAGTTTCTTTTTCAAGAAGTCGGGTCATAGGCCTAGCTATCTTCGAGAAATCTTGAATGAATCTACGATAGAAGCCGACATGACCCAGAAAACTCCGAACACCTTTAACAGTTGTGGGAGGAGGAAGTTTAGCAATGACATCGATTTTGGCCTTGTCAACCTCAATCCCGCTCTTAGAAATCTTATGGCCAAGGACAATTCCTCCTTGACCATGAAATGACTTTTCTCCCAATTTAGACTAAGATTGGTATCTTCACATCTTTGAAGCATTTTGTCTAAGTTGGTAAGACACGATTCAAATGAATTTCCAACGACCGAAAAATCGTCCATGAAGACCTCCATTGTTTTCTCGATCATGTTGTGAAAAATGGCCATCATGCATCTTTGAAACGTGCCCGGTGCATTGCACAAGCCAAAAGGCATGCGTTGATAAGCAAATGTTCCATATGGACACGTAAAAGTTGTTTTCTGTTGATCTTAAGGGTCGATGGGAATTGGGAAATAACCCAAAAAACTGTCAAGGAAACAATAGTATTCGTTTCCCGCCAATCTTTCGAGCATTTGATCCATGAAAGGTAGAGGAAAGTGGTCTTTACGGGTGGCGTCATTCAACTTTCGATAGTCAATGCAAACGCGCCAACCCGTTACCAATCAAGTGGGAATTAACTCATTATCATCTTTTTTAACAACCGTTATACCACCCTTCTTGGGCACACAATGAGTGGGACTAACCCAAGGACTATCCGATATAGGGTAAATCAAACCGGCATCAAGAAGTTTTATGATTTCTTGCTTGATAACCTCATGAATTTTTGGATTTACCCTTCTTTGTTGTTGAACCGCCGGTTTAAAGTCATCCTCCATCAAAATCTTGTGCATACAAAATTCCGGGTTAATACCCTTGATGTCGGAAAGTCTCCAAGCAATGGCTCGCTTGTGTGACTTTAAAACCTTGAGGAGAGCGGTTTTATTTTCCTCATTCAAGTCTTTGGCAATTATGACGGGAAACTTATCGTCTCCCTACAAAAATGCATACTCGAGATGAGGCGGTAGGTCCTTGAGTTCGACCTCAGGAAAGTCATCAGTTTTTTCAACATTTTTGACTTCCTCGTTATGAAGTTCTTTTGGAGGAAGAGATGATGGATCATCATTAAGCAACTTTTCAAGGAGAAGTATGTCTTCCTCGGGATTGATAGAATCATAATCAACATGAGAATCACATGATAAACAAGCTTCAATCTCTTCCAAAATGAAGTCACCTCCCTCAAATGGAGTGAGAGAGGGGGAAGAGACATCGATGGTAGAATTAATTGATCCTTGCACATTTAACACTTCTTCAAAATATTCATCGCATGCAACATCGATGACATCAATTTGGTTAATTGCTTCTCGTTCAAGGTCGAGAAGATCTTTTGAAGTGTTTTCAATGTTAATGACCAACTTTTCATCGCCAACTCCAAGAGTCATTTCACCTTCAAAGACGTCGATTAATGCACGAGCCGTTTTCAAGAATGGTCTTCCCAAAATGAGGGGAACACGAGGATCGGCATCAAAATCAACGACTACGAAGTCGGCAGGGAAATGGAACTTGCCAACCTTCACAAAGACATCTTCAGCGATACCCTTCGGAACCGTAACCGTCCGGGTTGCTAATTCTAGAGTCATTCGTGTTGGTGTAAGCTCGGGAAGTGAAAGCTTTTGCCAAATAGAGAAAGGCATGAGATTTATGCTAGCGCCAAGATCGGCCAAGGCGAAGCACTCTTCTAGCTTTTGGAAATCACAAGGGATGAGAAATTTCCCGGGGTCTCCTAATTTTTCAGGAAGTTTCTTTAGAAGCACCACCGAACAATTTTCATTCAAACGAGTTTTAGTGAGTTCAAACAATTTCTCTTTGTTACTTAGAAGACTCTTGAAAATGGAAGCAAACTTGGGCATATAGAGAAGAGCATCCGTGAAACTAATGTCGAAGTGTAACTGTTGAAATATCTCAAGAAACTTCTTCATTTGATCATTAGTTTGCTCACGGAGTTTTTGATCATTAAGCCTTGAAGGATACGGGATCGAAGGCTTAGGAATGCTCTTAGGAAAAACAAACTCGGGATTGGATGGTTGGACCTCCAAAGGTTGGGCATGTGCGGTACTTCGTGAGCTTGAGGGTTGCACCTTGTCCTTAATAACCTCGGGTTCTCGTTCTACTTCCTTCAAAGGTGGAGGAATAGGAGTCGAGGGTCCATTTACTACTTTACCACTTCGAGTGGAAATAGCTTTCAATTCACCCTTCGGGTTGGGAATGGTGTTTCCCGGAAGAGTACCCGAAGTAGAAGCTTGATTCATTTGACTCATAAGACTTGCAAACATGTTCTCAATCTTACTTTGAGATTGTTCAATCTTGTGGTTAGTATTACGAAGTTCATTCTTAAGCTCATGACCTTGTCTCGACATTGAATATTGAAAATCATTCTTCAAAGTGTTGATTTGGTTTTGCATATTCCTCATGCTAGCTTCATTTACCTTAATGTAATTAGCAAGTTCATTTGAAGCAACATTAGGAGCTTGGTGATTATGAGCTTGAAAACCTTGATTGAAATTACCCCCTTGATTTGAAAATTGATTATGAACATTTTGATTTCTTTGTTGATTTTGATTGAATCGATTTGGATTATTGGGTTGAGAAAAACTGGGTGGACCACTTTGGTTGCTAGCATGATAGTTCGGGTCAACTTGAGGACGGTATTGGTTACCTCCTTGATTAGAATTACCGGCTATTGCATTAACTTCAAATGGATTGCCATCGGTGGCAGTACAATTGTAATATGCGTGTGGACCACCACAAGTAACACAAACTTCAACCTTTTTAACTTCGGCACGTTGAGAAGAAACTTTCTTGTTTTTGGTGAGAACCAAAGCATGAATAGCTTCCGTGAGCTTGTCAAGCCTAGCATCGGTGCTAGATTGAGCCACGGGTGATGAGGTAGAAGGACCAACATTCACTTGGGAAACAACCGGTTTGCTTCGTGGAATGCGGACCTTAGACTTATTCTTGATGATCACTAAAGCATTTCTTGTGGTTCGATTCAAGAAATTACCTCCAGCGGAGGCATCGAGAGAGTCTTGATCAATTTGGCTCACACCATTATAGAAAGTGTCGAGCTGCATTAACTCGGAAAAACCATGATGAGGACATTTACGAAGCATATCCTTATAACGGTCCCATGCTTCACCGAATGATTCATCGAATTTCTGTGTGAATTTCATGATCTCATTCTTGAGGGCCGTGGTTTTGGAAGGAGGGAAGAATTCGTTCACAAACTTCTTAACCAAATCTTCCCATGTTTCAATCGATCGAGGGCGTTGTTTGTCAAGCCAATTCTTGGCAGCCCCATCGAGGGAAAACGGGAAGAGAAGAAGTTTGATTGCTTCTTCAGGGACATTTTTGCATTTGATGGTGGACGTGATTTTGTTAAACCATCGAATGTGATCTTGAGGATCGTCCCTTTCAAAACTATAGAATTGACGTGAAGTGACTAGGTTGATTAACCCGGTCTTGAGCTCAAAGTTGTCAGCCACAATTGCTGGAACAACGATAGCATCTCCGTAACCCTCGATGGGTGCTTGGAGAAGCTCATTCATAGTGGGCTTGGCCGCCATGATAGGAATAGTACGAATCTCGGGTTCAACTATTGGATTGGTACGTCGTCGATTACGCCTTCTTCTTGGAATGTTGTTAAGCGATTGCAAAGGACTTGTTGACGTAGACGAATGAGTGCGCATGCACCACAAAAAAATATCAATTAAAACAATACCACTTCAACGACAAGGGAACTTAAACCAATAATCAAGAACGCAAGGTTGACCTTTAAGGATAAACGTACAAGGAGCGGGAGAAAAGAATGGATTTCTCACTAGGGCGAAGTTCGTTGGATCGCCCTATACCGTTTCGACTCCTCTTAGTGTAAGCTTATCGATTAAAAGTTTTCCAAAATGCAAGTGATACATAGGCAAGTTTTGATCTTTGGTTTGGGAACTTATTATGGTCGCACCCCCAGTTGGTAGGTGTTCTGCCTTGGTTTGCGGTGGTAAGATTTTAATGTTGTTATTATTAAACAAAGAAACGGGAAAATCTTTTTGTGTTTTTCTTATCTTATATAGATATAATACATATATAGAAACAAAAGAAAAATATTTTTGGGTTTTCATAAGTTTTATAAAAGCGTAACTTCTTGCGAAGGTTCTACAAGACTAATCGTCTAAACCTTATCGAGACTTTCTTTTATAAGTTTTATAAAAGCTTCCCCGGCAGCGGCGCCATTTGATTCGTTGTGTTTTGGTGTGCAAAAACAATTTATCAATATATCAACAAACGTGAGGTCTAAGTTATCGTGAGACAACTAGACGTAGAGAAATACGAGTAAACCTTTTAGGAAAAAGATTACTTCGCAAAACTTGTGAAAGTGATATTAAATTGTGAGACAGGAAAGTGATTTCCCGGGTCGTACCCCAACGAGGTGTGAATGGAAAGTTTCGTGAAAAGATCGAGATTAAAACCTTGTATGTTTAGTTGTGAAAGATTATTTGGTTTTGTGATACGTTAAATTAACGAAAATTGAAAATTAACGAACGAGAATGAAAATAACCTAAGGGGAAACAAAAGGCAATTGGCAAACTAGGGAAATCCTAAAACACTACGGGAATCAAAATTAGGTATCGGGAATCCTAAAACGTAATCTAAATTAAAAATGCGAATGTTAATTAAAAATTACGCGAATGCGCAAAATAAAACGTGAATTTTGAGCTACGCTAATCCTACGGGTTTAAAAATAATTTTCCTATGTTCTAAAAGATAAAAGAAATTTTTGAGACAAAGAAAAATATTTTTTTGCTTTTTTAATTAATTGTTGTGATTTAAAAACAATTTAAACTAAATTAAATTATAAAAAAAAAAATACTAAAACTAATTTTAAAATTCTGAAAATTTTTTGGAATTTAGATAATACTAACTTTAATCTAGGAAAAATAAAAAGAAGAAACTACAGTTAAAAATAAGCAGAATAATAAGCAAAGCAAAATAAGCCAAAAGAATTATAATACTACAAATACTAAACTAAACAAAGCTTCACAAGAAGCCATACCAAGCACAGATGGTAAGGGGTGTTGGGTCTGTGTCTGTTTGAGTTATCAACAGGGCAGGGGTTCGACCCCTACCAGTGGCATTTTCTGGTAAACCTTTTTTTATTGAATTTTCTTTTTGCAAAAACTTATAACAACTTAAATTAAAGACTTTTTATGAAATGAGTTTTGTAGAAAAGCTGTGATAAACTCAAAATGAGCTTATATGATCCAACAGTTAAGAGTTTTGAACTTAAGTGAGTTTATCAGTTAACACCAACAAACAACCATCACCACACCCAACTACTTATGAGCTTATAAGCTATCTGACAAGACCAAACAGCCATCTACAAACATAATTAAGCTAATGTACTAATTTAGACAGAAAAGAACTAGGGACAAAAGAGAATAAGCACACTTACTGAGAAAAAGCTAAACAAACAAACAACCTAATGGGGGTTGCCTTGGGCTTAAATTTAAGCTATCTAATGAAAAAAAAAATAAATGATAAAAGCTGATAATATGTAACACAAGCTAGAAAAGATTAAGAAGGAGCAAAAATCATGGATTTTAAACAAGAATTGAGGAATGAAACTGAGATAAAAAATGCAGGAACAAAGTGGTAACTGATGCAGGCCTACTGGATCTACTTAGGGTGGGTATTGTAGACCAAAAATAAGCTAGCAATTGGGCTTGATTCTACAAAGCAAGTTCAAAAGTATTAAGGCTATACTACAAACAGTTAACAAAACCAAGATTATAACCTATTCCTAAGCCTAACTGATCTAATTTTAGGGATAAAAAGGGAGTTGGGAGGCTGCTGATGTGCAGGCTCAAACAAGCAACCTAGCAGGCCTGATGTGGGGGTGTGTGCTACTGATGCAGCAGGGGGTGTTTGGAACCTGATGTGGCGCAAGTCAAAGTGGGGTAAAAGAGTATGAGTTTTGACTAGGAGAATTAAACACAGGTTAAGATTAAATCACAATCCTATTTGGCACTAATGAGACTCAAAACTAATGACTAAAAGGGGCATGTTTGGGGGTAAAAAGGCCTAAGGGGCTGTATTGAAGCTATCTAAAAAGCTATCTACTAATAAGCTAATCAAAGGAGTACATGCTAAAGCTAAGTAAGAACTTATCCTTATTAAGCTAGTGCAAACTAATTTACAAACTAAGGAAATCTAACCAGCTTACACTATCAATAAGCACATTCTGAATCCAGGGTGACCAAACAGCCCACATGGTCAACTTTGAGACAAGCTAAGACTGAGCAAAAATCAAAATAAAAATTCAGAAAAATAGGATTCAACTAGGAGAGCAAGAAAATAATGTTCCTACCAATTTTTAGTTACCAGAAGCTTATAATGAACTCATGAAAAATCCTAGACATAACTGATTTGAACACAAAACAAAAAAGAAATGCAGTTATGATGGGTGAGTTTAAGCAAGGACTTAAGTGATTGAATGAAAAAGCTAGGGGCTAAAGGCTTTTGAAATGTGAAAACAAGCTGACATAGATCATGAAAAAAGCAAAAACATTGGATTTTGAACAAGAAATAAAAGCTAGAAACTAAAATGAAAATCATGAGCTTAGACCGAAAGTAACTGATGCAGAAAACTAAATAGGTCAAACGGAGTGTTTTTGACTACCAAAGTTCTTAAACCTAATGTCGAGCAAGTGCACTAAACTATTCTTACTAACTCAGAACCTACAGATGCTAAATGTGAGCTTCTAAGAACTATCTTTGCTAACTAAAACATACTAAAAACAAATTGCTAAATTTCTACTTCTAAAAGCAGTTTTATGAGATGAGATTGAGAAGAATTATGTGAACGCTATGCAACCACTCGAATTTGCAGAAAAATGTTTCTAAACTAATGCCAGGATTAAACTAGAACAGATTCAAACTCAAGTTTTAACCAAAACAACCTATTCCAAGGGAGACCTTACTAAACCAAACACCCTTTAAAACCTTAACTGATGGGAATTTTTGAAAAAAAAAAAACAGATTGTGAAACTTGAACATGTAATAGAATGATTTGAAAGAAAAAAAACTATGTCTACCTACATATGTATAAATAAAAAGATAAATAAGCAAATGGCATAAGTAAAATAGGCTACAACTAAAATTTTTAAAGGAACTCAAACTTGCATTAATTTGAAAACTGAGTACATAAGAAAAATATTGAAGATTTAGACTAAAAATTAAAACCTAACTAACTGACTGCCCAACATTGGCTTACAATACATCTATTTATACTACTCAAATTAGGGTTTCTTGATTCTTGTCCACTGCCATGTGCTTCTTCAGTGAGAGGAATGCTGAGTTGGACACTTTTGTGCTTCCTTGCAATTGATTACAGCCCTTGGATTGATCTTTAAACATCCCAACCCTTAATTGTATTGTTGGCACCCTTTTGTGTTGTGGATGGATGACATGGCTGGTATCTCGTGACTTCTTCCTTGGATATGGAGAGATTGGAGCTTTTGAGGGGATGGGGAGGCGTGTTGCAGGTTGATGGCGTGGGGGAGGGAATGAGTATGCTGGGTAAAAGAGATGGGAGGTGGAAGATGAGGTGAGTCTCGTTACGTTTGACTGGTAGGTTGACCAAGGGTTTGGGATACGTTTTTATTAAAATGTATAAGGGTTAGAATGTTGGGCTGATGGTTGGGCTGGAGTGATAAGGTGGGGACTTGGGCTTGGTAGTGTTGGGTTAGGTTATGTTTGGATTGGGTGTTAAGTAAATAACATATGGGATCCGTTTGGTATTTGTAATTAACAAGGATCAATATGTAATTTCTGAAAACCAAAGGACTTAATCTGCCAAGTTTCCAAAGTTCACCAAAGGACCAATTATGCCAAGTCTTGATTTCCTAAAGTCCACTTTGTCATTTTTCTTCAAATTATAATTACCGGGGATCATTATTGCCAAATTGCCAAACTTGAGGGACCAAACTTGTTCATTTTTGAAAGTTTTTCACCCAAAGATCATTTTTGGTAACTTTTGATTTTTAAAGAATTGGCTTGACTTTTCTTTCAAAATAAACGCTCAGGGACTAGTTTTGACAACTTTTGAAAGATGGGGGACTGAAACTGCCAATTATGCAAACTTTGTTTGTTTTTTGTTTGTTTTTAATCATTTTGCATCTGAAACATATAAAACACGACCTTTGGGATATTTTCTGTATTTTGATGCATTTTTGAGTGTTTTTAAATGTTTTTGAAGTTCATATTTGACTAAAAATGATGAGTATTTACACACTCATCAGTCAGCCCGCTCCACAACCCGTTTCAGGGGGCGTTTTATTGTAACTATAAATACCCCTTCCCTAGCTTGGAATGGGTTGGACCTTCATATTCAATCTAATATATTACAAGTTCTCTCTCAAGGTTCCATCTCTTTCTCTCTTTAACTTCTCACTAGAAAACCTTACATTTAATCATCCTAAACACAATTCCAAACATGTTCTCATATTAGAGTATAATACAATTGGTATCAAGAGCCATGGTTCTATCCTAGGATTCGTGGTATGATCGAATTTATAGCTTGGTTTTGTGTGGTTGGATGATTCGAATTCTTTTAGAGGTTTTCTCACTTCATTGATCTCGTTAGGAGTTTTTATTGGCATTCTTCTTGTACTTTCTTGCTTAGGAGTAGTGTAGACACCTTGTATTGCCTTTGGTTTTATTATTTCGTCATCTTAGTGGATTTTGGATGAATTTCATGGCTTATTTCTTGGCAGCGAGTTGTCAATTCCATGTAGAGAGTTGACAGAATTTGTAGCGAGTTGGGAGTAGAGGTTTGGCACTTTGCTATTTTGGGATATAAAGCCAAATCGCTAGACAGTGACATTTTTGTCTTACTGTTCCAGCGAGTTGAGGTTACTGTTTCTAGCGAGTTGATGTTGGTAGCGAGTTGGTGTAGTTAGCGGTTTGATAAGTCTCAACGGGTTGAAGTTATTCCAGCGAGTTGATCAGGGTAGTGGTTTGATCAGTCTCAACGAGTTGGTATTCTCCAGCGCGTTGATCTCAATTAGCGAGTTGCCAATCCAGCGAGTTAAGGTGGTCAGCATAGCGAGTTGACTGGTCTAGCGAGTTGATATGTTATTAGCGCGTTGATGTGTTTCAGCGAGTTGATTTGACATCTTAGCGTGTTGGCAGTTTCAACGACTTGGGTAGTCTAGCAAGTTTGTACACCAGCGAGTTGACCATTTGTACTTTTAGCGAGTTGATTGTCTATTTAGTGCGTTGTTGTGTAGTGTTAGTAATTTGGTTCAGTGTCAATCGTGTGAATAGTGTGTTGTTACGACTTAAGTTGTTACGACTGTTTCAACTGTAACTTGACGTTGTGAGATAACTCTTACGACTTGACTTATTACGTGTTGAGAAGTTATAACTTGACCTGTTGCGACCATACACTGATTGCATTTTTGATCAAAACTTTGTTCTAAGACTTAATCAGTAACCACATCATGGCAAGCACATCTTCGGATGACATTCAAGCTGCTGGGTCGGATACCCGTCATCCTATGCTGGATAGAACCGACTATGAATCATGGTCACAAAGGATCCGTCTCTATTGTATGGGGAAGGAATATGGGGTTAACATTTTGAAATCTATTGATGAAGGACCCTTTCGAATGGGTGTCACTAGAGACACTGTTGCAGCTACTGAAGATCATGCTGCTGTAGTTGGTCCAAACAGACCTCACACCTACAATGATTTATCTGATGAAGAAAAGAAACGCTATGATGCCAACATCAGAGCATTGAACATTGTCATTCAAGGGCTTCCTAAGGACGTCTACAAACTCATCAACTATAACACAGAAGCTAAAGCTGTTTGGGATAATGTAAAAATGCTTCTTGCAGGGTCTGAGTTAACCAAAGAAGATCATGAGTCTCAGCTATATGATGAATTTGAGCACTTTAAAATGAATCTAGGTGAAAGCATCACTGACTATTACGTCAGATTTCACAAGCTGGTCAATGATATGAGGATCATCAAGATGACAATGTCCAACATTCAGCTTAACTCCAAATTCATGAATAACATGGCACCTAAATGGGACAGGTTTGTTACGGCTGTTAAACTCAACAAAGGTCTCAGGGATACTAATCATGAACAACTCTATGCATATCTCCAACAACATGAGAAACATGCTGCTTATGATCGGTTAATACGGGAAAAGCTCAATCCTTCAGCAACAAATGACTCTCTTGCATTTGTCTCAAATGTTCAGCAGGTTAATCAATCTTCAAATGATCAATCTCAAACACAACATCCTTCATCCAGGTCTACTACAACAATTGGTCAATCATCAATACCCTCACCATCTGCTTTAACCACCCATCTGGACTCTGGGTACTCCCACACTGACATGATGATTGATATTCTTTCCAACCAAGTTTCATTGCTGGTTCAACAATTCAGGGCAGCACTTCCATCTACTAATAACCAACTTCGAACTTCATCCAATCCTCGTAATCAGGCAGTCATAGAGGATGGTAGAGTTGTGGTGAAAAATGTGCAAGGAAGACAGAATTTGAATCAGAGAAATGCTGGTAGGGGGAATGGGACTTATAGAGTTGGAAATTCTCTTAAAGGACAAGCCAGGAAACCTAAGTGCTACAACTGTGGAGGAATGGGTCACATAGCTAGGAATTACACTCAACCAAAGCGTCCGCAAAACTCTGAGTACTTCAAAGACAAGATGTTGCTAATGCAGGCACAAGAGAATGGAACTGTTTTGGATGAAGAAGCCTTACTCTTTCTGGCTGGTGATGACGGGAATACATTTGATGCTGATGTAGATGATCAACCGGTTCAAGACTTAGCACTCAATGACCCGAACATCTTCCAAGTTGAAGACTGTGATGGATTGACTCAGATGTTGATGACGAACCCACAACTCAAACCATCTTCATGGCTAATCTGTCTGCAGCTGTCTCCTCTCCACAGAAGTCTGGCTCTCCCATCACATCTGCTATTTCTGAGGTACCAAACTCACATAATCTGAATAACCTTACCAATCCATAGGGGGTTTATGACTCGGTACAACTCAAGGATATTGACAACACAGATACCATTGAGATGGGAAATACCAATACTATCCCATATGAAAGGTATGTGAATGACAATGGACTGTCAGTTGTACCAAGTGATACACCTTCTGTTGACTTTAGTGAACATGAGCTGCATGAGCACACTATATACAACCCTGATGATTCCTTGTCTACTAGATTTAACATCCTTAAGGATCAGGTGACTATATACGAACAACGTGCTAAATTTGAACTTACTGAACGTGAGCAGAAAATGGAATGGCAAATGCGTGCTTACATATCTGAAAATAATTCCAAACAAGAAACATTGAAAAGGGAGTTATTATCTTTGAAAAAACAATTGGATCAAACTGTTAAACAAAAACAGGAGATTCAAAAGGGGTTAACCTCGCTCAAACGTGATTAAAAAGATAAAGAAACAAAACTTCTAAATGATTTCTCTAATCTTAAAACGTTGAAAAATAAACTGGAAGAAAAGTTGTACACGCAAGGCCAAACCATCCAATCTGCTCAAATGATGCATAATCATAGGAAATTAAGTGATGAATTTAGTGAACAGGATGTCTCTAAACCAAAAGCCAATTTCCTTAGAAATGGTATAGGTGCTCAACCTGCGTTATATGATGCAAACATTATGCTTGAGCCTAATCATGCTCTTCTTACGATCCTATGATGAGACTGATGAGATGGAATATAGAACTAGGGAAAAACTTGCTGAGCAATTAAAGGATCCCCTGTGCATTGCTAATAATATTGTATTTCACTATGATTATACTGCTGATAATCATTCAGCCATTTTTGTTCCTCAAAAGAAAATCCTCCCTGAGAAAGTGTTTTGGAATATTGACTTAGAGAAAATGAAAGCTGAAAGACTTGTGGGTAACACACGTACTATTTTTAAGATAGTTGACCCAACTATTTATCCTCTGAACACACCCAAGCACCTTGTACCATTTACTCTTCCCACACAGTGTAATACTCTAATTGGATTATATGTTCTATTTCAACTGTTTACTGATTTTGAGAAAATATGTAAAAAGAGAATTACACCAACGGTGTAATTCTTCCTATCCGGCCAAACTCTTCCTAACTTCTCTCTCAACTAGGGGCGATTTTTCTGCCTCCTCCACCCTAGCAAATCCGGCCAAACTCTTCCTATCCGTTTAGTTTTTTCATTAATCTTTCTTGGGATTACTGAATTAACAACAAAGAAACTGGTTTGTTAGGGTGGAGGATCGGATCTATTTTGTTCTATTCTTTATATCGTCCCTATTTATCAATAAACCCTAACCATCCTTTATCGGTTTTCATAATCCCTGCTAATCGTTTGATCTATCAAAGTTTGGCAGTTTTGTGAATCGTTCTTCTTAGGGTTTATAATCGAATTCAAAACACATTCATTCTTAAACGTTTATTCCAACAATTATCTGTTGGAATCTTTATCTAAGGTTTTGGGTCGACTTCTTATTCAGATCGCATATTAATTCTTTTTGTTTAGGTCGGTCCTAATTATACCCTATTTATAGGGTATTTTTTTGGTCGATTCTTTTGATATATTTGATTTGTGATCTGTTTGGTTTGGTGATCGCTTGCTGCTGCTATTCCTTCTTGTTTATTCGAAACCTTTTTTAGGGTTTGTGTATTCAGCTTGCAAGGTTGTGTTGGTTGGTTTCCTGGTGTGCTTAAACGTCAACAAACCTGTTCTAGGGTTTGTTTATGATTTTGCGATTGGATCATATCCCTTGTTTGGGGTTTGTATTACTGGAAGGTTGGAAGCTGGTTTTGTTTTGTGTATGGCTGTGGATTGATTCATAATGGTTGTGGGTATTGAGAGATGTTTGTCGTATGGTGTTTTTAGGGCTTGCTGCTGATTGCATCTTAATTCTTACTCGAAACCCTTACTATAGGGATTAGCGCGTGCAAGTTCGTGTGTTTGGGTTCCTGGTGCTGGAGCCTTGGTTTTGCTATTCGTTCATATCTTCTTGTGTGTCACTCGGATTTGTTGGAAGATTGGTTCAAGCTCGGATATGCTGGAGGTTGGGTCGCTTAGACCATGTTCATGCTTCAAATTCATTTGCTACGGAAGTCACTCTTATTAGGTTATTAGATTATGCTTTGCATAATACTAATAGAAGACGCAATTGGTTGAAGCTGGAAGTTCGCATGTTTATGATCTGGATCACTAGGATGACTATGAAGACTTCAATTTTATTTGAGTTGTGATGTATTGTATTTTTATTGCTAGTCATTGGTAGTTGTATTTAGATCTGATAGTTATAAGAATGGCATGTCATTCTTATATAGTGGTAGTGGTAGTGTCCCTAGGGACTTCGATGAGAGACTCACTCTCTTCCATTGTACTTAAACGTTTTTGATTAATGTATTTTACCGGGTGCAGGATTACTCCCCTTTACCCAAAAAAAAAAAAAAAAAGAATTACACCAACGGGGATTATTGAAGGGGAAAGGGGATTTGAGCAAAGAAAACGGTGTTACCTAACTGAAGTCATGCCATTTTTCAATCTTCTCAAAGAACATTTTGAGGGTCTTCAAAAAACAATTAATAATGATGTGACTGAAATGAAAAAGGTCTTCAAAGATGTGGAAAATGAGGGTAAACAATTGGCAATTGATCTTAAATATAGTGAAATTGACAGGAAAAACACTCTCATTATGAATGAAAATTTGATTGCTAATTGCATTGCAAAAAATGTATTCTACACTGTCACCGACTCTGCATTATCTGCTCGACAATTTCATGAAATGTCGGTTACTTTAAATGTCTTCCAGAACCGTGTGATTGAGCTTGAGGGGGAGAATTTTAAATTACATCAAAAAATTCAAAACGACGACCATGATAACATGGTCAGGCATTTCTCAAAACTAGAAGTTGATAATCTTAACTTACAACTAAAATATCAACATCTAGAAGAAAGCATAAAAATCTCAAATGCCAAGACATCTTTGGATGTTCCTGAATTCGACACATGTTTTGAATTAGCCAAAATGGATGAAGTAATTCATGCTCACTCAAACACGATTCGGAAGTTGAGGGCCCAAATTGCATAATTAAAGTCTAACATGGGCGACGTGACCAATACCAATCACCAAATGGCATTAGATTCTCACAGCTTTCAGAAACAAGGCATCATTAACGAATTAAAACATGAAAATGTGTGGCTTCATGCTGAAATGTCAAATGCTAAACAACGTTACAAAGAGTTATTTGAGTCTATTAAAATAACACGTGACCAAAACAATGAAAAAGTCACTTCTTTGTTAAACGAAATTGAGAATCTAAAGACTATGGTGAAAGGTAAAATGCCCGTCGTTTCATGTGACCGTGCGATTTCCAATGTTCATGTTTGTAAGAAATATGCGTGTGATGCCTTGAATGTTTCTCTTCCCCTTAGGAACGATAAGTTAGTTCACAACAACTATCTTAGACATCTTAAGGATTGCCTTGTCATACTTAGAGAAACCATTGAAGATAATAGGATAACTAAACCGCTGGATGATGTTGTTGTTTGTGCTTGCTTCCTCACTAATAGAGCTCAGGAATTATTAGAATACACTATAGGATCATGCCCCAAGAATGATATCAAGCAGGATAGGTTATTTGCATCACACTCTAATGGTAGCAACAAACATGTTACTTTTGATAAACCCCAAACAATGTCACAATCCAACACCATGATCACCGGTAAACAATTAGCAACTAAGCATACTAATGTTCCCATCATTGCTTCTACAGGAGTAAACGGTGTATTTAAAGCTAGCAAGTCACAGCCTAGGTGCAATACAAAGAATGATAGGGCTTTGACGGCTAAGAGTGCACTTATGAAGGAAGTAGAAGAATCCTCTAGGAACAATAAAGTTATGTTTAATGAAAGGAATCGAGTTGACTCAAACATTTGTGTTAACAATGATGTAATTAATTCGAATTCTGGTGCTATTTGTAAGACTTGTAACGAATGTTTATTTTTTGGGAATCATGATGCTTGTGTTGTGTCTTTCTTAAAATCCTCTATGCAATCTTCGGTTAAGAATGTTTTGAGTGCTAAACAAGTTAGGCGGGTCTGGAATAAAACGGGAAAGGTTTTCACTAATGTTGGTTATCAATGGAGGCCTACTGGAAGGAAATTCACCCTAGGAGAAAAGTGCCCCTCGACTAGGATCACTAACTCCAAGGTAGTGCCAATTAAGAAATGGAGACCTACTAGTAGAAGGTTCCCGGTAGAAGCACTTAGTACCACTCCTAGGTTTAGTGCATCAACTTGTAAAAATACCAACAGTATCTCCGTGACTTATGATAACCCAATGTTTATATGTGCTAACCAAACGGACCCCAAATGCTTGTGGGGCTCCAACTTTTTCAGTTATCCACCATTGTCTGCTTTCAAATGCAGGTCGTACAAATCGTCCTTTGGTATTTGGACTCAGGATGCTCAAAACATATGACCGGGGATCGGTCGCGGCTCAAAAATTTCGTGGAAAAGTTCATTGGTACGGTCAGATTCAGAAACGACCACTTTGGTGCAATAATGGGTTATGGTGACTACGTCTTTGGAGACAATGTGATATCCAGGGTGTACTACGTGGAGGGACTTGGGCATAATCTATTTTTTATGGGTCAATTTTGCGATTCAGATCTTGAAGTTGCCTTCAGAAAACATGCATGTTTTGTTAGAGAATTAGATGGTATAGACCTTCTCAAAGGCATTCGGGGCACTAATCTTTATACCATCTCAATTGAAGACATGATGCGGTCCTCTCCCATTTGCTTGCTCTCAAAGGCATCCAAGAACAAATCATGGCTGTGGCATCGTCGTTTAAACCACTTGAACTTCGGTACCATCAATTAACTTACCCGTAAGGATCTTGTTCGAGGTTTGCCCAGACTTAAGTATGAAAAGGGTCATCTATGCTCCGCGTGTCAAATGGGCAAGAGCAAAAAGCACACCCACAAACCCAAAACTGTCAATTCCATTATGGAAGTTCTACACACTCTTCACATGGATCTTTGTGGACCAATGATAGTTCAAAGTATCAATGGAAAGAAATATGTGCTAGTTATTGTTGATGACTTCTCTCGCTTCACATGGGTAAAGTTTTTGCGATCAAAGGATGAAACTTTGGAGATCATCATAAGACTCATCAAGAAATTGCAAGTTCGACTCAACAAAACTGTTAGGTTCATTCGCACTGACAATGGAACGGAGTTCGTGAACAAACAACTTACTCAATTTTACGAAAGTGTCAGCATTAGTCACCAAAAGAGCATTCCACGTACTCCTCAACAATATGGAGTTGTTGAAAGGCGTAACCGCACCTTGGTTGAAGCTGCTAGGGCTATGCTCATTTTTTCTAAAGCTCCCATGTTCCTTTGGGCAGAGGCTATTTCAACCGCTTGCTACACACAAAATCGATCCTTGATACATCCTCTCCATTGCAAGACACCGTATGAACTGGTTCATGGCAGAAAACCAGACCTTTCGTTCCTACGAGTATTTGGCGCTTTGTGTTATCCAATGAATGACAGTGAAGATCTTGGGAAACTCAAGGCCAAAGCAGATATTGGTTTCTTTGTTGGCTATGCTCCAGAACAAAAGAGGTTCCGAATCTACAACAAACGTACCAGAGACATAATGGAAACAATTCATGTGACATTCGATGAGCTGACTGAGCAACAGGCTCCTGGACAAGCAAGTCCTGGACCCGTACCAACTCTTTTGTCTCCTGGACCCATATGCTCCGGGCTTGTACATAATCCCACATCTGCTACTCCTTTTGTGCCTCCTACAAGTGAAGACTGGAAGAAACTGTTTGACCCAATGTTTGATGAATACTTTGAACCTCAAAATGTGGCTGCTTCTGAAGCTCCAGTCGTTCCACAACTGGCTGGCGCATCATATGTCCCACTCCACAATGCTGGACCATCCACATCGCTGTCATTAGATCCAGAAGCCCCCACTCTCAGTCACTCAGTTTCTACATCGAATGTTCACTTTTCATCTGTACGAAGAGAAGCACCTGTGGACAATTCTTTTGAAGTAATGACGAGCCGTTTGTAAACATCTTTGCTCCTGAATCCTCTAATGATGCAACATCCTCAGAAGAATCAAACACGGCGACCTCAATTCACTATGACCCCATGAGCATCTCGAGAAATGGACAAATGATCACCCAATTGACAACATCATTGGAAACCCTTCTCGTCCGGTATCAACCCGTAAAAAGCTTGCTACTGATGCATTATGGTGCTTTTTCAATTCCATCCTCTCCAAAGCTGAGCCCAAGGATTTCAAAGATGCAATGTCTAAACACTCATCAATTCACTATGGTAGAAGAGATTCATGAGTTTGATCGACTTGAAGTGTGGGAATTAGTACCACCTCCTGATTGTGCTATGATCATTGCTCTCAAGTGGATATTTAAAGTATAGCTTGATGAGCATGGAGATGTATTGAAGAACAAGGCAAGACTTGTAGCCAAAGGATACCGTCAAGAAGAAGGAATAGACTTTGAAGAATCTTTCGCACCTATTGCTAGAATTGAAGCCATAAGAATATTTCTTGCCAATGCTGCCAGTCAGAATATGGTGGTATATCAAATGGACGTTAAGACTGCATTTTTGAATGGCGATCTAAAGGAGGTGGTGTATGTTAGTCAACCTGAAGGATTTATGGATCCGGAATGTCCTAACCATGTCTATCTTTTGAAGAAGGCTCTTTATGGGCTTAAGCAAGCTCCTAGGGCATGGTATGATACTTTGTCAAAATTCCTTCTTGCCAATAAGTTTACCAAGGGTGCTGTTGATCCTACACTCTTTACCAGAAAAACAGGCAAAAACTAGCTTCATGTACAAATCTATGTTGATGATATCATATTTGCCTCCTCTGATCCTAAAGAGTGTGATCGTTTCTCCCAAGAGATGAGCTCTATGTTTCAGATGTCCATGATGGGACAAATGTCATTCTTTTTGGGCTTGCAAGTATCTCAAAATCCTAATGGCATATTTATCAACCAATCCAAGTATGCTAATGAAATCTTGAAGAAATTTGGATTCGAATCCTGTGACTCTGTTGATACTCCCATGATCGAAAGATCAAAACTCGATGTAGACAATGTTGGGATTCAGGTCGACTAAACCAAGTATCGGAGTATGATTGGCTCCTTAATGTACCTCACTGCTAGCAGACCGGACCTCCTTTTTGCCGTCTGCATGTGTGCTCGATATCAATCCAAACCAACCAAGAAGCACTTGGAAGCAGTCAAGCGGGTCTTTCAGTATCTTAAAGGAATAATCCATATGGGTCTCTGGTATCCTAAGGAGACCGCTATGGTGCTCACAGCGTATTCCGACGCTGACCATGCGGGATGTCAAGACACTCGTCGAAGCACATCTGGAGGTGCACAGTTTCTGGGTGATAAACTGGCTAGTCGGTCTTCAAAGAAATAGATGAGTACTTCGACCTCCTCCACAGAAGCTAAATACATTGCCATGTCATCTTGTTGTGCTCAAATCCTATGGATGAGATCACAACTTTCGGACTATGGTCTTGTGTTTAACAAGGTTCCCATGTACTGTGACAACAAAAGTGCTATAGCTCTCTGCTGCAACAATGTCCAGCACTCCAGATCCAAGCACATTGACATTCGACATCACTTCATCAGGGAACAAGTCGAGAAGGGGATTGTGGAACTTTACTTCGTGAGGACTGAGTTCCAGCTTGCTGATATCTTCACCAAATCACTACCTAGGGAACGATTTCAATTCATTCTCCCTCATCTTAGAATGAAGAGTCTCACGCCTGAGGATCTCAAAAGTCTTCAGGAAGATCAGGAAGAGTAAAGGGGTTGCTTCACATATCCTTTGTACATAGTTTATATCAAAAAGAAAATAGAAAAATATAAAACCTACAAAAACCATAAAAATCTGAAAAATCATAAAATCCAAAAATATTCTTCTCACGACATGTCTCATGTGTAATCAATATTATGTATGATTCTAGAAATGCCATTCAATGATGGCACGGAATCATACATATGTTTGAACACGAGTCTTTTTCCTTTACTCTAAATAATGTTTTTTTTAAACAAACATGTCGTTTCCCAAAAACTCCTTCAAAATGGTTTGCTATTACTTCAGATAGCAACCCGGTCTTAGTATTGGGGAAAGTTCGTCGCCAAAAAGACGACTGTTCCTAACAAAGGCATGAATTACTTTATATTTGTGCCTTTCCGATCTAATGTACGCTTAAGTGCATCATTTCTGGTAAAAGAAGAGAAGTCTTCTTTACATTTCAAATACATTTCCTTCAAAGATTCTTCAGGAAAGTATTTGCTCCAAACTTGGTGGTACCATGGTTTTTGAAGATCAAACAAAACTTGAAACTTTGTTTAAAAACTTTGCCACTCAATCGATGATAACGGATTAATCCTTTTTGCAAAATGATAAATTAAACATGCGTCATCGATTGAGGGGGAGAATAATTTCAAAAACCATATATCATCAAAACAAGATCTTTGTGCATATATACTGTGTATTAAGTGTGATTGTTATGTGTTAGTATATCAATTTTTCATGAGTTTCTTGTTAAACTCTAAATCATTTATAAACTCATCTTTTCCAACACATAACACACTCCCTCAAGGATTGAGGGGGAGCTGATGTATCATCTCAAAATCAGTCATTCTTAAATCTGACACATCTTTCCCCAAAATCTTTAAACTCATTTAAATCACTTGGGATCACAAATCTCAATTGGTTTGAAACTTTTGATCGGGGGAGAAAATGTGATTTAAATATGAAAAACTTATTAAAATGTGATGTTTTAAATCTAAATGTATGCTCTCCCCTATGTGCTAAACTCTTTTGTATATCAATGCACATATTGAGGGGGAGCAAATGGTTTGTGGAAAAAGGATCCTTGCATCTTATAAAATCGAGACTCAGACTTAACCTATGAATTGACGAAACAAAAACCGTCATCAATCGAAAGGACTTGTCCTGGCCGGGTAATAATTTCAAGCTGGTTTAACCAGTGATGTAAACGTGTCTCGAAGAGGACTTGTCTGAGTAGAGTGTACCGTTTCGAGAAACTCTTAGTAGTCTTGACCAGGCTGGGTAATAATTTCAAGGTAGTTTAACTAGTGATGTAAACGTGTCTCGAATCGGTCATGATTTCTAAGTGTGGATCAATTCAAAAGTGCATCTCTTCCCGACATGTGCAAATTTTCAAATCTAAACATATGAGCACATGTTAAGGGGGAGCATTTGAAAATGACAAAACTCTCAACGTGTTAACAAAATGTATTTCTCAATCATAAACACGTTGAGAGAATTTTCAATGATTTGATAAATGGTAACATAGGATAGTCTTGAAGTTATAAGGTGGCTAAGGTTAGGAAAACCGTCCTATGATCCGCCAAAGCCAGAGGGATCTACCCATAGACAATACCAAATAGATAGTATTAGAAAGTCCGTAGGTATGATTATGAAAAAAAAGGAGAAATGTGAGAATGGAGAAAGAAGGGGTTGAAGAATTAAAAAGAAATGAAATGAGAAATGGTGAAAAGAAACAGCCCTCTAATTATTCAACCTTAGGGCAGAAACCGGGTTCAATTCAAAATCTACTGATGGTTGCTAAGGCGACATCAGTATTGAAGACAAGACATCATGGACCCAGTGACGCACTGCACTAAACCTTCTAGCCACTCGAGTTCTCTTAAAAGAACTTGTTTCATTCTCACGGGGAACCGGTGTAATCTATCAACTTATCTCTTAGAGATGGTTGATATTGAAGCAGGAGACCTCTCCCTAATCTCCGCATAGGAAAACCAAATGCACTTATTGAGTCTAGAGCCTCAAGATGCATACAAAGATCTCATAGGAACACGTGCTATTTCTACCCTGGTTGTTCAACATTAAGGACACCAGTGGTAAACTTATGAGTCCTACGCAGATCTTAGCAATCTGCCAGAACATTTATGAGGGATGTTGCTTTTGTAACTCCCCGTGATTGAATGGAAATTCCTGCCAGGGTCAACATCAAGCAGCCCTGAAAGCAGGTCACTTAGGTAATTCCTTGTGGATTACGCTTAGTGGTCGCGATGGTTACAAACGGTCAACATTGGTGGAGTGATCTCCAGCGACTCACCCAATCGTTGATCTGCTTAGGTAGTTTGTGTAAATCCTTTCAGGGTTTGCCGATTGGGAACGGTCTTGGTAAAGGTTAGAAGGAGTCTTCACACTATGCTTTTGACGATCTCTAATTCCAAACCTATAAGCACCGGATGATTTGTTGCTAACTGTTTGCTTGCAGGAATTTCTGACGGTTGCAGTTAATTGCTGAAAAGATGTTGATCCATCACAACATGCTCACACTTTGACGTCACAATCTAAGAAATCATGATCATTAATTGGGCTTCATTTATGTTTCCACAACTCTGATGCTGAAGATCATGATCTGGAAAAGTGTGTGCATACCAACACAATGATGTTCATATCACATAGAGACGTTACTACTCAAAGATGACTTTCAGACACTCATTTGGATGATGAACTTGAAGTAATTTCCAAAGATCATTGATCACATTGAACAAGTCATTTAGAGTCTACCGCTTAATGCACAAAGATCTCAACAATGAAGAATCAAAAGGCTACGAGCTACAAAGATGTCTTCAAAGACTTGGATGCTATGATTCAATATTTATTTTCTGGGGTGACCTCCCATAGGGGGAGATTGTTAGGAATACGTTTATTCATATGAAGACTCGGTCACCTCGAGTATAGTTTAGTATGTTGCAGCTCGTAGTATTTATCATATTAGTTAGTACATAATTTAGAGTTAGTTAGTATTTGTGGAGTCGGGTCGGGTCTTTACCCACTGCCAGTCCGCTCCATAGCCCGTTTCAGGGGGCGTTTTATTGTAACTATAAATACTCCTTCCCTAGCTTGGAAGGGGTTGGACCTTCATATTCAATCTAATATATTACAAGTTCTCTCTCAAGGTTCCATCTCTTTCTCTCTCTAACTTCTCAATAGAAAAACTTACATTTAATCATCCTAAACACAATTCCATACATGTTCTCATATTAGAGTATAATACATTTTGCCTTCATCCCTAGTACTACCCTCCCTACTAACTAATCCCTGAGATTTCTTTCCCTATTCTCCTTCTCTATTAATTTCTCTGCCCCATCCCATGAGCCTGACTAAACTAGATTCTCCCCCTTACACATCCGACAATCAGGTTAAATCCCTATCTTTTTAGCCTATGTTTCAAATCTAACTAAGAGATGTGTGGCATAAATAACGACGCTTGTCAGATTTTGGTATGTCAAGTTATTTATGACATAACATAGTTGTGATTTTATCCCTTGTTGATTCATGATATCATGGTTGTCTAACCTATGTCATGTATTACGACTTCTCATCACCTACACTCTCTAGAAACACTAAGCCTCCTATTAAACCACTCACCCTATTGGGAACACGTATATAATATTAAGTCTCGGTCATTTAATATTCTGTAATAGGTTGCTTTAGTTAATTCTACTTAATGTTTATGTGAAATGGGTTACGTTTAAAAGTCCATCAAGGCTTAAAGACCACGCCAAGATGAATGGAAGGATCTAGGGATGTTGCCTTCGTCCTTGCCTATAAATAATAAGCTTATGTATTCATAACAATGGTTGGTTTATTTGATTTACTGGTGAAACTCTTGCACTTATATTTTTCTTGTCATATAAATTGTAACACCCCCAATTCAATGATGCAGCGGAATTCAAACTGGGTGTTACTCGACGGCACAATAGTCATAATAATAGAAAACGAACTCTAATTGAGTCGTTTTAAAAGATTTATCATTCAAATTATATAAATATCAGAGATTACAAAATGAGGTCCCAGATGGTTCCATGTTTACAAATTACATTAAATGAGTTTTCGAATGATAATAAAATTTATAGCCCTCTCGAATATACGTGCTCCTCCATGTTAGCCTCGAAATTATGGACCTGAAATACATGCTTAAAACTGTCAACACAAAGGTTGAGTGAAATTCATAGAGTTTATTAAATGGTTGAACACAATATGTTGGTAGTGTGAGTTAATTAGACTCACACCATATAACACCCCGTAAAATTTTCCTACGATTAACACGTTACCATAACATAGATTAACCATTTTTACAGGAACAAAATTTTTTTTTTATATTATGCATGACATATTATGTGAACCACTATGACATTTATGATTGACCATTTACCTAGGAACGATGCTTACACACAACCTTGATAGATTTAATATCGCGAATATATATATTTATATTTTAAACGTTAATAATTAAAACAATACGTTTCGTTCATTTAACGTACATTATTTATATCATTCCAGAGCCAACGAAAATTCCCGAGATTTCTCACTAATATTATTGGACCGTAACCCGACTCTCGAAACTCACAAATTGGGCCCTCGTGACCCAAAGGGCCACACTTAAACCCAAACAGCCAAACCAAACGGACTGTTTATTATTATTTTTTTTTGTTATGGGCCCAATCCAAGAAAACAGCCCACCAGCCAAGCAAGCCCAAGCGCCCCTTTTAATTATTTGTTTTCCTTTCTTTGTTTTCCAGTCGCGACCCACACCACAAAACACCCCTTTATCTCACGATTTTAACGAACAACACCAACGTGTTTTTACCCTACTCGTTCCACCTAGTGCCAGAGAAACATGAATGATAAAAGATACAACCATCTCCGCTCGTTTACTACCCTAAAAATGACCCAAGTAAACCTTGAAACTCACCCTTGGCATTTTCACCCAAACATGTCGCAAACTTTCTTACATGCCACCTAAACTCCCCAATCCCTACAAAACACCTATACATGTAATCTATCTTGTCAGGAATGTCAGGATCTACTTCTTACACATTCATTCCTTTGTAAACCCTCGATTGGTTAATTGAGAAGGCAACATGCAAATCCCTTGGTCTCCAACACTCAACTATGAGTTATCTACACTCTAACATGTCCTTATAAACATCCTCAAACAACCTCAGTTGAAACCACACACAAAAACGAACCAAAACATCAAAAATCTATTCGAATATATGAGAAAACGGGACAGAAAGATGGCGAGGAGTTCGAAGGGCTAGAGACAAGCTTAAGGAGCGTCTTTGTTCATCCTACATCCCTTCTTGGCCACAAGTCGACCCACAACCTCCATTTACACCCATTCGAACCATATCCTAAGTATTACGCCCCCTTATGAAGCAAAGTAAGCATACTCGACACCTATTTCATTTTTCATTTTATAACCTTTGGTTTGTCACGTCTTCCTTGTCATTTATTTTGAAATATAGCAAAGTAACATATATGTTTTATTCGACATTCTTTATGTTCAATAAGCTAACAATTGAGAGCCATAAAGTTTTAATTGTGATAATAACGATTTGGCATTAAGCTTGACACGTTTAGAAGTCATTTGGGCACATTCGAAATATTTTCAACACTTAGAATATTTTGAGACTTAGAATATTTTTAGCTATGAAACTATTTTATGAAATAAGTTGGAACGTTTACTTTGGTCTCGCCATTTAAAAATTCGACACATGACATGTCCATTTTATTACTCGAACCCATTGACCACATGACTAGCAATTAAGAAACATAAATAACTCGACATTATAAGGTCATTTGAGCTATTTTCGAAAGCCAAAGTGTTTGTACGAAACCAGTTTTTATAAAACCTTTAAAATTAATGTTTGGGCTTATTAGTCCGTTAAGCTTATCTTAAGCTTATTCGAATAACTGATCGTATAAGCTCAATGGTAATGTTTTTAGGACCCTAAGACAAGCCTAAGACCAGGCCCAAACCCCTCGTAAACCCAATGGATCACGAATTGTTAACGGGCTTTAAAATGGCTCGTTAAGGCCCATATAGTGAAATAAGTGAATTTTAAGCTAATAAGCAGTTTTGATAAATTGAATAAGCTGTTCTGAGCTTATTGAAGTAATAAAAATGATAAGTTTTGAGTTTGGTGAAATTTGGACCAAATTTGCAAATTTTATTAAACGAGGGACTAAAAGTATAAATTTTGGAAAGTAAGGGTCAAAACTGTAAATCTGATTTTCTGAGGTTAGAAACAGTAACTATTGAAACTTGGAGTTACTAAATGCAAATATTGATACTTTTTGGACTTGAATTGTAATAATCATTAACTTTGGACTAACGACGTTAAGTTTGACCGTTAGGGTTAAAAATGTAATTTTTGTAAAACTTAAAGGATTTTTTTTTCCGTAATATTATTTTATAAAAATAATATTAATGTTTTATATAAATGTAAGTGTATTTGATGTAAAAACTTGATAAGTTTAACTATTATACGTTATATAATTCGCAACTATAATTAATTTTTAACGATAACGACGTTACATTATTCGTTATTCTTTTGAACTATTATCGTGACGTCTACACGCGTTGACTTATTCTTGATGATTTTCTATCGCACATCGAGCATCGATCATTACACTCACAAGTTATATGTATATATAACTTTGTTCTTGAACTTCAAACATTTAAACGAACACGAGTTTTAATAACAAACTAAATGACTAATATTCACGATAAAACTAGACTTAGACTATCAACTAAAACATATCATATCTTTTAGGTTGTGTGTGAAGCCGTTGCCTTGCATCGTTGAGATTATGTTACTACCACTACCACTGCACTACTAAGGTGAGTTCTTAGCCCCATTTTTATAATTATTTTATAAATATTTTGGGGGAGATACATGCTCAACTACTGCTTTTACTTTCACAAGTATTTTAAACTTTCACATATTACTGCGAGTCATAGCCCCTACTCTTAATTGTTTTATAATGATTTATAAACATTTTTGGGGGAGATACATGCTCAACTACTGCTTTTACTTTCACAAGTATTTTAAACTTTCACATATTACTGTGAGTCATAGCCCCTACTCTTAATTGTTTTATAATGATTTATAAACATTTTTGGGGGAGATACATGCTTAACTATTGTTTTATACTTTTACAAGTACTCGTTAACTATTTACATATTACTATGATTTCATAGCCCACTCTTTAACTATTTTCCCGTGGGGGGATACATGCTTAAAACTCGAACACAAGTCTTTTTACCGGGTATTGAAATACCGTCAGGCCAATGTTATTTGCTTAAGTTACTATTGCCAAAAGTCCCTCGATCATGAACCTTAATCACTTGAAGGGTGAACGTAAATAAATGTGGATAGTACTATTAGTGGTTGACAATCCTCGTTTGGTTGTTAGAGAAAACACCAGGCGCACTTTATTGTTCTTATTATAGGTTATTGGCAAATACCTATCTTGAGGGCCTACTACTTACCGTCATAACTTGAGATTATGATTGGCTGTTAATCGTTGAGTATCATGAGCTTAAGGCAATAACAGGAACGTTGATTTAAACTTATTGATTTTATGTGATCACAATACATTCTTAACTTGTGATTCAAATCTCGTGTTGAATGGATTTATAAACAAACTACTATTTTGGTGTTGGCCCTGTGAAGGGCAACCCAACGAACTATTTTTGAGTGATAAGGAAATCACTCATTTTCTAATTAACAATTTAAACTATAAACTCTATGAACTCACCAACCTTTGTGTTGACACTTTTTAGCATGTGTTTATCTCAGGTAACTATACAAGAAGGAACTTGAAGGCACGGAGTGGGCTTGTAACCCGGCATGGGCTTAAATAAACATTTTGACATATTTTAAATAAACTTGTTGTTTAAATTATGAAACATCTTGATGTCTCGAATATTTGGTATTTTGAATGAATTAAACTTTAAAGCGTCACTTTTGTGTCGTTTTCTATGATTGTGACAAAGATCCTCGAAGTAACACCCAAAAAGTCTTCCGCTGACGTGACGATTTTGGGGGTGTTACACACCAATGGTTTTGAAAACAAAACATATATTATTACACTAAGCTCATGACACCAAAACGTTAACGGGTACCAATATCAATCGGTCGAGTTACCCCGGTAGGTACTTTACCGTCATACCTCTGTTTCAAATATTAGTGCATTTGTTTGAACGTGGTCAATACAAATGGGATTCGTCAATCCCAATAGGCCTATTCACAATACTCGCGCTCACTATTACTATTGATTAAATGGTTCTTGATAAGGGGTCTCGGATTGGCAAGGATGGTACTTAGTGACAATAAAACAATCAGGCAAGCATACAATTGAAAATCTTTATGTTCGGTTGAAATATAATAGCATGTATTCCTCCCCAAGTGTTTGTAAAATAATTAAGTAATGGAAAGTGGGGCATGAACTCACCTTAAGTTATGTAGTGAGAAATGAAAATGGTAGTCGAATCGTGAGGGTCTCTAAGAGCAACCTATAATAGAACGTTGCGACTTAGGTTTGGAGTAATGTCAAAGAATACGAAGAATTGCCTATATATGTCTTGTATATTGTTCATGATGTAGTACTTAGTATATAGTGTAAGTCTTTGAATAAAAGTGGTTTATGAAACATGTATAGTTTGTATATCTCTTAGTACTGTTCGGGCCGTCATAATTCAGAGGTCATGTAGTAAACGTCCGAGGAGCTAGGACACTTTAAGTCGTAAATCCAGCAACTCGTCGATCCGTTTACCCAAATGAAACCCCTTACATGAAGCTCCCTAGTGTTGTAGTATTTGATAGAAAATATATGTTTTTGATCTTTAAAAGTTACATGTCCGAATAGTTCAATAAACTTAGGAAAGTTTATTTCAAATGAAGATTGTTATTATCAATGAGTTTATTAAGCCTAGAATGGATAGTACTTGTAAAGTCTCATGGTCATTTGATGGAGTAGATCCAAATTGGTTGATTATGTTACAACTAATACTTTAGTTTATGTTTTCGACTTAGAAAGCCATAAGGTCTTTAGCCGTGGCTTTGCCGTGACTTTGGTCATTGCTACCATGGTCTTGAGACTCATCCTTGGCTTTAGCCATGGCTGTGGTCTCGGCTTTAAGGTCATTAGACCTCTTGGTTTTACTTAGTCATAACCATTACATAGTCATTTGGGGTATATTAAAAGGGCTGTTAAGAATTTGAAGAAAATATCATTCATTATGGGTTTTCTGGACCCGTGCACCCGGTTTTTGAAGAAAACATCGTTCTGGACAACTTTCGTGTTTTAACTTTTTGATGAAATGGAGCAAAAAAAGCCTCTTTTTGCGTATTTTAGTTCTGTCACCGAAACTTTTGGGATAGTTTTGCCGCATGGTTTTGGTAACTTCTATTAGCCATATCTTTTGACTCATATACTCATTTTAGGTGATTCAAATTGCTATGTTTTCCTTATTAAGTCCTCTACCACAGTATGTAATTGTCCAATATCATGTTTATACTATTTTGGTCGTATTTCTCAATATAAGTCACTAGTTTTCTTGTTTACTTAACATAAGTTACATATAGTTTCCATAGCTTGTTTTAATAGTTTTTATACATCATGAACATAACACAAAGACCATATATAGAATGAATGAAATATAATAAGCATGAAAATGATATTGAGCAAGAAAGTGTATTAGGGTTTCTTACAACTTTAGGCTTTCAAAAGAAAGGAAGTTAAGAATACGGATAGGACTTTGATTGAACTAGGATCTCTAGCTTCCAACTTCTCTAATCTCTTGACACCAACTTGTGACTACTTGAGAAGGCACTTGAAGTCTCTACAAGACACTTCTTGTGTGGATGGAAGATCACCAAAGGATGGAAGAAACAAGGACTTTGGATCAATCAAAGCTTTACAAGAGCTTTGGAATTGATATGGAACTTGTATTCTTGATCAATACTTGAAGTAGAGAGAAAATCATGAATGTGTTTGTGTTTGTGATGGTATGAACGAGCAAAGGGGGAGGGGAGGGTTATATAGGGCCTTGAGAAGGTGCTAGGAAGGTGACTAACCAAGCTTGTTAGCTAAGCCTTGCATATGTGAAGTAAACTTAACACTTAAGTCAACATATGTGTACAAGCTTGCTATGTAATCTTCCTTAAAGTATTGGTGACTCATAAAAACACCTAGTAGGCTGAAAATGATGAGGTTAGATTATATTGGTGATGTGTAGATATTATCTTATGTTTTACGGAGTCATTTATGTCCCGGTAATTGCTAACTGTAAGTTGTTAAGCCACAAAACGTAAAACCGGGTATCGTAAAAATATGAAACTTTTAGAAATGATTAAACTTGTCAATATACTCATATTTAACTTATAAAGATGAGTGACAAGTTTAATGGGTCGCGAAAATGATGATAACGCTGGAAACGTAGGTTTAAAACGCGTTAAATGTAAAACGTACGAAAGTTGTGTAAAATAGAGAAATGTAAAATGTAACTTTTCTAATATAATGATAATGAATTAAAATGGCCTATAACGTCTAGACTGGGCTCAGTCTAGTGTCGGTTGGTATTTAATGTCTTTTAGACATAAAACCGTAAGCCTAAAAATCGAGGAATGATTTATAAAATCAATGAATGATTTTTGGTCAAAGGAGGAGGGAAAATATGTTGAATTTTCCAAAAATATGAAAGCTTCTAAACATCTTAGAAAACGTGCTGCGGGTATAGGCTAAGGTTGCGGATAAGTAAAAGTGCTTAAAACGTAATTTTCTGTTTCGTACGGCACAGGGTCTATTTGGTAACATTTTACTTAATTATCAAAAATTCTCTAATTGATCATGAGTGTACTAAACATTAATCTGATGCGGGGAAAATTGGTGCAGTTGGTTTTCGTTATGCGCATGGTGTTTAAACGACGTTTAAACCAAACGTTTAGTTTCTTAATAACTTTTGCGAAAATGATCCGATGAGCGTCGAACTTTTATTTTATCATGGAAATAATTTATCTCATGAGAATATGAAATAAAAATTTCAGAAATGAATAGTGAAAGTGAATAGTAAAAATGAATAGTAAAAATTCAGGATTGGATAGTAACCTGAAAATGCGAATTGTTACATAAATCATCCAATCCTTATATCTATCTCATTCTTATCATTGCAATACTTGTGTTATCATAATATGGGAACCTAATAAGTGATATCAATCGCTAGAGGAAGGTGTTTCTTTGTTTCTCGTAATATTTTTGTTACTTTTTGTTTGTTTCTTGGTTTCTAACACATATTTGCTTACAAACTTGTGTTACAAATCGTCACAAACAAGAAAGTTTCAATCTTTTGCAAAAGTTTTTGGTTTTTTATAAGATTTGAATTGTACTTTTACCATTTTTCAAAAATTTTGAAATTTTTAAAAAAATTGTCAAGTTTGCAACTTTCCTTTAGATTTCATAGTTTTAAGGTTAGTTGTACAAGAATCTTGGATTAAAAACTTACGAGAATGGCAGCGGACCGCCGGCGTTGCGGGCGGGCCTGTTTTTCGGCCGAGGTGATTTGGCATAAATAAAGTAGACATTTTATTTAAAAGTAGTGATACATACCAGTTTTTTGGTTGTTTAAGTAGTCTATTGTCAACTGCGAGCATTTGAGGCGACACAATTATCCGTATGCACTCTGCCCTTTACTATGCTAGCAAGTACAATCTTGTTTGGACAAATTGTTCCGCACACCTTTATCTGATGGACACCCGCGCTTGGTAACTGTGAAAAAGAAAGCAACAACAAAATATAAGCAACATTTAATATAATTTGATACAAATGGATCGACCATCAGGCATTCCAAACACTCTCAAAAATACCTAACTGTATTTTGGTCCCCCATTTACACACGTTAAGCGAAACCACAACACTACATTTTGCACAAGGCAAGACATCTGAAACTCCGTAAAGTTGCTTATTTGATGCCTTAAAACATAATAAACAATTATAAGGGATCTGTGCTATTGCTTACCCCTCATCGGCAGTAAATGCTAGGTAAACCACTTGCTCGCTGTCGGTCACATTAATTTTGGATATGCCTCATCCTGCCATTTTTTTTAAATTCTGAATGTCGGCGACGATTGCTGCAACGCGTCGGGGTAGACCAGTTGTCATTTTGTTGATAATGTTGTCATTTCATTTGATGTCTTTCACTGCTTACGCTGGCTTCATATTGGGCTGCTGCAATAATATTAGTTCTGGAAAAACAGTATTTTTTTAATTGACACTTGAAAATTGAAGAATTTACTATCGTTGATTAAACAAATGTGACATATAATCAAGAGATTTACCTCATGTTTCGTTTGACACGGGTAGCTTGACCTGCTTGTGGTGTATGCTGAAGATTACCCGAAGCAGGCGGAGAGGAATCAATGCCATAGGGAGCACGTGTACTTGCATAAACCGTAAACTGCATATCCGTAATGGTATATTATTGGTACAATGATATTGCTGAAAGGAAATTATAGTGCAGAATTTGTTGTTTATACGGATGGTTTACTTCATTACACTGATTCAGTTATGTGGCTAATATAATATCAATAGACAACGATAACTATCAAAATATAGATGCGATAGAATTTACCAGAATGCACATATAATGAAGGCGGGCAATCTGATACATTCGTTCGATTGTATAGTTTCAGCACCTGCATACATCTTCAGAATAGGCTGATCTTGGACTGCTGGTGCGACCTACCACTCTAAAACCTGACAGTAACAAACTCATCAGCAAATAGTCGTCACGTTATAATTTTTTTCTCACAAACATTAGTGTAGATAAGTAACCTCTATTTCTTATAGATTATTTTACCTTAAGAATAAGTTGATCCAAATTTGTAATCGGCGATCAGATGCAGCTTGTGATACGCTGAAAGGAAAAGACCACAGGTGTATTGCTTAACAGTGATTTGAAAAACGTTTATCACAAAATGTAATAGCCATTGGTATTATGTACAACTGAGGCTCAGATAGATTAAGAATCGAGAAGGAGGATCCACCCGCCATGGCTGCAACCTTACCAAGTTACCCTGCCAACGTGCGAGTTTATACCTGAAGCCACGAAACCACAATGGCTGCAACCTACAGGTCGCCTGGCCAAGATACTGGATTCTGGAAGCAACATTTTTCAGTTATACAACTGCAAGCATCCATCATCATCGCCATAGTAATTCAGACATAGAAAAAAAAGGCCAACGTCAACGGGCAGAAACCCAAATGATAATTTAGCCCTGAGATCCGCGAATGTAGAGGGCATACTAGCTGCTTGCGATGGCTGCAACGTGTAAAAAGCTATAGCAGCCTTTTGAATGTCACATACGATAATGGTAGAATACATAACTGGGCTCAGATATGTAAATGAAATGAAGGTCTCAAAAACAATCTCATACGTTCCTACGTCAACATGGCTGCAAAGAAACCTGGTTGCATAGTAATAAATCATACTATGCCATCCAGTCATTGCCATGCCAGGTTACGGTAACAATTTCATCGACCCATCCGAATCTGCTAAACTCATAACAGTCATCACAGCCTGTTACCATTCCCGTATGTGTACATTACTATCTATTAATCTAAAAAAATGGAGCAGGGCTAAACTAAGCGGGCTGGGCCACGAAAAAAGGCTAAGAACATGGCCCGTATTTTTGGCAGGAAGAAAGGGTTGCAAACGGCGTCCTCTCAACGGGATTTAATATATACTTATAATATAATGGCATGGGATGCGATGCCCCCAAAAAAATGGCACCACAAAGACCAACACAAAGATTAAGAACCAAACAAACACTGAACAACCGTCGTGGCTACGTTAATGTAAACGGCCTGCCAAGATACGACCATTGACAATCGTCAAACAATTCCAGTAACATATCCTACAATAAAAAAAAACCCGTTTAGTCAATATACCTTTTATTCCAGCAACTTAACTTTGGACCATTTTGACATATTAGGCCAGCAACTTAATTTTATAATATTACTGTAATAAAATGTTTGATACATATTTACTAAGATTTGAGAAAAATATAACTTTTTTCAAATGTGTAAATATAAACCTACGACCTCAAGGCTTCTATTTGAGGTCCGATTAGCACCTTCAAACAAAAACGACACTTTTAAGTAAAGAAAACATGAACTTTAAATGGCTAGGACCATGGTTTTAAGTCATCATGCCTCTTCATGGTCCGCCATACAACATTGTGTTCTTTTATGTACTATCTCTTATTCTTTGATAACAACGATGAAAAAAATCTTTAATTTACATTCCTCCAGTAGGAACAATTGTTTTATCCAAAATCCTTGAGAAAATAAAATTCAGAATCTAAGACCATTTAAAAAAATGGAAAATAACTATAATCTATCTGATTCTAAGCATGAAAAAGTTGAAAAAATAGCTTACTATGTCAAAGCTTATATCCATATCGAACCTTGTAACATAAGGTATTAACCTGCACGCACGCACCAACAACAAACACAAATATAAAAAGTTATCAATTAGTTTACCAAAAAAAATGCATCATTGTTACCAAAAACCATAAATCTCAAATCTGCCAAAAAAAAATAATAATAAAATAAACCAAAAACCATAAAAAAATTACCTGGTATAATCGACTCTGAAACCCATTCATCTAAGAAACAACCATATTACCGACTTGTGTAAGACAATCATTCTCCCAGAAATCTTTCGGCACCAATAAAACACCAAAATCGAAACCCATGTGACCAGCTGTTAGCCATTCTTGAAGGCCAAAAGAAACCCATAAAAAAATCATGAAGTAACAATCACAATTATTGGTGATGATTACTCTGTGTGTGTGAGAAAAGAGTACCCCGGAAGATTCTAGCTATCTGTGTTTTATGTGTTATACTCTGTATTTTTTTCTTTTTTGTATATAAAGGAACTGGAGCAGGGCTAAACTAAGCAAGCTGGGCCATGAAAAAAGGCTAAAAGTTGGCCTGTATTTTTTGGCGGGAAAGTAGCGAGTAAAACGGTACCGTTTGCACGGGATTTAATATAAACTTATAATTTTGAGTGTGCTTTATTGAAAATCAAAAAGTTTGAAAAGTTAGAATTTCACAAAAAAAAAACCCTAACTTTCGAAAATTGTTGCAAAACCCTAACTTTTGAAAATTTTAAGTCTCCGTATTCGCAAACGTGGATTACTCGGTGTTTCTCTTTCTTGTATAAGATAGAGAACACTTCGACTCGTGATATACTCTCTAAATTATAAAATTTTGGTACCCATTTTCGAAAATTTTCAAAAGTTTCAAAATTATTTGAAAGTTTCGAAATCTTGACAAAGTTTCAAAATTCTTTCAAAGGTTGTAAATTCTTACAAATTTTCGAAAATACTTAAAAGTTTCAAAATTTTTATAAAATTTTCGAAATTTTTTTATCAAAACATTCGAGAATTTTTCTGTGACCTAAGTTACGAGAATTTTTGAAGCAGTCAAAATTTTTGAAAATTTTTTTAAGGGAAAAGTTTCAAGAATTTTTTAAAGGGAAAAGTTTCGAGAATTTTTAAAGGGAAAAGTTTCGAGAATCTTCTGAAGACTAAAGTTTTTTTTTGGGTAAAGGGGAGTAATCCTGCACCCAGGTAAAATATATTAACCAAAAACATTGACGTACAACGGATGAGTGTGAATCTCTCATCTCAGTCCCTTAGGACACTTACATGCAACCACTATATAAGAATGACATGCCATTCTTATAACTTACATAATAAACAGACAACCTATAATGACTATACTAGTGGAAATAAAATGAGAAAGCAACAACTCGTTCTCACAAGACAACACCAAAGCCATAATCATCATAGAACTTCCAAACACCTTCATAGTCCCACTAACATGCTTCAAAAAGACCAAGAGGAGGTACGGACCCTTCCCAATGGCTCAATGACACTCCACGAAGTCCCAAACACCAACATATGAACAAGCACAATAACCATTATTCAGAACCATACTAGTGTCTTCAAGGACTTGTACTTATAATCACCCACCATTCGTAATACAGACCATACCAAAACAGATAGATCAAGTACCACTAGGTCTAAATAATCAGGAATACAACTTCTAGGGTTTAAAACAAACCCTAACATCCATGTAAACCAGCAACATTGAACAAACATACAATTTTGAATAATAACAACACCAATGAATTTGAACGATGGTTAGGGTTTTAGAACAAAGATTCCTAAACTTGACTTCCAGCAACATAGCACAATCATCATAAGGTATAACGACCCTAACTTCCAGCAATGCCATCATATCATATACATGTCTAACGAGGCAACACATAGGGTCATCAATACCCTAACTAACAACACGACTTCAAATGCAACTGCAACAGTAGCATACGCAAAACCACATCAGTTGCATGAAGACGTCAATCCAATAGAAACCAAACCTAGGGTTACGAAACCCTAACTTACATAGTAAACTTCTAAACCGATCTACTGGGGTAAAATCAGAAACATAGTAGCAGCAGGCAACTCCACAAGCATATCGATCAACAGCAGACTTTCACTCTATTAAACCCGCGTCCAATTCACATAGAAAGCATAAATCATCATGAGATCCGTATAACAAACCCTACCAGGTTTGACTCGCATCCAGTAACAACCCTAATGAGGGGTTACATTCACCATTCATTATAAAAACCTAAAAGGTTTTATAAGACTATAAGCGCATAGCCACAACCCATAATCGAAACAAGTAAAAACCTAATAGGTTTTTTAATTGTTCAACGCATCCCAATACACATATACCATCGATCAAAACATCAAAACCCTAAAGGGTTTCATTAAATGATAAACACAGCAGCCACATGTATGTACATCACCATCAAGAATCGACTGATAAAGAAGAAACCCTAGAAAGGGTTCACATACCCAGAACATAAAATAATCATAAACGATCAGGAGGAAAATCAACAAACCACCCCCAACGAATTAGGGTTTCCTGATCGTCAAAGATGTAGCGATTAATGTAAAAAGAATAAAGAATAACGAGTCTCCCAGCTGCCACTACTAGAATAAAACACAACCTAAATCAATTGTATACTAGTTAACAAGGATCAGATCACTCATTAATAGGTAAAGATAAGAGATAGGCTATGAAAATTGAATGGAAAAACGATGGTGGTGGCGGCCAGAAATTGCCACACCTAGAGAGAATTTTAGGGTTTTGTAAGACTAAAGTTTCGAGAAGTGTGACTTGACCAAGTTTCGAGAAAGAACAAACTTCTATACCTTCTACAAGATCCAAATCAACACAAGAACTACAAAAATGCCTCAACCACTGTACTATAACTTCTACACTCAACAACAACAGTATCCTCAACAACAACAATATCATCAACAACAACAATTTCATCAACAACAACAATTTCATCAACATCACCTCATGATGCAACAACATCAAATCATACCTCAATACCTAATGCAACAACAACCCATGCAACAACTTAACCCCCTCCAAAACAACCTCATTGGTTTGATCAAATGTGCTAAGTAATCACTACTCAACAATCACGACATGAAGCAGGATCACTTGATACACCCCCTATGCTAACACCCGGAAACTATGTTCAATGGGCAAGTCAATTCTTAAGGTTCATTGAACTCAAGAAACCCCATGGAAAATACATGAGAAAGGTTATCCTTGAAGGTCCATTTCAGTGGCCAACTCAAACAATTGCTAAAGATGATACAAGACCTGAATCTGTGACTCTTGTCCCTAAGTCTAAACTTTCTACTGAACAAATACTTCATCATGAAGAAGAGGAATATGCTATGATTTATATTCTTCAAGGAATACCGAATACGATCTTTAGAACCGTTAATGCTCAGAAAACAGTTAAAGCTATGTGGGAACATGTTCATCTCTTAATGGAAGGCACTGAACTGAATCAAGAAGAAATGGAACTAAACTTTACATGGAATATAAAAACTTCATGATTGAACCCGGGGAGACACTTGAGTCTTACTACCACCGCTTCACTAACATAATCAATGATCAGGACAGACATGACATCAAGTTACCTAAGATTGCCGTCAATACAAAGTTTTTAAGTTGTCTTGGTCCGGATTGGCAGAAGTATGTGAAATTTGTTCGCCAAGCAAAAAATCTTCACAATGCACCATATGGTTTGTTGTATGACTATCTGAAGCATCATCAGTCTGAAGTTGGCAAAGATAGAGCTCTTCGAGGAAGCGATTCACCGCCTACATCCTCAAACTCCTTGGCTCTCGTTGCTCAATCTCACGTTGCTCCTCCTCTGATGTCAAACCATGCTTATGTCCAAGAACAAAACTACTTTAACTACCCTCATCAAAGCACCTCTCACCAACCATCTTCTTATGATTCACCAATTCAATCTCAATCAAATCAACTTGTTTGTTATGAGAACAATGATGCTGTGTACTAAACTAATACTTCAAATGATGATGACAATGAGGAATTCAATAACTTGAATCAAGGACTTGCACTCATTGCTCGAGCTTTCAGCAAATTCTCAAACAAGTCTAATAACCGTCTTCATACTTCATCAAACATAAGGAATCAAGCTATTGTTCAAGATGGACGAGTGGAGATACAGAATTGTAACTATGGAAGATCTGGTTCAGGTGGTTATATGGGAAATTCAGGAAATGAACAACAGTTTAACACTGCTGGGGGATATAGGAACAATGCTGGTGCTCCTCAGAAAAGGGTTAAAATTGTTGAAATTGGGAATTTTGACTCTGGAAATACTGTGGTGAGATGCTACAAATGCAATGGGAAAGGTCACTTGGCTACTGCATGTCCTAAACCAAGAACTCGAGGAAGAAAGTTTCATAAGCAAGCATTACTCCTAGCTCTTAAGGATGAAGCAGGTGGAACTTTCACTGAAAAGGAAAACAGCTTCATGGCCAATGCATTTTTTTATGATGATATGGAAGACTTGGAAGCTAATGCTGCTGTAATGCTTATGGCCAACATACAGGAACTCCACATGAGTGATTCAGGCCCAATGTATGACACTGATGGTCTGTCTCAGGTACATGATCCAAACATGTGCCTAATACATGAAATTGCTTCCCCGTCTGCATCTGCATCTGACAAGGAGCAAGTTGTTTAAAATAACTCAACTCCTCAAGCGGGTGAACAAATGAACATGGTTGTTACATTTGACGACGATGATCAAATTAACCCAGTTGTTTCATTTGATGATCAAATTGATGACTATAACAATGATTATGTTGAACAAAATGAAACTTTGTCTGATCCATATTTAGATCTCAAGACCTTACTTTTGACCACCCAATCCGATGGCCAGAAATGCAATGAACTAAATATGAAATTAAAAGCAAAAATTGCATTATTGACTAAGGACGTTGAGTGCTATAAATCATGATTAACAACTTTTGAAAACAAAGAAAAACGTGAAAAAAGTTTTGAAGCTGCGTTTCAAGAATATTATCACAAAGAACAAAATCTTCAGCATCAAATGAGGGAATTAGTTGCTTCAAACAGCAAATTGGTTTCTTAGTTGGAAAATGAAAAAAGTGAGCTCAAACAACAAGTTGAATAACTTAAGTCCGAGCTTTCAATAACAAAAACCGAGTTGTCAACTTGTCAAGCTGATTTTTCTGAACGTCAACTCAACTCAAAGAATTTCAAAATGTGTAGATTCTTTATATGGTCAAATTGTTGAATTTGAACGTCAACTCAAAGAATTTCAAAATGTTGTTTACAAAACTGAAAAAATCTGTCACTACCATTCAAAAGTTTACTTTGAAACCAAATCCTAACGGCGGCTTTGCTCTTGGTGACAACAAACCACATTTTCTTCACTCAGCACTCAAGGAAAATCCAAAAATATATAGTATTGAAAAAACTCTTGATGATTATGTTATACATGTTGTTGTGCATGATACTAAGGAAGAAGAAGAACTAGAAGACGAAAGTCGATAAAAAATGAGTCTTAAACAGTATTGTTTACCTTAGGATTGTTCAAAAGCCCCTCATATTTCTAAACCTTTGTTCCTCAAAAAGAAAAACCTGAGCAATCATGGTATGTAACAGAATCTTATACCTCATCTTCAAATATTGCTCCCGTTCAAACTGTAGCACAAATAAATGGTCCTTTACCATCTTCTGGTGAAATTACACCCTTACTTGTTGTCTTGTACTTCTGTATTTTGACTCGTTTATGGAAGACATCAAAATTTTGGAAAATGCAATTGAACTTAACTCAGAGATAAAAGTTGCCAATTTTCAATCTGCGTATGAAAGAGAAAAAAGAGAAATTTTTCAAAAACAATTTTTGCCATTTTTTCAACATTTGCGTCTTTGTGCTAAACGTTGGAAACAGGAACTCCAAAAAGAAGTCACATCCATGATAAGTGTTTTCAAAGCAAATGAAAATGCATTTTGACACAAAAGCAACGAAACAAGGTTTTACAAAATGAAGCTGATCGACTCTTGGAACAAATTCTTAATGCTGATATTATTTCTGTTATCATGTATGCTCTTTATGAATCTGGAACTTCTATAATTGTTGATGATCAAACTGCTGACAACAATTTGTCGAAACATGAAATTGAGACATTAAAACTAGAAAATGAAAGAATAAGTAAACACAATGATGATGTGCAAAGTAAACTTTCAAATGAGATTTTTCAACTCAATCAAAAGCGTCAATGGTGTCAAACTCAAAGTCTTGATTTTGAATTGCAATTGGAAAAACAAAATGATTCAAAGTATGTCAAACTGCAATGACAATGAGGTTTTCAAAAATCACCTTTTTAATTATAAAATGGAAATGGAGGAATTAAAAGTTGAAAACGCTGAATGGCAAAAAAACCGCGATGACATTGCTCATTTCAATAGAAGACTTGAGTCTTAAATTGTAACACCCCCATTTTTCACTAATCGCAGCGGATAAAGTGTTTGGGGTATTACTTCATAGAATCACAGATACAGTTATAGAAAATGACTCGAAAAGAGACGTTTTGGAAATTTAGTTAACATTCATAATTATCAGAGTTTTAATTATAAAAGATATACTTTTATTTTTGATGAGGTCCCAAAAATCTAAGTGTTAGGTTGGTTATGTTTGAATGATAACCATGAAAAGTCCTCTGAGTTCAGTACCTCCTTCTGCCGTGGGTCTATAGAAGTAATATACCTAGAATACATGCTTAAAAAGTCAACACTAGCTGTTGAGTGAGAATCATAGGTTTAGGGGTTAGTGAATACAAGTTCCCTGGGTTCAGTTGTTATACCCATTTGGGAAAATGCAAGTTTTGTGATAATTGTGATGCATGCACAATTATTAGGAGCTTAGTAGGTTACACTAAGCTCATGAATCACACCTTAACGATCTGGATCATGTGAGCTACAGACCTAACATAAGGGGATAGAAGGATAACTTGCAAAAGTTATACCTTGAGTGGATTCAAATATAGTACTTATTGGTACCACCTAGTGGGGTGTTAATATCAACGGGAGTTGTCAAACTCCAATAGATCTATCAACTATATTCACGTTCGCTTGGGTAAAACGTCCCAAACAATTAGATTCATGAATTTTGGTTATGTAGTGGTGGCTGTTAGTATACTCATGCAAATAACCAAAGAAAAAGACTTGTATTCGGTTTTAAGTAAAGCATTTAGCATGTATCCCCCTTACAGGGTTTATAAAGCATTTAAAGTGAAAGTTTAAAAAGATGTAAGGCTACGAAACTCACCTGGGTGTAGAGTAACTTAAGTGATGCAAATAGTGACTCGGGAACTAGACCGCCTTACTCACGTATCCTAGTGTGTTGTTGGTTTTGTATGTATGTCAAGCTTTATTTATCATGTTTATGTTTCTCAAGTTATTGTTTTTAGGTTTGTTAATGTTTTATATGTAACATAACACCGTTCAGGCCATTGTAATTCATAAGTATATGACTCCTCACATGAAGCTCCCTACTATTGTATTATGTTATCAACATAATACCGTTCGGGCCATCATAATTCAGAAGTTAATACTCCTCACACAAAGCTCCCTATTATTGAGTTATGTTGTTATTAGGGTTTAGTTATAATCATATCACCGTTCGGGCCATCATATCTCAGAAGTATATGCAATAATCGTTTGAGGAGTCAGGGCACTTTAATTTGTAAACCCAACAAACTCATCAAAAACGAAATATCCACATAGTACTCCTCGCATGAAGCTCCCTAGTATTGTGTTATGCTTATAATTTTATTTAGGTTTTATACTTATATGATATTTTCACTTTTTACCCTTATAGTTTATATATTTATGTTTTCTACCCTAAATTTATATTACTTATAAATAACTATCTATACTTGACACAACTAGTCCCTACACTTCTATATTTTATGTAACTAACCTAAGACTCCTAAGTTTTCTATATTTACCATTTTAGACCTTTAACTTTATACTATTTACGTTTTTAGTCCTTTTTAGTTTATACTTATGTTATTATCTATCCTAGGGTTTTAATATTATGCAAAACTAGTCCTTACTATTTATAACTTCTAGGAAATGTCAAAAACAGTCCATAGACTTTATAATTTCAAGAATTTACAATATATACCCTTATGCATGCAAAGTTTTGCAAAACTAGTCCTAATATGCATGTAACTTATATTTTATCTAGTAATTAAGTTTTCTAGCCTATGTTTTACTTATTTTAACTTATCTAGGTTATGTTTAACTAGTGTATGACCTAAGTTAATGACTTATAGCATGTTTGCAAGTATATGACTCGATCTAGAGTTTTAATACATAAACTAGCAAGTAAAATGGTTCAAGGCTCATGCAAAGGTATCTAAGCTATCTAAGGCATCCTAAATCTATCCTAAGACTATACTAAAGCTAAATTAACTAAATTTAAGACTTACTTGGCTAGGGAGGGCGGTTTACGTGGGTTAGAACTAGGGTTAGGGTTTTCTAGGGCTCGTACGACTTCAAACCACAACACAACACGACCAAGGCCTAGGTACTCATTCCTAATGGCTTATAACAACTTATTACTACAGAAATGTGAGGTAGAGAGGAGAGGGAGAGGTGTGAAGAAGAAATGAGGGGAGGGGAGGGTATTTATAGCCTCGATGAGGCGGTTTGGGGTGGTGCGAGGTGTTTAGGTATCACGTAGGGGGAGGGCTGAGCAAGCAAAGCTAGGAGGTGATGTGGTGAGGCTGGATGGTGATTAGGACTAGCTAGGAGGTATCTAGGGGGCTGACATAGGCTGATTGTGGTGAGGATGAGCCGTGGGAGGCGGTTTGGTGGTAGCAGCTTACAAGGAGGTGATGCACCTCCTTGCTTGGGTGCTTGGAGGTGCTTGTAAGCTGCTTAGGGTGATTAGGGGTGGTTTAGTGGTGGATTAGTGGTGGTTTAGGATGGATTAGTGGTGATTAGTGGTGGATTAGTCAAGTAGGTGATGCACCTACTTGTGTGTACGCTGAGAGGTGTTAGGGTGTGTGCTTGGGTATGACTATGGTGTTAGGGTGCTAGGTTGAGGTATTTAAGGTGCTTATGTTTAGGTTTTACTTGTTTTAGTTAAGTTTAGACCTAGTTTCTACTTATTAAGTGTTTAAGGTTTTACCTAAGGTTTAGTGCCTAAGTTAAGTTCCTAAGTGTGTTTAGTGACTAATCCTAAGACCTAAAGGTTTTATTCTAAGTGAGAGTAACTTATGGGAAAGGTTTGGGAATGTTTGACCTAATTTTGTAACCTAAATGACCTAAGTGGGTTTAGTGAAGACTAGGGTTTATCCTATGGTTTTGTGCCTAGGTTAGTGTCCTATGGGTATCTAATAACTATTCCTAAGTTATAAAAGGCTTATACTAAGTGGTAGTGACCTATGGGGAAGTTTTGGGAGGGTTTAGACCTAATTCTAGTTATCTATGACCTAGTTATGGTTTAGGGATTTGGGGGTTTGTATCTAAGTTCTAAAGGGTTTATTCTATAGCCTAATAGTCCTAATATATCATAATATTCCTAAGGAAACTCTTACTTAAGCCTTGAACACATTTATACTAGTTTAACTAAGCATATAAGCACATAATCCTACTTAAGTTTTAGTTTAGGGTTTATTAGGGTTTTGTGTTATGTTTAGTGTTTTAGATTGGTGAATTACTTATTATGGTGTTCTTATGATTTTATGCTTGACATACCTGGGGTTTATAGGATGTGTGTGTTGAGTTATTTGGCTTGTGTAGATACGTGAGCAGGTCTAGTGAGTCATGCAAGCAATAATGTATATAAAAAGCAAAATTTTACCTGGGAAATACCTACTTTAGGTATTTGTAATGGGAATGATTGTAATGGGTGTTTGTGGGTTGTTATAGTCTTACCTCCTTAGAGAAAATCTCGTCCCGAGATTTTGATGATTATAGGAGTAGGGGAGGGAATAAGTTGAGAAAGTAGAGAAAGAAGAGAATTATCGAGGAAAATGATGTGAAAACGGAGAAGATTTTGCACAAGCGGAGTAGGAATTGCTTGTACAGATACCAGATACTTAGGTTTTTATATCTCATTATTTGCAAATAAAGGTGTCCCAATATTTGAAAACAAGAGCGTATAAATTCTTAACCTATTTGACTTATAACTTTCTCATTAAAATGTAGGAACATCCTAGTTCATTTTAAGAGGATAGTCAAAATAAATCATCCTTAAGTAGTATCGATGGAAAATGAAGAGAGTTTCACCATATTTAAGCATATATGGTAAGGGAATATTTTAGAGACAAGTTTCAACTGATACGACAACTAGTTTTCATCTCAGTGAAGACAAGTTCTAGATACGGTAGAGGAATATTCTAGTCAAGGTAGAGACAAGTTCTAGTCATGATAGAGACAAGTTCTAGTCATGATAGAGACTAGTTCTAGTCATGATAGAGACAAGTTCTAGTCATGATAGAGAAGTTCTAAAGTTCTCTGGTTTAGTAACTTGTCACGTGGTAGATTCCCATGTTAAGACTAGAATGACGGACGTAGAAGATCTCATTTTTACAATTTCTTGTAAAGCGAGATTTAATATCATAGTCGAACATAATGAGGATTAAAGTTCGATGTAGATATTCTTACAAGTTCTAACTAATAGAAACTTGCATTATGACGAGAAATGCAAGTTCTAGCTAATAGAGCATTGCAGGATGAGGTAGGGAGAGAATATAGAGAGAAGAAAATAGAGTGTAAAATGACGGAGAATAAAAAAATGAAGGGAAGTGGAGTGAAGGATTTATGGGAGTGGAGTGGAGTGAGAAAGGAAAAAGGATGAAAGGGTAAAGTAGGGGAAATGGAAAAGGAAAAGAAGTTTGGAGTGGGTGGAGTGGGGAAAATGGAAAAGTATGCTTTTAATTTATGGAGTGGGAAAAAGGCGGGAAAATAGGATTTTAAATGGAAGAGTATGAGGAAGTGGGAGGAAAAGGATTTAAACGGTAGAAAGAGAGAAATGAAAAGATGAGATTAAACGGAAGAGTAAAAGTATAGGATACCTGAAGGAGAATATCCTAACGGAGTTTTATATTTACTAGATTTCTTTCCAGAGTTTTGTTTCCCCCCTAAGGTTCTTCTAGTTTTTCCTAACTAATCCTAATTTCTTAGGGTGAGGTGTTTGGTTCCATTGAGGTAGAGGGTTCTAAAGAGGGATTAGGTTCAAGTGTTTTCTTTCCTAAGGGTTGACTAGGTATATCCTTATTTTTAGATGTTGTTTCAGGTTTTCTCTTTTGTTTTAGGTTGTCTATTATTACCATTATTACTATTATTATGAGTATTACTATTCCTAGGGATTTGAAACTAGCTAGGGCACTATCCATAGTATCTCTTAAGTGAAATTTCCTAATGGGTATTCTAAAATTGTCAATTCCTATGGTATAATCTAAAATCCTCAAGTGTATAAGTATGGTTATCCTAAGGGCTAGGTATGGGTAATCTATGACCTAAATCTACTTATTCCTATGGGGTAAGTGTGTCTATCCTAAACTAGGGGTCTCAAGGCTTAGTGGCTTATCTAATCCTAAGTTTTTCCTAATCTATATTCTAATCATAATGTTTTCCTATTACGTCTAATCCTATGTCTATTGAGGTAGGGGTTTTGTTTTCTAATCCTAATGGTCTAAGGTTTTCTAATCCTAATGGTCTAAGGTTTTCTAATCCTAATGGTCTAAGGTTCTCTAATCCTAATGGTCTAAGGTTTTCTAATCCTAATTTTATATTTTCTAGGGTTATCCTAATGTTATTTCTAACCTCAAGTATGGAAATCCTAACTAAGGTTTTGGGGTTTACTAAAGGGGATTGGGGAAAACTAGCTCGGGTATCATAGTAATCTAGGGGAATAAAGAGCAGGAATATGCTTATATATGAGGATCATATATTTGCATATGGAATAGTTAGGGGTAGATCTCTAACTAGAACGAAGATAGCTTAAGAAAGCTATGGAAAGAAGTGAAGGTTTAGAGATAAGAGGAGAAAGAATTCAGATCTCTATGGTGAAGAATGAGGATTCTCACCATCGATAAGGGGAAAAAGAGTTGAAAAGGGTTAGAGTAAGAGAAATTTAAAACAGTTTAGAGATTCTATATACCTAAGACATCGGGGTGGGTTTCGTCAGATCCTAAAGGTAAGGGTTAAGGGTAGGTTATAGGTTTTCCTAGGGGTGTCCTAAGGTGAAAGGTAGTCCTAAGTCTAGTTATCTAATCTATCCTAATTGAGGGGTACCAGGTAGTTTCTAAATCCTAACTTATTTTATTTATTTCCTATTCTACTTATCCTAAAGGCTCTAACTATTCTAAGGCATATCTCCTAGGGTTATTTATCTACTTAGGGTTTTCTAAAGTTTTCTAATTTCCTAATTCAATATGTTAGTGTTTTCTAAGTTTTCCTCATCATTATCTATTATCTTTTCTAAAGTGCAAATCCTAAAGCGGGCAAAAGCTATTTTATGGTGATGTTTCATTTGGTTTTTTTGTATTTTAGCTATTTTAAAAGTGTTTTCTACTAAATTCTTTCTTAAACTACTATAGTCAGGTTGATTATCTAAGTTATTATTATTATGAACTTTTTCTATCTTCTCAAGGAGATCAAGAAAAATTTCATCTAAATTATTTAAAATCTCCTCTAATTGGTTTTCCTCATCTTCTAGAGTCAACCTAGAGGGTTTTTCTCCAATTTCATCTTTCCAAGATGGAATGGGAGGGTTCATTAAGGAAGGGGTAGGGTTTAAGGTATAGGGTTGCCTAAAGTCAAATCTAGGGGTATAGGTAGGGATAGGGTGTTTAGGTATATATGGTTCTCTCAGGAGAAAGAAACCATGGAGTTCTATTTTATGGGTAGGAAAAAGTGGATGTATAATATGGTTTAGGGGAGGTAGGGGTGATGTCTTAGCATAGAAATCTCTTATGTGTTTTAAATGAGGGTTATCTAAACTATTCCTAGAGTCTTCTAAGTTATAGGGTTTATGGGAATAATCTAGTACATTCGGAGAGGAAAGATCATTCTCCGGATGTGGACCAGATGAGATAGGGGTAGAGTAGAGGGGAGTAGACATAACAATATAATAAAGAAAATATTGTAAATCATTTAGCAGTTAAGCAGGCAATTATTATACTTACCTTTGCACATATGGTTATGGAGGATGGCAGAGGTACTGAGGACTTCCTAGGGTTTAGGAAAAATAGTTGTAGTTTAGGTTTTGACCTTTTTCTTTACAACTGAAGCTCTGATGCCAATCTGTAACACCCCATTTTTCGCTGATCGCAGCGGATAAAGTGTTTGGGGTAGTACTTCATAGAATCACAGATACAGTAATAGAAAACGACTTGAAAAGAGAAGTTTTGGAAATTTAGTTATCATTCATAATTATCAGAGTTTTAATTATAAAAGATATACTTTTATTTTTGATGAGGTCCCAAAAATCTAAGTGTTAGGTTGGTTGTGTTTGAATGATAACCATGAAAAGTCCTCCGAGTTCAGTACCTCCTTCTGCCATGGGTCCATAGAAGTAATATACCTAGAATACATGCTTAAAAAGTCAACACTAGGTGTTGAGTGAGAATCATAGGTTTAGGGGTTAGTGAATACAAGTTCCCTGGGTTCAGTTGTTACACCCATCTGGGAAAATGCAAGTTTTGTGATAATTGTGATGCATGCACAATTATCAGGAGTTTAGTAGGTTACACTAAGCTCATGAATCATACCTTAACGATCCGGGTCATGTGGGCTGCAGACCCAACATGAGGGGATATAAGGATAACTTGCCAAAGTTATACCTTGAGCGGATTCAAATATAGTACTTATTGGTACCACCTAGTAGGGTGTTAATACCAACGGGAGTTGTCAAACTCCAATAGATCTATCAACTATATTCGCGTTCGCTTGGGTAAAACGTCCCAAACGATTAGATTCATGATTTTTGGTTATGTAGTGGTGGCTGTTAGTTTACTCATGCAAACAACCAAAGAAAAAGACTTGTATTCGGTTTTAAGTAAAGCATTTAGCATGTATCCCCCTTACAGGGTTTATAAAGCAGTTAAAGTGAAAGTTTAAAAAGATGTAAGGCTACGAAACTCACCTGGGTGTAGAGTAATTTAAGTGATGCAAATAGTGACTCGGGAACTAGACCGCCTTACTCACGTATCCTAGTGTGTTGTTGGTTTTGTATGTATGTCAAGCTTTAGTTATCTTGTTTGTGTTTCTCAAGTTATTATTTTTAGGTTTGTTAATGTTTTATATATAACATAACACCGTTCTGGCCATTGTAATTCAGAAGTATATGACTCCTTACATGAAGCTTCCTACTATTGTATTATGTTATCAACATAATATCGTTCGGGCCATCATAATTCAGAAGTTAATACTCCTCACACAAAGCTCCCTATTACTGAGTTATGTTGTTATTAGGGTTTAGTTATAATCATATCACCGTTCGGGCCATCATATCTCAGAAGTATATGCAATAATCGTTCGAGGAGTCAGGGTACTTTAATTCGTAAACCCAACAAACTCGTCAAAAACAAAATATCCACATAGTACTCCTCGCATGAAGCTCCCTAGTATTGTGTTATGCTTCTAACTTTATTTAGGTTTTATACTTATATGATATTTTCACCTTTTACCCTTATAGTTTATATAATTACGTTTTCTACCCTAAATTTATATTACTTATAAAGAACTATCTATACTTGACACAACTCGTCTCTAGACTTCTATATTTTATATAACTAACCTAATGTAACACCCCCATTTTTCACTGATCGCAGCGGATAAAGTGTTTAGGGCATTACTCATGGAAACAAAGACAAGATAATAGAAAACGACTCGAAAAGAGACTTTTTTGAAAAAGGTTGTTATCATTCATTTATTCATCAGAGTTTTTACAGTAAAAGATGTACTTTTACCAAAAGAGAGGTACCTAAGATACGTTTTACGACACAAAATTGATGAATGATAACTATTCTGGACGTCCTCATGTCAGTGGTTCTCCGTGCCAGGGTTCCTATAGTGCCTAAATCCTAATTACCTAAGATAACATGCTCAAAAGTCAACACGTATGTTGAGTGAGAGTTATAGGTTTAAAAAGTTAAAGTATAAATACAAGTTCCACAGAGTTCAACTTAAACTTTATGTGTGGAAAAGTGTTAGTGTTAGAAAGAAGGTATATTGCACTAAGCTCATGAACCACACGTTAACAATTCGGGTCATGTGGTCTGCAAACCAAACCATGAGGGGATGGGAAGGATAACTTGTCAAAGTTAAACCTTCAGTTGGTTCAAATATAGTACTTATTGGTACCACCTAGTGGGGTGTTAATACCAACGGGAGTTGTCAAAATCCAATAGATCTATCAACTATATTTGCGTTCGCTTGTGTAAAACGTCCCAAACGATTAGGTTCATGAATTTTGGTTATGTAATGACGACTGTTAGTTTACTTATGCAATAACCAGAGCAAAGACTTGTATTTAGTTTTAAAGCATGTATCCCCATCACAGGGTTTGTAAACATTTAAAAAGCATTTAAAAGGGTGTGAGGCTATGAAAACTGACCTGAGTCTCTAGCTAATTATAGTAGGGGTTTAGACAACTCACTCACGTATCCTGGGGTAGTGCGGGTGTGCGTATGTCAAGTCTTAGTCTAGGTTTTCTTAACTAATTACTATTAGGTTTTTATATATAACATAACACCGTTCGGGCTATTGTAATTCAGAAGTATATGACTCCTCACATGAAGCTCCCTACCATTGTATTATGTGATCAGCATAATACCGTTCGGGCCATCATAATTCAGAAGTTAATACTCCTCACACAAAGTTCCCTATTAATGAGTTATGTTGTTATTAGCGTTTAGTCATAACATAACACCGTTCAGGCCATCATATCTCAGAAGTATATGCAATAATCGTTCGAGGAGTCAGGGCACTTTAATTCGTAAACCCAACAAACTCGTCAAAACGAAATATCCACATTGTACTCGCATTAAGCTCCCTAGTATTGTGTTATGCTTCTAACTTAAATAGGTTTTTATATTTTATCAAAATAGTCCATTTTTACGCTTTATATATATATATATATATATATATATATATATATATATATATACACACACACACACACACATAGTTCCTAGATTATACTAACTTCTATTATTTACTCTATTTACCCTTATATTTATACTATTTGCAGTTTTAGTCCTTTTAGTTTTATATTAGTTTTATTAGTTTATTTTAAGGTTTAATATATTGAAAATTTAGTCCTTACACCTATATCTTCTAGGAAATGTCAAAAACAGTCCCTAGACTTTATAGTTTCAGGAATTTACAATATATACCCTTATGCATGTAATATTTTGCAAAACTAGTCCTAAATGCATGTAATTCATAATTTAGCATGGCAATCTAGTTTCTAAGCTTATAACTAACTCATATAAGTTCAAATAAGTCACATAATGCAATTTATATTAAGTAAATAAGCTATAAAACACATAAGCATGCAATTCGACCTAAAACTAGGGCTACGAAAGGAAATAAGCATGCAATGGCTATCCTAGGTTTTCTAAGGCATCTAAAGTCTATCTATGTTCAATTCTAAGCATAATAGACATAAAGTAAAGGTTACCTAGGTTAGGGGAGGGCTTACAAGAGTTTTCTAGGATTTCTAGGGCTCGTACGACTTCAAACCACAACACAACGCGACCAAAGCTTTCTTGCTCAATTCCTACTGCTTCTAACAACTTAACACTACAGAAATGTGAGGTAGAGAGGGAAAGGAGAGGTGTGAAGAAGAATGAGAGGAGTAGGAGGGTATTTATAGGGTGCGTATTGGCGGTTTGGGTAAAAACGGGTGCCTAGGTGTAGTTCAAGGGGAGGGCTGAACAAGCATGGCTAGGAGAGGTGGTGGTAGGTCTAGTGGTGATGGGGATGAGCTATGGTAGCTAGGGGGCTGAGCTCTAGGCCGGTTGTGGTGGGAGGAAGCCGTGAGAGGCAGTTCGAAGAAAGGAGATGACAAGAAGGTGATGCACCTCCTAGCTTGGGTGCTTGGAGGTGCTAGGGTGCTAGCTTAGTTATATTAAGGTGCTAGGATGATTGCTTGTTCATATTAAGGTGCTTAAGTAATATAGTTTAGGTGTTTAAGTCTAATTTTTATCTAGTTTTGTTTTATGAGTGTTTAGGGTTTTATCTATGTTTTAGTATCTTAATTAAGGTCCTAATGATGTTTAGTAACTATTAGTAGCTTATACTAGGTGATGGTAGCTTATGGTAAAGTTTTAACCTAGTTTCGGGAAGTTATGACCTAATTAAGGTTTTGTGCTTAAATGACATGTACCTAAGTTTCTAGGGGTTGTACTATATCCTAAGGGTTCTAATATATCCTAAGGTATCTATTTTAACTTATATCTAAGTCCTAAGCACTTTTCATGTAAGTTCGGATAGGCAATTAGGGTTTTAAGACTAAGTGGAAACACATAGGTGCATTTACGGTTTTGTAGCAAGTATAGGGTATTATAATACTAGTTTTCTTAGTGAAAATACGTTTATTACCTTGACTTGACATACTGGGATGTTTACATCAAGTAAACATAGTAGTGGTTGGCATAGGTGGATACATGAGCTTGTCTAAGGGTTAGTTAGGTTATAATGATATATTAAAGCAAAAATTTAACTCGGGAAAATCCTATAGGCATTTCTAATCCTAGTGTGCTCTAATAAGGGCCTAAGTTAAGTTAGTAAGGCATTTCTAATCCTAGGGTGCTAGTGAGGGCCTAAGCTAAGTTAGTAATGTATTTCTAACCTAAGGGGAAGTTAGTGGTTTGTGATACCTAAGACTCCTAAGTTTTATATATTTACCATTTTAGACCTTTAACTTTATACTATTTACATTTTTAGTCCTTTTTAGTTTGTACTTATGTTATTATCTATCCTAGGGTTTTAATATTATGCAAAACTAGTCCTTACTATTTATAACTTCTAGGAAATGTCAAAAACAGTCCCCTAGACTTTATAATTTCAGGAATTTACAATATATACCCTTATACATGTAAAGTTTTGCAAAACTAGTCCTAATATGCATGTAACTTATATTTTATCTAGTAATTAAGTTTTCTAGCCTATGTTTTACTTATTTTAACTTATCTAGGTTATGTTTAACTAGTGTATGACCAAAATTAATGACTTATAGCATGTATACAAGAATATGACTCGATCTAGGGTTTTAATACGTAAACTAGCAAGTAAAATGGTTCAAGGCTCATGCAAAGGTATCTAAGCTATCTAAGGCATCCTAAATCTATCCTAAGACTATTCTAAAGCTAAATTAACTAAATGTAAGACTTACTTGGCTAGGGGGGGGGGTTTACGTGCGTTAGAACTAGGGTTAGGGTTTTCTAAGGCTTGAACGACTTCAAACCACAACAAACGCGACCAAGGCCTAGCTACTCATTCCTAATGGCTTCTAATAACTTAGCACTACAGAAATGTGAGGTAGAGAGGAGAGGGAGAGGTGTGAAGAAGAAATGAGGGGAGGGGAGGGTATTTATAGCCTTGATGAGGCGGTTTGGGGTGGTGTGAGGTGTTTAGGTGTCACAGAGGGGGAGGGCTGAGCAAGCAAAGCTAGGAGGTGATGTGGTGAGGCTAGGTGGTGATGAGGACGAGCTAGGAGGTAGCTAGGGGGCTGCCATAGGCCGGTTGTGGTGAGGATGAGTTGTGGGAGGCGGTTTGGTGGTAGCAGCTTTCAAGGAGGTGATGCACCTCCGTGCCTGGGTGCTTGGAGGTGCTTGTAAGCTGCTTAGGGTGCTTAGGGGTGGTTTAGGGTGATTAGTGGTGATTAGGGGTGGTTTAGTGGTGGATTAGTGGTGGTTTAGGGTGGATTTGTGGTGATTAGTGGTGGATTAGTCAAGTAGGTGATGCACCTACTTGTGTATGTGCTTAGAGGTGTTAGGGTGTGTTCTTGGGTATGACTAAGGTGTTAGGGTGCTAGGTTGAGGTGTTTAAGGTGCTTATGTTTAGGTTTTACTTGTTTTAGTTAAATTTAGACATAGTTTCTACTTATTAAGTGTTTAAGGTTTTACCTAAGGTTTAGTGCCTAAGTTAAGTTCCTAAGTGTGTTTAGCGACTAATCCTAAGACCTGAAGGGTTTATTCTAAGTGAGGGTAACTTATGGGAAAGGTTTGGGAAGGTTTGACCTAGTTTTGTAACCTAAATGACCTAAGTGGGTTTATTGAGAGACTAGGGTTTATCCTATGGTTTTGTGCCTAGGTTAGTGTCCTATAGGTATCTAATAACTATTCCTAAGTTCTAAAAGGCTTATACTAAGTGTTAGTGACCTATGGGGAAGTTTTGGGAAGGTTTAGACCTAATTCTAGTTATCTATGACCTAGTTATGGTTTAGGGCTTAGGGGGTTTGTATCTAAGTTCTAAAGGGTTTACTTTATAGCCTAATAGTCCTAATATATCCTAATATTCCTAAGGAAACTCTTACTTAAGCCTTGAACACATTTATACTAGTTTAACTAAGCATATAAGCACATAATCCTACTGAAGTTTTAGTTTAGGGTTTATTAGGGTTTTGTGTTATGTTTAGTGTTTTAGATTGGTGAATTACTTATTATGGTGTTTTTATGATTTTATGCTTGACATACCTGGGGTTTATAGGATGTGAGTGTTGAGTTATTTGGCTTGTGTAGATACGTGAGCAGGTCTAGTGAGTCATGCAAGTAATAATGCATATAAAAAGCAAAAATTTACCTGGGAACCTACTATAGGTATTTGTAATGGGAATGATAGTAATGGGTGTTTGTGGTTGTTATACAAATTCAAGATAAAAAACACAGCATCATTGAATTAAAAGAGAAAATTAAGCTACTTGAAAAAGGAAAGTTTGTAGACACAACTGTGATAGCACCAGGAATGTATCAATTGTATATAACACCAAAGAAAACTGACATTCAGAGCACTAATTTGCATGCTTCAACTTCTACAGGCATAGTCTCCACTACTAGCGTTAGCAGGTCAAAGCGTAAAAGTAAAAAGAAGAATAGGATTTTGCAACGTAAAATAGGATCACTAGAAGCCCAAGAAGTAGAAGATCAACTTAGGAGTTTGAATAAAAATCATGTTACATCTGATTTAGATACTAATTTGGCAAATTGTAATGAAACTATCAGTGTAACAAATGATGGACCTTTAAATGTTTTGAATGTTAATGCATCGGGTGTGTTTTGTCATAAAAGTATGTTGTCTGGTGATCATGCAAAATGTGTAGCTAATTCTCTTTTAACTCGTCATAAGAAACGTAAATCTAACATTCCGTCTAGGCCCACTACTGCTTCTAAGTCTGTATTAGGAAAACTGCCAGGTATAGTTTCTAAGACTGCCATAGTTAACCCCATAGTTGCAAAAAATAAAACTAAGAATATGCCCTCACCTAGCAAATTCACTAAGAAGAAAGCACGAACTAGTTGGATATGGCAACAACGGTTACAAAGAACACCTAACTTTAAATGGATTCCTAAAATGCTTAATGTGTGTGCTTCTAACTTGGAACCCACAACTTCTTTGGGTTCCACCCCTTACCATCATTCCATCTTCGTATTTTTCGTGTGATGCAGGTGGTTCAAACTGTTCTTTGGATTGTTGATAGCGGATGTACCCGGCACATGACAGGAAACCTCAAATTGTTTTTTTGGGTAAAAGAGTTAATTCACCTCGGCAAAATTCATTACACCAAAAACATTGAAGTACAATCCGTTGTACTTCAATATTTGTTTGGTTAATATATTTTACCAGGGTGCAGGATTACTCCCCTTTACCAAAAAAAAAACATTAAAGTACAAAGGATGAGGGTGTGTCCCGCATCTCAGTCCCGCAGGACACTTACATGCAAAAACAACAAACCAAACCAACTATATAAGAATGACATGCCATTCATGTAACTAACAAATAAAAACAAACTACCTACGACCAGTATTCAAGCGAATATCAAATTGATCATAAAATGCTTGCATTTTATCAAGTAGGACCACCTGATTATCATGTCCGTCATAGTAATCTTCCATATCATTTAGAAAGCCTCCACCCGGTAAAACCTCCGGCATTAAAACTTCATCATCATCCATGTCTTCCGAACATGATAATGGAGAATTATTTTCACTTGTAGAAGCATTATGAGACATAGAAAACTGCTCCCACAAACTCCCACTCGTACTTGGAATACCAACCGAACTTGCAATATTAGTAGAAACGTTACAAGGCTTCACTTTTTCCATACCTTCCTCCAACGATTCAGTAAATGGGCTGTTAGAAATCTCTTTATTAATTTGCAAATCAGAACCATCACCAACATCCTCCACGTTGGAAGAATAAGAAGCGAGATCAAGTACTTTATCCGCTTCCCATACTTTCTCCATATCACGCTTGAGTTCATCAATATTAATGTTATCTTTAAAATAACCATACTCGTTACAGGATTCAGATAACTCATTAATAGTCACCACAGGAGGAATAGAATTTGGTTGTTCATTAGGCTTTTCCTCATTAGTGACCTTATTAAAACTCGGCTTAGAAACAGGCCTATAAATGAAGTTAGACTTAGGTTTGAACAACCTAGACCCTTGTTGAGGTTTAGCAACCTTTTTCCCAGCCTTCTTATTGTGAACTTTCTCCTTAGCACATACATATTCATCATCTGACACCGGATCAACTTTCCGTTTCAAAGCTTGACATGCCTCTACCTCATGGCTGAAGATTTTGCAATGTGAACAGTGAGGAGGCCACCATTCATACTCAACATCAATGTATTCCATATAATAGCCCTTACCATTAGGTACAGGTATAGAAACTTCAATATATTCCAGAACATCATGAAAAACAGATAACTCAATGAGACATCGTGCATAAGGATAGCGACCCCAAGGGTTAATGCACATAGCATGCGTACCCTCATCCAATCGCATGAATCTTCCCACTTGTTAAGCAATCAATGTAATCCCAACTTCAGAATATACCACCTAAGGTACTTTGTGAAAACATACCCATACCGGTACCTTAGAAATAACCTCCTTTTCCAATTTAGAATTAGCCACCCAATTATGCAAGAAGATGGGTTTTGATCGAATGACCCAAGGACCCCCTTCTAACACCTTAAGCAGACCCTCTTGTAATGAGAATTGGAAAAAGAAAAAGCTACCATGTAGTATAACTCGCTGAAAACCAAACTTAGCCCAAGCATGCTTGACATAGTCTTCCACCAATGGAAACACTAATTGCTGATCAATAAAGTATCCGTATAACATATTTGAAATTTTTTTATACTCCCTCCATCCCATAATTATTGTCCACATTTGACTTTTTTAGTCTTTAGCTTTCAACTTTGACCGTAAATATTTTTCTTTGTGGTATATATTACTTGATGCAAAATATATAAACGGGTTGAGTTTTAAATGTATTTTCATTCGTATAATTTTTATCAAGTATTATATAACACAAATAAAAATATTTAAGGTCAAAGTGACAAAATAAAGACTTCAAAAGTCAAACGTGGACAATAATTATGGGACGGAGGTAGTACATATCATCAACAACTGTAATAGGGATAACAACTTTAGCACCAGAAGTACTACTCACATTTGTTGAAAAAGACTTTTGTACCTTTAGCTTATTAGCAATATTCGACGTGTCGTCAATAGGTGAACCAAGAGCAAAATCAACAAAACTTTCAACATCATGTCGTAAAGGTGGAGCTTTAGGTATTCCATTCCCATCTAGATCAGAAACACCATTACCAGAATGCCCTAACAATTCCACACGATCATCTAAATTCACACAAGCAGCAACAGGATTGCTACTTGTTTTACAACCTTCTACAACCAGCGTACCACCTGAATTAGCACTAGAAGATGCACCAGCAGGTACCGAAGAACCAGAACCCACCTCATTTAGAAGCAAAAAACTTCCTGTTTTACCCGTCAGACCTGTACACTTAAAGATTGACTTCAAAGGCTTGCCCTCGTTAACAATAACTTTTCCATCAATACTCTTAATCTTAGATGCCAAACCAGAAGTAGAAGAAGACTTATTCCTGTTAAGAAACCCTGATTCCATCTCTCTAAACCCACTTACTATGTAGTCGACTTACGGCAATAACAACCAATCGCACTTTTATTATAACAAACCTAGAATAGGTTACTTGCAAGAAGGAGGTTCCAAACCCTAAATTGTTAGTAAACTTTGTTTCAAAGTTCATCGCCACTGTCAGATTCAGGAATGGTCATTACGCTCTTATTTTGGGATATGGTGATTACGTCAGTGGAAACATCAAAATTAGTCGAGTCTATTATGTTGAAGGCCTTGGTCACAATCTCTTCTCTGTCGGTCAATTTTGTGATGGGGATTTGGAAGTAGCCTTTCGGGAGAAAACTTGCTTTGTTTGCGACATACAAGGAAATGATCTTATGTCAGGCTCTCGTACAACTAGTCTTTACATTATCTCAATGTCTGACATGATTGCTTCATCTCCTATACGTCTACTTTCCAAAGCAGAATCTACAAAATCGTGGTTATGGCACAAACGATTTTCTCATCTTAACTTCAAGACCATGACTGACCTTGCTCGTCACAAACTTGTTGATGGTCTTCCAAGGTTTCGTTACGCAAAAGATCACTTATGTCCAGCTTGTGAACAAGGAAAAAGTACTCGTGCACATTTCCCTTCTAAAACTAAACACAGTACTAATCATGTTCTTCAACTTCTTCACATGGATTTGTGTGGTCCCATGCGCGTTCAATCTATCAACGGGAAATGCTACGTCCTAGTAATTGCTGATGACTACTCAAGATAGACTTGGGTTTATTTTCTTCGAAGTAAAGTTCAACCTCCCTCCATGATCATCATCTTTCTCACAAAGATTCAAGTTCAACTTCGTAACACGGTCAGAAAACTTAGAACAGACAATGGAACTGAATTCAAGAATCTGACTCTTCGTACCTATTTTGAGAAAGTAGGAATTGAACATCAAACATCAATCGCAAGAAGTCCTGAACATAATGGAGTTGTCGAAAGACGCAACAGGACATTAGTGGAAGCCACAAGAACGATGCTCATCAATGCTCAATTACCAGATTACTTATGGGTTGAAGTCGTATGAACTGCATGTTACACAAAAAACCATTGTATGATGACAAAACGTCATAACAAAACTTCTTATGAACTTGTTCACAAATGTAAACCGACCATTAAATACTTTTATGTATTTGATGCTCTGTGTTACCCAGTTAGTGATCATGACAAATATTGACGATCTTGGAAAACTTAACGCAAAGGCTGACATCGGAATCTTCGTAGGATATTGTGAAAACACAAAAGGCTTTCGGATATGGAATCGTCGTGTAGAAACTAGAAGGGGGGTTGAATAGTTTCACTGTTTCTAATTACTTGTAAAAATATTTAGCCGCTTTTATGTCCGGTTAAGTTTCTTTTACAAACTTGTTAAATTTTACTAGTTATGTGATATCTTCTAAACTAGTAATGAAAGTAATATGCAAGTAAAATAAAGGGTAAAGAAAGAGCATAACCAAAGAGACGTCGAGATTTATAGTGGTTCTGCACGAAGCTCACTCTTCGTCCTACTTCACTCCCCGAGTACCACACTCGAGAGTTATCAATCACTATATCAACACACTCCTTCAGGCAGAGCAATCTGTACACAAGCTTACACCAAGTTTACCGACACTAAGCGGAATGTCGAGTTCTAATAGTAGCTAGAACCAATCTACTCCAAGGCCCACGTGGCTACTCGAACAAGCACACTTGTCCTACTTGGATCTACACACAATCCAAGCCTTCACACAAACGAACACTTGAATCCTTTCCGATTCAAGCCTTCACACTAACGACCACTTGAATCCTTTCCCGATTCAAGTCTTCACACACCGACTTCACTAAGTCCTAAATTACACACTAGAACTCCACTATGTTCTAGTCTTCACCAGACACCATACGTCAAATACAAGACCTATTCTTGTTACAACACTTCTTGGACCTTCACCTTTGTCCGAGTTCACTCTTACACATCCATCCTCGACTCACACACAAGTCAAAAATATTTACAATATTTACAAAGAGAAAATAGGAGGAAGATTAGAATCGTAACACTTGTTATGTTTGTGTATGGACTCTTATAACATCTCGATTCTTGACTACTTCGAGAGTTCTTCTCTTGCACTATGATATAGAGGAAGAGGAAATCACTTATAAACATATACCGACATGTTATATTGATCAAAGAAGGGAGAAAGAAAGAACGTAATGTTTTATGCTGAGAGGGATTCTTTTTTTGAGAAGGAATAGTTCAGTATTTATACACGCTAGGAGAGGAGGTGACGGTCCCTTAAACATGTGACGGTCCTTTATCACTAAGGGACCATCAGTCCATTTAAGGGACCGTCCCGACAGATGCTTCTCTTTATTTCCTGACGTGGTGAAAGTTTATCTGGTGAAGATTTATCTGTTTTTTTTTTGGGGGGGGGGGGGGGGAAATATAGCTGTTATAACATTCGAATTTGAATTTATTTTCTTTTTTTTTGGGTAAAAGAGTTTTTTCACCCTGGTAAAATGCATTACACCAAAAACATTCAAGTACAAAGGATGAGGGTGACTTCCCTCATCTCAGTCCCTTTAGACACTTACAAACAACCACTATAACAATTACAAACCATTCTTAAACTGACATGCACACCATGTGCAACTAAACAATGTAAACAAGCTAAACAAAGCAACCTACCAGCAAGAAACACAAAAGAAAACATAGATGATATGACATATAACTATTTCTTCTTACGTCCTTGCACCTTGAAATCTCTTGAAGAACCACTCTTGATCTTGGAATACTTCTCGATATCATCATAGTTCTCATAGACTTCATCAACTTCATCATCACTTACAGTACCCCTATCCTCAATAGGATCACATTTCATAATAGAACTCCTAACCACTTCATTTGTAACAGGATAAGAACAAGATGCCTTATCATTTACATTAGATAATGCAACTGAAGTAACAAAAGCTGAATAATCCTTATTCGTAGAAGCACCATCAGTGTTAGAACAATGCTCCCACAAACTTACAATAGAACTATGCAATGGTACCTTAGTAATACAGCCCGCACCAATGGTTTCCACATCTCCCAAAGAAGAATTAGCGTCCACTGTTCAAGCTGCTCATGTTGAGTCGATACCCTTTCCATAACCTTAAATGGACCAGAATCACTCTTTAACACATCATTAGATGTACTAAGTGACTTAGAGCTATCATTTGTAGGCTGAATAACACGATCAGCCCCCAAATCACGTTTTGAACCCTTACTTATCTTCTTGGTAGCCGGTTTAGAAACAGGTTGATACGAGAGTTTGGGCTTAGGTTTAAACCCCCAAGATCCTTTATTACCTTTGTCAATCGTTTTACCAGCCTTGTTAGAGTGAAGGTTACAATTAACCTCCTTATCTTTATTAGTCGAATCCGAACCCTTAGTAACCAACTTTCGTCTAAGAGGACAAGCATCATCATCGTGATTGAAACAAACACACTTAGAACACTAAGATGGCCACCATTCATACTCGACTTCAAGAACTTCCATGTAATGTCCCTTACCCTTAGGCAAAGGTAAGGGTAAGGGTAAGGGACATTACACAAAAATACCTTTTGTGAAAAATGTTTTGGCATACATAAAAATGTAAGTTTTGAAGAAAATAAAATCTTTGATCACTTTACTAATGTCGGTATGAAGTTTGTTCATACTTGAAGTGACATTGTAGTAGATACGTGGAAGAAACGTGTTTCCTCGATTAAAAACTTATTAACCGTAACTCTACGTAACATGTTTGTATATTTTTTGATTATCAAAACATTTGAAGACTGAATAACACAAATAACATTTTTGACGTTATTTGTATTAACAATCTCCCCCTTTTTGATGATTACAAAATATGAACTCATTTTAGGTAAACTTATGTGTTGATAAATTTTTAATGAGTTTCCGTTTACTTCTCCCCATTTTTGTAGAATCAAAAAGGCTTCGTCGATGTGAAGAGAGGAAAGAAATCGACGGAATACTAGCTCCCCCTAGCTTAGTGCTCCCCCTAGATGAGGGCATCGGGGAATCGAGCTATGGTGTTGTGCTACAAAAACAAGTTAAAGAGAAAGCAGATACACATATATAGATAATATAAAGGGTTCTGAAGATAAATAAGATAGATAGAAGGTGATAATGAAAGGGTGATATCAAATAGATATAGCATGAGTCAGATAAAGAATAGAAGAGAAATCTAAATTTTAGCTCGAATTGGGGACGGTCCGTTAAATTCTTGGATGGTCCTTTAGTGATAAGGGATTGCCAATCTAATAAAGGACCGCCGCCAGTAGGCGTCCTAGTTGACAGTTGTATTGTGATTTTAGTATTTTCTCATTTTTAAGGTTGATTAATTTAGTCCATTTTTAAGTCAACCATTATAAATAACACAACGTAAAGACATCATAATTCATCCATTCATAAGGCATAACAAGGCATACAAGATAAGAACCATACATATCTCCTAATCAACACATACTACAACAAATTATTTCTAGAAGATCCTAACTTCCTAGAACATGCTTAGCCCAAAAGATAGTCCTCTTGAATATTTTAACTAAACATGTGGAGATGATCAGTTTGAGGATGGAGGATTAGATGGTGGAACTGAAGGTGGCATGAAGGCAAGAGGAGTTGGTTGAACATTTGGTTGAGAGAGAAGAAACTCAATGTAACCAAGCATGTAGTGGAGATCATCTCTTAGGGAAGATATGAGATGGAAGTTATGATAACAACATGCACAACCGGTGGTGTGATTATGAACAAAGTTGTATTGGGGAGAATGTCTTATAATTGGAGATGGTGGTGGAGAGGATGGAGTGTAGTCCAGAGGCCCATTTGGTGATAGAGTAAGAGAGGTGTTCGGTGGTGGTAGATGTGTGCTTCTCGGAGGAGGAGACAAGTTTCCAAGATAGGTTGATAGATCTCCAAGGGATGTTGAGAGTATAGATGTCGTGGTATTTGGTGTACTTGGAGAGTTTGAAGTGGTGAATGATGGTGAAGACTCACTTACATATGGTGTGCAAGCACCCGAGCGAGAATGAGTGAGTAAGAGAGATGAATTTTTGATGAATGATGTGAATGGAGATGAGTTAAGTCTTGATGAGGTTGATGAAGTGCCTCTAATGGAGGGTGTTTTGAGATGTTCACCAGGTATTTTAGGAGATGAAGGTTGAGGTTGAGTGGTGTTTTCAAAGGTAAGATCAATGAATGGTGATTTTGGTAGTGTAAGAGTAATTTTGGGACTTCTTTTTCTGAGAGAATGATGAGGCGAAAAATGATCCATTTTTAGGGGGTCATTTAAGCCCGGAATTGAATTTATTTAATCAAATATTGCCCTAAATCGTTCCTTTTGTGATTTTAGGTACTTTTGGAGTGAATTCTGGATAAAAAAACATTTCGGACGTTTTTGGAGCGTAAAAGTGAAGAAAACGGCAAAGTATTAATTTTCCTTGCTGGGAACAGTACCTGACGGCGTCACAAGTTTCTTAATGATGGCGTCAAGAGGAAAAACAAAAGGTGACAAGTATGGAGTCCATGACGGTCCAGAACACTTTTGCACTAGGGCGTGACGGCGTCACCAAGGCCGTCATGATCCCTTAACACGTGACGGCCCAGAGGAGAAATGCTCTTGACGGCGTCAGATCTGGATCTAGGCAATCCGATTTTATTATGGGCGGCGGGTTGACGGCGTCAGAATTTTCTTCTTGACGCCGTCACCTTAGGAAATCTATATATAGTCTTTGTAATTTTCATTCATAAAGGAGGAGAATTTTAGGGACAACTTGAATAAACCCTAGCTCGACTTTTACAGTATTTTCAAGGGTTTTCACCCCTTGAAACCTTTCATGTTCAATTAAGATAAGTATCCTTTCAATTCATTCAATATGTGTATGTGTTGTTTGAATATATCTTACGCTTGTCTTGATTTTAATATGCTAGGCTAGATCTCTTGTGTGTTTGCTTAGATGTAATGAAACCTAGATGTTGATTATAGGTTGATTGCTTGTTTATAGTTGTAATGGATGAATGATTTCGATGTTAGGCTTAAGAAAACTGGCAGACTTCCATAGTGTAAGTTGCTTGAACGTCTTAAGAAACATGAACCAATGCGTACTAGGTTTTTACGGTTGCATTTAATGCATGAGCGAATTCTAGTGATCCCATGTTAGGAGTTTCTTGCAGGCTCGACATAGGAGTGAAGTAGGAGCTTATAGAGTTGGGGAAGTATGTACGCCACCCCACGATTGGTATTAAGGAATATAACCCGTCATCCATGCAATTGTAACAAACTATCAACCTGTAAAAGATATCTAGGGAGTAATGAAATCTAAGTAAACACAATTCTCCCATTTATTGTTCACACCACATTAGTAATTAGCTTTACTTACATTTTTGTTATTTTATTTTGATTGCATCTTTAGTTATTGGGTTAGTTGATTACCAACTAATTCCGCCCACTCTTCCAAAACCCAAGATTTTACTTGCTTTCCATAAAATATAAAAATACAAAAAGAATCATCCCTCACCTCTAGACCTAGTTTTTAGGCTTTCTAATCCTAGCGACACTATTCCTGAGTTGAACGATCAATCCCCCGGTACTTGTCACTATACTATACCACAATGATCAGGTACACTGCCTGGTGGGGGTTGTAAGCTTCTCGAGATCCCTCGAGAGGTAAAGCCTGGTGCAATTCCCACGCATCAAGATTTTGGCGCAGCAGCCCGGGGAATAGTTATTGTCTAGGTTAGGATTTATTTTTATTAGGTCTACTTGCTAGATTCCTTTCTAGTAAGATTTTATTTTTATTTTTTGGTTTTCTTTAGTCTATCTTATTTCTTCGTGTCTTTGTTCGTAATCTTTACCATCCGACATCATGGAAGGTGGTAACATCTTTGAACCCATCAACCCACCACAACAAGGCCACCCACAAAACCCACCACTAGCAAACCAACCTCTTAGGCCCCGAACCTAGCCACCAAGGCTATCGAAACACTATTGAGGTCACCCAAGGAGCCAATGTGTCCCCCTTGCGATCTGACACCATCCGGTTGGTGCAAAGCAGATGCGCATTCCATGGACTTCGTTCCAAAGATCCTAATCAACATCTCAAGGACTTCCTTAAAATCGTAGATTCTATAGACCTTGATGTTACAACTAGAGAGTCAACCCGATTACGCCTATTCCAATTCTCTCTACGTGATCAAGCTAGTCAATGGCTTGAACGTCTACCCACGGGATCCATCACCTCATGGGATGATCTCACCACTCGTTTCCCTGCTCAATTTTTCCCACCGGGGAGAACTACCAAGCTTAGAAATGATATTTTGATGTTCCAACAACGTCAAGGTGAAACTCTATATCAAGCATGGACTCGTTTCAAGGACTTACTCCAAAAAGTCCCTCATCATGGCATAGATCTTTGGCTCTAAGTCCAAATCTTCTATGACCATATCGATCTCTCCACAAGGCGAACCATTGACCAATCGGCCGGTGGCAAGCTACGTGATCTAAGTGCGGAAGAATCATGGGAACTCATAGAAGATCTTGCTCTCTATGACAACGAAAGTTGGAATGACCCCCGTGATTTGAACAAAACGGTCAAGGCAATATCTTTGCCTTCGAACAATTCTAGCACTCCCGACCGTAGGATCATGGAACTTGAGGACCATGTCAAGTTTCTCATGAAATCTTACGAAGCTCCTAAGCCTTCAAGCCAAGTGAACAAAATTACTTCTTCATGCGAATTATGTAGTGGTCCCCATGACACTCGTGATTGCGTGGAACTCCCCGAAACAGCTTTTGCGGACTACGCATCCTCGCGTACCGACGAAGCGGGTGATAAGTGGTACACTTTCAAACCCGAGCCAAACCCTTACGGTGATTCCTACAACCCTTCTTGGAAAAGTCACCCGAACCTCAGGTGGAAATAAAACCAAAACAATTCTTCCAATCCGTCTAATCGTTACCAACCAAACGGTCCACCCTCCAACCGTACTTTTAACAATAATCCTTCTAACAACTATGGTAGTACCAACAATCTTGAAGGATTGATGTCCAAGTTTATGGCATCTCAAGAAGCTCGCATATCTAAGTTTGAAGCCGATTTCAAACAAAACCAAAGCAAGATGACCACCAAAATTGACACATTGTTGAAAGTTCTCAATGACCGAGAAATGGGAGCACTCCCAAGCGACACGGTCAAGAATCCGAAACTAAACGTTAATTCCATATCATCAGTTTCGTCACCCACTTCTTGTCCGCAATACTACTCGGTTAAATCAATGAGCACATGATAACGCTCAAATTTAACATGTTTTTATAAGCGTTATTAGTGTTTTTGTGTATGTTATTTGGTTGTTTTTGTATGCTTTTGCCACTAAATCGTATCAAAGTATGTTTTTGTAGCATATGTAGCCAAATGTAGGAAAAATGGAGAAAAAGTGAAGAAAATGAAGTATACGCGATTACACGAAGATTCCCGAGCTCAAAAGTCCAATCTATGAAGTAATTCATATGAGAACCTAAGTTTTGTCATCTCAAAGTTCTAAGTTCAGAAGTTAATCAAATTTGGATAGTACATAAAGAACTACACAAGGAAAAGTCAAAGTCCAAAACTACCAGGAATTACCATCTGATCGGTTGGAGTGAAACCGATCGGATTGCCATAATGACTTTTCTCCATCCGATCAGTACCAACCCGCAACCGATCGGATGGGCACTACTGCATGTTTTTGCCAACTTTTGTGCACGAATCTTGGTCTTTTGTCCAATGGTTCTAGGCCCTTTTAGTGTCTTATTGTCCAAGTTCAAGCATTTAAGTTCCTATTTATTACCAAGAGTGTTGGACAAGCCTATAAGGACCTCAAAAGTGCATAACTCAAGACACCATTGAAGATACCATTAACTCTCATTACTACACACAATTATTATCATCTTCTAGCTCTCTAAGGAGGAAAGTTCGTGCTGAAAGAACCAGGAACTTTGGAGGACCAAGGTGTAACACCCCCAATTCATGGATGCAGCGGAATTCAAACTGGGTGTTACTCGATGGCACAATAGTCACAATAATAGAAAACGAACTCCAATTGAGTCGTTTTAAAAGATGTATCATTCAAATTATATAAATATCAGAGATTTCAAAATGAGGTCCCAATTGGTTCCATGTTTACAATGTATAATAAATGAGTTTTGAATGATAATAAAATTTATAGCCCTCTTGAGTATCCGTGTCCTTCCGTGCCATCCTTGATCGTCATGAACCTGAAATACATGCTTGAGAGGTCAACACAAAGGTTGAGTGATATTCATAGAGTTTGTTAAATCGATTGAACACAATATGTTGGTAGTGTGAGTTATAGGCTCACACCAATGTTTGGAAAACAAAACAGGTAGGCTACGTTATTATACGCCCGGAACATGTATTATACACTAAGCTTATGACACCAAAACGTTAACGTGTACCAATATCGATCGGCAGATTTATCCCGGTAGGTACTTTGCTAACATACCTAAATCTCAAATATTAGTGCATTTGTTTGAACTTAGTCAATACAAATGGGATTCGTCAATCCCAATAGCCCTATTCACAATATTCGCGCTCACTATTGCTAGTGACTAAATGGTTCATAATAAAGGATCTCGGTTTAGCAAGGCTGGTACTTAGTGATAATAAAACAATCAGGCAAGCATACAATTTAAAAACATTGTGCTCGGTTAAAAATAGCATGTATTCCCCCCAAGGGTTTGTAAAACAATTAAGTAATGGAAAGTGGGGCTATGAACTCACCTTAAGTAAGATAGCAAGTAATGAATGTAACGGTTGAATCATGAAGGTTTCTACGAGCAACCTATAATCGAATGTTGCGACTTAGGATCGGAGTAAAGAATATGAAGTAGTGCCTATATATATATATATATATCTTGCATTTAGTCCATGATATGGTATGATGTATATTGTAAGTCCTTGAAAGAAAAGATTCATGAAACATGTATGTTTTGTATATCGTTTACTACCGTTCGGGCCGACATAATTCAGAAGTCATGTTAGTAAGCGTTCGAGGAGCCAGGACACTTTAACTCGTAAATCCACAACTCAACTCGACGGCTTACATAATGAACTCCTCACATGAGGCTCCCTACTATTGTAGTAGTTGATGAAATATATAGATATAAGTTTTGATCCGAAAGGTTACATGTCCGATATTTGAATAAACTTAGGAAAGTTTATTAGTACATGAAGATTGTTATTAGGGTATGTTTCATAAGTTTTGTATGACCATTTTCTCTTGGTAATATCTCATGGTTCCCTTTTAAGTGAAGTAGATCCAAATTGCTTGTTCAAGTTCTCGTCAACTCTTTGTTTCATGTTTACGCCTATGAAAGTTGGTATGGTCATTTCGTCATGGCCTAGCCATGACCTTTGGTCCTTGTTTCAAGGTCATGAGACACAACCTTGGCTCTAGCCATGGTTGTGGTCTTGATTATAGGTCATAAGACCTCTTGTTCCTTTTAAAGTATAACCATAATATAGTGACTTTCGCCTAAAAATGGGCTGTTTAGAATTTGAAAAATTTTATCACTCGGAAAGCGTTTTTAGGTCTCGAGCTTCTTTTTTCCTGAACGAAAACGTCGTTCCGGACAACTTTCGTGTTTTAACTTTTTGATGAATCGGACCAGAAGTGGGACTTTCAAAACCCAAATTTGATCAGAATGGTATTTGGCAGTTTGCCGCAAAGTTTTGGTAACTTTAAATGGGCGTAACTTTTGACTCGTATACTCGTTTTAGGTGGTTCAAATTGCTATGGTTTCCTTGTTAAGTCCTCTACTGTAATATGTAATGATCCAACATCATATTTTTACCATTTTGATCAGGTCTTACCAAGAAAGTCACTAGTTTACTTGTTTTAGTAACTTGTTGTAACAATCAATAACAATAACTTGTTTTGCTCACTTTTATACATCATGGACATAACTACAAGACATAATATAGCAAGAATAACATGTAAATAACATGAACATGATTAATTAACAAGAAGCAAGTTAGGGTTTGGCTCACAACTTTTGGCTTTCAAAGATGAAAGGAAGTTAACATGTAAGGATAGGACTTTGATAGACTTGCTTCAACCCACTTCACTTCATGCAATCTTTCTACTCTTGTAATCTTGAAAGAGAGATGATGAAAATTGAGGTGACTTGAGTGGATTCAAACTCAAGAGAAATCACTAAAGTTTCTAAGGATTTGAAGTAGTTTTGATGAATCAAAACTAAACTAGGGTTTATGTATGGATATTGCACTTGATTTCTTGGATGGAACTTGAAGTAAATGAGCTAAGGATGAGATGATGGTGTGTTTTTATGTGTGTGGGTCGTTGGAATGACCAAGAAGGGGAAGAGAAGGCTTAAATAAGGTCTTGAGGAGGTTAGAACCTTGACTAGTCAACACTTGCTCACCAAGTTAAACACGTGTTCACATCTTAAGGCTTAAAGCATGGGATTAAGCCACATAGGGGCTGAATCCCCCCCCTAAGTCGGTTTGCCAAGCTTGGGGAGCAAGGGTGGACTTTTGATGATATTATCCAAGTTATTGAGTTAGTTTTGGCTCCGTAAAATGCTAACCGTAAATGGTTAAGCCACGAAACGTAAAACCGGGTATCGTAAAAATACGAAACTTGGAAGAATGGTTAAACATGTCAAAATACTCCATAATAAAATATAAAATGAGTGGTAAGTTCCATTTGGGTGGTAAAACCCGGCTAAAAACTGGAAACACGGGTCTAAAACGCGTAATACGTAAAACGTACGAATATTGCGTAAAATTGAGAAAAGAAAAATGTTACTTTTCTAATAGGATAATATTGATTTAAAATGACTTATAATGTCTAGACTGGGCTCAGTCTAGTGTCGGTTGGTATTAAATGTCTTTTAGACATCAAACCGTAAGCCTAAAAATAACGAAATGACTTATAACATCAAGGGATGATTTTTGGTCAATGGAGGAGGGAAAAAATATGTTGACATTTTCTAATAAGTTGAAAACTCAAATCGTCTTAGAAATGCGTTTTGTGGTCTAACGGTTAATCGCCCATATGGTTAAGCGTGCTCATGCGAGAGTAGTACAGGCTTGGGTGACCTGCCGGGAAGTCTTTGGTCATGTTTTTCTCAGTCACGATTAATTCTCAAATAAATCATGAGTGTGTCAAACATTTTTCTGATGTGGGGTCACCTGACGGGGTTGAATTTCGTTGTGCGTAGAATTTCTGATTGACGTTTTACCCTAAAACGTGTAATTACGTGTAATTCCTTAATAACTTTCAAGAAAATGATCTGACGAATGTCAAACATTTAATTTTCCATGGAAATGATTTATCACTTGATAATATCAAATAAAAATCAACTTTCGGGAAAGTTTCGGGAAAAATGAATAGTAAAAGTGAATAGTGAAATTTTCCGGGAAAAGTAATTAATCTGAAAATGTGAATTGTTACAGTCTCTACCCCTTACGGGGAACTTCGTCTCGAAGTTCTATGTGTGTCATATGTTGGAGTGGTGTCGATGAAGAGATGTGGTTACTTATGAGGACTGAAGTCTGGGATTACCGGTGATGTAGTTTGATTTGTCATTTCAGTGTATGGTGTAGGATGAGGCTTACTTTTATATAGGAAAGGTATGGTAATAGTCGAATATCAAAGGAAATTGATATAGCAGTCGAATATTAATAGGAATTGATATAGTAGTTGAATATCAAAATAGAACTTGATATAGTTGTCAAGTATTAATAGCAATTGATATAAGAATCGAATCATGGAATAAGCGTTGAACATGTGGTTGGACCAAGTCCTGTTTGAATTGTACGGCTGCCCATGCATATGGCTACATGGCTTCACAATGAGTTCGGTATGACTGCCCATGCACATGGCTATATGGCTTCGCAATGAGTTTGTTTGTTATTGCACTATCATTATGAAAACCAAAATGTAAACCTCGTACTAATGGAAATTGGGATAGTCGTTGCAATCATAGCCTAGTAGGTAATCTGTTGTTGTACCTAGTGTTTATGTCATGTTTTGAAGCGATGTCGGTGAAAAGATAGGATTTCTTGTGGCGAATATAATGTAGGTATCATGCCATACCCGAGCAATGTAATGTAGGTATCATGCCATACCCGAGCAATGTAATGTAGGTTGACTTCATACTTATGTTATTTTGGATACAAATAAGCCCACTAGTTTATAATTCTTTATTTACATAGAGAGGCATCCCAAACAATGTAAATACGGAAATATAAACTTATGGTTCGGTGATTTACAATTTCTTTATTTAAATGAAAAGGCATCCCAATTCATTCAAATAATTATAAATCATCCTACTTAATAATTCCCAACACAACATTCATACTTAGCCGGTGAGTTACAAGGTAGTGTATTACGAGATGATACTGGTGTTCCAAAAGTACAAGATGAATATTCAATCTTGTAAAGCTGATGAGGGTACTTGTAATGTAACTAAGGATGATTTGAGCTTTAAAAGTGCATCAAGATCTGTTAATGAGTTTGTGTTTGCCACGGTTGTGAAGGTAATGTTGTGATATGTTGATGAACAAAAGTGTGTAGTGTATGCTTAACATTAATATTCTTAAGAGATTTTAAAAGTTTATGATGGAATGGTATCCTTAGGACCTAAACAGGATAGTACTCCTACAGGATGAAAAGAATAATTGATAACTATCCCAAGATAGTAGTTCGGATTATCTCATAAATGAAAATTTTCAAGAATGAAATTAGGTAGTACAAATAAGGTGTTAAGATCTTGCTGAGTGGTAAGGTACTATCGTGTCTCTAGATTGTTTTAATGTATTCTGGTGGTTTATCGTGTTCATGTAGGAAATCAATCTAAACATAACCCTAGTACAACTATTCTCAATATTTAAAAATTTTAAGTCGAATATAGTTAGTCAGACTATATTCCACTGTCCCTTGGTTAAATATAGGTGACTAGTCTATATTTAGCCAAGGTTCGATAAAATTTTCAAATACCTAAATTAGGTATACTTGTGATATGTCCGTTGCTTTCGGGAAACTGTCCACTAACAAAGGCGATGTCAAACCCTTAAGTTGCAAGTCCCGTCCATACAAGACTTGTAACGTATGTTTTCATATTCCATTGCATAGAAGGTAGTAAGGGTAGATACGTATGGAAAGGAAGTTTTAAGTAGTTCTAAAATAGAACATACTTGGCCAGGATCACGAACTTTTAATAATGAAGGTTTCAAAAGAAAACTTTGATGAATGTAGAGAAAGTTCAGCTTTTATCGATGATGGATTAGTTTGTCCTTTAGAAATCTCATATTTCTTGTTTTGAAAATCGATAGGTTGTGACGGGTTTTTGATATCATATGAAATGATATTGATGATGTGATGGAATAATTCTAGAGACCATTGCGCAAAACACAATGTCTCAGAAGTAGGTTAGACCATTGTGCAATTCACAATGTCTGGGAAGTAGGTTAGACCATTGTGTGACTCAAAACATTTGAGAAATGGTTAAGACCATTGTATAATACAATGTTTTTGGAAAATGAATGAGACCATTGTATCTCACAATGTCTTGGAAAATGAATGAGACCATTGTATCTTACAATGTCTGGGAAAATGAATGAGACCATTGTATCTCACAATGTCTTGAAAAGTGAATGAGACCATTGTAATCAGTTACAATGTCCGGGGAATAGGAAAGACCATTGTAATCAGTTACAATGTCTTGGACATAAAATGTTGGAGTAGGAACATGATTGGGAGAATCTGATTGTGTCGTAATGCCCTAGACTAGGCATACGCAGATATGTTTAGTCCATTGTTTAGATAAATGATTGAAAATAAACCGAGTTTATATATCAATATACTAATGCTTACGGGGAAATGCTCAAAATGGGTATATATCAATATACTAATATGTTTGTGTAGCATAACATGCTTACTAAGTCCATAATCGTCTGGAGGATGGAAGACACGGAGAGCGGAAGGCTATAAAAATGTTTTTGCTTGTAATTGTAGTTATAGTTTAGGTCTCAATTAGACCCGTTTCTCTATAACCATGGCTCTGGTACCAATCTGTAACACCCCCAATTCATGGATGCAGCGGAATTCAAACTGGGTGTTACTCGACGGCACAATAGTCACAATAATAGAAAACGAACTCCAATTGAGTCGTTTTAAAAGATGTATCATTCAAATTATATAAATATCAGAGATTTCAAAATGAGGTCCCAATTGGTTCCATGTTTACAATGTATAATAAATGAGTTTTGAATGATAATAAAATTTATAGCCCTCTTGAGTATCCGTGTCCTTCCGTGCCATCCTTGATCGTCATGAACCTGAAATACATGCTTGAGAGGTCAACACAAAGGTTGAGTGATATTCATAGAGTTTGTTAAATCGATTGAACACAATATGTTGGTAGTGTGAGTTATAGGCTCACACCAATGTTTGGAAAACAAAACAGGTAGGCTACGTTATTATACGCCCGGAACATGTATTATACACTAAGCTTATGACACCAAAACGTTAACGTGTACCAATATCGATCGGCAGATTTATCCCGGTAGGTACTTTGCTAACATACCTAAATCTCAAATATTAGTGCATTTGTTTGAACTTAGTCAATACAAATGGGATTCGTCAATCCCAATAGCCCTATTCACAATATTCGCGCTCACTATTGCTAGTGACTAAATGGTTCATAATAAAGGATCTCGGTTTAGCAAGGCTGGTACTTAGTGATAATAAAACAATCAGGCAAGCATACAATTTAAAAACATTGTGCTCGGTTAAAAATAGCATGTATTCCCCCCAAGGGTTTGTAAAACAATTAAGTAATGGAAAGTGGGGCTATGAACTCACCTTAAGTAAGATAGCAAGTAATGAATGTAACGGTTGAATCATGAAGGTTTCTACGAGCAACCTATAATCGAATGTTGCAACTTAGGATCGGAGTAAAGAATATGAAGTAGTGCCTATATATATATATCTTGCATTTAGTCCATGATATGGTATGATATATATTGTAAGTCCTTGAAAGAAAAGATTCATGAAACATGTATGTTTTGTATATCGTTTACTACCGTTTGGGCCGACATAATTCAGAAGTCATGTTAGTAAGCGTTCGAGGAGCCAGGACACTTTAACTCGTAAATCCACAACTCAACTCGACGGCTTACATAATGAACTCCTCACATGAGGCTCCCTACTATTGTAGTAGTTGATGAAATATATAGATATAAGTTTTGATCCGAAAGGTTACATGTCCGATATTTGAATAAACTTAGGAAAGTTTATTAGTACATGAAGATTGTTATTAGGGTATGTTTCATAAGTTTTGTATGACCATTTTCTCTTGGTAATATCTCATGGTTCCCTTTTAAGTGAAGTAGATCCAAATTGCTTGTTCAAGTTCTCGTCAACTCTTTGTTTCATGTTTACGCCTATGAAAGTTGGTATGGTCATTTCGTCATGGCCTAGCCATGACCTTTGGTCCTTGTTTCAAGGTCATGAGACACAACCTTGGCTCTAGCCATGGTTGTGGTCTTGATTATAGGTCATAAGACCTCTTGTTCCTTTTAAAGTATAACCATAATATAGTGACTTTCGCCTAAAAATGGGCTGTTTAGAATTTGAAAAATTTTATCACTCGGAAAGCGTTTTTAGGTCTCGAGCTTCTTTTTTCCTGAACGAAAACGTCGTTCCGGACAACTTTCGTGTTTTAACTTTTTGATGAATCGGACCAGAAGTGGGACTTTCAAAACCCAAATTTGATCAGAATGGTATTTGGCAGTTTGCCGCAAAGTTTTGGTAACTTTAAATGGGCGTAACTTTTGACTCGTATACTCGTTTTAGGTGGTTCAAATTGCTATGGTTTCCTTGTTAAGTCCTCTACTGTAATATTTAATGATCCAACATCATATTTTTACAATTTTGATCAGGTCTTACCAAGAAAGTCACTAGTTTACTTGTTTTAGTAACTTGTTGTAACAATCAATAACAATAACTTGTTTTGCTCACTTTTATACATCATGGACATAACTACAAGACATAATATAGCAAGAATAACATGTAAATAACATGAACATGATTAATTAACAAGAAGCAAGTTAGGGTTTGGCTCACAACTTTTGGCTTTCAAAGATGAAAGGAAGTTAACATGTAAGGATAGGACTTTGATAGACTTGCTTCAACCCACTTCACTTCATGCAATCTTTCTACTCTTGTAATCTTGAAAGAGAGATGATGAAAATTGAGGTGACTTGAGTGGATTCAAACTCAAGAGAAATCACCAAAGTTTCTAAGGATTTGAAGTAGTTTTGATGAATCAAAACTAAACTAGGGTTTATGTATGGATATTGCACTTGATTTCTTGGATGGAACTTGAAGTAAATGAGCTAAGGATGAGATGATGGTGTGTTTTTATGTGTGTGGGTCGTTGGAATGACCAAGAAGGGGAAGAGAAGGCTTAAATAAGGTCTTGAGGAGGTTAGAACCTTGACTAGTCAACACTTGCTCACCAAGTTGAACACATGTTCACATCTTAAGGCTTAAAGCATGGGATTAAGCCACATAGGGGCTGAATCCCCCCCCCCTAAGTCGGTTTGCCAAGCTTGGGGAGCAAGGGTGGACTTTTGATGATATTATCCAAGTTATTGAGTTAGTTTTGGCTCCGTAAAATGCTAACCGTAAATGGTTAAGCCACGAAACGTAAAACCGGGTATCGTAAAAATACGAAACTTGGAAGAATGGTTAAACATGTCAAAATACTCCATAATAAAATATAAAATGAGTGGTAAGTTCCATTTGGGTGGTAAAACCCGGCTAAAAACCGGAAACACGGGTCTAAAACGCGTAATACGTAAAACGTACGAATATTGCGTAAAATTGAGAAAAGAAAAATGTTACTTTTCTAATAGGATAATATTGATTTAAAATGACTTATAATGTCTAGACTGGGCTCAGTCTAGTGTCGGTTGGTATTAAATGTCTTTTAGACATCAAACCGTAAGCCTAAAAATCATGAAATGACTTATAACATCAAGGGATGATTTTTGGTCAATGGAGGAGGGAAAAAATATGTTGACATTTTCTAATAAGTTGAAAACTCAAATCGTCTTAGAAATGCGTTTTGTGGTCTAACGGTTAATCGCCCATATGGTTAAGCGTGCTCATGCGAGAGTAGTACAGGCTTGGGTGACCTGCCGGGAAGTCTTTGGTCATGTTTTTCTCAGTCACGATTAATTCTCAAATAAATCATGAGTGTGTCAAACATTTTTCTGATGTGGGGTCACCTGACGGGGTTGAATTTCGTTGTGCGTAGAATTTCTGATTGACGTTTTACCCTAAAACGTGTAATTACGTGTAATTCCTTAATAACTTTCAAGAAAATGATCTGACGAATGTCAAACATTTAATTTTCCATGGAAATGATTTATCACTTGATAATATCAAATAAAAATCAACTTTCGGGAAAGTTTCGGGAAAAATGAATAGTAAAAGTGAATAGTGAAATTTTCCGGGAAAAGTAATTAACCTGAAAATGTGAATTGTTACAGTCTCTACCCCTTACGGGGAACTTCGTCTCGAAGTTCTATGTGTGTCATATGTTGGAGTGGTGTCGATGAAGAGATGTGGTTACTTATGAGGACTGAAGTCTGGGATTACCGGTGATGTAGTTTGATTTGTCATTTCAGTGTATGGTGTAGGATGAGGCTTACTTTTATATAGGAAAGGTATGGTAATAGTCGAATATCAAAGGAAATTGATATAGCAGTCGAATATTAATAGGAATTGATATAGTAGTTGAATATCAAAATAGAACTTGATATAGTTGTCAAGTATTAATAGCAATTGATATAAGAATCGAATCATGGAATAAGCGTTGAACATGTGGTTGGACCAAGTCCTGTTTGAATTGTACGGCTGCCCATGCATATGGCTACATGGCTTCACAATGAGTTCGGTATGACTGCCCATGCACATGGCTATATGGCTTCGCAATGAGTTTGTTTGTTATTGCACTATCATTATGAAAACCAAAATGTAAACCTCGTACTAATGGAAATTGGGATAGTCGTTGCAATCATAGCCTAGTAGGTAATCTGTTGTTGTACCTAGTGTTTATGTCATGTTTTGAAGCGATGTCGGTGAAAAGATAGGATTTCTTGTGGCGAATATAATGTAGGTATCATGCCATACCCGAGCAATGTAATGTAGGTATCATGCCATACCCGAGCAATGTAATGTAGGTTGACTTCATACTTATGTTATTTTGGATACAAATAAGCCCACTAGTTTATAATTCTTTATTTACATAGAGAGGCATCCCAAACAATGTAAATACGGAAATATAAACTTATGGTTCGGTGATTTACAATTTCTTTATTTAAATGAAAAGGCATCCCAATTCATTCAAATAATTATAAATCATCCTACTTAATAATTCCCAACACAACATTCATACTTAGCCGGTGAGTTACAAGGTAGTGTATTACGAGATGATACTGGTGTTCCAAAAGTACAAGATGAATATTCAATCTTGTAAAGCTGATGAGGGTACTTGTAATGTAACTAAGGATGATTTGAGCTTTAAAAGTGCATCAAGATCTGTTAATGAGTTTGTGTTTGCCACGGTTGTGAAGGTAATGTTGTGATATGTTGATGAACAAAAGTGTGTAGTGTATGCTTAACATTAATATTCTTAAGAGATTTTAAAAGTTTATGATGGAATGGTATCCTTAGGACCTAAACAGGATAGTACTCCTACAGGATGAAAAGAATAATTGATAACTATCCCAAGATAGTAGTTCGGATTATCTCATAAATGAAAATTTTCAAGAATGAAATTAGGTAGTACAAATAAGGTGTTAAGATCTTGCTGAGTGGTAAGGTACTATCGTGTCTCTAGATTGTTTTAATGTATTCTGGTGGTTTATCGTGTTCATGTAGGAAATCAATCTAAACATAACCCTAGTACAACTATTCTCAATATTTAAAAATTTTAAGTCGAATATAGTTAGTCAGACTATATTCCACTGTCCCTTGGTTAAATATAGGTGACTAGTCTATATTTAGCCAAGGTTCGATAAAATTTTCAAATACCTAAATTAGGTATACTTGTGATATGTCCGTTGCTTTCGGGAAACTGTCCACTAACAAAGGCGATGTCAAACCCTTAAGTTGCAAGTCCCGTCCATACAAGACTTGTAACGTATGTTTTCATATTCCATTGCATAGAAGGTAGTAAGGGTAGATACGTATGGAAAGGAAGTTTTAAGTAGTTCTAAAATAGAACATACTTGGCCAGGATCACGAACTTTTAATAATGAAGGTTTCAAAAGAAAACTTTGATGAATGTAGAGAAAGTTCAGCTTTTATCGATGATGGATTAGTTTGTCCTTTAGAAATCTCATATTTCTTGTTTTGAAAATCGATAGGTTGTGACGGGTTTTTGATATCATATGAAATGATATTGATGATGTGATGGAATAATTCTAGAGACCATTGCGCAAAACACAATGTCTCAGAAGTAGGTTAGACCATTGTGCAATTCACAATGTCTGGGAAGTAGGTTAGACCATTGTGTGACTCAAAACATTTGAGAAATGGTTAAGACCATTGTATAATACAATGTTTTTTGGAAAATGAATGAGACCATTGTATCTCACAATGTCTTGGAAAATGAATGAGACCATTGTATCTTACAATGTCTGGGAAAATGAATGAGACCATTGTATCTCATAATGTCTTGAAAAGTGAATGAGACCATTGTAATCAGTTACAATGTCCGGGGAATAGGAAAGACCATTGTAATCAGTTACAATGTCTTGGACATAAAATGTTGGAGTAGGAACATGATTGGGAGAATCTGATTGTGTCGTAATGCCCTAGACTAGGCATACGCAGATATGTTTAGTCCATTGTTTAGATAAATGATTGAAAATAAACCGAGTTTATATATCAATATACTAATGCTTACGGGGAAATGCTCAAAATGGGTATATATCAATATACTAATATGTTTGTGTAGCATAACATGCTTACTAAGTCCATAATCGTCTGGAGGATGGAAAACACGGAGAGCGGAAGGCTATAAAAATGTTTTTGCTTGTAATTGTAGTTATAGTTTAGGTCTCAATTAGACCCGTTTCTCTATAACCATGGCTCTGGTACCAATCTGTAACACCCCCAATTCATGGATGCAGCGGAATTCAAACTGGGTGTTACTCGACGGCACAATAGTCACAATAATAGAAAACGAACTCCAATTGAGTCGTTTTAAAAGATGTATCATTCAAATTATATAAATATCAGAGATTTCAAAATGAGGTCCCAATTGGTTCCATGTTTACAATGTATAATAAATGAGTTTTGAATGATAATAAAATTTATAGCCCTCTTGAGTATCCGTGTCCTTCCGTGCCATCCTTGATCGTCATGAACCTGAAATACATGCTTGAGAGGTCAACACAAAGGTTGAGTGATATTCATAGAGTTTGTTAAATCGATTGAACACAATATGTTGGTAGTGTGAGTTATAGGCTCACACCAATGTTTGGAAAACAAAACAGGTAGGCTACGTTATTATACGCCCGGAACATGTATTATACACTAAGCTTATGACACCAAAACGTTAACGTGTACCAATATCGATCGGCAGATTTATCCCGGTAGGTACTTTGCTAACATACCTAAATCTCAAATATTAGTGCATTTGTTTGAACTTAGTCAATACAAATGGGATTCGTCAATCCCAATAGCCCTATTCACAATATTCGCGCTCACTATTGCTAGTGACTAAATGGTTCATAATAAAGGATCTCGGTTTAGCAAGGCTGGTACTTAGTGATAATAAAACAATCAGGCAAGCATACAATTTAAAAACATTGTGCTCGGTTAAAAATAGCATGTATTCCCCCCAAGGGTTTGTAAAACAATTAAGTAATGGAAAGTGGGGCTATGAACTCACCTTAAGTAAGATAGCAAGTAATGAATGTAACGGTTGAATCATGAAGGTTTCTACGAGCAACCTATAATCGAATGTTGCGACTTAGGATCGGAGTAAAGAATATGAAGTAGTGCCTATATATATATATATATATATATATCTTGCATTTAGTCCATGATATGGTATGATGTATATTGTAAGTCCTTGAAAGAAAAGATTCATGAAACATGTATGTTTTGTATATCGTTTACTACCGTTCGGGCCGACATAATTCAGAAGTCATGTTAGTAAGCGTTCGAGGAGCCAGGACACTTTAACTCGTAAATCCACAACTCAACTCGATGGCTTACATAATGAACTCCTCACATGAGGCTCCCTACTATTGTAGTAGTTGATGAAATATATAGATATAAGTTTTGATCCGAAAGGTTACATGTCCGATATTTGAATAAACTTAGGAAAGTTTATTAGTACATGAAGATTGTTATTAGGGTATGTTTCATAAGTTTTGTATGACCATTTTCTCTTGGTAATATCTCATGGTTCCCTTTTAAGTGAAGTAGATCCAAATTGCTTGTTCAAGTTCTCGTCAACTCTTTGTTTCATGTTTACGCCTATGAAAGTTGGTATGGTCATTTCGTCATGGCCTAGCCATGACCTTTGGTCCTTGTTTCAAGGTCATGAGACACAACCTTGGCTCTAGCCATGGTTGTGGTCTTGATTATAGGTCATAAGACCTCTTGTTCCTTTTAAAGTATAACCATAATATAGTGACTTTCGCCTAAAAATGGGCTGTTTAGAATTTGAAAAATTTTATCACTCGGAAAGCGTTTTTAGGTCTCGAGCTTCTTTTTTCCTGAACGAAAACGTCGTTCCGGACAACTTTCGTGTTTTAACTTTTTGATGAATCGGACCAGAAGTGGGACTTTCAAAACCCAAATTTGATCAGAATGGTATTTGGCAGTTTGCCGCAAAGTTTTGGTAACTTTAAATGGGCGTAACTTTTGACTCGTATACTCGTTTTAGGTGGTTCAAATTGCTATGGTTTCCTTGTTAAGTCCTCTACTGTAATATTTAATGATCCAACATCATATTTTTACAATTTTGATCAGGTCTTACCAAGAAAGTCACTAGTTTACTTGTTTTAGTAACTTGTTGTAACAATCAATAACAATAACTTGTTTTGCTCACTTTTATACATCATGGACATAACTACAAGACATAATATAGCAAGAATAACATGTAAATAACATGAACATGATTAATTAACAAGAAGCAAGTTAGGGTTTGGCTCACAACTTTTGGCTTTCAAAGATGAAAGGAAGTTAACATGTAAGGATAGGACTTTGATAGACTTGCTTCAACCCACTTCACTTCATGCAATCTTTCTACTCTTGTAATCTTGAAAGAGAGATGATGAAAATTGAGGTGACTTGAGTGGATTCAAACTCAAGAGAAATCACCAAAGTTTCTAAGGATTTGAAGTAGTTTTGATGAATCAAAACTAAACTAGGGTTTATGTATGGATATTGCACTTGATTTCTTGGATGGAACTTGAAGTAAATGAGCTAAGGATGAGATGATGGTGTGTTTTTATGTGTGTGGGTCGTTGGAATGACCAAGAAGGGGAAGAGAAGGCTTAAATAAGGTCTTGAGGAGGTTAGAACCTTGACTAGTCAACACTTGCTCACCAAGTTGAACACATGTTCACATCTTAAGGCTTAAAGCATGGGATTAAGCCACATAGGGGCTGAATCCCCCCCTAAGTCGGTTTGCCAAGCTTGGGGAGCAAGGGTGGACTTTTGATGATATTATCCAAGTTATTGAGTTAGTTTTGGCTCCGTAAAATGCTAACCGTAAATGGTTAAGCCACGAAACGTAAAACCGGGTATCGTAAAAATACGAAACTTGGAAGAATGGTTAAACATGTCAAAATACTCCATAATAAAATATAAAATGAGTGGTAAGTTCCATTTGGGTGGTAAAACCCGGCTAAAAACTGGAAACACGGGTCTAAAACGCGTAATACGTAAAACGTACGAATATTGCGTAAAATTGAGAAAAGAAAAATGTTACTTTTCTAATAGGATAATATTGATTTAAAATGACTTATAATGTCTAGACTGGGCTCAGTCTAGTGTCGGTTGGTATTAAATGTCTTTTAGACATCAAACCGTAAGCCTAAAAATCACGAAATGACTTATAACATCAAGGGATGATTTTTGGTCAATGGAGGAGGGAAAAAATATGTTGACATTTTCTAATAAGTTGAAAACTCAAATCGTCTTAGAAATGCGTTTTGTGGTCTAACGGTTAATCGCCCATATGGTTAAGCGTGCTCATGCGAGAGTAGTACAGGCTTGGGTGACCTGCCGGGAAGTCTTTGGTCATGTTTTTCTCAGTCACGATTAATTCTCAAATAAATCATGAGTGTGTCAAACATTTTTCTGATGTGGGGTCACCTGACGGGGTTGAATTTCGTTGTGCGTAGAATTTCTGATTGACGTTTTACCCTAAAACGTGTAATTCCGTGTAATTACTTAATAACTTTCAAGAAAATGATCTGACGAATGTCAAACATTTAATTTTCCATGGAAATGATTTATCACTTGATAATATCAAATAAAAATCAACTTTCGGGAAAGTTTTGGGAAAAATGAATAGTAAAAGTGAATAGTGAAATTTTCCGGGAAAAGTAATTAACCTGAAAATGTGAATTGTTATACAAGGAAGCAACATTTGGAGTCCGAAAATCTCAAGAAATCATCACCAACTCTTAGGTTATCAATACCTTGTCATTTGTTATCAATTTCAAAGCATTGTAAGACTTATAACTATGGATTCTTATGTTAAATATTCTGAGTTTATTTGCATGTTTGCTATGAGTGGCTAGTAATCTTTTTACACTTGTTTTGATGATATTTTATACTTAGTGATAGTTATGATTGTGATAACATGTTTTAATTCAATTTCAAGTCAATCCTAAGAACCAATTGTACCTTAAGTTTCATCGTGACATTTGTTTAGCTAATGTTAACTAATTGATAATAGTTTCAAAGGTCGAAAGATTTGTTATTACTCAACTAGTTATAATCATTTGTCTATGAATGATTGTTTTTCACCATAATTATTCTTGACTAAACAAAGAAACAAGAAGTATGATTGTAATGAGAATTCTTTTATAACATCAAATCAGATTGTTTGTAAACCATTAGTAGGACGAAAGTTTAAATGTTTATAAACGATTGTGACCATTTTGTCTATGAAGAGGTTACCTTTTGTATTGACCATTTCCTAAGAGTATTTGATTTGTAATAAAAGTTTGTCTTGTGTTTAAGATATCCACCATACCTTATGAACCTTGGATAGATCTTGAATTGATTGCTTTACACCTAAAGCTTGTTTTTATGAACTAAAATCTTGACGAAGGTTTAACTTGTAGAAACAATAGATTAGATCACCATCTAATTATATCAACCAACATGTTATCAAAAGTTATCACAACCATGTGTGTCATTAAGTAGAAAACTAGTTTAAACAAGTGTAGTTTTTAATTTATTGAACTTGCTTATTATTATATTTGCGTACATTAGAGATTTACTTTTAGACTTATACTTCGATTCACTCACAAATCCGTGTGAACTATCCCGACTTACCATCATATCTTGCTATAACGGACGAGTACACTTGCTCGTATGTGTTGTTTCTCGATTTGGTAACTAATCCTTATAAATTTAAAACTTGCACTAATAAATAGCACATCAGCACCTGTTTCAAGCAAAACCAAATTCTTCAAAAAGACCAATCAAATGAAACACCCGATATCAAACCGGTCAAGAGCATAGTTGAAACACCTTCTACACAAGACCTTGACGATGAATTCAAGGAGCTTCACCTTGAACATCCCGTCATTGATGTCTTAGCTCGTGCTCCCTGCTATAGTGCCCTCCTAGAAAAATATGAGAAATTTAAACTAGGTAAAAATGGGACCGCCTTCGTTCAAAACAAGTTGCCTAAAAATCTTGACGATCCGGGTATATTTGTTTTGCCGTGTAAAATAGGAAGATCCGAAGCTTTCGACACACTAGCCGATTTAGGGTCAAGCCTCAACTTGATTCCCTTATCCCTTTTCACCACTCTCAAGCTAGGAAAGTTAGTGGAGACGGAGGTGTTAATTGGTCAAGCGGATGGGAGTATTGCCCACCCGGTTGGGATGATCAAGGATGTAGTTGTTCACGTAGGGAAGTTAACTATTTTAGTGGATTTTCACGTCCTAGATATGGTTAGTGATACTACATGCCCATTATTAGTAGGGAGAGGATTTTTAGCAACCGCTAGCGCCATGATAGATTGTAAGGAATCTAAGATAGCGGTAGGTGAGGGCGATACTTGGTCGGTATATGATGTTAAGAAACATAGCTACGATTGTGAGGATGAACCGACACCACATTTGGTAGAGATGAATAGGAGACCATCTAGATATGGACCTTGGATAGAAAGAAACTTTATAGGACCTCAACGCCCATTCTATTTAGAAAAAGATTTCATCGATAAAACACATTCGGTGGAACAACTCATAGCTAGGGATGAAGAGCTAGACCCTTTTGAGGACCCCCTAGTCTTTAGGAAAATGATTGAGTTCTTAAGTGTAATGCCTATTAACATAGTGATGAACAAGTGGAAGAGAGAGGGGGATAAGTGTAATGGAGGTGGGACAAGCCACCTAAGAAAGGTGACGGATCATGGCATATGAAGATGATGTTGTATGATCCGGATGGAGAAAGGTTTGAAAGGTCATACCGTACTAAGAAAACTGATAAGAAGTTGGAACCTAAGTTTGTTCCCAAATTGTCCTCAATGAGGAACTCACCCATATTACGTAGTTACCATGACCTTGAGTCTAGCTACAAGACTCGTAAAATAAAGAAAAGCGCTTCTTGGGAGGCAACCCATGATTTGTGTGATATTTATTTGTTTGATTGTTATTTGTTTCCGTATGCACGCTTTATTTTTATTGTTGGTATATCATGTTTCAAAACTAAAATGGTGAAAATACTTTATTTTGTCGTTTGGCTTTGTCTTAATTTCATCCAAAGGTATTTCGCAAAAGATAAGTGTAAGGGGAAACCCAAAATATGTTTTTAAGAAACAAAATTGATCATGATTCTCCACAATATTAAATGAACATGTATATTCGTATTTGTTAGAGTCAAATGCTTGTATCGAGTCATAATGATGTTTTGTAGGATTTTCCAGGAAGTAGGACATAAGTTTTTTCAGAAATTTTCCGGAAACATAACGTAAAGATATCTGCAGATCACTTCTGACGACGTCAGGAAGAAATTCCTGACGGCGTCATGTGTAAAATTCTGGAAATTTTGCTAGTTTTGTTTTTCTAACGGAGTCTTAAAGTTTTTGTTGAATCTTTAGTTTTATAAACTCAAGGAAATCTGCAAACATTCATTCCACAAGCATTATATCTTACTTTGTTTTCTAGGATTTGTTAGTATATATAGATTGCCGCCGATTTTACGCGAGGTTGCCTTGTTTGTTTTCTCAGGTTTAACAGGTTATATATGACAAGAAGATGGTTTATTTTTCTGGAAGGGAAGCTTTGATTGTTCATTTTCTTGGAGGAAGATCTAACCTTGTTACCATATTATCCACACCGAGCGAATCAGGGGAGTATTTGATTTCATTCTTTTACCTATTTTACTTTTACATTCTTTAATTGAACATTGGGGACAATGTTCATCCTAAGTGTAAGGGGAGGGTAAATGATGATACCTTATAGGATACACTTTCACTTGGGTTTGTTTGTTTGATGGTAGATGTGTAATAAAACTATGAGAAATACTTGTTAGTGTAATTTTAGCGCCAAATTTAAATTTTTTTACAACATTTAGGAGTGAAACTTTAGCCATAGCAAGCGTCTCATGGATAGGAGTTGTATGACTAGCACAAAACCGTATCATTCAGAAAAATTTTCCACCTAAATATGTGAGGTTCGCCTTTAGATTTGATAAGAAAAGCATTTACTATTAGTGCTTATGAGTGTACCGGTAGCATTTAGATTCTAGAACTTGCATTAGTTTTGCATCCCGAGACCACTAGTGAGACTACATTCGTGTAGTAGGATTTACTACATGATAAGAGGCATTAGGATCACCCTTGTGTTAAACCCGTATCATAATTACTTGACCATTTAAGTCATATTATTTGGCTAGTAAAGTCAACTATTTTTCGCACACCCTTAGCGTTGTACTCATTTTTAGTACACGAAACCCCTAGTACACCCCTCCGAGCCTATATTTTCGTTTCTAACTTTAAGCATCTTACTTAAAGGAAGAATTTGTTACACCCCACTTAAATGTACACCCAAATCACCTTAGCCCTCCGTGTATGCACTCATCTTTAGCCCTCCGTGCATTATTGTTACATGTTTAAACCCTTAGTTAATTATCTAATTGATTACATGGTTGCTAAGTCGAGTCATATCCTTGTATATATTGTTTTGGGACGATTGGGACTCATGGGTAAAGTAATTGTGTTATGGAGTAATGGGGAAGAACATCTATTATTACCCCCATATGTACGTTAATCTTAAAAGTACTCCAAGTGTTTTAATTATCTTGATTCGAGTCATTAGATTAATTTATTGTAAAGTATTTAAAAATTCAAGTGTAAGGGGAATGTTCATTCCCTATTATGTATTATTTTGGATGGTAGGGTAAGAGTGTATGCACAAATAAAAAAAAAAAAAAAAAAAAAAAAAAAAAAGTCGAAAAATTAAGAAAAAAAAAAAAACATACGGACTACCATCTAGTTTCATTCTATGTTTGTTTTATGTTTTTGTTATTTTTGATTTATTAGCTTAAGTCGAGTCTAGTCGTGGCTTAGCAACGCCTTATTGAACATGTAATTAACCAAGATGATTAACTCGCCACCAGTAAAGATTGCCTATATCCAACAAAACCGTGTATTCCATATCCCTACACCTAACGTGATAACCCTTTAAAAGACCTCTTTGATAGTTTATCCTAGGTACTTTCGCCATGTGGTGGAGGTTTGATCCTTTCCCAAGCCTATGGTAATCTATTTTGCAATGACAGGTAGTGAGAGATGTTTTCCATTTTCATATTGTGATATATACTTTATTACACCCGAGAGATATGAGTATCTAAACACTATTTGTCAGGTGCTGGTGTATGACCTCCGTGCTTGTCTTTGGTCCTTAGTGGAATGATTATTTGTTGTAATTACTTTTATATTAGTGTTAAATGACCCCTAACTTGTATTTTGATTAGAATATAAGCGCATTTCCTTGAGGACAAGCAAATCTCAAGTGTAAGGGTATATGATGAGACGAAAAATGATCCGTTTTTAGGGGGTCATTTAAGCCCGGAATTGAATTTATTTGATCAAATATTGCCCTAAATCGTTCCTTTTGTGATTTTAGGTACTTTTGGAGTGAATTCTGGAAAAAGAAGCATTTCAGACGTTTTTGGAGCATAAAAGTGAAGAAAACGGCAGAGTCTTAATTTTCCTTGCTGGGAACAGTACCTGACGGCGTCACAAGTTTCTTAATGACGACGTCAAGAGGAAAAACATGAGGTGAAGAGTATGGAGTCCATGACGGTCCAGAACACTTTTGCACTAGGGCGTGACGGCGTCACCAAGGCCGCATGATCCCTTAACAAGTGATGGCCCAGAGGAGAAATGCTCTTGACGGCGTCAGATCTGGATCTAGGCAATCCAATTTTATTATGGGCGGCGGGTTGACGGCGTCACAATTTTCTTCTTGACGCCGTCACCTTAGGAAATCTATATATAGTCTTTGTAATTTTCATTCATAAAGGAGGAGAATTTTAGGGACGACTTGAATAAACCCTAGCTCGACTTTTACAGTATTTTCAAGGGTTTTCACCCTTTGAAACCTTTCATGTTCAATTAAGATAAGATCCTTTCAATTCATTCAATATGTCTATGTGTTGTTTGAATATATCTTACGCTTGTCTTGATTTTAACATGCTAGGCTAGATATCTTGTGTGTTTGCTTAGATGTAATGAAACCTAGATGTTGCTTATAGGTTGATTGCTTGTTTATAGTTGTAATGGATGAATGATTTCGATGTTAGGCTTAAGAAAACTGGCAGACTTCCATAGTGTAACTTGCTTGAACGTCTTAAGAAACATGAACCAATGCGTACTAGGTTTTTGTGGTTGTATTTAATGCATGAGCGAATTCTAGTGATCCAATGTTAGGAGTTTCTTGCAGGCTCGACATAGGAGTGAAGTAGGAGCTTATAGAGTTGGGGAAGTACGTACGCCACCCCACGATTGGTATTAAGGAATATAACCCGTCATCCATGCAACTGTAACAAACTATCAACCTGTAAAAGATATCTAGGGAGTAATGAAATCTAAGTAAACACAATTCTCCCATTTATTGTTCACACCACATTAGTAATTAGCTTTATTTACATTTTTGTTATTTTATTTTGATTGCATCTTTAGTTATTGGGTTAGTTGATTACCAACTAATTTCGCCCACTCTTCCAAAACCCAAGATTTTACTTGCTTTCCATAAAATATAAAAATACAAAAAGAATCATCCCTCACCTCTAGACCTAGTTTTTAGGCTTTCTAATCCTAGCGACACTATTCCTGAGTTGAACGATCAATCCCCCGGTACTTGTCACTATGCTATACTACAACGATCAGGTACACTGCCTGGTGGGGGTTGTAAGCTTCTCGAGATCCCTCGAGAGGTAAAGCCTGGTGCAATTCCCACGCATCAGAGAAAATGAGGTTAAGGGAGAACTCATTGTTGAAGAAGAAAGGTGAAGATGAAGATGAAGGATAGGAGTTTAAATAATCAAAGTGATTATGATTTAGGCAAAAAAGCGAATCCCTAATTTTCTCTCTCTAGGCAAAAAAGCGAATCTAATTTTCGAAAAACACTTTCCTACAATCCAGATAGTGGGTCGGTGTTATTTTTTAATTCGCTTTTTTGTTTTGTTATGCATGGTGCTCTATCTACATCTATCTGATTGGTTGTTTTAAGTCCTTGCTATTGATCTCATCATGGGTCAGTGGTAGGTTTTCTAATAATTAGGTCAGTTAGAGAATCTTGCATGCATAACTATAGATCGATCTTCATTATAAAAGTTATTCTTTATTGATCTATTATTGGCTTGTAGATTTGTACGTGTTAGCACTCCTTATTTTATTAAGTAAGTCAGTTTTAACTTGTTTCTAATCGACTTAATATATCAAGTGCATGATCATTATGGCTGGAGGTTGAACTAAGGTGTGTCTCGTTTGAAACCCTAACTATTCCAGTTAGGGTTTTACCTTCTTGGACGTTTTCATTGATTTGCTGTTGTACTTGGATTTGAGAGATGAATAAGGGATCTTTCAACAACTTGAATGCATCTAAAGGTGCTAAATCTTCTGATGGTAATGTTAGGGTTGATAATTATGAGCTGGGTGCTCGCATGAAGAGGCTAAAGGGTATTAATGAGGGGAATTCTAGTGTTGCTCCAACGATGCGTAACACTGCTAGTGGAATAACCCATAAAATTTCATCAATATCATTTCCACCACAAGGTAATTTCACAGGTAAATTTTGACTTTTCATAACATGCATGACTCTTTAGACCTGCTCACGTATCCACCTATGCCCAACACCACTATGTTTACCTCCTGTAAACATCCCGGTATTTCAAGTCTAGGTTCTAAACATCATTACACTAAGTAAACCATCACTCTAGTACACTATACTCATCAGAAAACCCTAATTGCACCTATGTGTTCCCGGTTAGCTTTAAAACCCTAATTGCTTATCTAAACTAGCTTGAAAGTGTTCAAGGCTTAGGTATGAGTTACATTAGAAACTTTAGGATACATTAGACTTCCTAGATCATAGTAAAACCCCCTAGAACCTAGGTACAAGTCCCTTAAGCACAAAACCTTAACTAGGTCATAACTTCCCGGAATTAGGTCTAACCTATCCCAAAACTTCACCATAAGCTACCACCACTTAGTATAAGCCTCCTAGGACTTAATATTAGTCACTAAACACTCATAGGACCCTAATCTAGGCATTAAACCTTAGGCTAAACCCAAATCCCTCATTAGACAAAACTAGGCTAAAACTAAACCTAACACCTAAACCAAGCTACTATAGTACCTCAAACCACCCAAGCAATCACCCTAGCAGCTTAAGTACCTCAAGTAGGCACCCTAGAACCTAACAAGCTAGCAAGAAAGTAGGTGCATCACCTACTTGAGTTTCGACTGCCTTACCACCAAAAACACCCTATGAGCACCCCCTAGCTAATCACACCTTAGACTCACCACATCACCCCATAGCTGCCATGAGTCAGTCCCCCCTCCTCTACACCTAGCACCCTAAAATGACACCTATACCACTCCTTACCTAATAAATAGCAGCCCTCCCCCATTCCTTTCACTTCACACCTCTCCTCTATTCTATATCACTCATATTCTGTAGTAATAAGTCCCTACGAACAGTAGGAGTCGAGTGCAATATCCCTAGTACTAATCGAGTTGTAGTTTTTGCTTAGAAAACCCTAATCTTCACGTTACACCTTCCACGACCTAGGTAAGCCTCACCTTGATTCTAATAGCCTTAGTACTGATATAGGACTCCTAGGATATGCCTTAGAACCTTTAGATAAGCCTTGATCATTTTCATTTAGAAGTTTTCATTTTAAAACCCTAATTTTAGATAAATACATGTTTATGTGCTAAATTGCCTTATTATGTGCTATAATCTGATTTAAGAGACTTAGTTAAGTATATATTAGCTTAACATAAGCTAGGAAACTTAGTTGTTTCATAAAATATAGTTTACTTGAATTTAGGACTAGTTTTGCAATAGTTTTCATGAATAGGGGTATATATGGTAAATTTCTGAAAATACAAAGTTTAGGGACTGTTTTTGACACTTCTTAGAAGTTATAAGTATAAGGACTCTTTTTGCAAAGTTCTATAACCTTAGGATAGAAAGCAAAATAAGTTATAAACGGTTATAGAATAGAAAGTAAAATAAGTTATAAACTTAAATGGACTAGTTTTGCAAATATTGTTAAGTTAAGGGTATAAAGGGTAAATATTGAAAGTTAGTGTAGTTCAAGGACCATTTCTACCATTTCTTTAAAATATTTAAGTATAGGGACTAATCGTATAAAAGATAGAAAGTTATATGCTCAAATGTTATAAGTTTATAAGTTTAGGGTAGAAAGTATAAATGTGTAAACTTGAAGGGTATAAATGGACTATTTTCATAATAAGTATAGAAACCTATATTTGAGTTAGAAACATAACACAAAACTAGGGAGCTTCATGTGAGGAGTACAATGTGGATATTTCGTTTTGACGAGTTTGTTGGGTTTACGAATTAAAGTGCCCTGGTTACTCAAACGATTATTACATGTACTTCTGAATTATGATGGCCCGAACGGTGTTATGCTATAACTAAAACTTAAAAACAACATAACTCAATAATAGGGAGCTTCATGTGAGGAGTATTAACTTTTGAATTATGATGGCCCGAACGATATTATGTTGATAACATAATACAATAGTAGGGAGCTTCATGTGAGGAGTCATATACTTCTGAATTATGATGGCCCGAACGGTGTAATATCTAGAAACCTTAAGAGTGATTACTTAAAAACCTAGACTAAGACTTGACATACACACACACACCCCAAACCCTACTCCCAGGAAACGTGAGTCAACAGTCTAATCCTTAAGTCACTTTTCACATCAATCACAACATCCTTAAGCCCAGGTGAGTTTTCATAGCCTCACTTTTAAATGCTTTACAACCCTGTGAGTGGGATACGTGCTTTAAATCGAATACAAGTCTTTTTCTTTGGTTGTTGCACGAGTAAACTATCTGCCACCACTACACAACAAAATTCATGAATCTATTCGTTTGTGATATTTTACACAAGTGAACGCGAATATAATAGATAGATCTATTGGAGTTTGACAACTATTATATTTGAAGCCTCACTGAAGGATTAACTTTGGCAAGTCATCCTCCTCATCCCCTCATGGTTGTGTCTGCAGCCCCCATGACCCAGATTGTTAACGTGTGGTTCATGAGCTTAGTGCAATAACCCCCTGTCTTCAGCATTGTACTGATCATACAATACTGACAGATATAAACTGTTTAAATACGGTTTATACTACTTTACATGGGTGTATAACAACTTAGCCCATGCTTTATTAAACTTGTATTCTGATGTGTCTCGCGACTACTAGTTTTAAATTTATAACACGAATTACTGGATAAAGCTAAGAACACACGGGCAAGTATGACCCTTTCGTATGTAGTTAGTTTTGGTTGGTAAGCCGATGTCGTTCACTAGGATTTGGGTGTTTTCAATTGTGAAGAATCTATGTAACAATAAGCAATAAAAGGGTGGTAATTGGTTGTCACTATCCAAAATACCATATAAGCAATAAGTAACACGAAAATGATGGTAATTATAATATAACCTAGTCCTTGTCTAAACACTCTCTCTAGGGGCGATTACAGCCGCCTCCTCCCCACCCTTTATCCGACCAAAAACCACCACTAAAATCGCCTCTCTACTGCTAAATAATCTCTTGATTCGTTTAGCTAGTATGCAATCGGTTTTAGAGGTGTGTTAATTTAAGAGGAGGCTGGTTTAAACCCTAACTAATCGATTATTTTTTGGTCGGTTCTGGTTTTTGAGTTTAATCGTTCCCTTTATTATTGATTGATCCGTTTATCATTCTGAAATCCTAAGTCGGTTTGATCGACTATAATATATATTCGGACGATTTTTATCCTGCCGCACGTTTGATTCATTCTTTATACGATTCCCTTTTAGGGTTTTGTTTCTTTTCTGTGCGATTATCTATTCCTGGTGCGTTAACTCTATTACTAAACTCGTTAGGGTTTGGTTTACCTTATGATTGCTGGTTTTGTTGATCGATCAAGTGCTGTTCATTGCTCTATTATTAAAGGATCGATTATGGTTGGTTTTAGCCTTAACGTCTATAAAACCTTTGTTGGTTTTTACATTCATGGGTTACTGGTCATATACCCGTTAGGGTTTGATTTAATGCTGGTACTCTTTTGGGTTCTTATGTTCGTACTCTGATGGAGTTTAATGGAAGTGGGTTAATGAGAGAGGGTAAGTGATTTTCAAGTCTGTTATTGATCGATTTGGATGTTGGGTTGATTCTACTGCTGCTACGCTTATGACTACCCCTACAAATTGATCGGCTGTTTTTGTGTTAAGTTAGGGTTTCGATACCTTAACAGTATGATCTTATGGAAGTTAAGTTTGAAGGTACTCTTGTTCAAAAACCTATCGTTCATACATTTACAAGATAATCGTCTTATTCGATGGTCTTGTGATCGTATGTCTATGCATATTCATACCAGATTTATGGGTTTTATTGCTTTGTGGTATGTACTATGTTCCTTTGGAAGTTAGGGTTTGCAATACCCTATTGTTCGTCTATGGCAGATTGTGGTTGCTTCGGGATGCATTCGGATCATTGCATTTAGCAACATACAGATCGTGTCATAGTGGAGGTGATTAGAAGTTCTACGTTGATTCAGCTTTGGTGCTTTACTACCAGGGTTTCGACTGCATCGTGGTACTGTAAGTGTCCTTTGGGACTGAGGTGAGGGATTTCACCCTCATCCTATGTACTTCAATGGTTCGTGCTGTGGGATGGATGTGGGATGTTCGCATCTCAAGTTTGTCTTGTTTTTATACCTAGTTTGATACATTGTAATTAGCTAGGTTTGGTTTGTGTTTATGGCCTGTCATAAACACTTGTTTATCAAGCGCATGTGCTTGAGGTTAATGTGGTACTTCAGCCACATTCCATTTGTACTTAAACGTTTTTTGGATAATATATTTACCGGGTCGTTGACCTTTTACCCAAAAAAAACACGAAAATGATGGTTATGTAAATTCAATAAGATTGAAAACTACACTTGCTTAGACTAGTTTTCTATTTAATGACACACATGATTGTGATAACTTTTGATAACATGTTGGTTGTGATAATTAGATGGTGGTCTAATCTATTGTTCTTACAAATGAAAACTTGGCCAAGATCTTAGTTTATAAAAACAAGCTTTAGGTGTAAACGAATCAATTCAAGATCCATCCAAGGTTCATAAGGTATGGTGAATATCTTAAACACAAGAACAAACTCTTATTACAAATCAAATACTCTTAGGAAATGGTCATTCCAAAAGGTAACCCATTCATAGACAAAAAGGTTACAATTGTTTATAAACATTTAAACTTTTGTCCAACTAAAGGTTTACAAACAATCTGATTTGATGTTATAAAAGCATTCTCATTACAATCATACTTCTTGTTTCTTTGTTTAGTCAAGAATAATTATGGTGAAAAACAATCATTCATAGACAAATGATTATAACTAGTTGAGTAATAACAAATCTTTCGACCTTTGAAACTATTATCAATTAGTTAACATTAGCTAAACAAATGTCACGATGAAACTTAAGGTACAATTGGTTCTTAGGATTGACTTGAAATTGAATTAAAACATGTTATCACAATCATAAGCAAACCATTAAATAATCAACATCATCTAAGCAAGTGCACAAAGGCACTAGCCACTCATAGTAAACATGAACATAAACTCAGAATTTTGAACATTAGAAATCATAATTAAAAGTCTTACAATGATTGAAATAAGATAACAAATGATGCAGTAATGATGCCTCAAGTATTGGTGATGACTTCTTGATGTTTTAACCTCCAAATGATGACTTCTTAGACCTCCAAAGTTTCCTGGAATTTTATGGACGAATTTTGGTATGAGAGGGAGTAATGGTGGTAAGAGAAGTGTTCTCTCAAGTTGTGATAGAGAGAAAATGGTAAGGGATGTTTTTAAAAGCTTGCAAAGTTCTCTATTTATACTATTCTCAAGGCCTAGGGGTCATCAATGCACAACTTGGTGACCAAGTAGTTTAGAAGGACCTAGAATACCAAAAAGAAGAGCCTACAATCGAGCCAAATGAGATCTCCAAAATCTGTATGAGAGCTCCATCCGTTCGGATGGTCATCCATCCGATCGGTTGGGCAAAAGTCATAAACACGAAAGTTGTAGATCTTTCTCTTAGCTTTCCGTGGCCGCGAACGGGGGGTCAAACGGAGTCCGTATGCTCAAGTTATGGCCAAAATGGTGAAGGTGTGTCGGGAACAACAAGTCTTCCATTAATTCTTCGTTCGAGCTTCTTTTCTTCATTTCTTTTCTCGTTTTCCCTCTTGTACTTTATTCTTGAGTCTTTTGAGTGACAACTTCATGACTTTTATCTTCTCGAACATACTCCAAGAGACTTTCATTTGTCGAGAATTCTTCGTACATGCATAAATCTTCGTTTTTGTTCATTTCTTCATCTTTTTCATCATTTTCTTGTACTTTAGCTTCCATGAACCTAAAACACGAATTATGCTCAATTAAGTACATAAGTTCATAAAAGTGATCATAAAATCCACAATAACGCTCATAAAAACATGTTAATTTTGAGCGTTATCAAATCCCCCACACTAGAACTTTGCTTGCCCTCAAGCAAATCTAGGAAAAGAAAAATCAAAACCATAGCTAAATGAAAAAAAAAAAAAAAAAAAAAAAAAAAAAAAACGAAAAGAAAGTTTTGAAATCTATAAAAAAAATTTGAAAAATATAAAAATTTGAAAAATATTTTAGGTTTTTTTTTTTATTATTTATTTATTTATTTATTTATTTATTTATTTATTATTATTTTTTTTAATAATATCACAAACAAGCGAAAATGAGATAAATAAACGAAAATGAGCTAAAACTCCCCCACACTTAAGGTTTTGCTTGTCCTCAAGCAAAAATTATGTAAAATAGATGCACATGGTGTACAAGAATGATTAGAAAAATGTGATGCAAATCTACCAAGCACAAGTACGAGATACGATTCATCGTTTTAAGCTTTAGTGGTGAAAATCGAGATGTTTGACAATACCCAATGATTTTCTTGCTTGATTAACATTTCTAAACACCTAACGAAAAAGTAACGAAGTATAATTCACTCAACACTCATTTATTTAGGTAGTGGAGTATATGTAAGATAAATCACACTCATTGCTCAGTCATGATTTGTTTATTACCATAGGCTTGTACAAGAAACAAAACTCCAGCGACATGGCGTAAGCACCAAGTGTAAACATCTAAAGAGGACTTTTATTTGGGTTGTAACGTAAGGCTAAAGGGTTTATACCAGGCTTATGTTCAAACATCTCATACAAAAACATAATAGTTCGCTGGCGCGAATTCTTGATTACTCAAAAACCGGATGGTCACTACAAAATTCATGCACTTGATATTCTCACAAAGCAATTACAATATCCGGATAGATAAAGTAATTTGGTAAGGGTAGGGATAAGGCATGGGAATATTTATGAAATTGGTTTTAAAAGAAAAATAAAGTCAAGTCTAAGGCCCATTGTTGCTAGTTACCAAACAAACCGCAAACCCGTAAATGATTATAGTTACAAACTTTCTCCTCTTCGCATATTGATCACCATATATATATATCACATCCTAGCTCAATGGCTACTCAATATCACATAACTTTCTTTCTTCATCTCCATACATAATATAGCACATTGGCTATAATTGTCATCTTATAGTTGCGATGACTTATTCTCATTTTTTTTTCTTTTTCTTTTTTTTCTTGACTCACATCTCCCCCACACTTCGCATAAGCATCACCACAAAAAATACAAAACACGAAGTTGCGCACCTTCATCTTTGTTGGAATGGCACACAAATAACAAAGTGTGTCTAACTATTAATCATCAAAAACAATCCAACATACCAAGCAACTAGCAACCCACCATTTAGACTTTGACAAAGGGTAAGGCTAAGCTTTAAAGTGTAAAATATTTTTGTATTTTTCTGGATGTAACAAAAACGAAAAGGATGGCTCAAAGGGTGTAACTAGGGTTATCTAGCGCTAAAGATGAACGCTAACAAATGGGTTCCAAATACGAGGGTAACTAACCGATGTGGTTAGCAAAAATTATTTTGTAAACGGATGGCCATTTGGTTTTATTCCTAAGGTGCCTCTTTATCACACGAATACACTTATATCACACGAATGCGATCTTACTGCGGTCTGGTAATGATTTACAAGTACAAGTTCTAGAATAAATAAAATCACCGGCACACTCAAAGCAAAAGATTCAAGCATAAAAAATGTATGTTATATATGAAATAGGCTCAAATCCTAATAATTTAGTGGAAAGGGTTATAATATGCGCTAGAAAATGTTATCGATCCTAGAATGGATTGCAATATTAATCGGGACACATCTCGAACTTTTCAAAAATTACAGATTTCACCAATGGATTGATCCAGTTATTCTAATATATTACTCCTAAAAGCGTAAAAACAACTAGATCACAAGGGCAAACAAGTATACAAAAATTATTTTCAAATTGGCCCAAATAATAAATTTAAAAATTGGTTTCGTTTTTCACTATTTCACTTTCCCCCCACACTTAAGTTAAGCATTGTACTAAATGTGAATAATAAACTTCAAAGCATGTGAAATAGGGAAAAATAAATAAATAGATAGTTCAAGAGAAACGAAACTTCCCGGGCCGTAGAAATCGTGATCGAACTCCAAATGATAAGATGCTAAGCATGTGAGATCAATCAATTTCGCTTCCAACAAAACATCAACACACCAAGTACAATGTCACCAATAATCCAATCTCGAAGAGCTTATTAAATCTGCAAAAACAAACTAAACTACAAAAACGCGTAAAATCCTAAAACTCACTTTCGTAGGAATCACGGTTGCATTTAGCATATGCAACAAGCCTTTTAAACCCCTCGGTGGCCCGAGTGGACGAGTGAAGTCTCGTGAGGGTTTCCAGTGAACATACCCACAAAGTTCAAAACATTTTATTTTAAAAAAACAAAACACGTACTTGTTTATTCATAATGTACTAAAAATTAAAAAAAAAATGGAAAAACCGAGTTTAAGTAGAATTATAAGAAATGACGCTCTTGCAAAAACCAAAATACATTTAAACTTATTCGATCTAAACACAAACACAAAAGAATAAAATACAAAATATATATATATATATATATATATATATATATTTTTTAAATAAGCGAACAATTAAAAGCTCGGGTTGCCTCCCGAGAAGCGCTTAATTTATTTCTGAGTCATTAGCTAGACTCTTCCCGGATCAGGATACCTTGACGGTACGGTTCAAATGGGGAATTTTTGAACATTGAGGATATGGGATCTCTGGTATGGACTTCACAAGTGATGGACATTCTTTCGATTTGACAATGTGATAATCTCTTTTTGTTATTTCGAACGCTTGATCGAGTTTATTAGAAATGAAGACAGGTGGTAAATCTTTTTGATTTTTTGAAGGGTCATCAGACTTTCCACTCCTGGTGAATACGTCATTCACGTTCTCAATGTGAGGTGGAGGAGGTGGGTTAGTCATACTGTTCTATTTTGAAGAAACTGAATTTTGTGGTTTAGACCACTCGTCTATCTTTCTTTCCAATTCTCCATTCCTCTTGGGTACCTTTGACACTTCTTTCTCCTGCTTCTTAATCTCTTTTTCTTTCAAGACTTCATTTCCGACCCCTCCAGTTGCATTGAGTTCCTTGTTACCAACATGATTTGACACTTCATCTTGTGTATACATCTTTTCTTTCACTAAGCGTTCAGTGGACGGGATGTGCACGGTGCAATCTTCAAGAAAAGGTGAAACGGTTGGTGAACTAGTAATGATTGGGGTTGGCGTGGTTGGAATGGATTCAGTTTCATCCTCATCACCCTTATCATGTTCATTTTGGATTGAGGGTGGTTTGTAGACAAATTCATGTCTTGGATTGGAATTTGTTGTATGAGGAAGTGATTCTGTATGATGGACTTCTTTCTTTTCACCCAACTTCGTTTCCACCACATGGTTTTTCATACTCTCATTTTCTTCCATCCATTCTATCATCATCTCCTCCGGTGAGGTTTTGGTTTCTTTGTTTTGTCCAAAATATTTTGATGAAGGGGAATTTAAGAAAACCCTAATTCTCTCTCCCTTCTAGGGGCGATTTTTTGGCCGCCACTTCTAACAAAATTTCCGGCCAAATTCAACCTTCTAATTCGTATCTCTACCTTGGTATGCAATCGGAGTAGAAGGTTGATGATTATCTGAAGTGGTGTGCCTTTGTTTTATCTCTTATCTATCCCTAAATCGCCTTGTTTCTAAACCCTATACGATTAATTTATAGTCGGTTTTCAATCGATTTATTTAAAGGGTTTTAGATTCGATTTGTTATTAACCCTAACCGATTACCACTCCTATTTAAATCGTTTTGGTCTCTAACCCTTAACGATTCTATTGTAATCGCTGTTTAGGGTTTGGGTTTTCATGGATCGCATATTCTTTATTGATATATCTTCAACGATCTTATTTGTTGGTGCTAAATAACCTAAACGATGTAATTAATCGTGGTTAGGTTTTTTCTCTCTTGGGTTTGTTTGTTCGGATCGTATTGAACTTATTGATATATTATTCTACGATCCACTTGCTGGGTGATCATGATCTTTTCAAGAACGAATCCCTTTTTAGGGTTTCGTATTTCAATTAATGACTGCTCGGTGATGATAGTCGATCTGATGATCGTGGTTCCTTCTTGAATGTAACCTTGTGGTTGGTTGTTCATGTAAGTCGACTATTGGTCATGGTGAGGCTGATTCAGTTTTGGTATGTGGGTTTGGGAGAGTATATTGTTCTTTACGATGTGCGTGCATTGTTTTGATGCTGTGTTACATTGGAGGTTAAGTTTTTTAGAGTTCTTATCCAAAAACCCTATTGATCGATTGGGTGTGATGGATTTTACATGTGTTCTTGCTACGTTAGGGCTTGATCAATTTGCTGCACATTCGATCATATGACTAGGGTTTTTTTTTACCCTAGTTTTCATTGCATGGTGACCCTATTCATGGTATTATTGATATTACTTGGCTGTTTGTAGGGAATCATGACAGGTTCTTAGTGGTGGTTGTTGGTTCGTGATTTATCTCGGATCATAGCATGAAGGTTAAGTTTCAAGGGTATCTTATTCAAAAATCCTTGACTCGATTCAATAGGAATGCTTCATTATTTTCTATTAATCGTTTATTGGTGGTTCGATCTATATATTTGGGTTCTTTATTCTGTGATGGATCGATGCTGCTGTGGTACGACCTCTTGTTGGTGGGTTCATGTTCATCAGCCTTGGGTAGGTCGTTTTTGCAGGTTAGGGTTGTATAGCCCTATGTTTGTCTACAACTGATCAAGATACATTGTTTTTCATTCTTGCTTGAGTTTCCTCCATTTTGAAACTTGTAGTAGATGCGGTATTGGATTGAGTTGTAGTGTTGGTTTGGTCCTGGTTGGATCAATGAAGATCGGTGTAGTTGATGGATCTATTGTGTGGATTGGCGCGTGTCTATTCTACCATGGTCTCGGCTGCATCGTTGAAGGTCATGAACTTCTATGACGACATGGGAAGATTCAAGTTTTTACTTGATGTTTTTATTTGTAAATCTTATGGTCGTTGTAGTTTTCTGTTCATGTATTTGTTATAAGAATGGTTTGTCATTCTTATATTAGAGTATTTGGAGGTCAGTTGCACTTGTTGTGCATGTTTGTTTTAAGAATGGTATGTCATTCTTAGATAGGTGTCTTGTAAGTGTCCTAAGGGACTGGGGGCGAGGGAAATCACCCTCGTCATTTTGTACTTCAACGTTTTTTTTTGGATAATGAATTTTGCCAGGGTGTATTAACCCTTTTACCCAAAAAAAAAAAAAAAGAAAATATTTTGATGAAAGTGGTGTTTCATTTTGTGGCCAGAAATGTGGATGGTTGTGGTTCGGGTTTTGGCTTGAGTAGGAGTATGAATTTTTCAGCTTTTGGTTGTGATATCCGTCGTGATATCTTGCTTCATTAGGTTCAATCATCAGCATGTCATTATCCATGTGGTATTCTGAAGCACTGGCATCTTCATCATCTCTACGAGCATCTCGTATCTCCTTCAGCTCTTGCCTTATCTTCTTGAATTCAACGTCAATATGTCTGGTGAGAGCTTCTAATTTCTCGATCAATATGGAATGATCGGCATTGATGTTGCTTCCACCGGCGGAAACAACGGTTTTTGGTTTGGGCACGATTAGAGAATTTTCCGAAAAATCGAGCTTGAGTTGGACCTTGTCCTCAAGGATTTTGAATGCTTCGTTGGGAGTATTATAGAGGAATATTCCTCCGGCATCAAGAATTCCTTGAGTTGGATTATCTAAACCATGATAGAATGTTTGAATGATCGCTCCTTTGGTTAGACCGTGTCCATGACAAGTGCGAAGCATATCTTTCATACGGAGCCAAGCGTCAATGAGAGTTTCGTGATCGAGTTGTTGAAAGTTGTGAATGTCATTTAGGAGACGTTTAAACTTTGCGGGAGAAAAGTATCGGCTAACAAAAGCTTCTCTCATCTCTTCCCACGTAGTAATTGTTCCTTCATTTAATTCGTTCAACCAATTCTTGGCTTCTCCGGACAATGAGAAAGGAAAAGTCCTCAATTTAACCGCTTCCTCTTGATTTTCACCATAATGGAATAGGTTACTAATCTCAAGAAAATCAGCTATGTGGAGGTGAGGATCGGATCGGGTCGGATTCTCCCATCGAATTGATTCTCCCGAATCATTTGCATGTGGTTACCCTTGATATGGAAATTGTTTGGAAAAGGGCGTTGAATAATAGCGGAACTAGGTGTTGGTGCAACGGTCCTAGTACTTGACCACATGGGTTGGTCATCGGGATCAACGACGGTTACAGGTAGGGAATCGGGTTGAGTTTCAACTTTCTCTTCGATTATGTCGATTACCACAAAAAGTTCCTCGATGAATGGTGATTTTGGATAAAGTTCGGTTGATTCGATCTTTAAGGGTAAGATTGGTGTCTTATCGGGTTTACGAATCCTCTTTTTGATTTTACGTTTAAGCTCGTAAAGTGGACTAACAAGTTGTTTACCCCATGAGTGTGAGTTTATACAAACCCGGAGCGATTCGTAAAATATCACAAAAAGCAAAAATAAAAACATAATGAAAATGAACACTAAGAAAAATATTTTTGTATTTTTTAAGTTGAAGTAAACAAAAATAAGCTTAACTAAGATAAGAAAACCGTTACTATTATAACTACTAGAAGTTTAAGAAAAATAAAATAATTACGACAAAACTATTTTAAATAGACTTTTTTTTTTTAAATACGTTTAAAAATCTAAAAAGACAATTTTACTAAAGAAACAAATAAGAAAAGAAAATAACAAGAACACAAGAAAAATAAATCACTCCTAAGGGTGGGTTGGGTGGTGTTTGTTTCGAACTAAGGTGAAAAGGTAAAAATGGGTTTTGAAAAAAAAAATGGGTTTTGTAAAAAGAAAAGGTTCAGCCGATCGGTTTGGTAGACAAGCCGATCGGTTGGATTGGACTTTTGGTTGAAAACGGTCTAACCGAATCGGATACGGGCTCGTACCGATCGGTTTCCTTGGACCTTTGGGTCTAACCGATCGGTTGAATATCAAACCGATCGGTTGGATAGCTCGGTAAATATTTTTCTTGGTTATCCGATCGGATGCACGGTAAGCCGATCGGATGGGCAGCTCGGATTTTTTTTTTCGAAAGCAAAAACGAAACAACTAGGGAATGATTAAAGCACATAAACAAAGCAAACAAAAACACAAACAAATCCCCGGCAGCGGCACCAAAAACTTGATGTGTCTCGCGACTACTAGTTTTAAATTTATAACACGAATTACCGGATAAAGCTAAGAACACACGGGCAAGTCAAATACTCTTAGGAAATGGTCATTACAAAAGGTAACCCATTCATAGACAAAAAGGTTACAATTGTTTATAAACATTTAAACTTTCGTCCAACTAAAGGTTTACAAACAATCTGATTTGATGTTATAAAAGCATTCTCATTACAATCATACTTCTTGTTTCTTTGTTTAGTCAAGAATAATTATGGTGAAAAACAATCATTCATAGACAAATGATTATAACTAGTTGAATAATAACAAATCTTTCGACCCTTGAAACTATTATCAATTAGTTAACCTTGACTCAACAAATGTCACTATGAAACTTAAGGTACAATTGGTTCTTAGGATTGACTTGAAATTGAATTAAAACATGTTATCACAATCATAAGCAAACCATTAAATAATCAACATCATCTAAGCAAGTGCACAAAGACACTAGCCACTCATAGTAAACATGAACATAAACTCAGAATTTTGAACATTAGAAATCATAATTAAAAGTCTTACAATGATTGAAATAAGATAACAAATGATGTAGTAATGATGCCTCAAGTATTGGTGATGACTTCTTGATGTGTTAACCTCCAAATGATGACTTCTTGGACCTCCAAAGTTTCCTGGAATTTTCTGGACGAATTTTGGTATGAGAGGGAGTAATGGTGGTAAGAGAAGTGTTCTCTCAAGTTGTGATAGAGAGAAAATGGTAAGGGATGTTTTTAAAAGCTTGCAAAGTTCTCTATTTATACTATTCTCAAGGCCTAGGGGTCATCAATGCACAACTTGGTGACCAAGTAGTTTAGAAGGACCTAGAATACCGAAAAGAAGAGCCTGGAATCAAGCCAAATGAGATCTCCAAAATCTGTACGAGAGCTCCATCCGTTCGGATGGTCATCCATCCGATCGGTTGGGCAAAAGTCATAAACACGAAAGTTGTAGATCTTTCTCTTAGCTTTCCGTGGCCGCGAACGGGGGGTCAAACGGAGTCCGTATGCTCAAGTTATGGCTAAAATGGTGAAGGTGTGTCGGGAACAACAAGTCTTCCATTAATTCTTCGTTCGAGCTTCTTTTCTTCATTTCTTTTCTCGTTTTCCCTCTTGTACTTTATTCTTGAGTCTTTTGAGTGACAACTTCATGACTTTTATCTTCTCGAACATACTTCAAGAGACTTTCATTTGTCGAGAATTCTTCGTACATGCATAAATCTTCGTTTTTGTTCATTTCTTCATCTTTTTCATCATTTTCTTGTACTTTAGCTTCCATGAACCTAAAACACGAATTATGCTCAATTAAGTACCATAAGTTTATAAAAGTGATCATAAAATCCACAATAACGCTCATAAAAACATGTTAATTTTGAACGTTATCATATTCACACTACTACTACCACTTAAACCTATGACTCTCACTCAACACCTAGTGTTGACTCTTTAAGCATGTATCCTAGGTATATGGTCGTTACGGAGCTATGGCAGGAAGCGGCACTGAACTTGGAGGACTTTCATCCTTGTTATCATTCAAACTATATTTCACACTTAGATTTGCGGGACCTCATCTTAATAAAACTCTGATATTTTAATGAGTGATAACTTATTTATAAAACGTCTCTTTTCGAATCTTTTTCTATTATTGTGACTGTGATTCCATGGAGTAATACCCCAACCCTAAATCCGCTGCGAACTGTAAAAATGGGGGTGTTACAGCTAGGGTTGTGCGAAACCTAAGCCTTGAAGATGAGGTTAATGAGGCTGATATTTCGGTTGGATCTCCTTCATTATCTGAGGTTAATAGGGATGCTGCTAACGCCAATGAGCGAGTGAAGCCGGTTTCACTTGCGCCTCTTATTAATGATCCTAACGTGGTTGTATCTCCCACAACAAGTGTACTAACGCCTACTAATGGGAGTGTAAATGGGGACGAGATTGTTGGAAATACTAAATCTGTTGGGAGTACTAATGAACCTTTGGGGACTATTTCTTCTAGTGAGAATTCTAAGCCAAACGTGGGTAATGATTCTTCTAATGTGGGTAATAATAGTGTTGGGGAGTCTAGGGCTGGTATGGATATTGGTGGTGTTAATTACCCTGATCTTAATGAATTCCCGACACTTAATGATACTAATGCTAATGTAGGTAATGATGGTAATGAAGTTCATAACTCCGGTGTTACTAATTTGTCCCAAGCTGCTACGGGTAACGAGGCACTTTTAAGTGGTCACTCTGAATATGTGAAGCCGGTTTCACATTCCCCATTTGATGATGCTTACCTACCACAAGGAGATGCTGTTCATGTTGCTCAAAGGGCTGGAAAATTGAGGTTATCTCCCATGAATGACACTAATACTCAGGTACCTAGCCCTAATATTAGTTCCTCCTTTGATGATGCTCAAAAATCTGTTGGTACGGATCCCTCATCAATGACTCATAATTATCCTTCTTTTAAGCCTCATATGCCTACAAAGGAGTCGTATCCTACTTTTAGCTTTGGTGAGTCAATTCCTCAATTGACGTTGAACCCTAATAGATAATGCTAACATCTACTCCTCCCTCATCGAGTTTTAGTGTTGCTATGCAAACTCAGAAGTTTGGGACAAATGAGTATACGAATAGGAATGCAATCTCCGGTCCTAATGCTTATAAGGTCAACCCAATTCCACTAGTGTGTCTACCTCTGATGGATTAGAACAGCCTATACCTAATAATACTAGTGGAACCGGTGTGAAATTGGTCTCTTATGCGGGTGCTACTTATAATGCACCTCAGAAACATGTACCTAATTTTTGAAGGTTGGAATGTAGCAACAAGAAGGCTGAAGTTGACCTTTTTGTGATCGGGTGAATTTGGACAGGAAAGGCCTAGGGAAATGGGGCAATGGATAGAACATTGGTGCAGGGCATAGGCTTGCCCTGCAGCCTAAATTAAGCACATGTAAAAGCTCAGGGAAAAATCCTAAAAATAAAACAGTTGTGGATTTCAAAAGTTAATCTGAGGGACTACAACATGTAAAAGTCTCAGGGTCTGAAACTAAACATAAAAATCACATTAATTCCTAGAACTTTTGGAAAATCTGAAATCAAGCAAATTTGACTTTTTTGAGCTTATGACTAAGTTGACTTAATTGAAGTTTGATTGATCTCAGATGATTGAAAAGGTTGTAATATGCTATATTGAGATGAAATTTACCTGTCTAAACAACTGGTGAATGGAAATGATATGATTTCCACTCCTAATATCCAACAGTGAACAAATGAGTAGAATTAAACTTAGGTTTTGACTTTTGAGCTATGAGGACTTGATCTTATAACTTAAACAACCTAATAAGACCTAGTGTAGTAAGTATCAACACCCTGCAACCAATGAAACTCTCAATTACCTACTGAATCAAGCAAAGCCAAACACTCCATTCCCCTTGACTGTTGAGAGATTTTCAAAACTGACCTCAAGACAGTGATGTAAAGCTCATTTAAGCTTTACTGTGACATATTCAACATAACATTACCCATGCAACCAGGTCTGAATCAACATCCACCCCATTTGAGCTAGTTTGACCTTCACATTGACTTTTTTGAATTTTTGCTTAAAACAAAAGCCACAGAGCAGAAACTATCTAAAACTCATTGTTGAGCATTTTTGAACTGATGTAACAGTGGTAGGAGTTTGAAATAAGGTCTTTGCAAAATACTTAAAATGAAATTAAAATTGAAAATTGAGAATAGCTTTGAAGTGAAAGTGAAACTTATATTGACTTTTAAAGTAGATTACAATAGTGAAACTAATCTATTGAAGCATAAAGAAAAACATTACATGATTAGAAATATACTAACTAGCTAGAACTAAAACTAACTACTACTCTAAATTACCACTTCTCTCTTCTGTCTTCTTGACTTAAATAGGACCTAGTGAATCCATCTCACTTTCCCACTTTGATTCCTGGCCATTGGATGGCTACCATTTGATCTCGACCGTTTATATTGTTTTGGCGGGAAAACAAGTTTGACAGGTTTAGTGGTTTAGGTGAGGGTATTTATGAAGAGGGGGTTGGTTTGCTGTAGGTAGGGTATTAATTGAAAGTTGGTGGTGTTGGTGAAAAGGTGAGGGAGGAGGGGGAGACAGGATAGCAGGAAAAGGGGGTGATGAATAGTGGTCAGGGATTGGGTTTGACTATCTTTTACCGAGGGAAAATATTAAACGGGAATGGGGCCTTGGTATTGGGCTGGTGATGGGCTTGGGGTATGGCTGGTGGGCTGGTATTTGTTTGGTTTGTTTATTTATAAAGGGTCCATTTGGTTAAGAATAAATCACAAGGACCATAATTGTAACAATCTGAAATTAAGGGGCTGATTTTGCACTTTCCTCTAAGTACTCCTGAGGTCTATTCTTGCCAAGTATCAATAATCAAAGGATAAATTTGCAATTTTTCACTTTTGGTCCTTCAGGGACTTAAACTGCCAATAGGTGAATCTTCAAGGACTAAATTGCAAATTTCTTCAAACTTTCATTTTAAGTACTATTTTTGACACTTGTGACTTTCCAAGGACCAATAATGATTTTTCTTCCAAAAATTTCCCACCAGGGACCAAAACTATCAAAATTGAAACTCCAGGGACTAAATTCGTAAATTCTCAAAACTTTTGAAAATTTTCACCAAAGGACTAAATATGATAACTTAAGATTTCAAAAGGACCTTTGGTGACTTTTCTATTAAAATAAGTGCTCAGGGACAATTTTTGCCAATTTTTGAAAGTTGGGGGACTGAAACTGCCAAATATGCAAACTTTGTTCGTTTTTCAACTGTTTTTACTCATTTTGCATCTAAAACATATAAAACATAATCTTGGAATATTTTCAGTATTTTAATGCATTATTGAGTGTTTTTAAATGTTTTGCAGCTCAGATTTGACCAAAAATGATGAGTGTTTGAGCACTCATCAATTTTCCTGTTGTTGATTACTATGTACACAATGTGAGGGCTAGAGCGCTACAGCAGGTGACATATCAAAGCATACAAAGCATACAACGTAAACGAAAGATCTTAAAAACAAAAGGTTACAAGGGAAAAATCTAAAAGTACAAAAGGAATACTAAAACAATAAAAAAAAAGAAAATTACAAACTAAACAAAGCCTAGTCTAATCCAAGTCCAACACTAGTCCGATGTAATGGGCTTCTAGGCCATGGGGTAGTCCACTAAAGCTCTTATGCTCTCTCTCCACCCAAACCCAGCTTCCAACCTAAAACCTGCCAAAGGAAAGGAAAATGCGGCTGAGCTTAAAAAGCCCAGTGAACAGATATATAACAAAGCAAATGGATAAACAAAACACATATAAGTATGAGAAATAGGACATCATAAGCTTCTGCTGAAAGGAATATCATCTATCAAATGCATAAGAGCTCAACATACACTGAATGAATATCATAAGTCAATGGGAAACGAAGTATCAAAGATATATCACATAAGCATAATCATAAGAGAAAGGTAATGAGCACGTATCAACAAAGAAGCGTTCAAACAAGGTACTTGAGTGGGCAAACGAATCATAGGAAAGCGACGAGCCGACCTGCCAAGGTACTTGACAGATCTTATACATACATACATACATACATACATACATAATCCATAATCACCTGTCAAAGGATACGGAGATGGGAGACCTCTCAGTACCACATGGAGGAGCGACCTCCCAAACATGAAGGTGTAGAGAAGCACCTACCCACACCATACACATAATCATACATAAACATAAGTGCTAGGATGCATCCATACGCCCCCATACATACATACATAAACATACATGCACCCTGCTCGCAGGACAGGTATACACATATCATAAATGGCCAGGAGATCTCATAATCATATTCATATCATACAAAGTGGGGACACCGTGGATCAATGACACCTCCACAGAATGTGTCATGCCATCGGTGCCTCAATGACACGCCCATGGTACCTCCATGAGTAGTTAAAAAAACTTGGGCATAAGAAGGAACGAAGCATACATACATACATACATATAATCATAGCAGCATATCCAAATCATAGCATAACATAATCATAATCAAAGGAGTATCAAATGATATGGATCATATATCAGCGAGATCATATCACGTAATCATATCAAAGGAATCATAGATAATGAATCAAGCATAAGGGAACATTGAAATGGCTTACGGAATCTTATAACAAATCAAAGATCAAGATCAACTTACGAGAGAGAAAGCACCCTTACAGAAAGGGCAGAATATCTGTACCTTAAACCGCCAATGAAACCATATCATAACATAAGAATAGGAGGTCAGTTCATCTTCAGTGAATCTACACGAATTAATGATCGGCTAATTATTAATAGCTTGTTTTAAATCAGATTACTCGTTTTAGTCGACTTTCCATTTTTAGTAACTTTCCATATTTAGTAACTTCATGAATTAACAAGTTTCATAATTTAAGGTTACTATTGATAATTAATAAAATTATAGGTTAATAATGAAAACTTAATAGTTTAGGGTTTTAAGTATAAATTATCAAAATTTGAAGTTTATATATGTCAAATGTATAACTTTAAGGTTTACAATTGATAATTAAACAAGTTAAAGTCTTAATATGATTATTACAATAGTCTAGGGTCCTATATATCATTTTAGTAAAGTATAGGGTTAGAATGTGAAAACCATCAAAGTTTAGGGTCAAAAGTGTAAAATTTAGGTTGCTTGCAATTTTCTTGAATATGTACATCATATATGTTGCATGAATGTCTTCTTCTTCTTCATATAACCTTGCCACTTGAAAATATTATCGAAATCATTTCACACTATATATATTACTAGTTCCTGGTTCTTTTGTGATCGTAGAAGTTATGTGCTACGCACCCAAGATAAGTCGACACTAACACCCCCCGATATCATATAATTCAGTGAGCAAAGATCTCAAACAAACACACCCTCCTGGTAAAGTTTTGGCGAGGCAAATTCTAGGACAAAAGGACATGGTTCGAGTAAAAAATAAAGTGGTGCGACGGGGTACCAATGAGCAGCAAACAACAATGAATCAAACACCATTCGACCATGATTTGTAACATGTGAAAACCAGGTCTTAGCCCCACTCATATGACACACAAAATCAGCCCATAGCCGCTACGATTTACGAGTTAAAAACAAGGCCAAAACTCCTCACATAAAATCATAAGCCTTTTGTTAATATAACAAATTTTAAGGCTTGTATCAGTTGTGAAATAGGTCAACATAGGGCTGGAAACAAGGACGTCAAAAACAGTCTTAAAACTCGCGACATAAAACAACCATATAGACGTATACTTATCATGACTGTGATCTCTTTAACGTGACAATATTTTGGTATTTACTTTCGTATAACCTTAGTAATAACGAAACAAAACATATATTACGAGTGGCGTTTATTACTTTATGTGGTATGTAATCTTCATCGCGGTACCTTTTTATTACAACACAAAAGCAAACATATTGGTGGTCGAATAAAATAGTGAAAAACATCAAAACAGTTTGAAGATACCTTGTGTCATTGCACGACTATAAGCAAGAACAAAGGACGTATCAACTCTACGAATCAAATCAGCCCCTTCAAACAAATGTACGCCACGAACGAAACCTTCTAACGATTCGAGATCGAAACCATACACGAACCACAACATGTCTTGTATTCGTAGGTTCAATGACAGACGCCTGCAATCACATCCTTTGTTTATTCATACGAATATGAAGGGAAAGTAAGCATTTGCTTTGCCTTGTCTAGGAGATAAAACGTGTGAAGAGGTGGTATTTTGGTTAATTTTTGGAATGAGAAAACAAAGGGTGCCGAGATTTTGGGAGGATAAAAGGAGTAAAAATATTTTCCTTAACTTTCAAAATATATTCGGTATGAGGTAACTAGGCGAGGCGTGTGCTTAAAGTCGGTATGTCCGTGTTTTGTGATAAGGTCAAAGTGTCACAACTCACCATTTCAGGTCATTTCCCAAACTTCAACAATTTACTATTCATAAATAACTATTCATCAAAACACTATTCATCGTTTTACTATTCTTCATTTTCAAGGTCAATTTGATATTCTGAGAAGCATTCAAAAATTTTACTATTCACCAAGTACTATTCATTTCCGGAAAGAAAATACTATTCACGTGCATTGCTCATTTCATCGTAAATTTAGTTTACGAGTACTTAAATTCGCGTAACCGTATTGGTTCAGGTGCGAATTCATGCATTATCATTAGGGACACTTCATACGGACTAGAAATAGTCTACATATCATCATAATAGCATTTGAATACTATACCACTCGTAGAATATTCATATTATTATTTTTGGTATGTTTAACGTTTAACGTTTTACGTTTATTTATTTTAATTAAACGTTAACCCGCGATAAATAAATATAACCAACATATCTAAAAATCCCCAAGATGGTTCCGATATATTTTTAAACTCCTTACAACGTAATAAAAATTATTAAATTCATTTACCCGGTATTTTGGGAATTTATTAAATTTATAACGTAAGTTTAATATAATTACGACGGTTTTCGTGAAAACTAAATAATAATTATCCAAACGCTCAAATTTTGTACCCAACATATTTTTAACATTCTTATGACTTTATTAAGTCCTGGTTAACTTGTTAAAATTTATTTCTCGCAAACCCGGTACCCGATTATAACTAAAAACTAACTACAAATACCTAAATTTAACACCTAAAATCTATACTTATACAACACTACTCTCCACCAATCCTTCTAATTAAATCACAAACTTATTTTCCCTTTTACACCCCTTGACAAACCGGCCAAGCCCCCCCCCCCCCCCCCTATTTTAACCTTAAGCATTAACTTGTTTTAACTTTCCCAAAATCATACAAAATATCTACAAACCTCAAACTTCATTTCATACTTATCATTTTAAATCAAAACTTCACTTTTCCTCTCTTTTTCTCTCCAAAACCCACGGCCCCAAACCAAATCCACCAAGATCCATCATATTTTCCAAGATCAAGCTTAAATCAAGTCTATTGTGTTATCATTGTTAGGGTTTTGAAATATAAACTCATGGATTCCTAGGGTTTTAATCATACAAGCTTCATAATCATTCAAGTGAGTTTACAAAAATTTATCTTCTTCATTTCTTCAAGTATTTGTTATGATTGTATAGTTTTCATACAATATTTCATGCATATGTTAGCTCTTACCACTCATAATATATGTTTATGTCTTTGAAACCCTAGAAATGGAAACCTTGGTTAGATCCACTAGATTGATGATGTTTAGGAACCCATGACACCTTAAGAAGGTGTATGGTAGGATTAGACTAGATTTGTGGTGATTGGAAGTGATTTGGGTGGAGTAGAAACAAGTTTAGAACACTAGAAATGGATTTGGAACACATATATATACCTAGGCTATGTTTGGCAAAAGTAGCTGTGACAGTAGCATTGAGCAGTAGCAGTGAGCAGTAGCTGTGAGCTGTGAGCAGTAGCCAAAAAAGCTCACAGCTTCATAAAGAAGCATTAGGAAAATGAGCTTTCCTAAAAAATAGCAAAGCCCACAGCTCTCATGCCAAACAAACATCAAAAATAAAAAAGCTCATTCTCACCGCTCATTACCCCAAAAAGCTCCAAAAAAGCTCCGCGCCAAACATAGCCCTACTGTCCCAAAAATGAAATCCTGGAAAACTCAGTAACTCATGAGAACTTTTCAACCAAAGATTTAGAAAATACTTTCAAAAACGAAGCCGTAGGCGAAAGAACGGGTTAAAACGAGTTTATAACGAAGGAGATACGATTTTTGCAAGTTTATTGACAAAAACTATTTTTCTGAAAATTGTTACTGTTGGACGATTTTTGGTGGAAAAACCGAGGCGTTAGACGTAACCTAGAGAAGCCGAGTTATCAAAAATATATTAGTACATACTAAGACGAATCCGTGGATATAAAGAACGAAGAAAATGAACTTTAAACGACCAAGTTATTCACGTTTCAATATCGGCAAAAACTCTCTATAATTGACAGCTTTTACTAGAAATAATAATAATACTACTTCTACGTACTAAATCCTAGATTTTCTAGAAATACTACTAAATTGCCGAATTCATAACTAACGAAGTACTTATGCTTATGAGTTTATTTTTACGACCATTAGACGTTACTTCAAGGTTTTCAAGACGAAGTTTATAACACTAACTTTCTATACAATATACTACGACAAGTTTTACAAGTCTAACTAAGAATTATTTTTCTCAAGTATAGAATGTATTTTTATATGACTATAACTAGTATATTTTCAAGTTATGAGTGGTATAGGTATCATGTGCATGCATATTCTCTACATCATTTCATGATCTAAATTAGATCATATTCATTCGTCATAGGTTGCGGTTGAATTCATTCCTTGTTGTCCTTATCATTCCATTGCATTGTACCATCACTTCGAAGTGAGTTTTCATAGCCCCGTTTTTAATACAATACTTTGATTTTAAATCCCACGGGGGAGAATACATTGCACCACTTATTTTTGTACATGCCCAAGTATTAAATTCCATACATTGCTTAAGTTGCCTTCCTACCAAGTTAAGTCCCCTTTATTATCATGGACCGTTAATTATAATGCCAAGCGAGAGTAAGTGAATAGATCTATTGAGGGTGACGCCTCCATTCGTGTTTGGGTTGCTCCAACGGGTACGAATGCATTTCATGTCTAAACTATTTGAGTGCCTGGTAAACACTCTTTTGGGGCCAATACAATATTATGTCTAGCTTCGGGGTCATGAGCTTAAGAGACAATGTAGCATTTTGACATCTTTGTCGGTTTACTTTATACTTGTGGCTTATGTACATACGATTTAACTTACAAACCTATGATTTCTCACCAACTTTATGTTGACCGTTTTAGCAATGTATTTTCAGGTAACTAAGGTATATCTCATGGCATGCATGGAGTCATTTTAGTGAGTAGCAAGGATGACGTGTCTCACTTTGGATTTTTCATGCACTTATATATTATCGTTTGATTGTACCAAACTTGTTTCCTTTCACTTTTAAATACTTTGGGACCTATGTTTTGTAACTCTAAACTTCTTTTAAATAAATCAAATGATGTATTTTCCAAACGACACTTTAGGTCGTTCAATATATCCTTGTTTGTGATGCTATGACAGTTACACCCTCAGGCATTCCATTCCGCTGCAAGTCAGGTAAATTGGGGGTGTGACAGATTGGTATCAGAGCTAAGGTTATAGCGAACTAGGATGCATCATAGACCCTAGACTATAACCACATTATCATAGCATCTCATCATTACATCATAAGTGCATATTCATTGTTTTAGGTGATTCCATTATACGAGTTATTTATTTTATTTCACCTTGATTATCAAAGAGTTATGTCTTCAGACCCGAACATTGTCATACTTTACTCTGTCTTAGACTCTGATGTTGAAGGCTCTATGTCTTCCACTGCTTTTTCACCACCACCCATTCCTCCTGTACCTGTGTTGCCACTTTCGGCATCAGGTGAGGATACCGAGCCTTTTGTGGAGGAAGAGACTGCTCCTACTCCTCATGTCTCTCCCACTGCACCACCTGAGGTTACCCGTGTACCTACTGATATATCATCCCCGGCTACTTCTATTCCCTCATAACCAAGACTTATGTTTCCCCGTAGGAAGACAACTCTAGTTGCTAGGAAGAGTGTTCGCCCTGCTACATCTACTTTTAGGATCCCTGCTATCCCTACATTACCTACACCACCAGCCATACCCGCTACTACTTCTATATCTACTTCACTCTTGCCGCTCAGGAAGCGTGCAAGGTTTACTACCCCAGCTTCACCTACTACAGAGACTTCTGACCTTCCACCACCACCAGTATACCATGTAGGTGAGAGTTCGAGAGCAGCTGCTGCTAGAGGGCCTACAGCTGTTACCTTAGAGGATCAGTTAGGGGCTCAACAGGAGCAGGTTGATAGTTTGGGTTATAGGGTAGATGAGATTATCACTACTCGACTTGAGGAGGTCGAGGAGCAGGTTGAGGGATTGATCTTAGGCAGGGTTAGCATCGACGTGTCGTATCATGGACTTGAGGCACGGCAGGAGGGACACAAGGAGCTGATTGATCAGCTTAGGGATGAGCTACCGGAGATACGGGATAGAGCTCAGACGACACAGGAGGCTCAGGGAGAGCAGGCACACCAGTTGGCAGTAGCTCAGGAGAGGTTGACTATGATGGAGGGCAGAGATGCTGCTCTTCAGCTCCGAGTTCAGCATCTAGAGGAGATTGTCGTCATGATGGACAGGGAGATCCGTCGTCTTAGGAGTGCACCTGGAGCACCTGGACCATCTAGAGCACCTGGAGGAGCCTAGACATAGACTTGTATTGTATTAGCTTTTACTATTTCCTAGTCCCGAGGTGTGGGACATAGTTCAAGAACTTGTAGCCTTTTGGTTGTTGTACAAACAAATATATCAAGTGTGACTCTACTATGTTGGAATGGTTATGCTATATATATATATATATATCGGTCCATGTAGGCCAAAATTTTCATGTATTATATTCATGTGTTGTGATTATATTTATGATGTTTCGTGGTTGCTCTTTATTGTTAACGTATTTATACTTGTTGTGGTTTTATCTATACGTGTCGTGGTTGTAGTATTACAGGTTGTGGTTGTACTCGTACATGTCGTGGTTGTGTTTATACTTGTTGTGGTTGTATATATATATACATGTTGTGGGTGTATACTTTTGGTACGATGACTATTTCTATTATGACTTTCTCATGGTTGTTGTCGATTATTATTTATCAGAAGTATGGCGCCAAGGAAAGGAAAGGCTACACCAGAAACACCCGCTATGACTCAAGCCGCTATCTGCAAGTTGGTCAGGGATAGTATAGCAGAAGCTCTGGAGACTGAGAGAGCTGAGGTTGCTGCTAGGGCTGCTGAGGTTGCACCTAATACTGGGGCGGTTGAACCACCCACTACTAGGCGTGAGTGCACTTGGAAGGATTTCAAGATTAGTGATCCCGTCAAGTTTAAGGGCACTGAGGGAGCGGTTGCTTTGATCCGCTGGTTTGAAAAGACTGAGAATGTATTCCTCATGTGCGGTTGCCCGGATGTCAACAAGGTAAAATTTGCTACTGGTATGCTTCTTGATGAAGCTATGTCTTGGTGGAATTCTTATGCTCAGCCTATTGGTATGGAGAATGCCTACAAGCTCACTTGGGATCAATTCAAGAAGCTGATGACTAAGAAGTTTTGCCCTCGTACTGAGGTGCAAAAGTTGGAAACCGAATTCTATGAGCTGGTAACAAAAGGTGATGACATTGAGACCTATATCAGGAAGTTTCAGGAGTTGGCTGCACTATGTCCAACTATGGTTCCTGACGATGAGAAAAAGATGGAGAACTTTACTGGTGGACTACCCGAAAGCATCCTAGGGGATGTGATGTCTTTCGACCCACAATCAATGGAAGAGGCTATTCGTATAACTCAGAAACTTATGGTCCAAGTGTTAAAAGGAAAATCTGCTGTCAACAACAACATTAACCGTTCAAACAACACCAACTACAACAACACTCGAAATAACAACAACCGAAACCGCAACTATCCCAATAACCGAAACAACAACCCAAACAATAACAACAACAACAACAACAAGAGGAGGTTTGACTACAACCAAGGTTGAAATGCTATCCAACCAGCACCCAAGAGACAGGAAGTGGCAAGGGCCTATGCTGCAGGGCCAACCGAAAGGAAAGGATATGAGGGTAATCTACCCAAGTGTGATAAGTGTCAGAAGCATCATAACCCAGGACGTTGCCCAGATCCATGTGGCAACTGCAAGAAGATTGGTCACTACACCAAAGATTGCAGGCTTCCAAACTTGGGTAACAATCAGAAACCACCAGTAACATGTTTTAGTTGCGGAGAAGTTGGACACTATAGGAGTGAGTGCCCAAAGAAGAAGAACCAAGGTGGAGTGGCTCGAGGAAGAGCTTATGTTATGGGAGGAGAAGATGCCCGAGAGGACTCGAATGTTGTTGCGGGTACGTTCCTCGTTAATAATCGTTATGCATCCATTTTATTTGATTCAGGAGCGGATATAAATTTAGTTTCTATTGCATTTGCACCTTTACTTAACATAGAATCAACCACCTTAGACATTCCCTATATTGTTGAATTAGCCGATGGGTCCTTAGTTAAAACCAACACCGTTGTCCGTGGTTGCACAATCAATTTCTTAAACCATCCATTCAATATAGACCTTATGCCCGTGGAACTTGGAAGTTTCGACGTTGTTATCGGTATGGATTGGTTGTATCGACACCGTGCAAGAATTATTTGTGATGAGAAAGTGGTTCATCTCCCTTATAGTGATGAAACTTTAGTTGTTCATGGAGAGCGAAGTGGAACTAGACTTAGTATCATATCGTGCATTAAAACCGAGAAGTACATAAAGACGGGTTGTTATGCATTCTTGGCTCACATCACGGAGAAGAAGTCAGATGAGAAACGACTTGAAGATGTGCCAATTGTTAAGGAATTTCCCGAAGTTTTTCCAGAAGAATTGCCAGGACTTCCGCCTACACGCCAAGTTGAGTTTCAAATCGAATTAGTGCCAGGAGCTGCACCAATTGCGCGAGCACCGTATAGACTTGCACCTTCTGAGATGCATGAATTGTCGAACCAATTACAAGAACTTTTGGACAAAGGATTCATTAGACCGAGTTCCTCGCCTTGGGGAGCACCGGTTTTGTTTGTGAAGAAGAAGGACGGATCTTTCAGAATGTGCATCGACTATCGTGAGTTGAACAAGTTAACGGTAAAGAATCGTTATCCACTCCCTAGGATCGACGACTTGTTCGATCAGCTACAAGGTTCTTGTTTTTATTCCAAGATTGATTTAAGATCCGGTTACCATCAACTTAGAGTTCGGGTAGAAGATATCCCGAAGACGGCATTCAGAACACGTTATGGTCATTATGAGTTTCAAGTAATGCCTTTCGGATTAACCAACGCACTTGCGGTATTCATGGACCTCATGAATAGAGTGTGCAAACTGTATCTTGATAAGTTTGTGATCGTATTCATTGACGATATCTTGATTTATTCCAAGAGTACGGAAGAGCACGCAGAACACCTCAGAACAATTCTGGAACTACTCAAGAAGGAGCAATTCTATGCCAAATTTTCAAAGTGTGACTTTTGGATACAAAGAGTTCAATTTCTTGGCCATGTCATTGATAGCCAAGGATTACAAGTCGACCCAGCAAAGATCAAGGCAGTAAAGGATTGGGCTACGCCCAAGTCTCCTACAGAAATTCGTCAATTCCTAGGACTTGCAGGATATTACAGAAGGTTTATTGAAGGGTTTTCCAAGATAGTGAAGTCGCTGACTAAGCTGACACAAAAGAATCAAAAGTACGAGTGGGGAGATAAACAAGAGTCCGCATTTCAGTTATTGAAACAGAAGCTTTGTAGCGCACCGATTTTGTCACTACCAGAAGGTATTGAGAACTTTGTGGTATATTGCGATGCTTCGCATAAAAGACTTGGAGCTGTGCTAATGCAAAACGAGAAGGTGATAGCTTATGCATCTAGACAGCTTTAGACACACGAGAAGAATTACACTACACACGACTTGGAGTTGGGTGCTGTAGTTTTTGCACTCAAGATTTGGAGACACTACCTTTATGGTACCAAATGTGTAGTTTTTACCGACCACAAGAGCTTGCAGCATATACTTGATCAGAAGGAACTTAATATGAGACAACGTCGTTGGCTAAAATTGTTGAGTGATTACGATTGTGAAATCCGATATCACCCAGGAAAAGCAAATGTTGTAGCAGATGCACTTAGCCGAAAGGAACGACTCAAACCTTTGAGGGTTAGGTCATTGGGAATGACTATCATTTCACCATTACCATCAAAAATTCTAGAAGCTCGGATTGAGGCTCTCAAGGAGGAAAATCGACCACAGGAGAAACTTTATGGCATGCCCGAGAACAAAACTGGCTTTGTGAAGAGAGCAGATGGAGTGTTATGCTTCAAGGACCGAAGTTGGATACCACTCTATGGTGGAGTACGAGAATTGATTATGCATGAATCCCACAAGTCAAAGTACTCTATTCACCCAAGTTCTGACAAGATGTATCAGGATCTTAAAAATCTATATTGGTGGCCAAACATGAAAGCAGAAATAGCTACGTACGTCAGCAAATGCCTTACTTGTGCTAAAGTGAAAGCCGAGTACCTGAAACCGTCAGGACTACTTCAACAACCAGAAATTCCACAATGGAAGTGGGAGCGTATTACAATGGACTTTGTCACTAAACTTCCCAAGACGTCAGGAGGTTATGATGCTATTTGGGTAATTGTTGATCGTCTTACCAAATCAGCCCATTTCATACCCATTAGAGAGACTTATTCCATGGAACAACTTGCCAGACTTTATGTCAAGGAAATAGTCTCAAGACATGGAGCACCAATCTCCATTATTTCTGACAGAGATAGTCGCTTTACTTCAAACTTTTGGAAGTCATTACAAGATTCTTTTGGATCCAAGTTAGACATGAGCACTGCTTACCATCCTCAGACTGATGGTCAGAGTGAGAGAACTATTCAAACACTTGAGGACATGCTGCGAGCATGTGTGATTGATTTTGAAAATGGTTGGGCTAACCATTTGCCGTTGATCGAGTTTTCTTATAACAACAGCTACCATTCAAGCATAAAAGCAGCACCATTCAAGGCACTTTATGGTCGTAGGTGTCGATCTCCAGTTTGTTGAGCCGAAGTCGGAGAGGTACAATGTACTGACCCGGAGATGGTACGAGAAACAACAGAAAAGATAATCCAGATTCGAGAAAGACTTGAAACCACTAGAAGTAAACAAAAAAGCTACGCAGATGTTCGACGCAAACCATTGGAATTCCAGGTCGGAGACAAAGTCATGTTGAAAGTCTCGCCTTGGAAAGGCGTGATACGATTTGGGAAACGCGGAAAGTTGAACCCGAGATACATTGGTCCATTTAAGATACTGGAAAGGATTGGTCCAGTAGCTTACAAGCTTGAACTTCCATCAGAACTCAGCAATGTACATAACACGTTTCATGTCTCAAACCTCAAGAAATGCCTTTCGGATGAGTCTTCCGTTATACCACTAGAAGAAATTCAACTAGATGACAAGCTTAACTTTGTGGAAGAACCCGTTGAGATCATGGACCGAGAGGTCAAACAGTTGAAGCAGAGTCGAATTCCGATCGTGAAGGTTCGCTGGAATTCTCGAAGAGGACCCGAGTTTACTTGGGAATGAGAAGACCAAATGCAACGCAAGTATCCACATCTTTTCACCAAACCTATTACCGAGACCAACACTAGCTGAATTCAGGGACTGAATTCCTTTTTGGGTGGGCGACTGTCACAACTCACCATTTTAGGTTATTTCCCAAACTTCGACAATTTACTATTCATAAATCACTATTTTATCAAAACACTATTCATCGTTTTACTATTCATCATTTTCGAGGTCAATTTGATATTCTGAGAAGCATTCAAAAATTTTACTATTCACCAAGTACTATTCATTTCCGGAAAGAAAATACTATTCACGTGCATTGCTCATTTCATCGTAAATTTAGTTTACGAGTACTTAAATTCGCGTAACCGTATTGGTTCAGGTGCGAATTCATGCATTATCATTAGGGACACTTCATACGGACTAGAAATAGTCTACATATCATCATAATAGCATTTGCATACTATACCACTCGTAGAATATTCATATTATTATTTTTGGTATGTTTAACGTTTTACGTTTATTTATTTTAATTAAACGTTAACCCGCGATAAATAAATATAACCAACATATCTAAAAATCCCCAAGATGGTTCTGATATATTTTTAAACTCCTTACAATGTAATAAAAATTATAAAATTCATTTACCCGGTATTTTGGGAATTTATTAAATTTATAACGTAAGTTTAATATAATTACGACGGTTTACGTGAAAACTAAATAATAATTATCCAAACGCTCAAATTTTGTACCCAGCATATTTTTAACATTTTTATGACTTTATTAAGTCCCAGTTAACTTGTTAAAATTTATTTCTCGCAAACCCGGTACCCGATTATAACTAAAAACTAACTACAAATACCTAAATTTAACACCTAAAATCTGTACTTATACAACACTACTCTCCACCAATCCTTCTAATTAAATCACAAACTTATTTTCCCTTTTACACCCCTTGAAAAACCGGCCAAGCCCCCCCCCCCCCCATCCCCATTTTAAACTTAAGCATTAACTTGTTTTTAACTTTCCCAAAATCATACAAAATATCTACAAACCTCAAACTTCATTTCATACTTATCATTTTAAATCAAAACTTCACTTTTCCTCTCTTTTTCTCTCCAAAACCCACGGCCCCAAACCAAATCCACCAAGATCCATCATATTTTCCAAGATCAAGCTTAAATCAAGTCTATTTTGTTATCCTTGTTAGGGTTTTGAATTATAAACTCAAGGATTCCTAGGGTTTTAATCATACAAGCTTCATAATCATTCAAGTGAGTTTACAAAAATTTATCTTCTTCATTTCTTCAAGTATTTGTTATGATTATACAGTTTTCATACAATATTTCATGCATATGTTAGCTCTTACCACTCATAATATAGGTTTATGTCTTTGAAACCCTAGAAATGGAAACCTTGGTTAGATCCACTAGATTGATGATGTTTAGGAACCCATGACACCTTAAGAAGGTGTATGGTAGGATTAGACTAGATTTGTGGTGATTGGAAGTGATTTGGGTGGAGTAGAAACAAGTTTAGAACACTAGAAATGGATTTGGAACACATATACATACCTACTGTCCCAAAAATGAAATCCTGGAAAACTCAGTAACTCAGGGGAACTTTTCAACCAAAGATTTAGAAAATACTTTCAAAAACGAAGCCGTAGGCGAAAGAACGGGTTAAAACGAGTTTATAACGAAGGAGATACGATTTTTGCAAGTTTATTGACGAAAACTATTTTTCTGAAAATTGTTGCTGTTGGACGATTTTTGGTGGACAAACCGAGGCGTTAGACGTAACCTAGAGAAGCCGAGTTATCAAAAATATATTTGTACATACTAAGACGAATCCGTGGATATAAAGAACGAAGAAAATGAACTTAAAATGACCAAGTTATTCACGTTTCAATATCGGCAAAAACTCTCTATAATTGACAGCTTTTACTAGAAATAATAATAATACTACTTCTACGTACTAAATCCTAGATTTTCTAGAAATACTACTAAATTTCCGAATTCATAACTAACAAAGTACTTATGCTTATGAGTTTATTTTTACGACCATTAGACGTTACTTCAAGGTTTTCAAGGCGAAGTTTATAACACTAACTTTCTATACAATATACTACGACAAGTTTTACAAGTCTAACTAAGAATTATTTTTCTCAAGTATAGAATGTATTTTCATATGACTATAACTAGTATATTTTCAAGTTATGAGTGGTATAGGTATCATGTGCATGCATATTCTCTACATCATTTCATGATCTAAATTAGATCATATTCATTCGTCATAGGTTGCGGTTGAATTCATTCCTTGTTGCCCTTATCATTCCATTGCATTGTACCATCACTTCGAGGTGAGTTTTCATAGCCCCGTTTTTAATACAATACTTTGATTTCAAATCCCACGGGGGAGAATATATTGCACCACTTATTTTTGTACATGCCCAAGCATTAAATTCCATACATTGCTTAAGTTGCCTTCCTACCAAGTTAAGTCCCCTTTATTATCATGGACCGTTAATTATAATGCCAAGTGAGAGTAAGCGAATAGATCTATTGAGGGTGACGCCTCCATTCGTGTTTGGGTTGCTCCAACGGGTACGAATGCATTTCATGTCTAAACTATTTGAGTGCCTGGTAAACACTCTTTTGGGGCCAATACAATATTATGTCTAGCTTCGGGGTCATGAGCTTAAGAGACAATGTAGCATTTTGACATTTTTGTCGGTTTACTTTATACTTGTGGCTTATGTACATACGATTTAACTTACAAACCTATGATTTCTCACCAACTTTATGTTGACCGTTTTAGCAATGTATTTTCAGGTAACTAAGGTATATCTCATGGCATGCATGGAGTCATTTTAGTGAGTAGCAAGGATGACGCGTCTCACTTTGGATTTTTCATGCGCTTATATATTATCGTTTGATTGTACCAAACTTGTTTCCTTTCACTTTTAAATACTTTGGGACCTATGTTTTGTAACTCTGAACTTCTTTTAAATAAATCAAACGATGTATTTTCCAAACGACACTTTAGGTCGTTCAATATATCCTTGTTTGTGATGCTACGACAGTTACACCCTCAGGCATTCCATTCCGCTGCAAGTCAGGTAAATTGGGGGTGTGACACAAAGGGAGGCATGTAATCTTTTATATGTGGAATGAAAATATGTGATACTTATCTGTGGTGAAACAATCGACAAAAGGAGACGGGCTGGAAATTCGTTTCATATATAGGACTTAGTATAGAATTATAGGACTTAGTATAGATTTATAGTCTTAAGTTATCCTAGTATTTAATTTATATTTAGGATTAAATTATAATGTGCATATTAATTATAAGGTAAAGTTTTAATGTCATATTTTTAAAGATTCAAACGTAGGATAAGTTCAAAATGGCGCAAAAATTATGGTTCAAATATTGCGGGTTTTACAATTCTTCTCTTCCAAAAAGAAAATTTTCGTCCTCGAAAATTGAGGTCGCAAAGTTAAACGAAGACGTAGCAAATCACAAAATATCGTCACACATATCCTCACGCTCGGTGAGGTCTTCCAAAATTCTTCATCACGACATAGTTTCTCATGACTCGATCCAATAGAACATAATCATAACAAATCTATTCCAATCGGATGCGAAGCAAATGTGTAGCCGATGACAGATGACAGATGAAAGATAAGATTCTACAAGGAGATATACGAAACGCATAACCTACGAAGCAAGCGTAGCGATAGTGCTAAGCGATAAATCTTCATCAACTCCTACCAAATTCTGAATGGATAAAGGAACTTGCCAAAGTCATAGAAGCACAATTTGAATCATCAAACATACCAAGAGTCTCATAGGGAGATGGAATAACATATTCATACTGACGTTCCAAATCACGAATCCGTGTATCAAAACGAATCATAAAGCATAACCTGATAGGTCGAATAATTCGTACGAATAGGAATGAAATTAAGATCTCAAGCGTCGCGAACCAAAACTTCTTCCAATGCCAAGATGTCTAACTCTCCTATGCCTCTTCTGAAAGTGTGAACCAAAATGCGATTCTCTGTCATGACCATTGCAGGAAGGCCATGTAACTTTAATAATCTTCTGCCGAAAAGGATCTCTACCGATCTTCCAAGCAAGACGTCCAAGTCAAAGCTCCACTGTAATTCTACTTGTTTATCTTTCCTCCTGTGTGGAAATCACCAATGCAATCCCACCGCCTTCGTACCATCCCGTCCAGTTCCTGCTTCAAGACTCTATACATATTAGTACAACTAAGATGAATAGATTCAATAAAAGTGTGTGCTTCAATTAAAACTGCTTCTTCCTGTCTTCTAACATAGCGAATCTTCTACCGTCTTGCTCCTGAGCTCCTTCCTCTTGGGTAGAAACAAATTTCTTCTCAGCTTCTCAAACTTCTTCTCTCATCTCTTCCAACAAAAGTTACTCTTCGCGAAATATCACATAGAGCTTCTTCTAACACAGAATGTCAACACAAAGTACGAAGATGGTCCTCATGTTTCTCTTTCATCTCCGAATATACTAAAATGTCATACTATGACAAATTGTCCAAGTATTCATGAAAAACACGATTTATCAAATTCATAGGAATAATCAGAAAGGTAACCAATACAATTGGCATCACACACACAAGTACGAAAAGAATTACTAAGAGTATCTCGTTCCTCTCACAAAATAAGACACGCTCCAGCCTCCAGAAATCAATCCACAACCTCATATTATCATCATTCTCCTCCACGAATAATACAAAACACACAAAGATATACAGCAAATGTTCCAAACAAATCGAATAATTCTGGAGACGAGTTTCATCAGAGAAGTATCCTGACAGCAATGGAAAATCAACGCACGAGTTTCAGAACAAGGTTGTCAAAAACGATTATCAGGTTAAGAATCATGGTGTAGAATTTGAACTTCACAAAACATCAAAGGTGACAAACATAAAATGATAGTCGTCATCATCATAATACTCAGGCAACAAATCCAAACTCAGAATAACATCAAATCGAACATCTCCAACGTAAACAGATTAGCCCAACAAAATTGTCTCCAAATATCTCTAGAACGTATCGGATAAAACGAATATACACGATGAAAAGTCACAAAACGATCATAGGGGTAGAATAGGTAAGGTTAAAAATCAACAATGAAGAAAGAATCAAAAGCAAGAAGAAGTCATAGAAAGTGTCGAACACGTAGGATTCATACGTACACGAATCTCCGAATGAACGGAAGGCATCCAAACGAATGTCAAACGAATCAAGAATCGAAGTTCAAATGGATAACTCCTGAGAAAGAACCTATAAGGCACACTACAAAGTCTAAAGGCATCCTAAACACATGTCGCGAATCCTGATAAGTCTTCTAAGTCTCCAAAATGATAGATCTTGTAAGAGCTTAACGAAAGGCAAAGGCATAAATCAAAGTAAAACGGAAGCAAGAAAACCAATGTCTGATCATATATCTACCCAATCCTCACCGGTCATAATAAAGCTCTTAAGGGGAGAAACTTAAGGCAAAACCTTCCAAAGTTATTCCTAAAGCTTCTAAGGTGTAAACCTAAGGGTCCAAAACTCACGGGCAATAACTTATGTACTAAAGGTCGCAGCCTTATCTCTGATACCATAATTGTAACACCCCAACCCGACATGGGTCCAGAGCGCTACAGTATGGTGACATATCCAAGCATACAACGCAAACGGAAGACCTTAAAAACAAAAGGTTACAAGGGAAAAAATTTAAAGTACAAAAGAAATACTAAAACTATAAAAGAAAAGACAATTACAAACTAAACAAAGCCTCTAACCCAAGTCCAACACTAGTCCGATGTAATGGGCTTCTAGTCCATAGGGTAGTCCATTAAAGCTCCTTTGCTCTCTCTCCACCCAAACCCAGCTTCCAACCTAAAACCTGCCGCAGGAAAGGAAAATGCAGCTGAGCTTAAAAAGCCCAGTGAACAGATATATAACAAAGCAAACGGATAAACGAAACACATATAAGTATGAGAAATAGGACATTATAAGCTTCTGCTGAAAGAAATATCATCTGTGAAATGCATAAGAGATCAACATACACTGAACGAATATCATAAGTCAAAGGGAAACGAAGTATCAAAGATATATCACATAAGCATAATCATAAGGGAAAGGTAATGAGTGCGTATCAACAAAGAAGCGTCCAAACAAGGTACTTGAATGGACAAATGAATCATAGGAAAGCCACGAGCCGACCTGCCATGGTACTTGACAGATCACATACATACATACATACATACATACATACATACATACATACATACATACATACATACATACATACATACATACATACATACATACATACATACATAATCCATAATCACCTGTCAAAGGATACGGAGAGGGGAGACCTCTCGGTACTACATGGAGGTGCGACCTCCCAAACGTGAAGGAGTAGAGAAGCACCTACCCATATTCACCATACACATAATCATACATAAACATAAGTGCTAGGATGCATCCATACGCCCCCATACATACATACATAAACATACATGAACCCTACTTGCAGGACAGGTATACACATATCATAAATGGCCATGAGATCTCATAATCATAATCATATCATACAAAGTGGGGACGCCGTGGATCAATCACACCTCCACAGAAAGTGTCATGCCATCGGTGCCTCGATGACATGCCCATGGTACCTCCATGAGTAGTTAAAAAAACTCGGGCATACGAGTGAACGAAGCATACATACATACATATAATCATAGCAGCATATCTGAATCATAGCATAACATAATCATAATCAAAGGAGTATCAAATGAATGTGGATCATATATCAGCGAGATCATATCAAGTAATCATATCAAAGGAATCATAGAGAATGAATCAAACATAAGAGAACATAGCAATGGCTTAGGGAATCTTATAACAAATCAAAGATCAAGATCAAGTCATGAGAGAGAAAGCACCCTTACTGAAAGGGCAGAATATATGTACCTTAAACCGCCAACGAAACCATATCATAACATAAGAATAGGAGGTCACTACTTCTTCAGCGAATCTACACGAATTAATGATCGGCTAATTATTAATAGCTTGTTTTAAATCAGATTACTCGTTTTAGTCGACTTTCCATTTTTAGTAACTTCATGAATTAACAAGTTTCATAATTTAAGGTTACTATTGATAATTAAAAAAATTATAGGTTAATAATGACAATTTCATAGTTTAGGGTTTTAAGTATAAATTATCAAAATATAAAGTTTATATATGTCAAATGTATAACTTTAAGGTTTACAATTGATAATTAAACAAGTTAAAGTCTTAATATGCTAATTACCATAGTCTAGGGTCCTATATCTCATTTTAGTAAAGTATAGGGTTAGAATGTGAAAACCATCAAAGTTTAGTGTCAAAAGTGTAAAATTTAGGTTGCTTGCAATTTTCTTGAATACGTACATCATATATGTTGCATGAATGTCTTATTCTTCTTCATATAACTTGAAAATATTATCGAAATCATTTCACACTATATATATTACTAGTTCCTGGTTCTTTTGTGATCGTAGAAGCTATGTGCTACGCACCCTTGATAAGTCGACACTAACCACCCCCCCCCCCCCCCCCCCCCCCGATATCATATAATTCAGTGAGCAAAGATCTCAAACAAACACACCCTCCCGGTAAAGTTTTGGCGAGGCAAATTCTAGGACAAAAGGACATGGTTCGAGTAAAAAATAAAGTGGTATGAGGGGTAACAAATGAGCAGCAAACAACAATGAATCAAAAATCATTCGACCATGATTTGTAACATGTGAAAACCAGGTCTTAGCCCCACTCATACGACACACAAAATCAGCCCATAGCCGCTACGATTTACGAGTAAAAAACAAGGCCAAAACTCCTCGCAGAAAATCATAACCCTTTTGTTAATATAACAAATTTTAAGGCTTGTATCAGGTGTGAAATAGGTCAACATAGGGCTGGAAACAAGGACGTCAAAAACAATCTTAAAACTCGCGACATAAAACAACCATATAGACGTATGCCAAAAGTTCTTTGTAGATCTAACTTTTACCATAGAACCCATCAAACAATCTTAACCACTCATTTTTTTTATCAAAATAAAAAATAAACTTTCACCATTTTTTTAAAACTTAAATATTTCGTAAACCGTAAATCGTCAAACTACAAAAAAAATACCATTGCGACGAGAATTAAATTATCTTTCTATAGATATGCATTGTTATATACTTTCGACGAACTTTTTTTTCGCCCAGAAAAATCATATATGATTCGTAAGAATCATATATGATTCGAAGAATCGAATCATATATGATTCTTTACGAATTATATATGATTTTTACGAATCATGTATGATTCTTTCTGGGCGAAAAAAAAGTTCGTCGAAAGTATATAACAATGCATATCTATAGAAAGATCATTTAATTCTCGTCGCAATGGTATTTTTTTTGTAGCTTGACGATTTACCGTTTGCAAGATATGTTGTTTTGAAAAAAAATGTGGAAAATATAAATGAGTGGCTATGATTGGTTGATAGGTTCTATGGCATGTATGGGTTCTTCATGGATCTCAACTCATAGACGTATACTTATCATGATTGTGATCTCTTTAACGTGACAATTTTTTTGGTATTTACTTTCTTATAACCTTAGTAATAACGAAACAAAACATATATTACGAGTGGCGTTTATTACTTTATGTGGTATGTAATCTTCATCGCGGTACCTTTTTATTACAACACAAAAGCAAACATATTGGTGGTCGAATAAAATAGTGAAAAACATCAAAACAGTTTGAAGATACCTTGTGTCATATGCACTACTATAAGCAAGAACAAAGGACGTATCAACTCTACGAATCAATTCAACCCCTTCGAACAAATGTACGCCACGAACGAAACCTTCTAACGATTCGAGATCGAAACCATACACGAACCACAACATGTCTTGTATTCGTAGGTTCAATGACAGACGCATGCAATCACATCCTTTGTTTATTCATACGAATATGAAGGGAAAGTAAGCATTTGCTTTGCCTGGTCTAGGAGATAAAACGTGTGAAGAGGTGGTATTTTGATTAATTTTTGGAATGAGAGAACAAAGGGTGCCGAGATTTTGGGAGGATAAAAGGAGTAAAAATATTTTCCTTAACTTTCAAAATATATTTGGTATAAGGTAACTAGGCGAGGCGTGTGCTTAAAGTCGGTATGTCCGTGTTTTTTGATAAGGTCAAAGGGAGGCATGTAATCTTTTATTTGTGGAATGAAAATATGTGATACTTATCTGTGGTGAAACAATCGACAAAAGGAGACGGGCTGGAAATTCGTTTTATATATAGGAGTTAGTATAGAATTGTAGGACTTAGTATAGAATTATAGTCTTAAGTTATGTTAGTATTTAATTTATATTTAGGATTAAATTATAATGTGCATGTTAATTATATGGTAAAGTTTTAATGTCATATTATTAAAGATTCAAATGTAGGATAAGTTCAAAATGGCGCAAAAATTATGGTTCAAATAATGCGGGTTTTAACCAACCCCAATTCTACTAGTGTGTCTACCTCTGATGGATTAGAAACAGCCTAAACCTAATAATACTAGTTGAACCGGTGTGAAATCGGTCTCTTATGCGGGTGCTACTTCTAACACTCCTCAGAACCATGTACCTAATTTTCGAAGGTTGGAATGTAGCAACAAGAAGGCTGAAGTTGACCTTTCTGTCCTGATGAAAGTAGTAGAAGAGGTGAATCTCAGATTTGAGAATACTCTATACGGGTATTTCCTTGGTCAACGCCTTGATTTTTCTGTTGTTGATTACTATTTACGCAATGCGTGCGCTATGTTTGGTATACAAAAGGTAGTGATGAATGCAAAGGGGGTTCTTTTTCTTTAAGTTCAACTCGAAGTAAGGTGTTGATGATGTTCTTGAAAACGGTCCCTGGTTGATTAGAAATGTACCTATTATTCTTAAACCATGGACATTGAACACCAACTTACTTGAAGAGGATTTGACCAATATCCCGGTGTGGGTTAAATTCCATGATGTTCCTCTTTTTATGTTTTTTGATGATGGTCTTAGTCTTCTTGTCACATTGATTGGTACGCCCAAAAGGTTAGATGCTTATACCAGCCAAATGTGCAAGGAATCATGGGGCTGCAGTTGTTTTGCTAGATGCATGATTGAAGTGAAGTCGGATGAGGTGCTTAGGGATAGCCTCACTATTAAGATACCTTTACTTGATGGGTCGGGTTCGACTATTGAGAAGATACGGGTTGAATACGAGTGGAAACCACCTCGTTGTGATAAGTGTAAGATTTTTGGTCATACTATGATTGACTGTCCTAAGGTTGTGGTACCTCCTGTTCAGCCTACTAAGCCTGTTAATGATGGTTTCAAGACTGTCAATAACAAGAAGAAAGGAAAGCCAGGTGGTCCTACAATTCTGGGTCAAGGAGGGTTTACTATACCTGTTGTGGGTAAATAATTTCAGTATCAACCCAAAAAGGCTCCTCCTGAACCTAAGAAAGTGGATGGCACTAAGAAGAAGGCTTCTGATGTGGCTAGTTTGAGTGGAATGAAGGTTTCTACATCTAACCAGTTTAATGCTCTTAATATGGATGGTACAGATGCTTTTGGTATCCCTACTAATGACACCAACAATGATGTGGATTCTGGTCGTACAATGGAAGGTAATGAAGATGAGTCACTAAAGACTAGTAATGCATCACAAGATCCTCTTGTGAGTGATATACAAGAGAAGGAGCAGTTTGGGTCTCCTATGAATAGTATTTCTTCTGTTCTGTCTACCTCTTCAACTAAGAGGGCTAACCCATTTTCTAAGGTGGGTGAAGTCATGCTTTCTGATAGTGATGATGATGAGTTTTCTGGGTTTACGAATTAAAGTGCCCTGGCTCCTCAAAAGATTATTGCATGTACTTCTGAATTATGATGGCCCGAACAGTGTTATGTTATAACTAAAACTTAATAACAACATAACTTAGTAATAGGGAGCTTTATGTGAGGAGTATTAACTTCTGAATTATGATTGCCCAAATGGTATTATGTTGATAACATAAAAAAAATAGTAGGGAGCTTCATGTGAGGAGTTATATACTTCTGAATTATGATGGCCCGAACGGTGTTATGTTAAATCCAGAAACCTTAAGAGTGATTACTTAAAAACCTAGACTAAGAATTGACATACACACACACACACACACACACACACCAAACCCTACTCCCAAGATACGTGAGTCAACAGTCTAATCCCTGAGTCACTTTTCACATGAATCACAACATCCTTAAGCCCAAGTGAGTTTTCATAGCCTCACTTTTAAATGCTTGACAACCCTGTGAGGGAGATACGTGCTTTAAATCGAATACATGACTTTTTCATTGGTTGTTGCACGAGTAAACTATATGCCACCACTACACAACAAAATTCATGAATCTAATCGCTTGTGATATTTTACACAAGTGAACGCGAATATAATAAATAGATCTATTGGAGTTTGACAACTCCCGTTGGTACTACCTCTCACTGGAGGGTACCAATAAGTATTATATTTGAACCCTCACTGAAGGATTAACTTTGGCAATAAGACTTATACCTTAGAAGAGATAATTGATGATAATTAGATTTTTCACAAATTAGATATAGGAAGCCCTTCTGACTCTAGCCCCTAAGTTTTAGGATCATTAGGAGGAAATTATCAACTAGTACACTTTTATTACCTATAGTTTTAGGTTAGAATTCCGCCCTAGGATACGCACTATAAAGAATGGTACTAGTTAGATATAGGATATGTAAAATAAGATGCCTACGATATAAGATAAGCTATACTTTGCCCTAGTCATAAGCCCTTAAGTACTTTCGAGGACAGAAACCTTATTTTCCAAACCATCCCTTATTAAGATACTTTTGGATACCATGAACCCTAGGAAATTACCCATCCTTAGGAAATATAACAAGTTAGGTACTTATTATGATCTACTCGAGGTTTTAGTATACCCTATGAGTAATACTACCAGATATGTAATACTCACAACCCCTAAGAATTTAGATTAGGTAGCTTCGACATCTTAGAACCCAACACCTCATAAGATAGAAGGATATTCTTTAGGAATATTATTCTTGAACTTCAGGCATTATAAGTTTAAACCTAGGACATTACCCTCTAGATAGTTACTAAGTGCTGATAAAGTGGGCTCCGACAAATAAATCCACTCCCTATAATCACCCTTTCCCACAAAAACTCCCTTCCCTTTTCATGCCCGGCAATTTGGCCAAAACCTCCATCTTTCCTAGTCACATATGGCATAAATAGTGATACTTGTTAAACTTCTAGTTATGACATGTTATTTATGACCTTATGCGATTGTGATTTCATTCCTTAATTCATGAAATTGTATGTCATGAGTTACAACTCCTCCCGTACACTATCTTTTTACACTTAAACCCTTAAATACCTTAAATCACTTTTCACCTATCATTTCGTATGATACTAATGATGAGAAGAATACGGATCCCTTGCAAAGTGAGTAAAATTACAAAGTGTACAAAGCCATTCATAGTGTGTCACGTGTCCCCCACTCTAAATTATACATAAAATCCGCACAGGGGTAATTTGGTCTTTTGACCCGTTTTTTCTTTTCCACCTCAATTTTCAAACGCATATATCTCTTAAATGACAAACTTTTAGAAAAAACCGATTTCACCAAAATTTTTAAAATTTGATTCTCTTTAATTTGGTATAAATCTTTTTAATTTTTTCGAAACATTTTTTTTACATATTCATTGGGTCATGATTTTCTTGATGTTTTTGCTATTTTCGACCCTAATTTTTACCTTAAAAATTGCCGAATTATAATATACTTAAAACACGAAAGTTGTAGATTTTGATTCACTCTTTACCCAGAAATTTCAATCGCTCAAATCCGGTATGATATGAGTAAGATATCGCACGTTAAAGATGACAGTTTAGTCATATTTGTTGCACACAACGTGTTTGATGAAATGTTTAGCTTAGATTTTTTGTCTTAAAATCGAGTTAAATGCACTTATTTTTTTTCCCACAACGCATTATTAATAATTTTATTAATGTAACATTCAAAAAATGATGTTTTTTAATCATTATATTTTTAAAATATACATTTAGTTCATCAATTAGGTTATTAGGTTCATCAGTTAGGTTATGTTTTGTTCATCAGTTAAGTTATAGGTTACAGGTTCATCAGTTAGACATTTTGTTCATCGGTTACTTTGGTTCATCAATTTTTTCAGATTCATCAATTTCAGGTTCATCAAATTTGAACAAATGTTTGGGTTCATCAGTTATTGACTAACTGATGAACCTATGATTATAGGTTCATCAGTTATTGACTAATTATAGGTTCATCAGTTAGGTTCATTGATTTTTTGGTTCATTAATTATAGGTTCATCAGTTAGTTTATCAGTTATTGACTAACTGATGAACCTATAATTATAGGTTCATCAGTTATGTTCATTAATTTTAGGTTCATCAGTTTGTTTATCAGTTATTGACTAATTGATGAACGTATAATTATTAGTCATGTGTTATTTGTTTAGGTTCATCAATTAGTCAAAAATGTTACCATAAAAACTGATGAACCAAAGTAACCTAACTGATGAACCTAATAACCTAATTGAAGAACCTAATAACCTAACTGATGAACTAAATGTATATTTTAAAAATATAATGATTAAAAAACTTTATTTTTTTAGTCTTACATTAATAAAATGATTAATAAACTAAGTGTTTTGATTACCTTGATTCGAGTCATTAGATTAGTTTATTGTAAAGTATGTAAAAATTCAAGTGTAAGGGGAATGTTCATCCCCTATGATGTATTACTTTGGATGGTAGCGCAAGAGTATGAAAAAAAAATCGAAATTTTTTTTTTAAAATATATAAAAAAAAGAGAAAAGAGAAAAAACATACGGACTACCATCCCGTTTCATTCTATGTTTATTTTATGTTTTTGTTATTTTTGATTTATTAGCTTAAGTCGAGTCTAGTTTTGGCTTAGCAACGCCTTATTGTACATGTAATTAACAAAGATGATTAACTCGCCACCAGTAAAGATTGCCTTTATCCAACAAAACCGTGTATTCCATATCCCTACACCTAACGTTATAACCCTTTAAAAAGACCTCTTTGATAGTTTATCCTGGGTGCTTACGCCATATGGTGGAGGTTTGATCCTTTCCTAAGCCTATGGTAATCTATTTTGCTATGACAGGTAGTGAGAGATGTTTTCCATTTCCATATTATGATATATACTTTATTACACCCGAGAGATGTGAGTATCTAAACACTATTTGTAAGGTGCTAGTGTATGACCTCGGTGCTTGTCTTTGGTCTTTAGTGGAATGATTATTTGTTGTAATTACTTTTATATTAGTGTTAAATGACCCCTAACTTGTATTTTGATTAGAATAAAAGCGCATTTGCTTGAGGACAAGCAAATCACAAGTGTAAGGGTATATGATGAGGCGAAAAATGTTCAGTTTTTAGGGGGTCATTTAAGCCCGGAATTGAATTTATTTGATCAAATATTGCCCTAAATCGTTCCTTTTTTAATTTTAGATACTTTTGGAGTGAATTCTGGAAAAGAAAGCATTCTGGACGTTTTTGGAGCATAAAAGTGAAAAAAACGGCAAAGTCTTAATTTTCCTTGCTGGGAACAGTACCTGATAGCGTCACAAGTTTCTTAATGACGGCGTCAAGAGGAAAAACAAGAGGTGAAGAGTGTGGAGTCCATGACGGTCTAGAACACTTTTGCATTAGGGCGTGACGGCGTCACCAAGGCCGTCATGACCCCTTAACACGTGACGGCCCAGAGGAGAAATGCCCTTGACGGCGTCAGATCTGGATCTAGGCAATCCAATTTTATTATGGGCGGCGGGTTGACGGCGTCAGAATTTTCTTTTTGACGCCATCACCTTAGGAAATCTATATATAGTCTTTGTAATTTACATTCATAAAGGAGGAGAATTTTATGGACGACTTGAATAAACCCTAGCATGACTTTTACAGTATTTTCAAGGGTTTTCACCCCTTGAAACCTTTCATGTTCAATTAAGAGAAGTAACCTTTCGATTAATTCAATATGTCTATGTGTTGTTTGAATATATCTTACGCTTGTCTTGATTTTAACATGCTAGGCTAGATCTCTTATGTGTTTGCTTAGATGTAATGAAACCTAGATGTTGATTATAGGTTGATTGCTTGTTTATAGTTGTAATGGATGAATTATTTCGATGTTAGCCTTAAGAAAACTAGCAGACTTCCATAGGGTAACTTGCTTGAACGTCTTAAGAAACATGAACGAATGCGTACTAGGTTTTTATGGTTGTATTTAATGCATGAGCAAAATCTAGTGATCCCATGTTAGGAGCTTCTTGCAGGCTCGACATAGGAGTGAAGTAGGAGCTTATAGAGTTGGGGAAGTACGTACGCCACCAACGATTCGTATTAAGGAATATAACCCATCATCCTCGCAACTGTAACAAACTATCAACCTGTAAAAGATATCTAGGGAGTAATGAAATCTAAGTAAACACAACTTTCCCATTTATTGTTCACACCACTAGTTTAATTAGTTTAATTTTCATTTTTGTTATTTTATTTTGATTGCATCTTTAGTTATTGGGTTAGTTGACTAGCAACTAATTCCGCCCACTCTTCCAAAACCCGAGATTTTACTTGCTTTCCATAAAATATAAAAATTCAAAAAGAATCATCCCTCACCTCTAGACCTAGTTTTTAGGCTTTCTAATCCTAGCGACACTATTCCTGAGTTGAACGATCAATCCCCCGGTACTTGTCATTATACTATACTACAACGATCAGGTACACTGTCTGGTGGGGGTTGTAAGCTTCTCGAGAACCCTTGAGAGGTAATGCCTGGTGAAATTCCCACGCATCACCGCCCATAGTAATATCGGATTGCCTAGATCCAGCTTTGACGCTGTCAAGCGCAAAATTTCTCTGGGCCATCACATGTAATGGGACCATGACGGCCTATGGTGACGCCGTCATGCCCCTAGTGTAAAAACTCTCTGGATCGTCACGGACTCTATCCACTTCACCTCTTGTTTTACTCTTGACGCCGTCATGTAGAACCTTGTGACGCCGTCAGGTACTGTTTCCAGCAAGGAAAATTAAGACTTTGCCGTTTTCTTCACTTTTATGCTCCAAAAACGTCCAAAATGCTTCCTTTTCCAGAATTCACACCAAAAGTGCCTAAAATCACAAAAGGAACGATTTAGGGCAATATTTGATCAAATAAATTCAATTCCGGGCTTAAATGACCCCCTAAAAACGGAACATTTTTCGCCTCATCATATACCCTTACACTTGTGATTTGCTTGTCCTCAAGCAAATGCGCTTTTATTCTAATCAAAATACAAGTTAGGGGTCATTTAACACTAATATAAAAGTAATTACAACAAATAATTGTTCCACTAAAGACCAAAGACAAGCACGGAGGTCATATACTAGCACCTCACAAATAGTGTTTAGATACTCACATCTCTCGGGTGTAATAAAGTATATATCACAATATGGAAATGGAAAACATCTCTCACTACCTGTCATAGCAAAATAGATTACGATAGGCTTGGAAAATGATCAAACCTTCACCACATGGCGTAAGCACCTAGGATAAACTATCAAAAATGTCTTTTAAAGGGTTATAACGTTAGGTGTAGGGATATGGAATACACGGTTTTGTTGGATAAAGGCAATCTTTACTGGTGGCGAGTTAATAATCTTGGTTAATTACATGTACAATATGGCGTTGCTAAGCCAAGACTAGACTCGACTTAAGCTAATAAATCAAAAATAAAATAAACATAGAATGAAACGGGATGGTAGTCCGTATGTTTTTTCTCTTTTCTTTTTTTTTCTATTTTTTTTTTCTTTTTCTCAATTTTTTCGATTTTTTTTTCTTTTTTTTTGCGTACACTCTTACCCTACCATCCAAAATAATACATCATAGGGAATGAACATTCCCCTTACACTTGAATTTTTACATACTTTACAATAAACTGATCTAATGACTCGTATTTAGATAATCAAAACACTTGGAGTACTTTTTAAGATTAACGTACATATAGGGGTAATAATATGATGTTCTTCCCCATTACTCCAAAACACAAGTACTTTACCCATGTGTCCCAATCGTCCCAAAACAATATGTACAAGGATATGACTCGACTTAGCAACCATGTAATCAATTAGATAATTAACTAAGGGTTTAAACATGAAACAATAATGCACTAAAGATGAGTGCATACACGGAAAGCTAAGGCGATTTGGGTGTACATTTAAGTGGGTTGTAACAAATTCTTCCTTTAAGTAAGATGCTTAAAGTTAGAAACGAAAAGATAGGCTCGGAGGGGTGTACTACGGGTTTCGTGTACTAAAAATGAGTACAACGCTAAGGGCGTGGAAAAATTAATTGACTTAAGTAGCCAAGTAATATGACTTAAATGGTCAAATAATTATGATACGGGTTTAACACAAGGGTGATCCTAATGCCTCTTATCATGTAGTAAATCCTACTACACGAATGTAGTTTCACTAGCGGTCTCGGGATGCATCACTAATGCAAGTTCTAGAATCTAAATGCTACCGGTACACTCATAAGCACTAATAATGAATGCTTTTCCTATCAAATCTAAAGGCGAACCTATCCATGAGACGCTTGCTAAGGCTAAAGTTTCACTCCTAAATGTTGTAAAAAAATTTAAATTTGGCGCTAAAATTACACTAACAAGTATTTCTCATAGTTTTATTACACACCTACCATCGAACAAACAAACTCAAGTGCAATTGTATCCTATAAGGTATCATCATTTACCCTCCCCTTACACTTAGGATGAACATTGTCCCCAATGTTCAATTAAAGAATGTAAAAGTAAAACAGGTAAAAGAATGAAATCAAATACTCCCCAGATTCGTTCGGTGTGGATAGTATGGTAACAAGGTTAGATCTTCCTCCAAGAAAATGAACAATCAAAGCTTCCCTTCCAGAATATAAATCATCTTTTTGTCATACATAACCTGTTAAACCTGAGAAAACAAACAAGGCAACCTCGCGTAAAATCGGCGGCAATCTATATATACTATCAAGTCCTAGAAAACAATGTAAGATATAATGCTTGTGGAATGAATGTTTGCAGATTTCCTGGAGTTTATAAAACTAAAGAATCAACAAAAACTTTAAGACTCCGTTAGAAAAACAAAACTAGCAAAATTTCCAGAATTTTACACATGACGCTGTCAAGAGTAAACTCATGACGCCGTCAGAAGTGACCTGCAGAAATCTTTACGTTAAGTTTCCGGAAAATTTCTGGAAAAACTTATGTCCTACTTCCTGGAAAATCTTGCAAAACATCATTATGACTCGATACAAGCATTTGACTCTAACAAATACGAATATACATGTCCATTTAATATTGTGGAGAATCATGATCGATTTTGTTTCTTAAAAACATATTTGGGGTTTCCCCTTACACTTATCTTTTGCGAAATGCCTTTGTATGAAGTTAAGACGAAGTCAAACAACAAAATAAAGTATTTTCACCATTTTAGTTTGAAACATGATCTACCAACAATAAAAATAAAGCATGCATACGGAAACAAATAACAATCAAACAAATAAAAATCGCACAAAACATGGGTTGCCTCCCAAGAAGCTCTTTTCTTTATTTACGAGTCTTGTAGCTAGACTCAAGGTCATGGGCTATTACGTGACCTCATCGTTGGTCTCACTTTCTAAGTCATCTCCTATCTCGGTATCGCTTTCATAGTGCAGGTATTTTGGGTCTTCAAACTCAAAGGCATCTTCCTGATACTTGGACCCAAGTTTACTAACATCCTTAAAGAATCCACATGATAAATCAGAAGTGTTCTTGCATCCTCTCCGAACATCTTCATTACATAAGATAAGTTGAGAACCTAGCTTATCAAACCCGTCACAATCGATTCCTTTGAGGTCCTTCCTCCTGTATGGCGTTTGATATGACACCCTCCTAATTCCATCAGCGAAGGTCATGATTCCGTTCCGGTCGTCAACTATTAAGTTAGTGATTTCACAAAAGGGCGCTCCAAAAACAACTTGTGACAACCTTGGGTCGACATAGTCCTCAATGTTGTCCACAATCGTAAAGTCCATTGTGAATGCCATATTTCCTACAAATACCTGGATTTCATGATCTCTACCAACAACATTTTCTCCTTTATAAATCATTCCCTATCAGCAGATATTGTTATAGTGGAATAGGGACATAAAATTCTTAGGTAGGAACACGTTAATGTAGACATTATCGAAATACTTGTGACCGATCATACAGGGGATTTTGAGGTTATTCGGATCACGCCGCTTTACCCTCCCTGGTCTTCCATCCTTTGATCCATATATATTCCCTTCTAGTAACGGACGGTACTCATATACCTCCTCATTACCCTTCCGAAAAATCACCTTCCTGACGCCATTGGTGAATAAGGCACTGCCATCCTTCTCATCAAGGATTAGTTACAGAATCTATGTCATCGACTACGGTGAGGTCAATGTTATAGACGAATTCTCCAATCATAACCGATAGATTATTGATTCTTCCAGCGTTATCGATTCCTTCATGCAATGTACGTTCAGGGAAGGCTTCGTTGTAAAGGGACAGGGGGATTATGTTGACAGGGAGGTTAGGATCTATATGAGTATCAGTTAAGAGCTTCTTCCTAGTAGTGCAGGAAATCTTGAAAACTTTAGAGTTGCTTCCCTCAATCCTATCACTACTCCCTTTAGTCATATCCACCAAATTTTTCTCGGGTTCATCTATAATAGATTTACCCAAAATTGTTGGATTCTTCGTATGCTTTTTTAGTCTCTCTTTCGCTTTATCCAATTTTCCTGACTCTCGTGTGACGGAGTCCTCGAATGAGTTGGCGGGCTCTTGGCCAATTCGTGGTCTAGCTCTGAGGTTTCATCCTTAACTTCATGACCCTTATTTCCAGTTGGTTGTTGGCTCTGGTCAGGTGTAGGAGCAGATATTATGGTGATAGTATTCACAAAATGGATTGGTCCTAGGGGGTTAACAGGGTCCCTCACGTCCTTTACCTTTGGGGACAGATGTTTAAAGAGTTTACTAGGACCTTTCATTTTCACAGGGGAGGTTGGCTGATTCATGACGGTAACAGATTTGACCTCTTCAGCCTGAATCGATTTATTAACAGCATGCTCTTTAATAGCAATTAACAGATTACAAATCTTGTTATTCATATCGGCTTGCTGTTGTCTAAATTTGGTCTTGAGCGTGGAGAGCTGTAATTCTTGTGAGAGAATTGATGAGGCGAAAAATGAACCGTTTTTAGGGGGTCATTTAAGCCCGAATTCGAATTTGCCCTAAATCGTTCCTTTTGTGATTTTAGGTACTTTGGGAGAGAAATCTGGAAAAGGAAGCAATTCGGACGTTTTTGGAGCATAAAAGTGAAGAAAACGCCAAAGTCTTAATTTTCCTTGCTGGGAACAGTAGATGACGGCGTCAAGAAGAAAATCTTGACGGCTTCAAGAGTAATTTCCATGACGGTCCAGTACATATTTAACGGCGTCACAAGGTAGGGCGTCAAGAGGAAAATGCATGACGGCCTGGAAGCACGTAACACTTGACGGCGTCAGATCTGGATCAAGGCAGTCCGAGGAGTATTTTGGCGGCGAGGTGACGGCGTCACAAAATTGTTCTTGACGCCGTCAGACCCTATTTCCTATATATAGTTTTCTAATTTTCACATTAAAAAAAGAGGAGTTTTGGAGAAACCCTAGGTCCGAACTTAAGACGAATTTTACAGGTTTTTCAATGGTTCTCAGCCCTTGATCCCTTTCATGTGTAATTGAGATAAGTGTTCTTTTAATTCAATCAATATGTCTATGTGTTGGTTGTCTATATCTTGTTCTTGTCTTAATTCTATCATGATAGGCTAGATCTATCTTGTGTTTGCTTGGATCTAATGAAACCTAGAAGTTAATTATGTGTTGATTACTTGTTTATGGTTGTATTGGATGAATGAATTCGATGTTAGGCTTAAGAAAACTGGCAGATCTCCAAATGGTAACATGCTTGAACGTCTTAGGAAACATGAACTGACGTGCACTAGGTTTTATTGGTTGTATTTAATGCATGAGTAAATTCTAATGATCCCATGTTAGGAGCTTCTTAGCTGGCTCGACATAGGAGTGAAGTAGGCACTCATAGGATTGGGGAATTAAGTGCGCCACCCCATGAATGGTATTAAGGAATACAATCCATCATCCACGCAACTATAACAAGTAATTAACGTGTAAAAGATATCTAGGGAGTAGTGAAATCTAAGTAAACACATTTTCTCCACTTATTGCTCACAACCTTAGTTTAATTTAGTTTATTTTCATTTTTAGTATTTTATTTCGACTGCATCTTTAGTATTGGGTTAGTTGACTAGCAACTAATTCCGCCCAAATCCTTCAAACCCGAGATTTTTACTTGCTTTCTAAAAAAATATAAAAATACAAAAATAATCATCCCTCACCTTTAGAACTAGTATTTAGGTTTTCTAATCCTAGCGACACTATTCCCAGCTGAACGATCAATCCCCCGGTACTTGTCACTATACTATACTACAACGATCAGGTACACTGCCTGGTGGGGGTTGTAAGCTTCTCAAGATCCCTTGAGAGGTAAAGCCTGGTGCGATTCCCACGTATCAAGTTTTTGGCGCCGCAGCCCGGGGAATAGTTATTGTCTAGGTTAGAATCTCTTTTTATTAGGTCTACTTGCTAGATTCCTTTCTAGTAAGATTTTATTTTTATTTTTTTAGGTTTTCTTTAGTCTATCTTATTTCTTTATGTTTTTGTTCGTAACTCTTCACCACCCAACATCATGGACGATGGGAACATCCTTGAACCCGTCATCCCACCACAACAAAACCCACCACTAGAACCCCTTAGGCCCCGAACCTTAGGAGAGTATTCCCGACCTAGCCACCAAGGCTACCGAAACACCATTGAGCTCACCGGAGCCAATGTGACTCCCTTGCGATCCGAAACCATCCGGTTGGTGCAAAGCGGATGTGCATTCCATGGACTTCGTTCCGAAGATCCAAACCTACATCTTAAGGACTTCCTCAAAATCGTAGATTCCATAGACCTAAGTGTTGAAACTAGAGAGACAACCCGATTACGCCTATTCCAATTCTCTCTACGGGATCAAGCTAGTCAATGGCTTGAGCGTTTACCCGCGGGATCCATCACCACATGGGATGATCTCACCACTCGTTTCCTTGCTCAATTTTTCCCACCGGGGAGAACTACTAAGCTTAGAAATGACATCTTGATGTTCCAACAACGTCAAAACCTCTTTATGAAGCATGGACTCGTTTCAAGGACTTACTCCAAAAAGTCCCTCATCATGGCATAGATCTTTGTCTCCAAGTCCAAATCTTTTATGACCATATCGATCTCTCCACGAGGTGAGCCATTGACCAATCGGCCGGTGGTAAGCTACGTGATCTAAGTGCGGAACAATCATGGGAACTCATAGAAGATCTTGCTCTCTATGACAACGAAAGTTGGAATGATCCCCGTGATTTGAACAAAACGGTCAAGGCAATATCTTTGCCTTCGAATAATTCTAGCACTCCCGACCGTAGGATCATGGAACTTGAGGACCAAGTCAAGTCTCTCATGAAATCTTACGAAGCTCCTAAGCCTTCAAGCCAAGTGAATAAGATCACTTCTTCATGCGAATTATGTAGTGGTCCCCACGACACTCGTGATTGTGTGGAACTCCCCGAAACAGCTTTTGCGGACTACGCATCCACGCGTACCGACGAAGCGGGAGATAAGTGGTACACTTTCAAACCCGAGCCAAACCCTTATGGTGATTCATACAACCCCTCTTGGAAAAATCACCCAAACCTTAGGTGGAAACAGAATCAACCCAATTCTTCCAATCCGCCTAATCGTTATCAACCAAACGGTCTACCCTCCAACCGTACTTTCAACAACAATCCTTCTAACAACTATGGTAGTACCAAAAATCTTGAAGGATTGATGTCAAAATTCATGGCATCTCAAGAAGCTCGCATATCTAAGTTTGAAGCCGATTTCAAACAAAAGCAAAGCGAGATGACCACCAAAATTGACGCATTGTTGAAAGTTCTCAATGACCGAGAAATGGGAGCACTCCCAAGCGACACGGTCAAGAATCCGAAACTAAACGTTAATTCCATATCTTCAGTTTCGTCCCACTTCGTGTCCACAATACTACTCGGTTAAATCAACGAGCACGTGTTTCAAACAAAACCAAATTCTTCAAAAGGACCAATCAAATAAAACACCCGAACCGGTCAAAAGTATAGTTGAAACACCTCCTACGCAAGACCTTGACGATGAATTCAAAGAAATTCACCTTGAACGCCCCGTCATTGATGTCTTAGCGCGTGCTCCCTACTATAGTGCCCTCCTAGAAAAATATGAGAAGTTTAAACTAGGTAAAAATGGGACCGCCTTCGTTCAAAACAAGTTGCCTAAAAAGCTTGATGATCCGGGTATATTTGTTTTGCCTTGTAAGATAGGAAGATCCGAAGCTTTCGACACACTAGCCGATTTAGGGTCAAGCCTCAACTTGATTCCCTTATCCTTATTCACCGCTCTTAAGCTAGGAAAGTTAGAGGAAATGGAGGTATTGATAGGGCTAGCGGATGGGAGTATTGCCCACCCGGTTGGAATGATTAAGGATGTAGTTGTTCACGTAGGAAAGTTAACTATATTAGCGGATTTTCACGTCCTAGACATGGTTAGTGACACTACATGCCCATTATTGGTAGGAAGAGGATTTTTAGCAACCGCTAGTGCCATGATAGATTGTAAGGAGTCTAAGATAGCGGTAGGTGAAGGCGATACTTGGTCGGTGTATGATGTAAAGAAGCATAGTTATGATTGTGATGATGAACCGACACCGCATTGGGTAGAGATGAATAGGAGACCATCTAGATATGGACCTTGGATAGAAAGGAACTTCATAGGACCTCAATGCCCATTCTATCTATAGAAAGATTTCATTGAAAAGACACATTCGGTAGAACAAGTCATAGCTAGAGATGAAGAGCTAGATCCCTTTGAGGACCCCTTAGTCTTTAGGAAGATGATTGAGTTCTTGAGCGTAATGCCTATTAATATAGAGATGAATAAGTGGAAAAGAGAGGGAGACAAGTGTAAATGGAGGTGGGACAAGCCACCTAAAGAAGGTGATGGATCATGGCATATGAGGATGACTTTGTATGATCCGGATGGAGAAAAGTTTGAAAGGTCATACCATACTTAGGAAACCGATAGGAAGTTGAAACCTAAGTTTGATCCCAAGGATGTCCTCAATGAGGAACTCACCCGTATCACGTAGTAACCCATGACCTAGAGTCTAGCTACAAGACTCGTAAATAAAGAAAAGCGCTTCTTGGGAGGCAACCCATGTTTTGTGTGATTTTACTTTGTTTGTTTGTTATTTGCTTCCGTATGCATGCTTTATTTTTATTGTTGGTGGATCATGTTTCTCAACTAAATAGTGGAAATACTTTACTTTGTTGTTTTGGCCTAGTCTTAACTCCACCCAAAAGTATTTTTGCAAAAGATAAGTGTAAGGGGAAACCCCAAATGTGTTTTTAAGAAACAATCTCGATCATGATTCTCCACAATATTAGATGAGCATGTATATTCGTATTTGTTAGAGTCAAATGCTTGTATTGAGTCATAATGAAGTTTTGCAGGATTTTCCAGGAAGTAGGACCAAGTTTTTCCAGAAATTTTCCGGAAACTTAACATAAGGATTTCTGCAGATCACTTCTGACGGCGTCAGGAATTTCTTCTTGACGGCGTCACGTGTAAAAATCTGGAAATTTTACCGGTTTTGTTTTTCTAACGGAGTCTTATGGTTTTTGTGAATTATTAAGTTTTATAATCTCCAGTAAATATGCAAACTTCATTCCACAAGCATTATATCTTATCTTGTTTTCTAGGATTTAGTAACTTATATAGGATGCCGCTGATTTTACGCGAGGTTGTCTTGTCTATTTTCTCAGGATTTACAGGTTATGTATGACAAGAAAATGATTTATATTCTGGAAGGGATGCTTTGATTGTTCGTTTTCTTGGAGGAAGATTTAACCTGACCACCTTATTATCCATACCGAGCGAATCAGGGGAGTATTTGATTTCATTCTTTTTACTTTTTCACTTTTACATTCTTTACTTGAACATTGGGGACAATGTTCATCTTAAGTGTAAGGGGAGGGAAAATAATGATACCTTACATATGCACTTTCGCTTGAGTTTGTTTTGTTTAATGGTAGATGTGTAATAAAACTATGAGAAATACTTGTTAGTGTAATTTTAGTACCAAATTTAAAATTTTTTACAACATTTAGGAGTGAAACTTTAGCCATCGCAAGCGTCTCATGGATAGGAGATTGTATGACTAGCACAAAACCGTACTTTTAGAAAAATTTTCCACCCAAATATGTGAGGTTCGCCTTTAGATTTGATAGGAAAAGCATTTACTATTAGTGCTTATGAGTGTACCGGTAGCATTTAGATTCTAGAACTTACGTTAGTGATGCATCCCGAGACCGCTAGTGAGACTACATTCGTGTAGTGGGATTTGCTACATGATAAGAGGCATTAGGATCACCCTTGTGTTAAGCCCGTATTATAATTACTTGACCATTTAAGTCATATTATTTGGCTAGTTAAGTCAACTAATTTTTCCCACACCTTTAGCATTGTACTCATTTTTAGTACACGAAACCCCTAGTACACCCCTCCGAGCCTATCCTTTCGTTTCTAACTTTAAGCATTTTACTTAAAGGAAGAATTTGTTACACCCCACTTAAATGTACAACCAAATCGCCTTAGCCTTCCGTGTATGCGCCCATTTTTAGTGCATTATTGTTATTTGTTAAACCTTAAGTTAACTTTCTAATTGATTACATGGTTGCTAAGTCGAGTCATATCCTTGTACATATTGTTTTGGGACGATTGGGACTCATGGGTAAAGTACTTGTTTTATGGAGTAATGGGGAAGAACATCACTTATTACCCCCATATGTACGTTAATCTTAAAAGTATTCCAAGTGTTTTGATTATCTTAATTCGAGTCATTAGAATAGTTGATTGTAAAGTATGTAAAAATTCAAGTGTAAGGGGAATGTTCATTCCCTATGATGTATTATTTTGGATGGTAGGGTAAGAGTGTATGCAAAAAAAAAAAAAAAAAAAAAAAAAAAAAAAAAAAATCAAGAAAAAGAAGAAAAAAAATAGAAAAAAAAAAGAGAAAAAACATACGGACTACCATCCCTTTTCATTCTATGTTTATTTTATGTTTTTGTTATTTTTCATTTATTAGCTTAAGTCGAGTCTAGTCTTGGCTTAGCAACGCCATATTGTACATGTAATTAACCAAGATTGTTAACTCGCCACCAGTAAAACTTCCTTTATCCAACAAAACCGTGTATTTCATATCCCTATACCTAACGTTACAACCCTTTAAAAGACCTCTTTGATAGTTTATCCTAGGTGCTTACGCCATGTGGTGGAGGTTTGATCCTTTCCCAAGCCTATGGTAATCTATTTTGCTATGACAGGTAGTGAGAGATATCTTCCGTTTCCATATTGTAATTTATACTTTATTACACCCGAGAGATGTGAGTATCTAAACACTATTTGTGAGGTGCTTGTATATGACCTCCGTGCTTGTCTATTGGTCTTTAGTGGAACGATTATTTGTTGTAATTACTTTTATATTAGTGTTAAATGACCCCTAACTTGTATTTTGAGTAGAATAAAAGCGCATTTGCTTGAGGACAAGCAAATCTCAAGTGTAAGGGTATATGATGAGGCGAAAAATGAACCGTTTTTAGAGGGTCATTTAAGCCCGAATTCGAATTTAATTGATCAAATATTGCCCTAAATCGTTCCTTTTGTGATTTTAGGTACTTTGGGAGAGAAATCTGGAAAAGGAAGCAATTCGGACGTTTTTGGAGCATAAAAGTGAAGAAAACGCCAAAGTCTTAATTTTCCTTGCTGGGAACAGTAGGTGACGGCGTCAAGAAGAAAATCTTGACGGCGTCAAGAGTAATTTCCATGACGGTCCAGTACATATTTGATGGCGTCACAAGGTAGGGCGTCAAGAGGAAAATGCATGACGGCCTGGAAGCACGTAACACTTGACGGCGTCAGATCTGGATCAAGGCAGTCCGAGGAGTATTTTGGCGGCGAGGTGACGGCGTCACAAAATTTTTCTTTGATGTCGTCAGACCCTATTTCCTATATATAGTTTTCTAATTTTCACATTAAAAAAAGAGGAGTTTTGGAGAAACCCTAGGTCCAAACTTAAGACGAATTTTACAGGTTTTTCAAGGGTTCTCAGCCCTTGATCCCTTTCATGTGTAATTGAGATAAGTGTTCTTTTAATTCAATCAATATGTCTATGTGTTGGTTGTCTATATCTTGTTCTTGTCTTAATTCTATAATGATAGGCTAGATCTATCTTGTGTTTGCTTGGATCTAATGAAACCTAGAAGTTAATTATGTGTTGATTACTTGTTTATGGTTGTATTGGATGAATGAATTCGATGTTAGGCTTAAGAAAACTGGCAGATCTCCAAATGGTAACATGCTTGCACGTCTTAGGAAACATGAACTGACGTGCACTAGGTTTTATTGGTTGTATTTAATGCATGAGTAAATTCTATTGATCCCATGTTAGGAGCTTCTTAGCCGGCTCGACATAGGAGTGAAGTAGGCACTCATAGGATTGGGGAATTAAGTGCGTCACCCCATGAATGGTATTAAGGAATATAATCCGTCATCCACGCAACTATAACAAGTAATTAACGTGTAAAAGATATCTAGGGAGTAGTGAAATCTAAGTAAACACATTTTCTCCACTTATTGCTCACAACCTTAGTTTAATTTAGTTTATTTTCATTTTTAGTATTTTATTTTGACTGCATCTTTAGTATTGGGTTAGTTGACTAGCAACTAATTCCGCCCAAATCCTTCAAACCCGAGATTTTTACTTGCTTTCTAAAAAAATATAAAAATACAAAAATAATCATCCCTCACCTTTAGAACTAGTATTTAGGTTTTCTAATCCTAGCGACACTATTCCCAGCTGAACGATCAATCCCCCGGTACTTGTCACTATACTATACTACAACGATCAGGTACACTGCCTGGTGAGGGTTGTAAGCTTCTCAAGATCCCTTGAGAGGTAAAGCCTGGTGCGATTCCCACGTATCAAGAATGAACTTTCGCAAGGCATCTTCATAGCTTTGCCTAGGAGTACTTTGTGATCGAAAATGCTCGGACCATTCGAGTGGAGGGGAATCATTGAAGGATACGCTTCGAGTTTGGTATCCTCTGAAATTAGGTTTATCCTTCCAAGCCTCATCAAAGTTTCGAGGACCTCGATCAACGTGTGACGATGTGAATTCCTTATAAGCATGTTTTGGAAGCTCTATGCAGTTATGAGTTTCATGAGGGCCATTACACAATCTACACGCAGAAGTGATTTTGTTCACTTGGCTTGAAGGCTTAGGAGCTTCGTAGAATTTCATGAGAAACTTGACTTGGTCTTTAAGTTCCATGATCCTACGGTCGGGAGTGCTATAATTGTTCGAATGCAAAGATATTGCCTTGACCGTTTTGTTCAAATCACGGGGATCATTCCAACTTTCGTTGTCATAGAGAGCAAGATCTTCTATGAGTTCCAATGATTCTTTCGCATTTAGATCACATAGCTTGCCACCGGCTGATTGGTCAATGGTTCGCCTTGTAGAGAGATCGATATGGTAATAGAAGATTTGGACTTGGAGCCAAAGATCTATGCCACATGAGGGACTTTTTGGAGTAAGTCCTTGAAACGAGTCCATGCTTATAGAGTTTCACCTTGACGTTGTTGGAACATCAAGATATCATTTCTAAGCTTGGTAGTTCTCCCCGGTGGAAAAAATTGAGCAAGGAAACGAGTGGTGAGATCATCCCATGAGGTGAAGGATCCCGCGGGTAAACGTTCAAGCCATTCACTAGCTTGATCACGTAGAGAGAATTAGAATAGGCGTAATCGGGTCGACTCTCTAGTTGTAACATCAAGGTCTATAGAATCTATGATTTTAAGGAAGTCCTTGAGATGCTGGTTAGGATTTTTGGAACGAAGTCCATTGAATGCACATCCGCTTTGCACCAACCGGATGGTGTCGGATCGCAAGGGGGACACATTGGCTCCTTGGGTGAGCTCAATAGTGTTTCGATAGCCTTGGTGGCTAGGACGGGAATACTCTCCTGGGGTTTAGGGCCTAAGAGGCTGGTTTGCTAGTGGTGGGTTTTGTGGGTGGTTTTATTGTGGTGGGTTGATGAGTTCAAAGATGTTACCACCTTCCATAATGTCGGATGGTAAAGGTTACGAACAAAGACACGAAGAAATAGATAGAATAAAGAAAACCTAAAAATAAAAATAAAATCTTACTAGAAAGGGATCTAGCAAGTAGAACTAATAAAAAGAAGTTCTAACCTAGACAATAACTATTCCCCGGCAGCGGCGCCAAAAACTTGATGCGTGGGAATTGCACCAGGCTTTACCTCTCGAGGGATCTCGAGAAGCTTACAACCCCCACCAGGCAGTGTACCTGATCGTTGTAGTATAGTATAGTGACAAGTACCGGGGGATTGATCGTTCAACTCAGGAATAGTGTCACTAGGATTAGAAAGCCTAAAAACTAGGTTTAGAGGTGAGGGATGATTCTTTTTGTATTTTTATATTTTTATAAAAGCAATTAAATTCTCGGATTTTTGGAAGAGTGGGCGGAATTAGTTGCTAGTCAACTAACCCAATAACTAAGATGCAATCAAAATAAAACTAATTACTAATGTGGTGTGAAAAATAAACGGGAAAATTGTGTTTACTTAGGTTTCATTACTCCCTAGATATCTTTTACAGGTTGATAGTTTGTTACAATTGCGTGGATGACGGGTTATATTCCTTAATACCATTTGTGGGGTAGCGTACGTACTTCCCCAACTCTATAAGCTCCTACTTCACTCCTATGTCGAGTCTGCAAGAAGCTCTTAACATGGGATCATTAGAATTCGCTCATGCATTAAATACAACCATAAAAACCTAGTACGCATTGGTTCATGCTTCTTAAGACGTTCAAGCAAGTTACCCTATGGAAGTCTGCCAGTTTTCTTAAGCCTAACATCGAAATCATTCATCCGTAACAACTATAAACAAGCAATCAACCCATAATCAACATCTAGGTTTCACTACATCTAAGCAAACACACAAGAGATCTAGCCTAGCATGTTAAAATCAAGACAAGCGTAAGATATATTCAAACAACACATAGACATATTGAATGAATTGAAAGGATACTTATCTTAATTGAACATGAAAGGTTTCAAAGGGTAAAAACCCTTGAAAGAACTGTAAAAATCGTGCTAGGGCTTCTCCAAGTTATCCCTCTAATTTTCCTCTCTAATGAATGAACATTACAAAACTATATATAGATTTTCCATCGTGACGGCGTCAAGAAGAAATATCTGACGATGTCAACTCTCCGCCCATAGTAATATCGGATTGCCTAGATCCAGATCTAACATCGTCAAGTGCAAAATTTCTCTGGACCGTCACATGTAATGGGATCATGATGGCCTATGGTGACGCCGTCATGCCCCTAGTGTAAAAGCTCTCTGGATCGTCATGGACTCTATCCACTTCACCTCTTGTTTTACTCTTGACGCCGTCATGTAGAACCTTGTGAGGCCGTGAGGTACTATTCCCAGCAAGGAAAATTAAGACTTTGCCGTTTTCTTCACTTTTATGTTCCAAAACCGTCCAAAATGCTTCATTTTCCAGAATTCACTCCAAAAGTACCTAAAATCACCAAAACGAACGATTTAGGGCAATATTTGATCAAATAAATTCAATTCCGGATTTAAATGACCCCCTAAAAACGGATCATTTTTTGCCTCATCAGTTCATCATTTACTGCTTGTTATCATGGTTTATTTAGTAGGTTGTGGATTCTATAGAATAACTTGTTAGAATATATTAGAATAAGGTTCTGCAGTTATTGCTTGTTATCGTGGTTTAGTTAATAGGTTGCGGATTCATTAGAATAGCTTGTCTAGAATAGATTAGAAAGTGGTTCATCAGTTATTGCTTGTTATCATGGTTTAGTTGATAGGTTGCGGATTCATTAGAATAACTTGTTTAGAGTATATTATAATAAGGTTCATCAGTTATTACGTGTTATGTGTTGTTTTTTGGTTCATCTGGTATTTTGTTATCTACTATGTGTTTTAAGTTCATCAATTATTTTCCTGTCTTGTTTTTTTGATTCAGCAATTAGTTGGCCTTTGGTATATTTTTTTTTTGGTTCATTAGTTGTAATTAAATTATCTTTTTAAGTTCATCAATTTTTTTTACAGATAATGATTATGAACCTGTTCCATATTCTGTTGGTATTGTTAAAGAGTATGAGGGTGAGAAGTTATGGATTCCTGATATTCCTGCTGGTGAGAAGCCGGCTTATGGTATGATGTATCATTCTTTGGAGCAGGTTTATGAGTACTACAAAGGTTATACGAAAAGAGCTGGTTTTGAAGTTTGTTTAGGTACACAGTATAAATATAAGGATAATAAGGACAATAATGCGGATATTAAATATTTTGTTTGTAGTAAAGAAGGTACAAATCCTGCCCCAAAAGTTGAAGCAAAGTCTAGTAAGAAAATGAGGAAACATCCGTCTAAGCGTACTGATTGTAAGGCTGCTTTTCGTGTGAAGCATATTGAAGGAAGAGGATATTGGTGTTATGAATTCGTTGAGGGTCATAATCATAGTCTAGTGAGTCAGGAAGATAGCGTTTTTCTGGTTTCATCTCGTGATGTTTCTTATACTCAGCAGGTTTTTCTATATCAAGCATCGCAAGTGAATTTTGGTCCAGTGAATGGTTTCAATTTACTTAGGTAGATTTATGGGGACTATGATTTTATTGGGGCTAGTTCGGTTGATTGTAAAAATTATAGGAGAGAGGTGCTTGATTTCATTGGTAAGAATGATGCTCAGATGTTAGTTGAGATGTTGATGAATAAGAAGGATTTTCTGCCTAATTTTTCTTTTGAGTATCAAACTGGTGAGAATAATGCGTTGACGAATCTTTTTTGGGCTGAAGAATATGCAAAAAGGAACTATTATGCATTTGGTGATGTTATGTCATTTGATGCTACATTCAGAACAAACAAGTAAGCTCTTTTTTTATATGCTTTTTTATTTTTTAACTGATGAACAGCTTATAAGTAATAAGTTCATCAGTATTTTTATTATAAGATAGATATTAATTTGATTGTACCCCACCTATCTTATCTCTTTATCAGAAAATCCATTTTTATCTTATCTTTTTCCTTTATCCCACTTATCTTATCTTTTTCCTCTACCCCACGTATCCATTGTTATCTTATCTCTTTATCTCTTTGTTATCTTTAAATACTGATGAATTTAATGTAAATAGGTATGTTTCTAGCTTGAATTGTTTCCCTAGAATGGTCGTTGGGTGAGTGTGAGTAGCTTTTGAAACTCATTGATCAGCTCAAATACACACAAACTTCACCGCAACAAGATGATGTTCATCAGTATAAAAGTTAATTCGTGTTGCACATCATCTTTTTTTGGTAGTTCATGTGTGTTTAAGATAATCAATGAGTTTCAAAGCTTACTCACGGTCACCAGCGGCCATTCCTTGGGAAACATTTGAAGCTAGAAACATTTAAATAAACTTATTAAAGCTGTTTGTATTTGATTGTTTATAAGCGATGCGATTGAAAAGTACTGCTTTTAAATGGTTCATCAGTTATATTATAATGGTTCATCGGTTATATAATAATGTTTATCGTTTATTTTTGATAGGTACAAAATGGTTTTTGTACCATTTACTGGGATCGACAATCACAATCATTGTGTTACATATGGAGCTGCGTTGTTGTCATCAGAAACTAAAGAATCTTACATTTGGTTGCTTCAATATTTTCAAAGAGCATGTGTTCGAGCACCGAAGGTTATTGTGACTGATCAGGACGGAGCAATGAAAGTTGCTATAGAGACAGTTTTCCCGTTAGCTCGCCACAGATTATGCATGTGGTATATCATGAAGAAGTTGACTTCAAAGGTATGTTCCTCAGTTTTATAACTTCATCAGGTTTATTTTATCACAAGTTACTAGTTATCATAGGTTCATCAAATGTAGGTTCACCAGTTATGATAGGTTCATCAGTTATGATAGATTTATCAGTTTTTTGTCATGTGTTATCCTAGGCCCATCAATTATCATAGTTTCATCAGTTTTTATAGGTTCATCAGTTTATTTTAATTAGTTATTTATGTTCATCAGTTAGCTTTTAGACATCAATATTTATATAATAATGTTCATCAGTGAGTTCTGTCCATCATTTAAATTTGATCTTAAATTTGTAGGTTGGTCCCAATTTAGCTCAAGATGAAACTTTTAAAAGAAGAATTTCAGATACTGTGTGGACTGTTGAGCCGGAAGAGTTTGAGGCTTTGTGGGAGATTTTGTTAGTTGATTTCGATTTGAAGAGTCACGAATGGCTTTTAGATATGTATAATTTGAGGCACAAAGGGATTCCAGCCTATTATAGGGATGAGTTGATGTCGGGTTTGATGCGTACTTCTTCTAGGTCTGAGAGTGAGAATAATGCCTACGGTCGTTTGACAAGTATTGATTTGACTTTATGGGAGTTCTACAATCATTTTGATAGTGTGGTGGATTGTCAAAGGTTTGCCCAACGTAAAAATGATCATGACAGTCGGTATACAATTCCAGATTTCCACACTGAACTTCAGATAGAAAAGGAGGCCTATGAATTATACACTCGGGCCATTTTCTTTGATGTTCAAACTGAGATTTATGCTTTGGTGATTGCATGTATGTTGGTTAGTGTTTCGGATTTTGATTCTGGCAAAAAATATGTTATACAAGATACTGGTGAAGATGAGCAGATTTCGAGGCGACATCGTATAGTGAAAGGCAGACCTCTTTATGATGTTTTTTATGAGGTAACATCTTTTTATTGACGGTTTTGTTTCATAGGTTTTTAGTTCATCAGTTTTAACTAGTTTTAGGTTCATCAGTTTTTTGTACTCAGCCACTGTATGTGCTATTTCCTTTTTTTCAGGTCTTGTGTAAACCAGGTGAAGAATTATATCAGTGTTCGTGCAAACGTTTTGAGTCATATGGACTTTTATGTCATCATATCTTTTATGTTCTTCGGTTATCAAAGGTTAAAAACTTTCCAAAGAAATATGTGCTTAGGCGTTGGTCTAAAGATTCATTACTACCTGCATCAGTCATTCAAGCGACCGGTGACTGCCCTGATATGATCTTGCGTGAGATATTCAGATAAGTTGAGTATTGTGTGAATCGTTATGCAGATGAGCCTGAGCTACTTCAAAAGTTTAGAGATCCTCAGGTTCAGTTAATGGCGAAGGCAGATGCTGATGTTCCTTTACCTATAAAGACTAATAAACGTGATAGGATTGCTTCTATTCTTGGTGTGTCTCAACCGGAAGAGATGATTGTAAATGTTCCGAAGCAGGTTAGACTATTTATTCTCTTTTTTGTTATCTAGGTTAGTTGATGAACATGTTAAATTTTTGCAATTTAGTTATATTTCTAGTTAGTTATTATAGGTTCATCAGTTATTATAGGTTCATCAGTTATTATATGTTCATCAGTTATCATAGGTTCATCAGATGTTCAACATATTTTTTGATCATTTTTATTCCTTTATTATGTGTTTTTAGCCGCTATGTTAACATAGGTTCAGCAGATTTATGTTATCACAAGTTAGGAGTTATCATAGGTTTATCAAATATACGTTCATCAGTTATTATAGGTTCATCAGTTAATATAGGTTCATCAGTTAATATAGGTTCATCAGTTTTTTGTTTTGTGTTATCCTAGGCCCATCAGTTATCATAGTTTCATCAGTTTTTATAGGTTCATCAGTTCTGATAGGTTCATCAATTGTTCAACATATTTTTTTTTGATCATTTTTGTTTTTTGGTCCAAAACAGGTTAGTACTAAGGGTTCGCGAAAGAGGATTAAGAGCAGTGTTGAACGTTCACTTATTGCAAGTGGGAAGCTTAGAAAGAAGAACTGTACAACCTGCAAATCTAGTATGAACGATCATAACCAGGCGAAGTGCAATGCCATCAAAGCTCAAATTGCTGCTAAGAAAGCTAGTGAAAAGGCTGCTGCAAGATTGGCTGCCAAGAATGCGAAGTTGGCTGAGAAGAGTGCTGCTAGGAAGGCGAATTTGGCTGAGAAGACTGCTGCTAGGAAGGCAAAGTTGGCTGAGAAGACTGCTTGTGTAGTTACTTAATAAATGTGGTGTTTGTTTGATAAGAGTGCTCAAAGTAACTTTGATTTTTCTATTAGACAAATAAATGTGATGTTTGTTTGATAAGAATGTTTTTTTTTTTAAATAATATTCAAAGTAAATTTGAATTGAGATAATAGGATTCTAGTATTCTATTTTGATCAAATTTATTGTTTAGGTTCATCAGTTTACTTATAAAATTGAGATAAAAGTTCTTCAAATTTTAGAGGTTCATCAATTTTTACTTATAACAGGGGCATCATAATTATCAAAGTTTCAAAAAAAAAAGTTCTTCAGGTTTATCAAATTTTACTTATAATATGTTCTTTCTTTTAAGAGATTTTCATCAAATTTTAGAGGTTCATCATTTTTTACTTATAACAGGGTCATCATAATTATGAAATTTTACATATTAAAGTTCATCAAAAGTTAATTAAATTTATCAATTTTTTTCAGGTTCATCAATAAATTCAGGTTCATCAACAAACAAGAAATAAATTCAGGTTCATCAATTTTATTTAACATAACAAAATGATAGTTCTATTAAACTAAAATAACTTGTCCATAACAACCAACCAAAAAGTAGTATTTATACTAAAACATTCACCAATTAGATCAGGTTACTACTGCAAAAATTTTAACCATAACAAACTATTAGATCAAATTGTTTTTAGGTCTGTCGAAGAAGAGCACTAGCTTCCCATTCGAAATAATCACTGGCACGTTCTGCAATATTCTTTTTTGACATCTGCTGGAGTGTTCGCTTTTCCTTCAGAGGTAAACGATAATATTCTTCTACCTCGCTCTCCACTACATGTTTGTTTTCATTGTAGTCGGACAACAGAATCTTTGACATGTACTTCTTTCTCAAGTCTTCAATCTGTTTGTCTTGTTCAGCACCTTCTTTTACAAACCCAGCATCAAAGTCTTTTTTCCTTGAATAGGTTTCTGATTGACTCCAAACAGACAACCTATATAACCAAGTGAATTGGTCAACAAAGTCAGACTGCCTAGAGTCAATGCTCCGTGGATGGTATCGTGTTTCCCCGAGTCGTTATGTCCCGACGAGGTATGGATGGTATTAAAACGGGTTTGTGATCGGGTGAATTTGGACAGGAAAGGGTTATGATTGGAGAAATGAAGGAAATATAAAAGAAAATAGTTTAGAGAAGCTATTCGAACAATTACGCGAACTAAAATTAACTAGAGACGTTAAGAAAACTAAAAACGAACGTTTAAATTTAAAATAAACGTAAACGTACAAAAATAAAAGTGAATTTTATGCTACGCTAGTCCTACAGGTTCCCGAATAATTTTTCTACGTACTAGATGACAAAAGAAATTTTTGGAAAATAAGAAAATTAATTTTTCAATAAAAATTCTATTTATTACGAATTAATTACTAATGAAATTTTAATAAATACTAAAACTATTTCTCAAATTCTGAAACTTTTTTAATAAATTCTACAAGTTAATAATAACCTAAGAAAAATATAAAAAGGGTGGGTACAGTAGCTAATAAGCAGAAAAATAAACACAATAAGCTTATAAGCAACTAGGCTAAAAAGAACATAAAGGAATTAATCATGCAACTAATAACACAAAAGACCCAAGGGCATGTTTGGTCAGAGTGTGGTGTTGTGTTGTTTCTGTTGTGCCTCAAGGTCCTAGGTTCGAATCCCACAGAACCCACTTTTTTCAAAACATTTATTTTTTTAATTTTCTTGGCAGAAACTCAATAAGCACACTGAGATTAACACTTTACATAACTAACACATTTCATGAAAAGTTCTAAATAAGCAGATGCAAGGGGGAAAAATAAGCAGTTTACATATTACGCTAATAAAAGGATATGTGAAAATCTAAAAAGCTACAAATAAGCTAATATAAGCTTAAACTAGGGGAAACTAAAGCTAAGGCTGAAGGGGGGGGGGGGGGATCTAACAATAAGCTAAAAAGGATCATACAAGCAGTTACATAAGCCTAAAAAGCACAAAATAAGCTAAATTGCCTAATGGGCTGCAAAGAAAATGGAAAAATTGGCTACTTAGGGGCTCCGCAAAAAGCCTGTAAGAAAAATTACTAAAAATAAACTAAAAATACTAAGCATGTAGATAAGCAACAAAATAAGCTACAAACCAAATTTCAAGTAAAACGGAATTATAACGAAGAAATGAAAAATCTAAGACCAACAACTGAAATCAACTTTTTTGAACAGCAACAAATAGGGCTACTTCGGGCTAATGAAAAGCTGGTAAAAAAATCTAAAAAATAAACTAAAAATAGTAGCATGTAAACAAGCTGGTAGACTAATTGTAAAACAAATTTCAGGGCCTAATTCCAAATAATGAGTAAATGAAAAATCGTGGAGTGAAGGGGTTTGGGGCTATTTTTTTATAGCAAAAAGGTGGTTTTTATGGGTCAAAAGTGGGTCTTTTGACCCATTAAAGTCAAAGACCAGATTGTGAGAACTTATCATGCATGAACTAAATAATACCAAAGACATGCAACTAAGATGCGTAAACTGAAATCTACCCATTAACTTTTGTAAAACAACTTTTGTTATAAATTTTTGAAAAGCTCACTCAAATTCTTTGAAACTTAAGCATTCTACAAGAACTTGACCAAAATCTCATGTTTAGACTGAACTAGAGTTATTTCAAGCAAAACCGTTTGACCAAAACACTTTTACCCAACTAAACTTGACTAATCCAAACACTCCTTAATGATTGTCAAATATGGGGTTTTCAAAGCAAACGAGAGATTTAAGCTTCCAAAGTGAAAAACAAGCACTCACTAAACTATAATATGACAAATTAAGCAGAAAGAACTCAATAATAAGCATTTTGGTAAGCTAATGAGCAAAACGAAATAACTAGCGAATTTGAACAGTTAGAATAGCAAATCCTAAACTATGACGACCTAAACTACAAATTAAACACAAATAGTTTAAATTACTACTAATAAGCATAAGCAAACTGAGATGAGCTACAATAAACACCAAATAAGCAGAAAAATAATCCGACATAAATAAGCAGTTTCAAATAAGCTAAAAATCCAAAAAGGACTTACAAGCTAAGGCCACTTGTTAGCTTCCATATCACTTTCTATCTAACCTAGTGCTTCTCACAAACTCTAAACCAAGATTCCACAGGTACCTCTTTGCTCAGCTTCTTCTTCCTGGTTCTTTTTCAAGTATTTTTCACTATAATTGTGAGATTTCTTTTTTCTCTTTTTTTTTTTTTTTTTTTTTTTTTGATTTACCGAAAATGATTGGAAACAGTTTTAAGGACAGTAAAAGCTCTCAACAAGTTTTGTGAGCTTATACAAGCTTATAGTAACAGTAATATGAGCTCATAAAAGGAAATTGAGATTCTAAGCAATAAAAGTGAAACTTGAAAATACTTGACAATAACAAAGGAAAACTGAAATTTAATTGAGCTTAAGTGTAAATTACAATACTGAAACCTTAATAAGCTTAAAACATTGAAAGTTACACTAAATTTTATCTCCTACTACTAACTAAAACTAAAACTAACTGCCAAGCCTCCTTCTGCTTCCATCTTGCTTTATATATGACTTTCTGGAATCCTTGTACTCCTCTTGTTATTTCCCATCAAATTCTTAGCCGTTGGATGGCTTTAAATCAATCTTGACCATTTGCTCATTTTTGGCGGGAAAATTGTTTTGGTGGAATGGTGACCTGGAGGAGGGGGTTGTAAGTATCACATGAGGGTTGGTTTGTAGGGTGGCTGGTAGATGTATTGGGGAGAGGAGGGGAAGACAAGGATGTTGGGATCAAGTACAGGTGAGGGGGAAGGGTGTACTGGGTGAGTCCTGGAAACCAGGGAAAGGGGTGAAAAGGTGGAGGGGTTGACCGGGGTCAAACTAGGTGGGGTAGTATTATTAAACGGGTAGTGGGATTTTTGGGCTTGGGGTAGTTGGATCAGGATTTGTGTTGGGCTTGGATTTTTTGGTTTAGGATATTAAAGGGTCCCTTTGGTTTATTAAGTATCACAAGGACCAAACGTGTAATTCCTAAAAACGAGGGACTGAAATTGTAATTTCCCATAAGTTATAAAAAGGGGCTAAATTGTAACATGTGAATAGTACAAGGGTAATTATTGATATTTTCCACATTTTAAATACCGGGGGACTAAATTTGCCAATTTTGAAACTTAAGGGGTAAAAGTTGCCATTTTAAGAAAATTTTTATCCAGGGACTAAAAGTGAACAAGTTTGATTTCCCATGGACTAATGTTGACTTTTCATTCATTTTAAACCTTCAGGGACTAGTTTTGCCAATTTGTGAAAGTTGGAGGACTGAAATTGCCAATTATGCAAACTTTGTTCGTTTTTCATCTGTTTTTATTCTTTTTTCATCTGAAACATATAAAACACAATCCCTGAGATATTTTTAGTATTTTGATGCATTATTGAGTGTTTTTAAATGTTTTGCAGCTCAAATTTGACCAAAAATGATGAGTGTTTGAGCACTCATCAATCCCCCACACTAAACTATTGCTAGTCCCTAGCAATCTTTTGAGAAAACTTAATGGATTTGAATCTCTTTACCAAACGCCATTACTTCTGGAGTAGCCAAATGTTTCAGTTCAAGTAAGAACCATGGTACACTGATAACCATATGATTTTGAGCAAACCATAAGCTGTCAACGGATTTGATTTGTCTTTACCAGAAGTTGTTTGCTTCTGGACTAGCCAACTCTTGATGGAACACAGTCAACATCTTGGTGAGTTGATTACCAATTATGGCTTTCCACTGCCTTTACCACAAGCCATAACCTTGCGGGCTAGCCAACTCTTTTACTTTTTAGGATATGGTGAGTTGAGTACCATACAATTTTCGGCAAATTGTTAGCCATCAACGGATTTGATATATCTTTACCAAGAGCCGTTTGCTCCTGGATTAGCCAATCCCTTTGTCAGTTAGACATGGCGGACTGATAACCACAAAAGTTTTTGAAATAAAGTGATTTTTTTTTTTTTTTTTTTAATTTTGGCCAAAAACGGGGGCACTAAAAGGTAAAATATGATCAAATTCGCTAGAATTCCCCCCCCCCCCCACACACTTAGAATTGAATATTATCCTCAATATTCAAAGTCCCGGCTATTATGTCGACTCTTTGAACGTAAAAAGGCAACATTACAAGCTAAATGTGGAAATACCATTTTTCACTTTATTTCTATACATACATTTTTTTTGTGAAACTTATATACATGGTAACAACAGCATGGGTAACTCCCCCACACTTAGGGTGAAAACCCCATATACATGCTACTGTTTTTGTTTACCGAGTCGCTAGCTTGACTCGACCCCGAATTCATTTGTTCTTGGGGAAGCAAGATGTGGAAGAAACAATCTCCATCGGACTTTCATTCAAGATGTTTGGCAAACATTTGAAGCACGTGAAAGTTCCAAACCGATGAGATAAGTACCCGGCTTTAAATAGTATAAACTATAAGCGGTGATGCCGGGATCAAAGATAATGTCTTCATTCCCGAAGGAGTGAAGAACATGAGAACTCACCCGATAGATGAAGAATGAAAGGAAAATCTTGATAACAATCAAGATTGACTCATCATCATTAGAAAGAGAATTCATAATTGCTATATCATGAATCTCATCATTGAAGCTCGTATGGTCTAGACATATTATGGGAGTCGTTGGGATTTTGATATCAAGCAAATTCTCAGGGTTGAGAATATTTCCCTCCGAAACACAAAGATCATCTTTGTCTAGATCAAAGTAAAAGTTATCATACTCCAGTGGAGATATGATATGAGTAAGTTCACAGGAGAACTCCTCGAAAGTGAATGAATCATACATGGGGAGAGAAATTTGAGAATGAGAAGTGGTACTGCCACTAATCTTCTCTCCCATATGATCAAAAGTGAAGGCTTCAAATTCCGGTATAGAATCATCGGAAAAAATGTCACTATCCTTAATGGGGATAGGAGATGAAATAGGTTTCTCTTTGAAAGCCTCAATTTTAGAAATGAGGAGACTGACATTCAATAATGTAGCACGAAGAGCTTCATCTTGGATTTCAGTGTCAATCTCTTCATCATTCTCTTCTTCTAAGCTGACTAGCTCAGAAGGTATTTTTTCCACATAACTGATGTCTCCACAAGATAACGAATCTTCATCATTAGAATCGGAGAACATCTCAACATCATCATTCGGGAAGATAAAAGGAGGAGGGATATCACACATATGATCAAGAATTCCTTGTGACTCTCTTGGGATTGGGATAAGGTCCTCAACACTAGACTTTATGAATTCGTCCGATTCCTTTTCAGGAACAGTGTCAAGATGCTCGTCCCCCATGCTCAGAGAGTGAGTGGGAACCTCGGGTGTGATAACAGCAGATTGAGATGGAATCTCAACTGGTGGTATCTCATCTAATGAATCTGACGAATCTTTATAAAATTGAAGAATATCAAGGGTATCTTCATCATCACTGTCATTAGGAATGAAATGAAATTGAGAGCTAGATTTGGCTGCTTTTTCTTTTGCAATTGATTCCCTAATAGATTTTTCATAGGCATCTTGGGAATTTATTCTAGCAGCCTGCTCTTCAGCCAGCAATTCTTCCATGGATTTTTGATTTAGATTATCTGGGGTTTGTATAATTCCTTTCAAATCTTTCACTAAATCCAAAAGATAAAGGAGATGACTTTGAGGAATTGGCTGAGGTGGAGGTTGGTCATAATACGATGTGTCAAAATTGTTACAAGGAAATGGATTCCTTGTTTGACAATCGGAGCTGAAGTGTGGACCTCCACAGTACTCACAACAGTAAAACTGATGTGGCTGTGAGTCGTATGTGCTGTAGATTGTTATTAGGAACCTGCTCATAGACAAGCGTGTTCTTAATAAGACACTCTGAACCGAAATGTGAGTTTCCACAGTAGTCACACCAATGAAACTCTGTGATTCATGTAGATTGTGGTCAAAATTGTTATCAGGAAACTGCTCATAGACAAGCGTGTTTCCCGTTTGACAATCAGAACTGTAGTGTGGACCACCACAGCACTCACAAGAAAAACTCAGTGTATTTTGATACGAAGCATCATTGAAATTTGAATGATATGATTCTTGCTCGTATGAGTTGTGAGGAAGGTTGTAACACCCCAACCCGACAAGGGTAAAAATGTCACAAATTATGGTGTTACATCAGAACAAACAGACAGATCAAAAGCAGAAAACTTACTTCAAATAGCTAAAGTCAAATTCTTCACTCAGTTCTACACTCAAGCCCAGAAAGCTCATCCAAAAGCTATCTTGAATACCTGCCGCGGAGAAAAGAAATGCGGCTGAGCTACAAAAGCTCAGTGAACAGATATAACAAAAGAAAACTGAAATAAATGCTGAAGTACTGAAGATATAATTTTAGGAAAACATATTTAGGTTTAACAGATAATACGGAAATATAAAGTGTAGGTTAAGTAAGGAATCTATACAGTCACCTGTATAAACAGAGTCAGAATATACCATGAGCTCAGAAACATATCATAATCATATAAGTTGTACAAGAAGTAGCTAGCTCCATTGTACCGGAAGTGAAAGGAGTACATTGCACATACAACCAATCACTAAACATAATCATATCATATCATAACAGAAAACAGATCTAGGATGCATCCATACGCCCCTGAAAATTAGTGCACATTCATTTATAACGGAAGGGACGTGGCAGAACATCACTCTACTGCCCTAGAGTCATGCCATAGGTGCATCTATGACACGGACATGGAACCCCCATGCCTAGTGAAGCTCAGGTAACAAAAGGGTCATAACAAAGGTTCAAATCATAGTTGTCAAATCAGAAGGTTCAAACAGAAAGGTTTATCATAGCAAAGGTTCATATCAGGAAGTTCATATCACAAAGGAAACCTTAAGAGTAAGGTCAGAATATCCGTACCTTAGCAAAGCAATAAGATCAAAGAAATATTCACGAAGGAAAGAATTCACTTCTTCTTTACTGTATCCACCTAGTTTGTATAAATCGAATGGAAGCTTGTGAGACAGAAAACTTTGACAGAAACTTGAGAAGAACAAGATTCGTAACTTGGTTAGGGTTTATGAATCGTATATGTAAAATCCAGGAGAAAAACCGTATATATTGATAAGGAGGGGAGGATAGAGTCGGTGTGGAATTTTAGTGGGCTAAGGGATCCAAATTCATGTCTAGTTAAACCCACATGTACAATTTAGTAGCCCATAATATGTTTTATGTTATTTATAATTAATTTTCGGGTCTTCTAACATTTTTAAACGAATAATATATGATACTAAAATGTAAGAATATATTTTTATAAGCTTCCTTAAAATATTACGGTCATCCATGATTTATTGTAAAATTTTTAGAGCTTGTTTGGTATTTTATTTTTTTTCAATTATTATTTTAAGTCTTAGGGATATTTTGGTCTTTTAACGTGTTTTAAAATCTCAGGTATTACAAAGGTGGTTGAAATCATTTTGAGAATATTCACAAAAGCTCTGATCATAATCAGAGGTGAATGTAGGTTTAGTTCTCAAAACATAACATGCACAAAGTTCATGGCTAAATCTACAATCCTTGCAATTGCACCATTCACAAAGTGAACCATCTCCTAACGGATCTCTACAACTATCGCAATGAAGTTGTTTCAACGAAGATGTGTGAGGAGGGTCGTCAGAAAGATTTGGTGAATCATTAGGAGAATTTGGATTTATGAACAAATTGCACGTAGTACAAAATCTGTTACTACAATTATTTCAACATTTCTCATAAATACACTGGAAACAACAATAGCCGTTCTCAATCGGGCTTTTACAGTGAAAACACGTGTAGCCGAGAGACGCCATAAGAATTATACATGAGAGGGGTATAAGAAGGTAGAATCAAACGGATAGAGGGTAACGAAAAATATTTTTGGGTTTTTTGTGTTTGTTGAAAACTTATTTAAAATGTTTTTGGTAATCGTTTTGAAAGACCAAATCGTTTCCTCGTAGATCACACAAAGTAATCCTTGAATAATCTGAAATGGTAAAATTCACGATTTGTTTTGTTTTTAGATAAAAATAAGAAAATATGAACAAGGATGGATAAATATACAATGAGCGTGTATCCAGACTCACTAATCTACAAAAACCGTTTAGAATACACGCACAACCTCCCCGGCAGCGGCGCCAAAATTTTGATTGACTCCAAACGGTCAACCTATATTAACCAAGTGAATTGGTCAACAAAGTCAGACTGCCTAGAGTCAATGCTCCGTGGATGGTATAGTGTTTCCCCGAGTCGTTATGTCCCGACGAGGTGTGGATGGTATTAAAACGGGTTTGTGATCGGGTGAATTTGGACAGGAAAGGGTTATGATTGGAGAAATGAAGGAAACATAAAAGAAAATAGTTTAGACAAGCTATTTGAACAATTACGCTAACTAAAATTAACTAGAGATGTTAAGAAAACTAAAAACGTACGTTTAAATTTAAAATAAACGTAAACGTACAAAAATAAAAGTGAATTTTATGCTACGCTAGTCCTACAAGTTCCCGAATAATTTTTCTACGTACTAGATGACAAAAGAAATTTTGGAAAAAAAGAAAATTAATTTTTCAATAAAAATTCTATTTATTACGACTTAATTACCAATTAACACTAATTAAATTTTAATAAATACTAAAACTATTTCAAATTCTGAAACTTTTTTAATAAATTCTACAAGTTAATAATAACCTAAGAAAAATATAAAAAGGGTGGGTATAGTAGCTAATAAGTAGAAAAATAAGCACAATAAGCTTATAAGCAACTAGGCTAAAAAGAACATAAAGGAATTAATCATGCAACTAATAACACAAAAGACCCAAGGGCATGTTTGGTCAGAGTGTGGTGTTGTGTTGTTTCTGTTGTGCCTCAAGGTCCCAGGTTCAAATCCCACAGAACCCACTTTTTGCAAAACATTTATTTTTTTAATTTTCTTGGCACAAACTCAATAAGCACACTGAGATAAACACTTTACATAACTAACACATTTCATGAAAAGTTCTAAATATGCAGATGCAAGGGGAAAAAATAAGCAGTTTACATATTACGCTAATAAAAGGATATGTGAAAATCTAAAAAGCTACAAATAAGCTAATGTAAGCTTAAACTAGGGGAAACTAAAGCTAAGGCTGAAGGAGGGGGGGGGGATCTAACAATAAGCTAAAAAGGATCATATAAGCAGTTACATAAGCCTAAAAAGCGCAAAATAAGCTAAATTACCTAATGGGCTGCAAAGAAAATGGAAAAATTGGCTACTTAGGGGCTGCAAAAAGCCTGTAAGAAAAATTACTAAAAATAAACTAAAAATACTAGCATGTAGATAAGCAACAAAATAAGCTACAAACCAAATTTCAAGTAAAACGGACTTATAACGAAGAAATGAAAAATCTAAGACTAACTGCTAAAATCAACTTTTTTGGACAGCAACAAATAGGGCTACTTCGGGCTAATGAAAAGCTGGTAAAAAAAATCTAAAAAATAAACTAAAAATAGTAGCATGTAAACAAGCTGGTAGACTAATTGTAAACCAAATTTTAGGGCCTAATTCCAAATAATAAGTAAATGAAAAATCGTGGAGTGAAGGGGTTTGGGGCTGTTTTTTTTATAGCAAAAAGGTGGTTTTTATGGGTCAAAAGTGGGTCTTTTGATCCATTAAAGTCAAAGACCAGATTGTGAGAACTAGTACTATCATACATGAACTAAATTATACCAAAGACAAGCAAGTAAGATGCGTAAACTGAAATCTACCCATTAACTTTTGTAAAACAGCTTTTGTTATAAATTTTTGAAAAGCTCACTCAAATTCTTTGAAACTTAACCATTCTACAAGAACTTGACCAAAATCTCATGTTTAGACTGAACTCAAGTTATTTCAAGCAAAACCTTTTGACCAAAACACTTTTACCCAACTAAACTTGACTAATCCAAACACTCCTTAATGATTGTCAAATATGGGGTTTTCAAAGCAAACGAGAGATTTAAGCTTCCAAAGTGAAAAACAAGCACTCACTAAACTATAATATGACAAATTAATCAGAAAGAACTCAATAATAAGCATTTTGGTAAGCTAATGAGCAAAACGAAATAACTAGCCAATTTGAACAGTTAGAATAGCAAATCCTAAACTATGACTACCTAAACTACAAATTAAACACAAATAGTTTAAATTACTACTAATAAGCATAAGCAAACTGAGATGAGCTACAATAAACACCAAATAAGCAAAAAAATAATCCGACACAAATAAGCAGTTTCAAATAAGCTAAAAATCCAAAAAGGACTTACAAGCTAAGGCCACTTGTTAGTTTCCATATCACTTTCTATCTAACCTAGTGCTTCCCACAAACTCTAAACCAAGATTCCACAGGTACCTATTTGCTCAGCTTCTTCTTCCTGGTTTTTTTTCAAGTATTTTTCACTATAATTGTGAGATTTCTTTTTTCTCTTTTTTTTTTTTTTTTTTTCTTTTTTTGGATTTACTAAAAATGATTGGAAACAGTTTTAAGGACAGTAAAAGCTCTCCACAAGTTTTGTGAGCTTATACAAGCTTATAGTAACAGTAATATGAGCTCATAAAAGGAAATTGAGATTCTAAGCAATAAAAGTGAAACTTGAAAATACTTGACAATAACAAAGGAAAACTGAAATTTAATTGAGCTTAAGAGTAAATTACAATACTGAAACCTTAATAAGCTTAAAACATTGAAAGTTACACTAAGTTTTATCTCCTACTACTAACTAAAACTAAAACTAACTGCCAAGCCTCCTTCTGCTTCCATCTTGCTTTATATATGACTTTCTGGAATCCTTGTAGTCCTCTTGTTATTTCCCATCAAATTCTTAGCCGTTGGATGGCTTTAAATCAATCTTGACCATTTGCTCATTTTTGGCGGGAAAATTGTTTTGGTGGAATGGTGACCTGGAGGAGGGGGGTTGTAAGCATCACATTGGGGTTGGTTTGTAGGGTGGCTGGTAGATGTATTGGGGAGAGGAGGGGGAGACAAGGATGTTGGGATCAAGTACAGGTGAGGGGGAAGGGTGTACTGGGTGAGTCCTGGAAACCAGGGAAAGGGGTGAAAAGGTGGAGGAGTTGACTGGGGTCAAACTGGGTGGGGTAGTATTATTAAACGGGTAGTGGGCTTTTGGGATTTTTGGGCTTGGGGTAGTTGGATCAGGATTTGTGTTGGGCTTGGATTTTTTGGTTTAGGATATTAAAGGGTCCCTTTGGTTTATTAAGTATCACAAGGACCAAACGTGTAATTCCTAAAAACGAGGGACTGAAATTGTAATTTCCCATAAGTTATCAAAAGGGGCTAAATTGTAACATGTGAATATTACAAGGGTAATTATTGATATTTTCCACTTTTTAAATACCGGGGGACTAAATTTCCCAATTTTGAAACTTGAGGGGTAAAAGTTGCCATTTTAAGAAAATTTTCATCCAGGGACTATAAGTGAACAAGTTTGATTTCCCATGGACTAATGTTGACTTTACATTCATTTTAAACCTTCAGGGACTAGTTTTGCCAATTTGTGAAAGTTGGGGGACTGAAACTGCCAATTATGCAAACTTTGTTCGTTTTTTCATCTGTTTTTATTATTTTTGCATCTGAAACATATAAAACACAATCCATGAGATATTTTCAGTATTTTGATGCATTATTGAGTGTTTTTAAATGTTTTGCAGCTCAGATTTGACCAAAAATGATGAGTGTTTGAGCACTCATCAGTTTCCATGTGTCTCATGGCGAAAATTCCACAATAGATGAAATTGTTTTTGGTTTGCCATGGCATTTTGATATTATCCAGTTTGTAGCTGTTCAGTGCTTGATAATTTGGATGCCCATTGTCTTTCAAGAACTTTATAAATTGAAATCTCTGTAATAATAAATTAAAAACAATGAGATTCAATTTAACTACGTTGATGAACATACATTTAATATACCTAACATTCTTACCAAATTAACCAGCTTTTTCTGATATCTATCCTTGACTAATTCATTGTGATCCATGTTGTCAAGAATATGGATTTGAGGTTCTTTCAAGTTGAAACAGACGACATAGTAGTGATCGTCACCGAGCATCATTGGGAAAAGCGCCTGTTAAACATAGAGGTTCATCAATTATTTACAATTAACTATAGGTTCATCAGTTTTTTTAAGGTTCATCAGTTATTTATCTTAAACAAATTAGTAAAATAGAAGTGCTTACCAGGTCAATGTCTCTGATAGATTGATAAACAGGAGACAAAAACAAAAGATTCTTCATGTTTTCATTAAACTTTTGTGTGAGTGCTTTCGAGTTGTGAGACATATTCTCCATTTCTTTTGTCTGTGGTTCATCAATATAAGTCAAAGCATATGTACATGATTTCAAATATTGAATCATAATTGATAAAGATTTTTGTAACTTACAATCATTGATGTATGGCCATATAGCTTCTTCAATGATCCTACGTTCCTTTTCTCTTCTGCCATGTTATGTATATACGCCCACATATCAATCACTCCTGAACTAATTTCATTCCCTTCTTTGAAGCTCTCAAAGTGGATTCTTTGACCGTCAATAAAGTATGAATGAAATAACATATCACTGCAATTTCATTTTAAGATAATATTTTAGAAACATAAAGAAACTACTTATTATAGAAATATGATTTTTAAATTGATGAACCTAATATATATTACTTACTCGAGTTCTCCTCTTGCAGCGAATATTGTTTCAGCCACCTTTCTTTCATTGTCTTGTACTTTGTTCTTCATCACAACGACTCTTTGTAAATACGGAGATTTTAGAGATTCAACAGGCTTCGTTTTTCTTTTTTCTCTTATATTTTCCAAGTCTTCTTCACCTTCTTCACCTTCTTTGATATTCTTTGCCGTTTGAGAACTTTAAGTTTTCGAGCAATTGTGTTGAAAGAATTAAGTGGCGTGGATTTTAGAGGAGTGGAAAAACCTTCATCTACTGTTTCACATCTTAATTTTTCTTCTGCTGATGGGGGAACATATGATATCGGTGTTATCATCTTTGGGGATTCTTCATATTGTGGGGAAGAGTTTTTACATTTTTGTGATGTTTTTTTCAATTCTAAAGTTTCTGCTTGAATTCTTTTCCAAAGATTGTCATCACTAGTCTCGCTCAACATTTCTGAGGATGTGTGCAAGAACGGTGTCTTTTTGAGCAACTCATCCAAGAACTGCTCCGAGTCTTTCTTGTCTTCATACAAAACCAAAGGCAAAGACTTATTCTCAAATTGCTCCGTCTTGAATATCGGGAATTCTGGCCTATGCATCTGTTTTATAAGTTCATCAATAAATTATAAGTTCATCAATAAGTTCATAAAACAAATCAGTTATAAGTTCATCAATAAGGTTATTACCTAACGTTCAATCTTTTCATATTCTTTCAAAAAGGCAGGATCCATGAACATTTGAGTTAATGTTAACTCTGTCTGTTTGTCCGTCTGAGGTTCATCTGTTAACTGATGAACCTATAATAACTGATGAACCTATATTTGATGAACCTATAATCAAATAACATTTTAAAGTTATTATTGCTTTTAGTAAGTCTATATATTTTTACCTCAGCTGATTTGAATTGGGAATACTCCCCTTGAAACTCTAAAATCATTGCGGATAACTGTTGTTGGGTGAGCTTAATACTTGAGGATGAAGGTTCATCATTTCCATTTTCAGGTGTTTGATCGGTTCCGGTAATTGGTTCAGCAACTTCAGTGTTTTCATCAGTTCCGGTCGTTTGAATATCCTCATTTGTACTGGTCATTTGAATATCATCATCTGCTAATTGATGAACCAATTATAAGAAATTCAAATATACACAAATTTTTTGCCGATAATATGTAAGTTATGAAACATAATAGATTTTTACTGTTTGCTTGTTGATCAACCCATCGATGCTCCTCAATATCATCTATATGAACATCAGCCACTTGCTCACCAACGTCATCTGTCTTTGGAGATTTTGATGTTCTTCTCCTTTTGTATCCAATAATGTTTTTGAACATGTTCATCGAATAGCGGTTTTTAGGAGATAGTGAACTCCTTTTTGTTTTCTGTTTTCTTCCTACATGTTTTACACCATTTTTCATAAGTTATAACAGGTTCATCAGATTATAAAAGTTATTTTTTTTTTCAGGTTCAACAAAAGTTCAAGTTCATCAGATTTTACATATTCAAGTTCATCAAGATTTTCATCAAATTTTTGAGGTTCATCAATTTTTGCTTATAACAAAATTTACTTATAAAACAATAATATAATATAAATAATGTCTATATACATACCTTCTTGATCATTTTCCCCCTGCTTCTTGTGGCTTGTTTTCCAGCGTTTGTTGGATTGGTCCATCAGCCACTAAGTTTAGATACAACTTTTTTTTAGGTAAATGTTTAAAATAACAATATAATATAAGGTTCATCAGATTATAATTTGTGTACCTTCAGGTAGCCAACCTTCCCTTTCTGAATTGTTTCCTTGAATGACTTCTGAAAAAAAAAGATGTCATTTTTTTTAAGATGACACATACTAAAATTACTGATGAACATATAGTAAAATGTATACCTATATTATAAGGTTCATCAGCGTTTATTTTTTGTTTCTTTCTTCTAATCCTCTTATTTTTTATCGGCACATCGTTATCTTTTATCGGCACAATGTTAGCATCTGAATTTAGACACAATGTGTAAAGATTCAATCATCCGTAAAAAAACACATTATATGGGACAGTAAGTGATGAACCAAATAAAATAATAGATCATACCTTCAATCATGAGTATTCCAGGCTTTATAGGAGAGTTATCCTTCAAATGAGCTGTAGCCCAATGTGTTCCAGCTTCATATGAGTATTCAATCTCGTCTTCATCATCACCCCTCATTTCTTCCTCCAATTAAATTTCTGCTCCAGCATTCTCTATCTGTTGTTCGTCATCGTTCTCTGTATCATCATCATCATTATTTTCTGCAGCTTCATCATCATTATTATCTTCGTCATCATCTTCCTCTGCATCATCATCCTCTTGATCTTCTTCTTCTTCTTTATTTTCCTCATCATTATTTTCTTCTTCTTGATCTTCCTCCGATTCTTCTTTATCCTTCGCTTTTTCAGCTTTAGGAGCTCTTCCTTTTTTGATTTTTCCAAACATCATCTCTTCCAATTCTTCCAACTTTTCTGTTTTCCAGTATTTAAACGCTAGGTTTTTTGGTTTCTTCAGCAGTGCATTGGCAAATATCACCTGCAATTTTAAGTGTAAATCATAGATTAAGAAAAATGTAACTGATGAACCTGATAACCTAACTGATGAACCTATAACCTAACAGATGAACCTATAACCTAATTGATGAACCTATAACTTAACTGATGAACATAAAGTATATACTACCTCCGTCCCATAATTATTGTCCACGTTTGAGTTTTGAAGTCTTTATTTTGTCACTTTGACCTTAAATATTTTTATTTGTATTATATAATACTTAATGAAAATTATACGAATGAAAATACATTTAAAACTCAATCCGTTTATATATTTTGCATCAAGTAATATATATCACAAAGAAAAATATTTACGGTCAAAGTTGAAAGCTAAAGACTAAAAAAGTCAAATGTGGACAATAATTATGGGACGGATGGAGTAGTAATTACCTCCAATAGCAAGATTGGTCCATAGAATCGCGTTCCCGGTCTCCAATTTTTTCTTTCATCCTTCAAATTATGTAGCACATACCCGCACCAGTCCATTTGTTTCACAACCTCAACATCAGTAAGAGAAGGGATGACTCCAATATTCAAAGTCCCCATTGTTCCCACATAGGACAAAATAGTACAAAACAATGATATTACGTTCTTCAAAAATAGGTTTCCACTATCATTTTTCCTAATTTGATTCTTAATTACCGGCATCAAATCTTTATTGCATAAAGTCTAGGAACACCCTTGAATTGTTTTTTCCATTCTATGTATGCTTCATTTGATCTTTCCTTAACAACTTCACGCACATCAACTGCAAACTGACCCATTGGGAATCCGAAGGTATGGTGAATTAACTCAGGGGTTATGTGTATAATATCACCAAAGACGGTTAGATTTCCAGATTCAACATCAAACCTCTCAAGCAACCAATACCCTAAACGACTTGGCATGACATTAATTTCAAAGTCTGACAAAGATTTAAAACCCATACTTATATTGCCTCTTTTTGGTCCGTTGTTATTTTCTGAATGGTATCATATAATGGACCAGGAAATTTTTTTATTTGAACCGTTGGAAATTTTTTTTTGGTTCGGTGGGAGAATTTGGCGAAGACTTAATCCAGGCTTAAGGTCTTCAGAGAGAACAGGTTTGGAAGTTTTTGATGAACCTGATGGTTTTGAAGGTTTGGAATGTTTTGATGAAGCTGAAGGTTTTGAAGGTTTGGAAGGCTTGGTAGGTTTAGCAGCGATTTTAGGATTTGATGAACCCCGTGTTCTTTTAGGAACTGGTTGATCAACTTTCAATGAACCCCGAGTTCTTTTATTAGTAAACGTGTGTTCAACAAAGTCGTCATCACTTGGAGAATAGGATCTTAACGTCATAGGCTTCTTTCCTATCCAATAAAAAAAAAACAACTGATGAACAATCTTTCAATGAAAAATAACTATAAACACTTTTTTCATATATTTTAACTGCTGAACCTTATTCATGCCTATTCTAACTGCTGAAACGTATTCTTTGTCTATTCTAAATAATAATTGGCAATAGGCAAAACAATAATTAAACAATCATAACAAGAAATCACTGATGAACCTATTTTTAATCTATTCTAACAAGTTATTACAATGTTTCCGCAACGTACTAATTAAACAATGATAACAAGTAATCATTGATGAACATCTTTTTAATCTATTCTAACAAGTTATTGCAATGTATCTGCAACCTTCTAATCTAACCATGATAAAAAGCAATCACTGATGAACCTTTTTTTAATCTATTTCTAACAAGTTATTGCAATGTATCCACAACTTCTAATCTAACCATGATAACCATTCTAATCACTGATGAACCTTTTTTAATCTATTTCTAACAAGTTATTGCAATGTATCCACAACTTCTAATCTAACCATGATAACTATTCTAATCACTGATGAACTTTTTTTTTAATCTATTTCTAACAAGTTATTGCAATGTATCCAAAACTTCTAATCTAAACATAATAACTATTCTAATCACTGATGAACATTTTTTTAATCTATTTCTAACAAGTTATTGCAATGTATCCACAACTTCTAATCTAACCATGATAACTATTCTAATCACTGATGAACCTCATTGTAATCTATTCTAACAAGTTATTCTACTGATGAACCATATTTCTAACAAGTTATAAACACTTTTTCATCTATTTTAACTGCTGAACCTTATTTTTAATCTATTTCTAACAAAATGTATCCACAACTTCTAATCTAACCAGATAACTATTCTAATCACTGATGAACCTTATTGTAATCTATTCTAACAAGTTATTCTACTGATGAACCATATTTCTAACAAGTTATAAACACTTTTTTTCATCTATTTTAACTACTGAACCTTATTTTTATATATTGAAACTGCTGAACCTCATTCTTATTTATTCTACACTTCTAACTAATAATCGGCAATCGATAATCGGCAAAATAATAATTAATGAACCAAAAACTTAAAAAAACCTATAAAAGCTGGCCGGTCTTGGAATCGTTTCGATCTGTTTTCTGCCAAGGTTTGGTTCTTTTCTCTTCTAGATTCTAAAAAAAAAAATAAGAATAAAAAAAAATAATAAATCAAAATCATATTATCAAAATAAATAAATAAATAAATAAATAAACTGATAAAATAATCATAATTCTTTACGCATTCATTTTATATTCTAAAAAACCTAATTATTATGCAAAAACTAAAATTAAAAAAAATTATAATAAAATGCATATTTTTTAAAAGCAAATCCATTTGTTTATTTTTTTTCTAAAAATTATGCATGCAGTTGGATTCATTTAAAAATAAAATAATTAAAACATAACTGAAACCCTAATTTTTTCATTTTAATCTATTCCTTACCAGTTGGATTCACCATTAATCAATTAGAAATGATCAGAAAATGAAACTCTAATTTTTTCCCCAAATTGATTGCGATTTTTGATAGAGAAGAGAGAGAAATTGTTAGTGTGTGAAATTGTGATAAAATTGTGAGTGAGTGAACCGTTTCGAGGGAAGAGAGAAGAATCGGTTGGTACTAAATTATCGTTTTATCCTTTTTATGAAAAGTAACGAATTTATTTTTCGTGTTTGAATTAGAACGGTTGGATTGATTTTGTTCAAATAGTTGATTAATCGGATGGACTATTTACCTCATATCACAAACCATCCCCACTCAAGAAACAGACACGATATATAACCACAAATGTGGCGCGATATGCTCGAGAGAAAACCCGACTTCACAGGGGAGCTATTCAAACAATGTCACTCCCAAAATCAACCAAACACCACCCCCAACATTTTTCAAATTATGAATATCTAACATTAGTTAACACATTGATGATCAAATTCACAATTTATTCCGTGAAATTGGTAGTAATTTGCAATGCAGATTAATCAGGATCACAGGTATGCATGAGCGTGAGCACTGATTATACGCAAAATAGAAGAAATTAGGGGTTTCGTTCGCCTTTCATAATGGTAAGTCAATTTTGATAATATGATAATGCTACTGTATATTTATATGATTATTATATCCAAAATAGATATGTAGATATGGTCATCAATTTGTATATTATGGCTGTGTTTGGTGACCATCTTTTTGGAGCGTTTACCGTTTAGAATATAATGCTTGTTTGAAAACCAACGTTTAGCTTTTGGATTTCGTTTAAACACTCCTATTCGAAACACTAATTAAAGAAGTGTTTAGCTTTTACGCATTTGTAACTAAAACTATGGCTATTTTTAGCAAAAAATAGGAGGAGGATTAGCTGCTTGTTTTATAAAAGCTTTTGGTAACTATAAAATGTAAAATGACACAAATGCTAAACACTCGTCTCCAATCAAGCATTATACACAACCTACAACTATGTCGCCAAAAGCTTCTATAAAATAACAGTTACTGCTAACTGCTATTGGCAATTTTGAATAATGTTAGGTTGGTGTTTGTGGAAGTTACATTATAGTATAAAGTTGAAGTCTGCATCAGTTTAGGAGTCGAATAGCAGCGCTAGTTCGTTACCATGCACAACCCTGTGATAATAGTATAATACACAGTTTAGTGTTAGTTTCTTATAAGATTCATACTTGAGTTCATGAGTTACTTAACTGGGGACATGATTATGGCATCTGATGGCCGACCCCAAAGTTGCAGCCTATGACGATTGAACTTGTGTCTCCACTGAAGAATCTCAAGTCCCCACCACTAGGTTACCCTTTTGGGGTTATAGTTAGTATAGTTTTCCGAGACTGTGTTACCTCAGCAAGGTTTCCTGCAAAATTTAGAATGCAGTTTGCTGCTTGGTCTCATGGAATTTACCTTGAAAGCTTTTATACATGCATAGATACAACATAATGTTACGCGAATGTCATGCATTTCCACTTTTTAATCCAGTTCACCAACTGATTTGTAAACACTACAGGCCACTACGGTGAATATAGTAGTTGGCACCCATGTTTGGGTCGAAGATACAACAGAAGCATGGATTGATGGGCAGGTCACACAGATTAAAGGTCAAGAGGCGGAGATCAAAACCACTGATGGGAAAACGGTTGGTTATCAATATTATAGTGCAGTAACTATCATATGATCCTTTTACACTTATTGTTTGATTACTTTTCAGGTTGTTGCTAATATATCAAAATTATATCCAATGGATTTGGAAGCTCCTGCCGGCGGTGTTGATGACATGACAAAGCTGTCTTATTTGCATGAGCCAGGAGTATTACAGAACTTAAGAATACGATATGAACTTAATGAAATTTATGTAAGTTTTCATTTCATATTTTAGTGTAAGATTAGCGTGTTAGACAGATACTTAATTGTTTAAAAACAATGACAGACTTACACCGGAAACATTCTAATTGCAATCAACCCGTTCCAAAAGTTACCTCATTTGTACGATGCTCATATGATGCAAGAATACAAGGGAGCACCCTTTGGGGAGTTGAGTCCCCATGTATTCGCAATTGCAGATACATCTTACAGGTTATTACCTATTTATGTAACAGCAAGTAACATTATTTTATTTCTTTGGATGCATGGTTGCTCACCATGTGGTTGCACCTTTAATGGAGTCAGGGCCATGATGCATGAGGGAAAAAGCAATTCGATTCTGGTGAGTGGTGAAAGTGGAGCAGGGAAAACTGAGACAACCAAAATGCTTATGCGGTTCCTTGCATATCGGGGTGGCCGGAAAGCTACTGAAGGCCGCACAGTTGAACAACAAGTCCTTGAAGTATGATATGACGTATAGTTCTTTATTTGATTTACCTCTTAGTTATTTTATAACTTATGTCACTAATTGCCTATGCATAACTAGAGTTAGGATCAAATTGGAAATAAAATTAGTATGAGAAGAACCAGAACCACATATTTGAGATGCACCAAAAAAATGGATGCATATCCCCTTAATTTCTCCCTCTTTATTTGAAATGTGTTGTCAGAATTCCTTGTCACTCTTCTCATTTTATTTTTTCTTATCACTAGATCCCTTCACTACATAACTATATATTCTTATATTGTATTTTGATAACATTTGATTACCATTGTGGCTGCAGTCAAATCCCGTTCTTGAAGCATTTGGCAATGCTAAAACTGTTAGAAATAACAATTCCAGGTGACTAGCTTGTTCTCATTTAGTTAACAATCTTAGTTGCATTATTATCTTGGGGGCGTTTGGCATTTTGGCGTTGTGTTCTGAGAATGATTACGTGATTATTGCTTTTTCAAGTAGCAGATGATCAATTTCTAGTGTTTGCTTTTTTTAGTGGAACAGATTCAGATTATGGGTCAAATAATCAGTTCTGGATAATCAGTTTAGTAGTAGCTGCAACTAAACTAATTATTCAAGGCCAAAACAGGATTACTATTATTTATTTATTTATTTATTTTTTTTTTTCCAACAACATAAGCAATCCCAAACACCCTGTTTGGTCATTATACCTATTAAAAGATTTGATAACCAGAATTTTACAATCACAAAGAGCAACCGAGTATCTTATTATTGACAACTTAAACAGCATAGAATATCCAAACACTAACTTCTGCAGCCCATTTTGTTGCAGATGATTTTCTGATTATTCCCTATCACATAATCATGTTCAAAAATGCAATGCCAAACACCTCCTTATTTACTAAACTTTTTTATGGCAACCAATTGTTGTTGACTGGGAGTCTACCACGATAGACATGGGCAGTGCATGCTTAGAATAAGTTGACTTACTTCTAATCTAGTAATCTATTTAATTGTATTCATCTGCCTTTGCAGCCGTTTCGGTAAGTTCGTTGAGATCCAGTTTGATAAGCATGGTAGAATATCAGGAGCAGCCATTAGGACTTACCTATTGGAAAGATCTCGTGTTTGCCAAGTAAATGATCCTGAACGGAACTATCACTGCTTTTACCATCTTTGTGCAGCACCGCCAGAGGTAAACTTCACTATCACTGTTGATAATAAGTAAATTTCACTAGAAAAATCTTTAATAAGTAGCATTTGATTAACTTTGCATGTGTTGTCAGGAAGTTGAGAAGTATAAATTAGGAAGCCCGAAATCATTTCATTATCTTAACCAGTCAAAGTGCTATGAGCTGGTTGGTGTGAATGATGGACTTGAATATCTTGCCACAAGAAGAGCCATGGACATTGTTGGAATAAGTAAAAAGGAGCAGGTATAGCTTCTGCATTTTTGTTTTTTTGGGGTATGTAATAATAAGGAAAGCATAACTTATATCTTAATTCTCACAGGAAGCAATTTTCAGAGTTATTGCAGCTATTCTTCATCTTGGAAATATTGAGTTTGCTAAAGGGAAAGAGGTTGATTCTTCAGTGCTTAAAGATGACAAAGCTAAATTTCATCTTAAGATGACAGCAGAACTTCTTATGTATGATTGTTTTGAATCTCCAATAGTTTTAACTATTAAGTCCTTATTGTTATCCGTGGTTATAAATTTAGGACTTTGTGTTAGGTGTGATCCTGTAGGCTTGCAAGATGCATTGTGTAAACGTGTGATGGTCACACCTGAAGAAGTTATCAAGAGGACTCTTGATCCTCTAAGTGCGACATTCAGCAGGGATGGTTTGGCTAAAACAATATATTCTAGATTATTTGATTGGTACGTATCAGTACACTGAGAAAACCCTATACTATAAGGCTTTTTGTATTAAAGAATTCATATTTCTTTTATCTTCAGGTTGGTAGATAAAATTAATGTATCAATTGGACAAGATGCTACCTCAAAATCTCTGATTGGCGTTCTTGATATCTATGGTTTTGAGAGCTTTAAGAACAATAGGTGGCAATCAAGCACATTTTGTATTCCCTTTATTCCAATAAAAGTTTGCACAACCTGAGTTCTTTTTATTTTAATGTCATACACATACAGCTTTGAGCAATTTTGCATTAACTTCACAAACGAGAAACTGCAGCAACACTTTAACCAGGTAAGTGTCTAATCTTCTTGATCACTGTTAGATTGATGTGTTGCTAAGGACTTGCATAAAATTATCATGTTTGAATTTCAGCATGTTTTTAAGATGGAGCAAGAAGAATATAAGAAAGAGGCTATCGACTGGAGTTACATTGAATTTGTTGATAACCAAGATGTTCTAGATCTCATTGAAAAGGTATAATCACTTTTAAGTGTACAAATGATCCGGTCATGCTTTTATATTTTCTTGCAATAATAATGCATGTGTTGTCTTCATGGTAAACATGCTGATAAGAAGTTTATACCTGAATATCCATATGTGCTTAAACTTTATAATGTCTAGCCATCATTCTATAGTTTATTTAGTGGTTTGCGATATTCCAGTAATATTTTGAACATGATTTAACTTAATTCTCTGAAGTTGTATTTTATTTCAGAAACCTGGTGGCATCATTGCTCTCCTCGATGAAGCTTGGTATAACATATTCCTTGTCCTAAAATTCTGTTAATTCATTCTTCGATACTACAAGTCTTTACCAAGAAGCGGTCAAAATTCTTGTTTCTTCGTTCTTGTTTTACAAGATTATTCGTATTCAGCTAATGCATACTCTCCTTATTCTTTAATTTTTGTGTAAAGATGCTGAAATTTATACTATTGCGTTGAATTGTTGACCTTGTGTTCTTTTCTCGCACTAATGGATCTTCTACTTCTAGTATGTTCCCAAAGTCAACGCATGAGACATTCGCAAACAAGCTTTATCAGACCTTTAAAAATCACAAACGCTTTATCAAGCCCAAGTTATCGCGGACGGATTTCACAATTGGGCATTATGCTGGAGAGGTACTTATCTAGAGAAACTGTATTCATAGCTGTAACACTTTTTTTACATGAAAATATTTTGTTTTACAGGTGCAGTATCAATCTGATCAGTTTCTTGACAAGAATAAAGATTACGTGGTACCTGAACACCAGGATTTGTTGAGTGTTTCCAAGTGTTCCTTTGTAGCTGGCCTTTTCCCTCCTGTAGCTGAAGAGTCATCCAAATCTTCTAAGTTCTCTTCAATAGGTTCTCGTTTCAAGGTATATTACTTCAGTAATATCACGCTGTATGCTGATGAGTTACTATGCATGCTGTATTCTGACCTGTAAAATATATGCTTACACAGCTTCAATTGCAACAACTGATGGAGACACTAAATGCTACAGAGCCTCACTACGTTAGATGTGTAAAACCAAACAACAAACTGAAACATTCTATATTTGAGAACGTCAATATCTTGCAACAATTACGTTGTGGTGTGAGTATATAAAAATATTATTTTCTTATCTATTTCTTTTTAGAAAGGCTATTTTCTTATCTATTAATGGTAGCTTATGCCATGCATTTGTTTTCTGCTCCTGTATGTAACTAATTCTTGTCCTCTTAGGGTGTTTTAGAGGCAATCAGAATCAGTTGTGCTGGATATCCTACCCGTCGTCCCTTCTTTGAGTTTATTAACCGGTTTGGACTTTTAGCACCAGAAGCCTTGGCAGGAAGGTACTGTGCATGAACTTATGTTGATTGTATTATCAATAATGCCTCTTAACAGGAGTTTTATAAATAATTTCGACGTTAATTTACTGAGTCAGCAGTAATTTTGATGAAAAGATGGTATGTGCAAAGATCTTGGAAAAAATGGGGCTTAGTGGCTTTCAGGTAATTACCGAGATTTTCTTTATCTGTGTGGATTATTAGGCTGAAAAGTCAACTAATTGAACAATGGTTCACTCCATACATTTTATATGTAGATTGGTAAGACAAAGATATTCTTAAGGGCTGGTCAGATGGCTGAATTAGATGCAAGAAGATCTGAGGTCCTCAGCGGTGCAGCTTCAGTTATTCAAAGGCGGATACGAACTCATATCGCTAATCAGCAGTTCACTGCATCACGAAAGGCATCCGTTTTATTGCAATCGTTCTGTAGAGGTGATAAACTTGCAGATTTCATATCATCCTAGAAATTCGGGTGTATAATATTTGAATTGTATATTATATATTAAAAGCATGTGATAATAAGTGTTTGCATTCTAGGTAGATTGGCTTGCAAAAAGTTTGATGAACTGAAAAGGATTGCAGCTGCTATAAAAATTGAGAAACACGTGCGTAAATGGCGTGCATGGGTAGCCTATACTCGGCTTCGGGTTTCGGTTCTTGCAGTTCAAACATTCCTACGTGCAATAGAGGCTCGCAAGAGATTCAGACACAGGAAGGAAACTAAAGCTGCAATCAAAATTCAGGTAAAATATATAAAAATTAACAAATATTCTTTTTTTATTTGTGTTGTTTAACTGAACAGTTTTATATGTACTTAGACTCGTTGGCGTTGTCATAAAAATACTGCATACTATAAAAGGCTAAAGAAAGGATCCATAGTTACACAATGTGGCTGGAGGGGAAGGATTGCAAGGAGAGAGTTACGAAAACTTAAAATGGTCAGTTTACAAGTTTTAATAGATTTTAAATTATATTACTGTGTCTGAAACGTTAATTCATACATAATGTTGATATGCATGCTTAACTTGCTCTGCAGGCTTCACGGGAAACAGGTGCACTTAAAGAAGCAAAAGATAAACTTGAGAAACAACTGGAGGAATTAACATGGCGTTTACAGCTGGAGAAACGTTTGAGGGTAATATATGTAATATATCTAATATTGATTGAAATAAAATAGTAAAGTAGTTAAGATATACATATTGTGAAGGCTAAGCTTGAATTCATATGTGCAGGCTGACTTGGAAGAAGAAAAAAAACAGGAGACTTTGAAATTTCTAAATTCGCTGGAAGCTATGCAAAAAAAAACTTGATGAAGCAACTGCAGTGGCAGTAAAGGAAAGAGAGGCCGCCAGAAAAGCTATTGATGAAGCACCTGCGGTCGTGGAAGAAAAAAAGATTGTCATTGAAGATACTAAGAAAGTCGAATCCTTGACTATAGAAGTTGGCGATTTGAAGGTAAGACATCTAATGGTGTTTCCCTATTCTGTTCTGGTAACTTGAATGAACAGTTTAGTATTAGTTACTATTTAATACTCTAGTTGGTCTGTTTACACATGTAACTGTTCAATAAAGGATTTTCTCTCTAGACGGGTTTTCTAACTGTACTTTTTATTGTTCATAAAACATATCTTAATATGCATGTGCAACAAGCAATCAATATTTCGTCAATGAGCGTTTATTGTTTGGAAATGGTAGTTAGGCATAAGGGTTTCATTGGAAACATTGTGTAGATTTAGTTACTTTTACTTAATAGTTAATACTCTAAACTATGGGGATGAATTAAGTTACCGAAGAATATGCAGTATGTGGGTTTCTTTAGTCTTTCCATAAGCTCATATAATTTTTCTCCAAAATGACTTTTATAGAGTATAATGCCATTTGCAAGTAGTTCTGTCAAATCTAATGCTGTACAAAAATGTTTGTTGCCATGTTTATTATTAATACATTTAAGCTTCTGGTTCCTCTTTTTCGAACTTGCAGGCTTCATGGCAGTCAGAAAAGAAACGTGCCGATGATTTGGAAGTATGTTGTGATGAAAGACGCAAGAAGGTGGAAGAAACAGAGAAAAAAGTTATTCACTTACAGGAATCGATGAGCAGGTTGCAAATTTCATCTTATAAGTTACAGTTCTTAATGTCTTTGCTTTGTTATATCTGTTATTTAAATTATTACGTTCTTCCCAGGCTGGAAGAAAAACTAAACAATCTAGAATTAGAGAACAAAGTCTTTCGTCATCAAGCAGTGTCCATGGCACCTAATAAGTTCCTCTCAGGCCGTTCTAGATCAATTATGCAGGTATCTAATTTTCACAAATTTAATCAAATTAACATATAACAAAACTATGGCATCTTATCATTGTTTGATCTTTATCTCTTTGCAGAGGACTGACAGTGGTACTTTCAATGTTGACACAAGGGCATCTACGGTATTGTTTCTCTTGACCTTGATGCTAAATTATTTCATTTGCAGCTCAGCTATTAACTACATGTTTTATTGTTTATGGATGTATTAGAGTCCGCTTAGCCCTTCAATGAACCGAGATTTTGCGGATTTAGATGATAAACCGCAAAAATGGCTTGATGAGAAACAAATTGAGAATCAAGAGTTGCTTATTAGATGCATTGCACAACATCTAGGTTTTGCAGGGAATAGACCTATAGCTGCTTGTATCATTTACAAATGCCTTCTTCAATGGCGATCGTTTGAAGTTGAGAAGACAAGTGTTTTTGACCGTATTATCCAGACCATAGGCAATGCAATAGAGGTTTCAACTATTACACAATATGCTAATTATATTTATTCAATCAGCATTTATTTTTAACTCTCTTTTTACTCTGTATTTATTTACAGAAGTCACAGGATAACAATGATGTATTAGCCTACTGGTTGTCCAACGCCTCTACTCTTTTGCTCCTACTCCAGCGCACGCTAAAAGCAAGTGGGGCCGCATCTGGAATTGGTCCTCAGCGTCGTCGATCGTCAGCTGCTCTCTTTGGAAGGATGACTTCTGTGAGCTCTGTGAGTTCATAAATTTTAGTTTAACATTTGGAATGTGATGCCAACAAAGTTTTATATATTGTTGCATTTAAAGGTCTTCTCATTTCCCTTGTTAGAGCTTTCGTGGAACTCCTCTTGGGATAGATCTTACCTTTGTGAGTGGAAGCCTGGGTAGTGGAGCGGAAGGTTATACCAAAGTCGAAGCCAAGTATCCAGCTTTACTTTTTAAGCAGCAACTTACAGCATATGTTGAAAAGATATACGGAATGATTCGAGATAATCTGAAGAAAGAGATATCGCCTTTGCTAGGATTGTGCATTCAGGTTATTTTAAATCATTCAACGTCTTTATATGTGTCAGAAATTATTATGTACTAATATGTATGCTAAATAAAGGCCCCAAGAATTTCGAGAGCGAGCCTAGCTAAGGGATCATCGCGTTCGGTTTCCAGTACAGCTCAGCAATCACTTATTGCTCACTGGCAAGGGATTGTGAAGAGTTTTGGAAGTTTCTTAAACATTTTGAAAACAAATCATGTTAGTCAAACTTCTGGTTCTGTGAATATCTTATTCTTTGTTCCTTATTCGATGACTAACTGTAAAATATATATAGGTACCCGCCTTTTTTGGTGCGTAAAGTTTTCACACAAGTATTCTCATTCGTGAATGTTCAGCTATTTAACAGGTAGAAATCGTTTCGGATGTCAATATGCAAGTATAAGTGTACAAGTTACAACATCTACTTTTTTAACTGTATTATTTACCTTATGACTTAGCCTACTGTTGAGGCGCGAATGCTGTTCATTCAGTAATGGTGAGTACGTGAAAGCTGGATTAGCTGAAATAGAACACTGGTGTTACAATGCAACTGATGAGGTATTTCAAAAGTGATACTTTATTTACTATTTTCATCTTCATTTGCTAAACAAAAGGGCTGCAGTATGCAGGCTCAGCTTGGGATGAACTGAAGCATATACGGCAGGCCATTGCATTTCTGGTAAAATATCTTTTCTTACATTATAATTTTTTAAGTGTTGTATTGCCTCAAGTTTCATTTTACAAGAATCTGTAATTCCATTCAGGTTATACATCAAAAGCCAAAGAAAACGCTCGATGAAATAAGTCACGACCTCTGCCCAGTGAGTTATTTATGTTTTCGTTAGGTTACAAAACAATGCGATTTTGTCTCTAACTAACCATTTTTATTATTTTCCATAGGTTCTTAGTGTACAGCAGCTGTATCGGATTAGTACAATGTACTGGGATGATAAGTATGGCACACATAGTGTCTCTGCAGATGTAAGTATCTTTACGTATAATTATTAGATTACAATGTTTTTGCTTCTTTGAAATAATTGTAGTATTAACTTGTGTCTCAAATTTTATCATTGTTCAGGTTATATCCAGCATGAGGGCGATGATGACTGAAGAAAACAATTTAGTAAGCAATTCTTTCCTGTTGGATGACGATTCCAGGTTAGTTACTTTCTGCTATTTAATAGTCTAACTTTTACTAAAGAAATAATGTAAATGAAAGTTTTGAGGTTTAATTACTTATGGTTTATTTATGCAGCATACCATTCTCAGTTGACGATATCTCAAGGTCAATGGATCAAATAGAAATTTCAGACATTGAGCCTCCACCTCTAATTCGTGAAAACTCAGGTTTTAGCTTTCTAGTGCCACGTATCGAGAACCACTTACCTGCCACTTAATTTGTCTTTCTGGATGGTTTGTGGTCAGATCGCCGTTTTAGGCAATGATCAACCTCAGTTACGGTGGATTAGCAATAAGGAAAACGCTTATTTAGCTTTCTAGTGCCACGTATCGACATTAGATATGAATTTTAGCACATGTTGTAGCATCTGCATTTCACTGGATCTCATCTGTAATTGTAGAAAAATGACGTTATGTTAATGTGGATTAAGAGTAAATATATCTACAGATTTTGGGTTTTGAACGGAAAGTAAGACTAAATAAGGCGCTGAAAGGAAGATTACATGCAACATCTAGACGAATAAGTTAAACTAGAACGGGTACCGTGTGATTATATTTTGCGTTATTTGGATTTTGGATTTTGGGTTAAGTTGTCTTCATGCTTTATAAATAGAGATATTAAAGATGGTTAAGCCAAATAATTTTAGTTTGAACAACCAACCGCTTCCTAACAAACTTTCTAACCAAGTTGCTTTCTAATAAATTAATTTTGAAATCTTTTCGTAATAAGCAAGAAAAAAATCTAAATTTTAAGTCTTTCTAATTATAGAATAGTCTCAAATGCATTATCTATATCTATACTACTATATACTGCACTAGCTTCATAACCCGCCGGATCGGCGGGTTAGCTTCATTATCTTACTTGACGAAGTTTAATTGGACGTAAGTAAGTTGTGAATAACAACAAATATTATAGACACAAAAATTGAAAACAAAAAGAAAGTGTTTGTGTATTATTATATGTAAAAAGAACAATAAAAAGTATGAGAACATGTAATTTACATGGTGCTTATTTAAAGACGAAGTAAAACTTCTTCGTACACAATGTTTGTTTTATACTTTGTGTATTCGCCATTTGTCAAAACGAAGAACCTTCAAGCGTACAAAATATAATTAACTAAGTTTTTAGTGTAATTTATATAAAAGATAATGAAGCTGTTATATAATTTAAGTCTACCGTCCTTATTCATAGGGCGTGCCAAATTCTAAATGCATTAAAAGAAATCGTGAAATAATGGACCGGCGATTTGGAGTTTAAAAAAGTTGCTCTTGCTTCATATTATAAAAGAAATGAAATTATCGTAAAAATATAATAAGGATGGCTGTGAGCCACTGCGTTGCGGCGAGGCGATGATTAATTGTCTGTATGTGTGTCAAGGTTTAGCTGTTTAAGTTGTTTTGGCATTGTTTTGTATGTGTGTCCGGTTTTAAGTGGTAACATTAATGTAATTGGTTTGCCACTTGTTGTCTCAAGTTGGGCAACGGCACACCGCAACGCGTCTTTTCACGTCGTTGATAATTGTACAAGATTTTTTTTTTGGATACAGTTAAACATAAGACAACATAGTTATCAAGAAAATCTATGGTGCCAATCAAAACTTGCAGATTTACTGAAACCAATAAAGAATTGTTCTATCCATCTTTCTTTATAAGGGTTTAAACAAAGAGCTAAGAGAAAGCTAAATATTTAGTGATACATGATATAATACTACTCACTTTCGTCATCACTTTCTTCAAGAGTAAATGGTTTATATTCCATTCAAGTAGTAGAAGTTCAACATTAGAATCACCTGATCCTTCATCATTACTATGTTGTGCATCACGTGGCTCTGTAAAAGCACAAGACGAATATCAATATATGTAGTGAAACGGAAAAGATGAACAATAATTTAGCGGCTTGCCTAGATCTCGTATTTCTCACGTAGTCCGTCAGTCAAACCAACGATTCTCCTCTCAAAGTAATAGAGAGATCCTTTTCATTATGCACAAAGTATCTCAAAAAAATATGCAAACAACACAAAGAAGAATGATAAAAGGTCTACATCATAAGGTCCTGAACAATTAAAGGTCTACTGATTTGCGATTCTATCCAAGATGTGGCAACAACAGCAACGATCTGCGTTTGTGGTGGCAGCAACATTTTGTGTCAACAGCAGCAAACCGTGTCATAAGCAAGATGCATCAGCAATAAACTTTACGGCTTTGATCTGCATAAAATGAGAAGAAAAAATAAGCAAATTTCATAGCTTTTGTATCTGAATTAACTACACATTTATGTTATAGTCTGATCCACATACCTCGTTGATAAATCTATAGCCAGCCAAGAAGAAGACATCTTTTTCTGCACCGTACGCAAATGTGTACGCAAATCATGAACACACATATATTTACAACAATTTTCTCCTACTAAACAATCCTAATCCTAAACAATCTCCCCTTAGAAATATTGAAAAGTTGGACTGCAGTGACATATCTCTGAGGGTGAGCTTTTGGTGTATTCGTAGATGACGAAGCTTCGCCATTCCCTTATCCCCTTCCATGAAATTCAGCAAAACGATTGATGATAAAGAACTTCTCTAGATCTTTCCATTCCACTCTCAAATCCAAAATTGAAGCTTTGTTATCAAACCTGTGATAGAAAAAAATATCATGAAACATCAGCTTACAAAACACTATAATCGTGATATGACCATTTGAATAGCAGGGTTACTTATAAACCTAATCAACCATTTAAAAATTACATGTTTTAATTACCACTAATCTTGTTATTCATTAGCGGTTGACGCATACTATTTCTTCCAAATAATACTGTAACAAACTTATGTCGAAATTAACTGTAGAACAGGAAAATAAAAACATATTAAAAGGGAATATAAGGACTGATTTTGCTTTTGTACCTACAATAACAGACACAAAGAGCAAGGTTGGATCAAGTGGTTAACACCCTTGCCTCTGGAGACAGAGGTCAAGGGTTCGATCCTCACCCCTTGCAAGGCCGAAGGTCCTTTTCTACCTTTGGTAGAACCGGAAGCAGCCTCTCTACCTTAGGTAGGGGTAAGGCTGTCTACGTCTCAACCTCCCCCATACACCGTGAAAAACGGTATTGGGACCCATAACCCGTGGAAGACGGTATTGGGAGTTACTTTACTTTTACTTTTTTTACCTACAATAACAGACACGGTCAATTCAAGCCTACAAATAGTGACCAACATAACAGAAATAAACAACCAACTTATGTTACTTTAGCATCCTGTAACATGCTATAAACACCAAGTGGTTGATCTATATACATGACGTATCAACAAAAATGTTGAAACCAAAACTAAATAAACGATTCAAGAATTAGTTTGACACATTAGGTGTGTGGATGGCAGATCAACCTAATTATACTTACCTCGATTGCAGCAATTCAGGCAAACCGTTTGACTGCACATAGCAGCGGGGGTGTCTGCCAGCTTTTTTGAATTGTCATACAGAAGTAGACGCTTACATTATGGTATGAAAACAGATACTTGCATAATGGGTTGTAACAATCGACAGCCTAATACATATTACTGTACAACAGCAATTCAAACAATCCATTTGCATACACCTTACACAAATACATCATGCAGTTACTCAAATATTAGTAAGTCGGAATCCGAAAGTTTCAGATTCACAGAAACATAAAACACAGATATAGAGCTTTCACGACATTAACGTCGATAAATATTTAATACGTATGTGTAAAGATTGTAACAATTCGCAATTTCAGGTTAATTTCTATTTCCGGAAAATTTACTATTCACTTTTACTATTCATGTTACTATTCATTTCTTTTTGAAATTTTCCCGAAAGTTAATTTTTATTTCATATTCTCGAGTGATAAATCATTTCCATGGCAAATTAAATGTTTGACATTCGTCAGATCATTTTCGTGAAAGTTATTAAGGAATTACACGTAACTATACGTTTTAGGGTAAAACGTCAATCAGAAATTCTACGCACAACGAAATTTGATCCCGTCAGGTGACCCCACATCAGAAAAATGTTTAGCACACTCATGATTTATTTGAGAATAAATCATGACTGAGAAAAATATGAACAGAATAAACCTCGGCCATGAAAAACTGGAATTTTCAGTTTTACGCAACCCTAGCCTTTACCTGCACCGCGTTTCTAAGATGATTTGAGCTTTCAACTTATTAAAATAAGTCAACATATTTTTCCCTCCTCCATTGACTAAAAAAAACCCTAAAGTTTCTCTCTCTAAGTGGCGACAACAAGAAATTACGGCAAACATAATATTCTAATCAAACTAATTTAATTGTTTGATTTCTATTGCATGATTTCTTTGTTGTCGTTTAATGCATGGTGATTTAAATTATATCTTCATCCTGATTGGTCTATTGTTGATCAACTTGGTGGTGGTTATTATAGTGGGTCGGTGGATCCTGTCCATGCTTTTTTGTTGTTTAAATACTGATCGTGCATGTGCATATTATCTATAGATCGGTTACTTCAATTCTTCTAATATTACCTTTGTCGTCGAGCGAGGTTTTATTTGTTAGGATTGTTTAGTCGTTTCTTTTTTGCGATCAATATTCTGGTGTGGTGCTTAACGCTTATTGGTATTTTTTATATACATATTGGGTGGATCTTGTTCTTGCTGCATATATTTCTCATTCAACGATTCTCTTAGGGTTTCGTTTTATTGTGTGCGCAAGTTTTGCTGCTGGTGCTTTAATCTACACTAAACTCGTTTAGGGTTTGGTGTTTATTCGATCTTGGATTGGTATTGGGCTATACTGATTAAACAAACTTCTTTTAAGGGGTTTGGTACCGTGTAATCTGCTGGTAACCTCTATTAGGGTTTCGTTATTTTGCTTGTGCGCTTGGATTGCTACTGCATATTGATTGTACGTGGGTTATTGAGAGGGATGGAATCTGGTTCTATGAATGTTAAAAAGCCTTCTAAGGCTAAGGGGTTGGCTACTAGGATTGGTAATATTGATGGTAAGATTCTTACTAATGCAAGTATGCCATTGAAGGATATATTGAAAAGTGCAGGTTTGGAAGGAAAAACGGGGAGTTTTGCTCTTCCTCGTGATTATGATCCCGTTGTTTCTGATCCGAAGTTTGCTTTACAACAAGGGGTGCGTTTGGCTAGTTCTAAATCTGATGTTCCTAAGTCTTGTAATGTTGTAGCATCTGATTCGTTGGGGGCTGCAATGGTTGGTACGTCTAAGGATAATGGTGAAAGGCTAGCTGATGAGTGTAATATTGGAGGTTCTTGTGAGCCTAATGTACCTAGTGATTCACAATCTGGTGGAGTTGATGAGGCTACTAGGTCGGGTTCAAGAGTGGTTATTCCAATGGCCGTCGTTGATGATATGTGCACTAAACTTACTAATTCATTATACGGTTATTTCATTGGGCTTAGAATTGCATTTCCCATTGTGGAAGACTATGTTAAGCATGCTTGGGCAAGGTTCGGCTTTGAACATGTTATATTGCGGAATGGTTTCTTCATTTTCAAGTTCTCTTCAAGTGAAGGTATGAATAAAGTTCTTAATGGTGGTCCTTGGTTTATTAGATCAACGCCTTTATTCTTACATATATGGGTGCCTAATATGAGGCTTGAGAAAGAGAAGATTACTAAGGTACCGGTTTGGGTACGTATCCATAATATACCGTCCGTTGTATACTCTAAAGCCGGTATTAGTTTGATTGCAAAACAGTTGGGGCGGATAATACGGTTTGATGCGGGTACTAATGATATGTGTAAGAATCCTTGGGGACGTTATTCATATGCACGGGTACTTATTGAATTATCGGCTGATTTGGATGTTTTGGAATCAATTGAGGTTGCGATTCCTTTGCCTAAGGGTAAGGGTCATTACATGGAAGTTCTTGATGTTGAGTATGAATGGTGGCCATCTTGGTGTTCTAAGTGTGTTTGTTTCAATCATGATGATGATGCGTGTCCTCTTAGACGTAAGCGGGTTACTAAGGATTCGACTCCACAAGATTTTGATGTCAAGCGTAAGGTTCACTCTACTAAGGCTGGTCATACTAGTGATAAGGGTAAGAAAGTGGCTTGGGGGGTTTCAACTAAGCCAAAAATTTCGTACCAACCTGTTTCTAAACCGGCTACCAAGAAGAAGAATCGAGGTACACAACCTGATGTGAGGGCTGATTTTAAGCCTACTAATGGTGATTCTAATTCGAGTGGTACATTTAATGATGCTTTGAAGAGTGATTTTGGGGCTGCTCCTGTTGAGGATGTACATACTCAACTTGAGCAGATGGAACGTGTGGATGCTCATGCTTCTTTTGGGGGTGTGGAATCCGTGGGGTTAAGTGGTGTTAATGTGGTTCCATTGCATAGCACTACTGATGGTTTGTGGGAGCATGGTTCTCACAATGATGGTGCTTCTACAAGTGTGGCCTATTCTGATTTTGATAAGTCTAGCTCGTTTGCTACATGTGATGTAGTGACGACTCCTAGGAAGAGGGTTACGTTTGCTGATGAAGCTGTTGAAGATGATGAAGTTGATGAAGTCTATGAGAACTATGATGATATTTCAAATTATTCCAAGTTCAAGAATGGTTCTCCGAAAGATTTCCAGGTGCAAGGACGCAAGAAGAAATAGTTATCGTTATTTCTATTGTTTTGTGATTTTTGCTTGTTAAGTTGCTTTTGTTTAGCATGTTTGTTTGGTCAGTTGCACATGTTGTGCATGTTAGTTTTAAGAATGGTTTGTCATTCTTAGATACGTGTCTTGTAAGTGTCCTAAGGGACTGGGGGCGAGGGAAATCATCCTCGTCATTTTGTACTTCAACGTTTTTGGATAATGAATTTTACCAGGGTGCAGGATTACTCCCCTTTACCCAAAAAAAAATCATTCTTTGATTTTATAAGTCATTTCGTGATTTTTAGGCTTCCGGTTTGATGTCTAAAAGACATTTAATACCAACCGACACCAGACTGAGCCCAGTCTAGACATTATAAATCATTTTAAATCATTTTTATCATATTAGAAAAGTAACATTTTACTTTTCTCAATTTTACGCAATATTCGTACATTTTACGTATTACGCGTTTAGACCCGTGTTTTCAGCTTTTAGCAGGGTTTTTACCACCCGAATGACACCTACCACTCATTTTATATTTTATTATGAGACATATGGACATATCTAACAATACTTTAAAGTTTCATAATTTTACGACACCCGGTTTTACGTTTTAAGGCCTAATCATTTACGGTTGGCATTTCCCGGAGTCAAGTTTCATCTAATATCTAGATATTTTCCCAAGCCAAGCCAACTCACCCCCCTTATCCCATTTGAACCGCCAAAGGGGGGGGGGGAGTCACACCCTTGTGTGGCTTGATCTTGAGTCTTGTTGGTCTAGGATGAATACATGTGTATTTTGGCCAAAAATATCTTAAGTAACTAACCTCCTCAAAGTCATATATATACTCCCTCTCCCCCCTTCCTTGGCCGGCCATCACAACACCCCAACACACTCCATCCTTAGCTTTATTTTCTTCCTAGTTCTTGCAAGATTCAAGTGAAGTTCAAGTATAGAAACCCTAGTTGATCTTAAGTTACCAAAACTCTTCCAAACCCTAATATACTTGGTGTTTTCTCTTGAGTTTAAATCCACTCAATACACCTCAACCATCATCATCCATCTTTCAAGAATACCAAGGGTAGAAAGGTTGCATGAAGTGAAAAGGGTTGAAGCAAGTCTATCAAAGTCCATTTCCTTACTTGTTACTCCTTTCTTTAATTAGAAAGCCAAAAGTTGTAAGCCTAAACCTAACATGCTTCTTATTAATTTCTCATGTTCATATCATTTACATGTTATTCTTGCTATATTATATCTTGTATGAATGTCCATGATGTATACAAATGAGTAAAAGATGTTGTTATAATGGATTATTGAAACAAGTTACTAAAACAAGCAAACTAGTGAATTTCTTGGTAAGACCTGATCAAAATGGTAAAAATATGATGTTGGATTATTACATATTACAGTAGAGGACTTAAAAATCAAACCATAGCAATTTGAACCACCTAAAAAGAGTAAACGAGTCAAAAGTTATGGCGATTTGAAGTTACCAAAGATTTCCGGCAAAACTGCCTAAAAGTTTCTGTGACAGAACCTAAAACATGCAAAAAGAGGCCTTTCTGGTCCGATTCATGAAAAAGTTAAAATACGAAAGTTGTCCGGAATCACGTTTTCCTTCAGGAATAAAAAGGCTCGAGCCTTGAAAACGCCTTCTGAGTGAGATATTTCTCAGTTTCTTAACAGCTATTTACATATTTTAAGTCACTATACTATTGTTATACTTTCAAAGGAACAAGAGTTATTATGACCTATAAACAAGACCACCACCATGGCTAGAGCTAAGGTTGGGTCTCATGACCTTGGAACAAGGACCAAAGGTCATGGCTAGGCCATGACGAAATGACCATAACAACTTACATAGGCGTAAACATGAAATAATGAATTTGGCGATAACATGAACAAGCAATTTGGATCTACTTCACTTAAAAGGAAACCATGAGATTTTACCAAAAGAAAATGGTCATTCAAGACTTATGAAACTACCCCTAATAACAATCTTCATGTACTAATAAACTTTCCTAAGTTTATTCAAAATATCGGACATGTAACTTTTCGGATCAAAACTTATATCTATATATTTTATCAACTACTACAATAGTAGGGAGCCTCATGTGAGGAGTTCATTATGTAAGCCGTCGAGATGAGTTGTGGATTTACGAGTTAAAGTGTCCTGGCTCCTCGAACGCTTACTAACATGACTTCTGAAATATGTCAGCCCGAACGGTAGTAAACGATATACAAAACATACATGTTCATGAATCTTTTCTTACAAAGACATACAATACATATACATCATACCACATCATGGACTAAATGCAAGATATGAATATAGGCACTCCGTTATATTCTTTACACAAATCCTAAGTCGCAACATTCTATTATAGGTTGCTCGTAGAAACCTACACGATCAAACCATCACCTTCATTACTTGCTATCGTACTTAAGGTGAGTTCATAGCCCCACTTTACATTACTTCAATGTTTTACAAACCCTTGGGGGGAATACATGCTACTTTTAAACCGAACACAATGCTTTGAAACTGTATGCTGCCTGATTGTTTTATTATTACTAAGTACCTTCCTTGCCAATCCTAGGCCCCATCATGAACCATTTAATCACTAGTATTAGTGAGCGCGAGTATTGTGAATAGGCCTATTGGGATTGACGAATCCCATTTGTTTGAGCAGATTAGTTCAAACGAATGCACTATATTTGAACATTAAGTATGACGGCAAAGTACTTACCGGGGCAACAAAATCGCCGATTGATATTGGTACCCGTTAACGTCTTGGTTGCATGAGCTTAGTACATAATGATAACTGTTTTGTTTTCTAACATGAGTATGAGTCTAATTAACTCTTACTACCAACATATTGTGTTCAACCATTAAAACAAACTCTATGAATATCACTCAACCTTTGTGTTGATCCTTTTAAGCATGTATTTCAGGTCCATGATAATCAAGAATGGAGCGGGAAGGGCACGTACCGAAGGAAGAAGGCTATAAACTATTATGTCATTCGATAAAAACATCATAGACTTTATATTGATGTGTTTTGAAACAATGGAACCTTTTGGGACCTTACTATGTAAACTCTGATATATTTGAATAAATATGAATGACAACTCTTTTTAATACGATTCGTTTAGAGATCGTTTTCTATTATTATGACTGTTGTGCCGTCGAGTAACACCCAAGTTGAATTCCGCTGCATCATGAATTGGGGGTGTTACAGATTGGTACCAGAGCCATGGTTATAGAGAAACGGGTCTAAGTGAGACCTAAACTATAACTACAATAACAAGCAAAAACATTTTTATAGCCTTCCGCTCTTCGTGCCTTCCATCCTCCAGAAGATTTTGGACTTATTACACATGTTATGCTACATGAACATATTTGTATATTGTTATATGCACATTGACATAGTTTGAGCATTTTTCCATAAGCATTTGATTTATCTTGACATCGAAATACTAATTGTAGACATCATGTCCGCACCTCCATCTCCCGATCATCTTCCTGCTATGCCTGAGTATTTACCAATCCTTCCCGAACCTAATGATCCTTACTTTGAAGCAATTGACTACGACGACGAGGAAGAACCTTATGAGGATCTAGACAACGAAATAGATTCGGACGAAGATCCTGAAATGGATATGGACATAAACATCGATGATTACGAAGAGGATCCTGAAATGGATGTTGACATCGAAGGCATCGATGAGGAAGCGGAGGAACTATTAGTGGTGCCACATCTATCACCATTGACATCTCCACCTCCTGTTTCACCAATTTCATCCGAATCTAACCGTACCACTCCAGCTCAAGTTCCGAATTCTACTCACCAAACCGGCGGAACATCTACATCTACACATATGTTTGTGAACTCAGCTCAATACGAAATCTACTCTTTGAAACAAGCTCTCAACCTAACCCAACTCAAAGTTAAATGTATGGCAAGTCAAATGCACGAATGTATGTCCAAGGTAAATTCTGCTAGAATGGATGCCATGAATGCTCGAGACGACCTATATTGGTTTAAGCTTGACATGAGCTACGTGAAGAGTGACTCGACTCATGTTGGGGAAGAAGTCTTAAATCCTTTGACTGGCTTGGATAATGTCAAGGATAGACTCACTTTGGTTGAGAGGGCCCAAGAACAGGATGCGGTACAAATTCATAAACTACTTCACCGCCTAAATACCGCAGAAATCCGGTTAGATGTTGCAAACTTTGATAGGTATTAACTTAAGAATGATTTGTGTGGAATGCAAACTCAAATGAGTTCCATACAACAGAGGCTATACCAAAAGAATGTCAAAGAATGCCGTCCAAACGAAAGTGTAGATGTGTTAGCAACACACGGAAATAATAATCCGACCGGACCGCAACAACCTCCCAACCGACGTTAGACTAGTGTTATAGTACTAGTTATCTTTAGTACAACGTTGTAATTACTAACTGAAAGTATCAGTTAGTAAGTTTTGAATGAACTTGTAATAAGTTCGATTTTGTAATCAACGTTATATTAATAAAACTCTTGTTTTATATACTATCATGTGTTATGTGTTTAAAGTTCCAACATTTATTATCCTATCATTCTTATCAAAAAAATTGTGCTCATCTCACAACTCTCTAATTACAACATATCTTTTGAACAATAGAATCATGGCGCCAAAGAAAAAGACCCCAACAACGATGACGCAGGCTGCCATCCACAAACTGGTAAAGGACAGTATCAATGCTGCACTTATCACAGAACGTGCAGCTGTAGCTGCAGCAGCTGCCGAAGCCACCACAGCTGCTGGTGCTGCTGATGCTGCAGCAGCCGCCGATGCTGCAGCAGCTGCTGATGCTGCAGCAGCTGATGAAGCCGCCACTGCTGCGGAAGCTGCAATTGCTGCAGAAGCTGCAAGAATTGCCAGTCTTAACCTTGGAGGACCTACCCCTCCGGTGACCAATGTTACTACAGTACCAAGGGGTTGCTCGTTCATTTCCTACCTGAAATGTGAACCCATCAAATTCAAGGGTACTGAAGGGGCTGTAGGTTTGACCCGTTGGTTCGAAAAGGCGGAGTCGGTGTTCTTGGTTAGTAAATGTATCGAGGCGGATAAAGTTCAGTATGCCACAAGTACCTTGTTGAATGAGGCGTTGTCCTGGTGGAACTCAATTGCTCAACCCATGGGCATTGAGAATGCCTACAAAATTACTTGGGCTAATTTGAAACAAATGATGATCAAGGAATACTGTCCTCGGAGTGAGATACAAAAGTTGGAAGTTGAGTTCTGGGATCATACGGTTAAGGGAAATGATATCATGACCTACAACCGTAGATTCCAGGAACTGAGGATACTTTGTCCAACAATGGTTTCCACAAAGGAAAAATTGTTGGAAAGATATATCTGGGGACTTCCCTCAAGCATACAGGGGAATGTGACTTCGGCAAATCCGAAGGAACTTGATGAGGCTATACGGATGTCCCGTAGCCTCATGGATCAAGTGGTACGTATGTTGGAAACCCGCAAACAAAACAACCTCAACACCAACAACAACACCAACAACGCCAACAACAACAATGCCAACAACCCCAACAACTCCAACTACCGTAACAACAACAACAACAAGAACAACAACAACAAACGACCATATGATGGTAACCGTGGGAATAACAACAACAACAACAACAACCAAACCCGAAACAACAACCATCACAATCAACAGAACAAGAGACAGGAAGCCGCAACGGCTTATGTTGCTGCACCAGCTGGTGGTAAGTACGTTGGTAATCTACCACAATGTACCAGTGCAATTACCATCACGAAGGTCCTTGCCCGGCCAAATGCCACAAGTGCCAAAAGCCCGGACATCTTGCCAAAGATTGTAGAGGCAAGGGTATAGCTACTGGGGCTAACACACAGCCCATAGTTACATGTTTTGGGTGTGGTGAAAGGGGACACTACAAGAACAACTGTCCTCAAAACCAAGGACCCCAAGGCGGAGGTGCTCGTGGTAGAGCCTATGTCATGGGAAAAGAAGAACCACACCAGGACCCGAACGTGGTTACCGGTACGTTCCTACTCAATAATATTCCTGTTAAAGTATTATTCGATTCTGGTGCTGATATGAGCTTTATATCTACTAGAATTGCGCCTTTACTTGATATTCCATCAATTACTTTAACCACTAGTTATAATATTGAGCTAGCTACCGGTGACTTAGTAAATACCAATACCGTAATCCCAAACTGTACCCTTAATCTCTTAGACCACCCCTTTGACATCAATCTTATGCCAATTGAACTCGGAAGTTTTGATGTAGTTATTGGCATGGATTGGTTGTCTAAACATCAAGCTAACATTATTTGTGGTGAAAGAGTTGTGCACATTCCATGTGACAACGAAACTTTGATCATTCGTGGTGATCAAAGTGGAACTCGAATAAACATCATCTCATGTATCAAAACCATGAAGTACATTGAGAAAGGATGTTATGCTTTCTTAGCCCACGTAATAGAAAAGAAAACCGATGAAAAACGTCTCGAAGATGTTCCTATTGCCCGTGAGTTTCCTGAAGTCTTTCCAGATGATTTACCTGGACTACCACCAAATCGCCAAATAGAGTTCAGAATTGATTTAATACCGGGAGCGGCACCAGTTGCCCGCGCACCATACCGACTAGCACCTTCAGAGATGCAAGAGCTATCAAATCAATTACAAGAACTTGCGGACAAGGGATTTATTCGACCCAGTTCCTCACCTTGGGGAGCTCCAGTTTTGTTCGTAAAGAAGAAAGATGGGTCACTACGAATGTGTATTGACTATCGTGAGCTAAACAAATTAACCATAAAGAACCGATACCCACTACCAAGAATTGATGACTTATTCGATCAATTGCAAGGCTCAACCTATTACTCAAAAATTGACCTACGATCAGGTTACCACCAAGTTAGAGTTCGTGATGAAGACATTCCAAAAACAGCCTTTAGGACACGATATGGTCACCATGAATTCCAAGTGATGCCCTTTGGGTTAACAAATGCACCGGCAGTGTTCATGGATCTCATGAATCGGGTGTGTAAACCATATTTGGACAAGTTCGTGATCGTATTCATAGACGACATTCTCATATATTCCAAAAACGAAGAGGAACACAAAGAACACCTGAGAACAATTTTAGGACTACTCAAGGAAGAGAAATTGTATGCAAAGTTTTCCAAATGTGAATTTTGGATTCAATCAGTACAATTCCTTGGGCATGTGATTGACAAGACCGGTTTACATGTCGATCCCGCTAAAATTGAAGCTATCAAAAATTGGCCAACACCTACCACACCTACAGAAATTCGTCAATTTCTGGGTTTAGCCGGGTATTACCGAAGGTTTATTGAAGGATTTTCCTCAATAGCAAAGTCTTTGACTAAGCTAACTCAGAAAGACAAGAAATACGTATGGAATGAAGACGAAGAAAAAGCTTTCCAAACCCTCAAACAGAAACTTTGTAGTGCTCCTATCCTAGCATTGCCCGATGGGATCGAAGATTTTGTAGTCTATTGTGATGCATCGCACCAAGGGTTAGGTGCCGTGTTGATGCAACGCGATAAGGTCATGGCTTATGCATCAAGGCAACTCAAGGTTCATGAGGAAAATTACACCACTCATGACTTAGAGTTAGGAGCTGTGGTCTTTGCACTAAAAATCTGGAGGCACTATCTATACGGTACTAGATGTACTGTATACACCGATCATAAAAGCCTACAACACATTTTGGACCAAAAAGAACTAAACATGAGACAACGTCGTTGGTTGGAATTACTAAGTGATTATGACTGCGACATTCGTTACCACCCAGGAAAAGCCAACGTAGTAGCCGACACCCTAAGCCGAAAGGAACGGATTAAACCATTACGAGTCCGAGCCTTAGTTTTAACCATAAATTCCAACTTTCCTACTCAAATCCTTCACGCTCAAGCTGAGGCGGTGAAATAAGAAAACATCCAAAAGGAAAGGTTGGATGGCATGATGCAGAAGAAATTCGAAACCCGTTCAGATGGAACTCTATGCTTCCAAGGTCGAAGTTGGTTACCACTTTATGGTGGCCTACGAGACTTGATCATGCATGAATCACACAAGTCTAAATACTCCATACATCCAGGATCTGATAAGATGTATCATGATCTTAAGTTACTTTATTGGTGGCCGAACATGAAGGCCGACATTGCAACATACGTTAGCAAATGTCTTACCTGCTCCAAAGTAAAAGCCGAACATCAAAAACCATCCGGTCCATTGCAACAACCAGAGATTCCTACTTGGAAATGGGAAAGAATTACTATGGACTTCATTACCAAGCTCCCAAAGACATCAAGCGGTTATGACTCCATTTGGGTCATAGTTGATCGCCTCACAAAATCCGCACACTTTATACCAATCAAAGAGACTTACAAAATGGAACAACTAACCCGACTATACGTCAAGGAAATAGACTCAAGACATGGTGCACCAATATCCATCATATCCGACAGAGATGGTAGATTTACTTCCAATTTCTGGCAGTCACTCCAAGACGCCTTTGGAACAAATCTAGACATGAGTATAGCGTACCACCCTCAGACTGATGGTCAGAGTGAACGAACCATCCAAACACTTGAAGACATGCTTCGAGCATGTATAATAGACTTTGGAAAAGGATGGGATACTCATCTACCATTAGTCGAATTTTCCTACAACAACAGCTATCATACAAGTATTAAAGCTGCTCCATTTGAAGCACTTTACGGTCGAAAGTGTCGTTCACCTGCTTGTTGGGCTGAAGTGGGAGAAGTTCAACTCACTGGACCAGAACTCATCCGTGAAACAACAGATAATTGTACAAATCAGAAGTCGATTACAAGCCGCAAGAGATCAACAGAAAAGTTATGCCGACACACGACGCAGACCCCTAGAATTCCAAGTCGGAGATAGGGTTATGCTAAAAGTATCACCTTGGAAAGGTTTGATACGATTCGGTAAACGTGGAAAACTAAACCCAAGATACATCGGACCATTCAAAATCCTAGCCAGGGTTGGTCCTGTGGCGTACAGACTTGAGCTTCCATCAGAACTCAGTAGTGTACACCCCACTTTCCATGTATCCAAACTAAAGAAATGTTTGTCGGATGAATCACTCGTGATTCCACTCGATGAAATTCAACTCAATGACGATCTTCAATTTATTGAGGAACCCGTTGAAATCATGGACCGAGAGGTCAAACAACTCAAGCAAAGCCGTATTCCAATTGTCAAAGTTCGTTGGAACTCACGACGTGGTCCTGAATACACATGGGAACGAGAGGACCAGATCCGTAAGAAATACCCACATCTTTTTACCAACGAAGCTTCTACTCCTAACACAAATTGATCTCCGGGACGGAGCTCTCGTATGGGGTGGAGACTGTAACAATTCGCAATTTCAGGTTAATTTCTATTTCCGGAAAATTTACTATTCACTTTTACTATTCATGTTACTATTCATTTTTACTATTCATTTCTTTTTGAAATTTTCCCGAAAGTTGATTTTTATTTCATATTCTCGAGTGATAAATCATTTCCATGGCAAATTAAATGTTTGACATTCGTCAGATCATTTTCGTGAAAGTTATTAAGGAATTACACGTAACTATACGTTTTAGGGTAAAACGTCAATCAGAAATTCTACGCACAACGAAATTTGATCCCGTCAGGTGACCCCACATCAGAAAAATGTTTAGCACACTCATGATTTATTTGAGAATAAATCATGACTGAGAAAAATATGAACAGAATAAACCTCGGCCGTGAAAAACTGGAATTTTCAGTTTTACGCGTTTTTACTCAGCCGTAACCCTAGCCTTTACCTGCACCGCGTTTCTAAGATGATTTGAGCTTTCAACTTATTAAAATAAGTCAACATATTTTTCCCTCCTCCATTGACTAAAAATCATTCTTTGATTTTATAAGTCATTTCGTGATTTTTAGGCTTCCGGTTTGATGTCTAAAAGACATTTAATACCAACCGACACCAGACTGAGCCCAGTCTAGACATTATAAATCATTTTAAATCATTTTTATCATATTAGAAAAGTAACATTTTACTTTTCTCAATTTTACGCAATATTCGTACATTTTACGTATTACGCGTTTAGACCCGTGTTTTCAGCTTTTAGCAGGGTTTTACCACCCGAATGACACCTACCACTCATTTTATATTTTATTATGAGACATATGGACATATCTAACAATACTTTAAAGTTTCATAATTTTACGACACCCGGTTTTACGTTTTAAGCCTAATCATTTACGGTTGGCATTTCCCGGAGTCAAGTTTCATCTAATATCTAGATATTTTCCCAAGCCAAGCCAACTCACCCCCCTTATCCCATTTGAACCGCCAAAGGGGGGGGGGGAGTCACACCCTTGTGTGGCTTGATCTTGAGTCTTGTTGGTCTAGGATGAATACATGTGTATTTTGGCCAAAAATATCTTAAGTAACTAACCTCCTCAAAGTCATATATATACTCCCTCTCCCCCCTTCCTTGGCCGGCCATCACAACACCCCAACACACTCCATCCTTAGCTTTATTTTCTTCCTAGTTCTTGCAAGATTCAAGTGAAGTTCAAGTATAGAAACCCTAGTTGATCTTAAGTTACCAAAACTCTTCCAAACCCTAATATACTTGGTGTTTTCTCTTGAGTTTAAATCCACTCAATACACCTCAACCATCATCATCCATCTTTCAAGAATACCAAGGGTAGAAAGGTTGCATGAAGTGAAAAGGGTTGAAGCAAGTCTATCAAAGTCCATTTCCTTACTTGTTACTCCTTTCTTTAATTAGAAAGCCAAAAGTTGTAAGCCTAAACCTAACATGCTTCTTATTAATTTCTCATGTTCATATCATTTACATGTTATTCTTGCTATATTATATCTTGTATGAATGTCCATGATGTATACAAATGAGTAAAAGATGTTGTTATAATGGATTATTGAAACAAGTTACTAAAACAAGCAAACTAGTGAATTTCTTGGTAAGACCTGATCAAAATGGTAAAAATATGATGTTGGATTATTACATATTACAGTAGAGGACTTAAAAAGCAAACCATAGCAATTTGAACCACCTAAAAAGAGTAAACGAGTCAAAAGTTATGGCGATTTGAAGTTACCAAAGATTTCCGGCAAAACTGCCTAAAAGTTTCTGTGACAGAACCTAAAACATGCAAAAAGAGGCCTTTCTGGTCCGATTCATGAAAAAGTTAAAACACGAAAGTTGTCCGGAATCACGTTTTCCTTCAGGAATAAAGAGGCTCGAGCCTTGAAAACGCCTTCTGAGTGAGATATTTCTCAGTTTCTTAACAGCTATTTACATATTTTAAGTCACTATACTATTGTTATACTTTCAAAGGAACAAGAGTTATTATGACCTATAAACAAGACCACCACCATGGCTAGAGCTAAGGTTGGGTCTCATGACCTTGGAACAAGGACCAAAGGTCATGGCTAGGCCATGACGAAATGACCATAACAACTTACATAGGCGTAAACATGAAATAATGAATTTGGCGATAACATGAACAGGCAATTTAGATCTACTTCACTTAAAAGGAAACCATGAGATTTTACCAAAAGAAAATGGTCATTCAAGACTTATGAAACTACCCCTAATAACAATCTTCATGTACTAATAAACTTTCCTAAGTTTATTCAAAATATCGGACATGTAACTTTTCGGATCAAAACTTATATCTATATATTTTATCAACTACTACAATAGTAGGGAGCCTCATGTGAGGAGTTCATTATGTAAGCCGTCGAGATGAGTTGTGGATTTACGAGTTAAAGTGTCCTGGCTCCTCGAACGCTTACTAACATGACTTCTGAAATATGTCAGCCCGAACGGTAGTAAACGATATACAAAACATACATGTTCATGAATCTTTTCTTACAAAGACATACAATACATATACATCATACCACATCATGGACTAAATGCAAGATATGAATATAGGCACTCCGTTATATTCTTTACACAAATCCTAAGTCGCAACATTCTATTATAGGTTGCTCGTAGAAACCTACACGATCAAACCATCACCTTCATTACTTGCTATCGTACTTAAGGTGAGTTCATAGCCCCACTTTACATTACTTCAATGTTTTACAAACCCTTGGGGGGAATACATGCTACTTTTAAACCGAACACAATGCTTTGAAACTGTATGCTGCCTGATTGTTTTATTATTACTAAGGACCTTCCTTGCCAATCCTAGGCCCCATCATGAACCATTTAATCACTAGTATTAGTGAGCGCGAGTATTGTGAATAGGCCTATTGGGATTGACGAATCCCATTTGTTTGAGCAGATTAGTTTAAACGAATGCACTATATTTGAACATTAAGTATGACGGCAAAGTACTTACCGGGGCAACAAAACCGCCGATTGATATTGGTACCCGTTAACGTCTTGGTTGCATGAGCTTAGTACATAATAATAACTGTTTTGTTTTCTAACATGAGTATGAGTCTAATTAACTCTTACTACCAACATATTGTGTTCAACCATTAAAACAAACTCTATGAATATCACTCAACCTTTGTGTTGATCCTTTTAAGCATGTATTTCAGGTCCATGATAATCAAGAATGGAGCGGGAAGGGCACGTACCGAAGGAAGAAGGCTATAAACTATTATGTCATTCGATAAAAACATCATAGACTTTATATTGATGTGTTTTGAAACAATGGAACCTTTTGGGACCTTACTATGTAAACTCTGATATATTTGAATAAATATGAATGACAACTCTTTTTAATACGATTCGTTTAGAGATCGTTTTCTATTATTATGACTGTTGTGCCGTCGAGTAACACCCAAGTTGAATTCCGCTGCATCATGAATTGGGGGTGTTACAAAGATTTTACTCACTTTGATTTGCATCACATGCAAGTATGTTGCCACCATCATTCGCACCTGTAATAATCAATGTACGTCAAAAACTAATACAAAAGATCCTCTAAATCCGAGATTCAACAAATTTTCTGTTAATATTTATTACAATTTTTACTTACATTTTGCGTTGTCAACCAATCCTTGGATCTGACATTCTATTTGAAAACCTTCACTCACAGAATAATGTATGCCTGCAACGTGCAGCCTGGTACACATGAAAAGGAAAGACAACCGGTTAATTTATGTGCCATATTACCTGATGCAGAAAATTCTGAAGATATGACGCTATACATACAAATCTACATACGGACACACATGTGATCATACATTCACACACAAACAGATACATGTACACATAAGTAAATATGATTTAGCGTATAGTACCGTGATAAAGTAGTATGGTTTCTAAAGTCTCGGTGACCTATACAAATATTTCTCAAAACAGATACATGTACGCGAAGTATCGGTATTTTTCTAATTCTGGGTTGCCCAGCCAAGATATGGGTCAAATACGCATCATACCAAAACATATATCCAAACTAACATATGTACCTTAAGTGAGTTGAGTGCATATTGGCTACCTGCCTGTGCAGGTGCTGTCCTGTGGCTTCCTATTTGCGATGCTCGTGGAGCACTTGTTGGTGCTGTCGCTGGCGTTTGCGTGGTATGACTGCTCATTCGCCTGACATCAGGCTCATGTTCACCTAAGACGATAGTAACATAAAAGGTAAATCAAGATGAAAACCGGAAATGTATGAAGCCTTGAGAATGTACATTCAAATGAAATTGAGCAAACATAAAGCGCAACATAGCTATTTTGCAATATAAATAGTTACTTGCAGTAGGAAGGAAGATCGAAGAAGTAAAAAACGGGGGGTGTGTTAAAAAGTAAATGTCATTCCAAACGTATGAACTTCTTTGTCTGGTTGTCCATTATGCGTTAGCTAATGAACAATTCATGAGCACTCATGTTACAATACCGACAGTGACATGAAATGGACACACCCCGGTTAGTAACTGTACGCTGCTCACCTCAGTGGCCAACTGTAGCTGCCGGTGGCAGTGTAATATCTGCTGTTGACTATAATGGATAACAGTGTTAGTCACTCACTAATACTATAACCTAAAACATATAGTTGTTTCTAAATGTATGTGTATTAACATTCGAAACTACCTCTGCATAAACGGTCAATACGCCTTCTGCAAGCAGCATATACGGGCGGGCGAGTACCTGTTAATCCAAAAACATGTACATCAAGTAGGTAGGCCCTGATCCATTATAGTTAAAAGAAAAAGGTACCTGAAAGAACGCCCCAAGCGGTTCACAAAGCTCGCTGACCCCATAATCTCAAATAGTCAATTCCTATAAAAACATAAAATATACATAATGAAAACAAAAAGGATTGAAACTTTTCCAATAATAACAAAAGGAATAAACCTTGGGATAAGAGGCAATTAACAACTTCATTAGGGTGTGTACAACCTTTCTTGACGATAGTCGATTCACTCATGATGTAACCCTGAAACAAACACTTATCATGTCATATATAAGAAGAATTCAACTACGTGTATGTGGTTGCATAAACAAATAGGACCATTTAAATAAAGTGGTGCACTTCCATCATAAAAATCAGCAATAATAACATCAACCCATTGCGTCTTACCTCTGCCCCTTCTGCAACTTCGCAATTGCAACGTTCAAAGTTTCCACCTCAGGATCTACTTCCTGCTTAAACATATTAACTACATCGAGTTAGCCTAAAATTTTGTTAAGAATATACCTGAAGATACAAAAAGGCAATTAATAATTTAAAAAATAATAATAAAATAAAAATAACATCTATATACATCATTGTAGGGAAAACAAAATAACCTATTGCTGAACCGCTGTTATACACTTGTGGTAACTTTCGTTTTCTATTCTCATGTATCTGCATACGGCTGCTATTCTGTCACTTAAATGTAGAACGGTACAATGGGCAGTGGCTTATAAGATAGTAAGAAGCGTACCTCGAATTTGTTAAGGAGAATTAGTAAACTTACATGAGTCATAAGCTTTCATAATGGATCTTTTATCAATTTGCTATACCTGTTGTAAACTGTTCCAACCAACTGCGTTTTTCATTAGAGATTTAAGTTTTCCTTCTCCATTCACAATACTGAAACAGCAAAACAAAATCCAATATCATCACAGTTATAGTGTTACTAATTTAATATAATGCATAATTATCTAATACGTATACATGTATTCATCACTTGCTTTCATCATATAGCAGTGGGCAACTACAATGGAACTATCACCAACAAAGAGGAAAATAAGCTACTACAAACACCCCCTAACAAAACATCAAGATTTGCAGGATTAAACCTTAAAATCATGGAGTTTTTTCACTTAGCGAAATCAAAAATCCTGATTCAACCTATAAAAACTATGAATTAGATAAAATTAAACTATACCCACAAAAGAAAACTTACTTACACAAAAGAAAATCATGCTAGAATTATACCCTGGTTATTTGTGTGAATGGTGATTTTGAATTGTCACACGCTCCTTTTATTGAATTTTGCTTTTAATATGGCTACAATTTAGGGATCTTTAAAACTAATTGATTTGAGTTGCCAAATTGAAAAGGGTTCATATTGATTAACTATGAGAGAATTAAGGAAAGGGGATATTCAAATAAAAGAGGGATGCAGAAATTATAGGGGATAAAGAGTGAAAGTGTTGAAATGGTTGTTAAAGTCAACCGCGTCTAGAGTTATAGCAAAAAAACATTCAATACTTTATTGATTTTGTTTTTCAAATTGTTTCACAAAAACCACTTTGGTCTAGTGGTTGCATTGTTGGTTGTTTACATGGGAGACCGGGGTTCGATTCTTAATTGCGTCATGTTTTTTTAACAAATTCCGCCAATTTCATGTAATTGGGAGTGCTGACTGGACATTCCACGTAGACAATCGAAATATTAAAATGTTGATGACTGAACAATTGACATGATGAAAGAATTAAAATTTTACCAACTTGAACAAGCATATTCTCTGGTGATTTCCGGCCGCCACATCTCCACCCTTTCCGGCCAAAACAAACCCATTCTCGTCCTCTCTACCCTCTAACCTGTTATTGGGTATGCAATACGAGCATGTGGTTCTGTTTCTCAATCTAGATGTGGCGGCTGATTAAACTTTTATGGAATTATTCTTATGAAATCACTAGATCTGGTCGAAACCCTTAACTATCCTCTATTTTATTCGTTCCATATCTACTAGTGTTCACTTGATTTCTGGTTGTTTGGGATTCGATTTATTTTTTAGGGTTTCGACCTTTAGGGCTTGTTTTCTGATGGGAATCTTAATGTCGGCTGGGATTAATACTATAAAGCCTTTTGGTGGTTTTTGTTTTTGTCGACTCAAGGATTCTTTGGAGGTCGATCATGATCTATCCCTAACCGACCTATCTTTTATTTCTATCGAATTTTGATGGGATATAATTGACGGATCGCTAGGGGTTGTTTACAAGAACGAATTCCTTCTTAGGGTTTCGTATTTATGGATCTGATCATTGTTTGCTGCTGCTCTTTCACGTATATCTTGTGTTGCAAGTTGGACTTCGTCCATTAGTCTCATGTAAGTCGATCTTTTGATCGTGTTTATTTTCTGGTTGGTGATGGTTGTTCGTGGCTGTGGGTTGAGAGAGAGATGATGATGGTGTCGATGAGAATTAAGGTTTGTTCATAAACCTAATTTTCTGTTTGTTAGGGTTTCAAAACCCTAGGTTATTGATTTGGCGTGATTCTGCTGCTATGTCTATGATTGTTTAACATTATATGTAGCTGCTATTGATCGGTGAATCTGGAAGTCAAGTGGGGATTGTAGTGTTAACTCGGATCAGCATTCTAAAGACATGTTTGCATAGAAATCTCATGGGTCTTTTGATCAAGATTGCTGAAATGTTATGAAAGTTACATTGGAGGTTAAGTTTTTTTGTAGAGTTCTTATTCAAAAACTCTATAGATCGATTGGGTGTGATTGGATTTTACATGCGTTTCTTGCTGCTTTAGGGCTTGATGAATTTGCTGCACATTCGATCATATGACTAGGGTTTACTTACCCTAGTTTCGTTGCATGGTGACCCTATTCATGGTATTGTTCTTGGCTGTTTGTAGGGGAATCATGATTGGTTCTTTGTGGAGGTTGTTGGTTTGTGATTTATCTCGGATCATGTCATTAAGGTTGGTGTTTGTTTACTGTTCGTGCTTTCAAGTGGATTGTTATTAATTTAATCAACGACAACCTTGTTGTTTTATGGGAATCTGCTGCTGCTCGAATAAGTGATGGAGGTTAAGTTTAAGGGTCTTATTCAAAACCTTTTTATCATCGTTCTTGGACATGGCATTGATTTATGTATTTGGTCATGTGATTGATGGTGCTCTATTTTCTATAAGTTAGGGTTGTCTAGCCCTATTTTCGTCTACAACTGATCAAGATACATTGTTTTTCATTCTTAGCTTGAGTTTCATTTGAAACTTGTAGTAGATGCGGTATTGGATCGAGTTGTAGTGTTGGTTTGGTCCTGATTGGATCAATGAAGATCGGTGTAGTTGGGTGGATCTATTGTGTGGATTGGCGCGTGTCTATTCTACCATGGTTTCGGCTGCATCGTTGAAAGTCATGAACTTCTATGACGACATTGGAAGATTCAAGTTTTTACTTGATGTTTTTATTTGTAAATCTTATAGTCGTTGTAGTTTTATGTTCATGTATTTGTTATAAGAATGGTTTGTCATTCTTATATTAGAGTCTGTAAGTGTCCTAAGGGACTGAGATGAGGGGTGTACGCTCTCATCCTTTGTACTTCAACGTTTTTGGTGTAATGTATTTTGCCAGGGTGTGTTATCCCTTTTACCCAAAAAAAACAATTGACATGATAAGTCAGCATTATCTGCTTCATGTACAATCTTCAAAGCATCAAATGCAACTCATACTTAGCCTCTTATATATATAAAGATTTGTGAATATTCTATAATTAGAAAAACTTAAAATTCAGACACTTACTTGCTTATCATGGAAGAATTTCAAAATTAATTCGTTAGGAAGCAAGTTGGTTAGGAAATAGGTTGGTTGTTCAAACTAAAATTAATTGACTTAACTATCATCTCTACTCATAAAGCATAAAGACAACTAAATGTGTAACCAAATAACACAAAATATAGTCACAGGTACCCGTCACCGCATTGCGCGGGGTACCGTTTTAGTTACATTATAATGCACTTGAGACTATTCTATAATTAGAAAGGTTTAAAATTCAGACTTTTTTCTTGCTTATTATAGAAAGATTTCAAAATTAATTTGTTATGAAGCAAGTTGGTTAGGAAGTTTGTTAGGAAGCGCTTGGTTGTTCAAACTAAAATTATTTAGCTTAACCATCTTTAATATCTTTACTTATAAAGCATGAAGACAACTAAACGTTTAACCAAATAACGCAAAATATAATCATACGGTACCCGCCGCCGCATTGCATGGGTACCGTTCCAGTAATGTAGTGTAGATACTAAGCATCGAAACAAATTATACAATGCTATATTTTATTGGGTATCTATGTTTTTCTGTATTTCACTTGCGTTTATATATTTTTGGGTAAAAGGGCTTCACCCTGGTAAAATATATTAATCACAAAAAATTAAAGTACAATGGAATGTCAAAAAATTTAAGTACAATGGAATGTGGCTGAAGTACCACATTAACCTCAAGCAACGCTTGAACAACCTCTACCTGCTAAACGGTTGTGACATGCCACAAAGCGAAACAAACTAAAAACATACAGTAACTAAATCACCAATGGGAAACATCCAACACAAGAAACATGAATCGCCACAGATATCCATAAACCGCTTCGAAGGAGATTGATGAACCAAATGAGACTGCCTCCTTAAAAACCTCTCCAAGAAAAAACCCTGAGGGAAAACCTTGGAGGAGGGAAAAAAGAGTACAACTCTCAAATGGATCTCCAATAAACAATCCAAACAGCCAAAAGCAACTTCCAAAGAGACTTCATCTTCAATAAAAAAACCGACACTCAATAGACATCATCATGAATGCATAAGAGAAGGAGGCAACTTCCACACACTCAAAAGATCTTTCACGTTCGCCGTCTTCTTAAATCTGCAAGTGAGAAGCTTGAGCCGAACCGTGGACTTGATAAAATCAATAACTTGAGCTTCCGATCTTTTTTACTTCTTGAAGATCCTGTTGTTTCTTTCTTGCCAAATGACATAAGAAGTAGCTGCAAACAAGAGCTTAGAAACAACACTCCGGGTAGACCTTGACTTCGCCGAAATAATGAGGAAATTCACAATAGCGTCCAACGAAGAAGGCATAGAACCAAAACCTTCCAACAACTTCAATGAATCTCAACCAAAGATGAAAAGCATGTCTAGGAATCCTATGAGAAAACCAAAGAACATGAACCACTCAACTGTAGATCCCCGAGGTCTAATACAATCCCAAACCAGCGAGACCGAAAAATACTTAAAACTTCCATCACTAGTACGCCAAAATAATCGATCATCCGCATGATTAACCAACTGAGGAACCGTAATCAAATTAAGAGACGGGTAACGAACTTCCGACTGAGCGGGCCAAGCCCAACCATCCTCAGAAATAATATCCCTAACAGTAGATCCAGGAGAAAACCCAACACGATGAATATCCCGAGAAGATACAATACGCGATAATGGACAAACATCACACCAAGAATCGAACCAAGTTGATGCCTTAGAACCATTTCCTACCTTGTACAAAAAGAATCTACGAATAAGATGTCGAATCTGTAAAATCTTTCGCCAACTCCTTGTCATATTACCACGACACGGAATATCCCAAAAATTGCGACCTCTAAGCTTATAAACGTGAATCCACTTAACCCAAAGGGATTCCTTCCCTGTAATAATGCTCCAAATATGCGAAGAAATCAAGGCATTATTAAAAGAACCAAGCCTTCTAATACCAAGACCCCCTTCCTGCCTATGTAAACAAACAAATTCCCAAGAAACTTTCGATCTACCTTTCCGCGGCTCACCATGACACCAAAGAAAACCTCTCATAAGCTGCTCAAGTGTAACACCCCCAAAATTTGATACAGCGGAAGACTTACAAGCTTTCAGGGTGCTACGTGAATTGGCATCATCACACGTATAGATAACAAGATATCATAGATGTAATGTAAACAAAAGTCAACATCAAGTTAAAGTTTACATCCATCCAAAGTATTTGAGTACGGAAAGCCCATAATAAAATAAATAAAGTAGGTCCATAAAAGAAAATATCAGAGTTTCATCGATTTCCTTCAACCATGCATCACCAAGCTTCCAAGTCCAAGCCATCCAAAAGCATTTAATTACCTGAGAAAAACATGCTTAAAAGTCAGCTTTCGCTGGTGAGTTCATAGGTTTTTAATCTAAAGTAACAGTGGACCTGGAGAGTAAGCGCTGTATGTGACTAGAGGCAGGCATAGATAAGCATTCCATCTTCATAATAATTCACAACGATAAGTTTCTTATCTTAAGAAAGATAAGTGGTCATAGTAAGTGGATCCCTCGGCGGTCACTAGCCAGGATAATGCTACAGTAAGGAACCACTCGTTACTGCCCTAGGTCTAGGCCGTAAGTAGAAGTCTATTCTCTAGATAGGTTCCAAGTAGCCCTAGCCTAAGGCAACCTCTATAGCAATCTAACCTTAACTAGTCAACACTAATAGCAAAATAATTTAATAGTAGGTCCGAGAAAATAGTTGCATGTTTTCTCCCCCAAGTTTAGAAAGAGATAAAGAACGAGTAAAAGTGAGGCTATGAGACTCACCTCAGGTAGAGCAAGCAAAATCAAAATAATCACGAGTATGCAAAAGAGAGTACGGCTAAGACTTCACAGCAACTATCGACTTGGCACAACCTAATCATATATATATAAGACTTAGCTCAATATATCCTCAAAAGTTAATCTTTTCCTATAGTTTCCCGAATGATTTCCATTTGTTTTTCAAAAGAAATGTTTGTTGAAAAGTTTTGGTTATCGCTTGGTATCGTTTGGGTATCGTTCGGTGTGATGCTAGAGACAAAGTCTCGACTCAAGTGGTCTTACGCCAAAATATACCTCGATAAAAGTCATCGATGCATACCTCACGAAATCACATAACGGCATAAGCCTCAAGCAATACAAGTAGTTCACATAAGCATATATCCACACGTAAGACATATAGCATGTAAAGATCTCGTTACACATAAGGGTCGAGGTCTTATGATATGACCTCATAAATTGATAAGTCATCGCATGAAGGGTTGATGGTTTATCAAATTTGTCAACTTGATAAGTCCAACCATTTACCGATAAGTTATTGATCTCCAAGTTATATTACAATAATAGTCGTAGAGTGTATTTCTCGTTAATATTGTCGATTAATATCCATATCGAGCTCCTATTGGGCTCGTCAGTCCAATAGGTTCAATATAAATATTAATGACCTATTATCGTTAAACAAATCCGAAACTCAATCATAATGGGTACAATCAATATCACAATAGAAGATTAACTTTGGACTTGTTTCTGCGTGCACTCGAATATTTAATAACTCGCATCGAAGAAATCGTATATTTTTGGGGACTCTTATAGATCCTCATTTCCAAAATATTTTCATTCTTAAATCGTAATCCAAATTCGTTATATATATATATATATATATATATATATATATATATATATATATATAATAAGGTTCCGATAATTATTAAGCTAACTTAATAGTTAATAGTTATCGTTATGTTATTATTTTTATTTATTACGTCACTTATATATATATATATATATATATATATATATATATATTTGGGTAAAAGGGTTAATTCACCCCGGCAAAATTCATTACACCAAAAAACGTTTAAGTACAATGGATGAGAGTGAGTCTCTCATCGAAGTCCCTAAGGACACTACCACTACCACTATATAAGAATGATAGGCCATTCTTATAACAAACAGATCTAAATACAACTAACCATGACTAGCAATAAAATTACAATACATTACAACTCAAATAAACATTAAAGTCTTCTTAGTCATCCTAGCGATCCAGATTTTAAACATGCGAACTTCCAGCTTCAACCAATAGCTTCTTCTATTAGTATTATGCAAAAAGCATAATCTAATAACCTAATAAGAGTGACATCCATAGCAAATCAGAATTGAAGCATAAACATGGTCTAAGCGACCCAACCTTTCAGCATAACCGAACTTCAACCAATCTTTTAACAAATACGAGTGAGACACATGAAGACCTCTAATGATCAAGTCCCAACTGCAGCATTCCAAATCAAATTCATTTGCATTTTCTATTAGAATTATCCATATGCATAATTTAATAACCTAATAAGAGTGCCAAACGTAGCAAACCGAATTTGAAGCAAACCCCTTGGCTCCAGCACATGTAATCAACATATGAAGATGTTAACTAACAAACTAGGAAACCAAACACACGGACTATGGCATGATTATGAGTACCAACAAGTTACCAATGCAACCAAGATCAGAATGAGACCAATAGTATCATAATCCATAGACAAAAACAATCCATAGCAAACAGCACAAGGTTCCAACCACATGCAATCAACATTCCACGCAACATATAGTCACGCACAAAGCCCCAGCACTCAACACCAAAGTCGATCAACATGTATATGGCCACACATAAGGTTGAAGAAACTAACTGACACCATTCACATCATTGCAGCAACAACAATAGCAACGAACAATACCATCCAGTTAATAATGTTCCGAAACCCTAACATACACTAAACAGCCGAATCAATTTGTGAGGGTGATCATAAACGTAGCATCATTAGAGGAAACCCAACACCCAAATCGATCAATAGCAGATTACAGGTCACGTACACTCTCTCTCTTAAACCCACTTTCCAGAATATATATATATATATATATATATATATATATATATATATATATATATATATATATATATATATATATATATATATATATATATATATATATATATATATTTATGCAATAAGTAGCTAAGTTTCCTATCCGAAAAACCCTAGTTTTCTCTCTCTAAGTGGCGATTTAAAACCCTATCATATTCTTAATCGATTTTCACCAATATCTACCTTAAATCAATTGATTCTTGTTCTGAATTCTCTATTCTAGTGATTAAGCCTTGTGTTTTATCACTGGATTATGCAAATCGTTGGTGTTTCATTGAATCAGGTCGATTTGGCTCATGCTTTAGGGTTTTAAATCGTTATCTTTTATTCTATCTTTTAATCCCTTACTATCTATCGATTATCCTTCCAATCATCTTTTAACTCTTGAATTCGTACATAACTCTTATTAACTGTAATCCAAGTGTTAGGATCTGGCTGGGTTTTATTTTTTAGGGTTTAGGGATCGTTTTCCTATTTTATTCCTAATCGTTTTGTTAGGGATCTTTTCTGGCCGACTTACTCATTCACTATCTTTAATCGGCTAGTTTGGGTTTAATTGGCCGACATTCATCTTGAGTCGGTTACTGGACTTTCATTGCTATATATATTTGGCGGTGGTGCTGTGAATTAATTCAATACTCGTTTAGGGTTTGTTTAATTCTTCTCGTTTGGAAGTATACCCTATTCTAGGGTTTGTTTTTGCCGAGGTACTGTTTGGTTGTTATTAGGGTTGTGGGTAAGAGAGAGATGGAACAAGGATTTCTCAACAAGTCGAGCAAGAACTCAAAGAAAGATGGTCATGCTAGTTCGAAGTTGATGAATGAAGGCAGTTCAGTTTTAAGCGATTTGGCTAAAAGGGTTAAGAAAACAGATGGTAAAACTTTGCTGAAAGATGGTAAACCTATGATGCCATATCGTTGTATAAATAATAAGGAATCATCTCTTGGTTTCTTTGATGATGCTACTGCTAAGATCGTTGATTTAACCAACGAAACTAAGAGGGGCGGTTGTGAGGTGGGGTGTTCTATTCCCACTTCAGTTTTGATTGATGAGATTAGTCATGTTGCTGCTGGTACTACGAAGGATTATACGGTGGTTAATAATCATGCGAAGGTGGATCTATCCTTGGCTGATGTCGTTATACCGCAGGAAGAAGTGGATACGATTTGTTCATGATTTAATAATACACTTTATGACTATTTTGTTGGACAAAGACCTGCGTTTCCTGTAGTCCAAAATTTCGTGCGTAATGTGTGGAAGAAATTCGGGTTAATGCATGTCATGATACATCAAGGGTTTTTTATGTTTCAGTTCTCAAGTAAGGAAGGTATGGATAATGTTCTCATGCAAGGTACTTGGCGAATTAGGTCAATCCCACTAATTCTTCATATTTGGAATCCTAATTCAGAACTGATTAAAGAAGACATTAAGAAGGTTCACGTTTGGGTTAAATTGTTTAATGTGCCGGTGGTGGCATATTCTAAGGTGGGGCTGAATCTGATCACGGCTAAACTAGGACGAATCATTATGTTTGATGAGCACAAAAGCAATATGTGCCTCAAGTCGTGGGGTATGAATTCGTATGCTAGAGTTTTAGTTGAGATTTCAGCTGATAATGATTATGTGGATTCTCTTGTTGTGGCAATTCCTACACTAAAGACTAATGAGCATCGTATGGTAAGAATTGATATTGAATTTGAATATAAACCGCCTCGATGTTCTATATGTAAAATTTTTGACCATGTTGAGAAGGAATGCCATAGGAAAGAGAAGGAAGTTAATAGGACATTACGTGTGGATGATGGTGGTGGGGCTGCAAAGAGTAAATCTAAGGGTGTTAACAAGGTTCGGGTTTCTGGTAAGCCTAAATTGATATATCGACCCGTTTCTAAACCTAGTTATAACAACCAGGCTACTACGTCCATACCGAAGGATCCTTCCCCTCTTGTATCTAAGGAGGGAGTGAAGGTGGCTTGTGATAAGCCAATTGATGTTGAACAGCCACATGCTACTCCAATGGTGCCTAATGATGTTTCAAACAGTGCTACTACTGATGGAAAGTACTTCAAAGATGATATTAACTTGGCTGAATTGAAGAGTTTTATTGATGAACGCATGGAGGCTGAGAAAGTGATTGATGTTCCTAAGGATGATTTGCCTAAGGATGTTAATGATGGAAGTGTAATGGCTGATACTACTTATGTATCCTCCATTAATGATATTTCATTACAAGAGCCGCCTGGAAGTTTACTTATGGATAAGGGTAAGGAGGATGGTCCGTCTAGTTCTTCCTTATCCCTTGTTAATTCTGCTAACAAAAGAAGTAATCCTTTCTCTAAGGTTGGCGATGTAATTGATTCTGACAGTGAGGTGGATGAGGTTCTTAATTCGTTTGATGAGTCTGTGAATTTATTTGATATGCCTATGGGTACATTATCATCAACGGGTGGTGGTCAGGACCAGGAAGATTATTATGAATATGATGACTTTACGGATCAACTACACGAAATACCAAGACACTTGGCTGCATACTATGAAGATTTCAAGCTCCAAGGTCGGACTAGGTAGTAGTTGGTTTTATTGTAGTCTTGTTTTGTTTCTGTGGTAGTGGTCTTTTTCTTGTAACAAAGAAATGTTTATGCCTATGTAACGGGCTTAGATATGGGACTTCACCCATATCCATTGTACTTAAATGATTTTTTGTTAATGCAATTTACCGGGGTACAGGATTATTCCCCTTTACCCAATATATATATATATATATATATATATATATATATATGTGTGTGTGTGTGTGTGTGTGTGTGTGTACTAGTCTCAAAGCCCACCCAATGGGCGGGCATGACTTGTAATTTTACATTTTAATTTAATTTTGATATTTTTAATTTTAATTTACTTATGTATATATATAGTATTCTTTTACGGTTATTGTTTTTCTTAAATATTGTTATTGTTTAGTATGGGATATTTATTGGCTTTATTTTGTTTTTATGATATCTGCTAACAGTAATTAATATTTGAGGAAAATATTTTCTAAATTGTATGTATTTTTTAGTACATTGCGGTGTTAAATCCTAGTGTTGCATTTGAAAGATAAGTTGTTGCAATATTTAGTGTAACTCTTTGTATTGTATACGGGGTATACAATTCAAATACATGTTAATTAATTAACTATAGTGTTGTATTTTGTTTATAGACAATTGTTACCTCTATACATTATAGAGTTTTAATTTAAACACTTTAATGACCAATTATTTTTGTATTTTGGTGCAAAATACAAAGACATAAGACTTTAATTTTGTAATTGTCCTTGTGATTTCTATTTCGGCCCACTATTTATCCGCGCTTCATACCAAAACATCGCGTTGTAGTGCTTGCAAATGTAAATGCACCTCTCTAGCCTTAAGTAAATCGATGGTGGTCCTGAATCATAGATAAAGGATTAGGAAAAAGTAAAAGGGAAAAAAAGAGGAGGGAATGAATATAAAATAAAACTTAGACAGCAGGTGAAAATACTATTAGTTCATATTACCTAAACACAAAGACCTTGTAGATGGGACATCTGTCTATGAAGTGAAATGGTTGTCTGCCCGCGCATTTCCAGCACCTATTGGAAAAAAGACACGTTTTGGCTTATATAGGCAACTTATGGCTTATTTGGTTACAACAACAACCACTACCATAAATAACCATGCACAAAATAAGCCACAAAAAGTGAGCTTATGAAAATATAAGACCAAAACCAAATAAGCCATAAGCCACCTATATAATATATAAGCCTAAACATACACCCAAACGTCGGCTTTCTAAATCTTTACAGCCTAAAAAAGCAAAATCACGTTCAAACACTATATCTTCAGTTCGTCTTATTACAGTTGATTATCCAGTTTTGATTATTCAAATAACATGGTCATATGATATAGCGCAATAAAGACGAAAAAGGTAAGTAGTTACTGACTTAAACGTATATCATTTACTCAACAAATGAGTATCAATACTAATGATTGAAAATGTGCAAGCTCAAACCTATAATTTGGGGGCGGTTGATCAATAGATTCTTGGCACGGCCAATGTGGGTCATGTCAATTATAAATTGTCAAAACAGCTGTTTAAAGGGTAAAAAAGGAACGCTTTTTTTATAAATAATAAGAGGTTAGCAATTCGGGCTTATAGCTTGTTAAACCCATTCTACTTGTTTACATTTAAGCTAAATTATCAAATTTAACTTGTTACACCAATTAGAGAGAAAATGTAACTCAAACTGACCCATTTATATATGATGAACCATTGGTGTCCCCAACTGATTTTCAAATAATAATAATAATAAATAAAATAAATAGATCATTCTTTAAGCAATACCTGAACATGTGGTGCCATCTTTGTTGTTATTATTTCTGACGCCAAAAATCACTACCTCGAACATTGCCTCTTATGTTTGGTCCTAGGGTATGGATTTGATAGTGTTTCATTATTTGACAGCAACTTAACTCCAATTAAACATATTTGTTCACTCCAGATTAGCTTGTATGTAATTTGTGAAACTTTTAGACCTTATATGATTCTTAGTATTTGAGTACTACCTGAAAATGACTGCGATCAAGAATGTGATCCCATAAATCAAGTATCCTATGGCACTTGCGATAGTTGGAGAGAGGTAGTATATACTTCCTTATGTAACTAACCGATTAAGACAAATTCTACAAAATATGAATAGAGTTGACTTTTTTAGAATGAATAACTTATAGTGGGTCAACACATCTTATAATGAGCACAAAAAACAACTATATATCGGACAAACTTTTTTTTTTGGGTAAAAGGGTTCCACCCTGGCAAATTATTACTCAAAAAAACGTTGAAGTACAATGGATGAGAGTGAATCTCTCATCGGAGTCCCTAAGGACACTACCACTACCTCTATATAAGAATGACAGGCCATTCTTATAACAAACAGATCTAAATTACAACTAACCATGACTAGGAATAAAATTACAACACATTACAACTCAAAAAAACATTAAAGTCTTCTTTGAGTCTTCTTAGTCATCCTAGCGATCCAGATCTTAATCATGCGAACTTCCAGCTTCAACCAATTGCATCTTCTATTAGTATTATGCAAACGCATAATCTAATAACCTAATAAGAGTGACATACGTAGCAAAACGAACTTGAAGCATAACAATGGTCTAAACGACCCAACCTCCAGCATATCCAAACTTGAACCAATCTTCCATCAAATAAGAATGAAAAACACATGAAGACAATGACCAAGGATCAAGTCATATGCACCAACCTACTTACTCATGGATCGTCAAAATTGATTTCAGTTCACAAAGAGTAGGAAAACAACCACAATCAAGACCCCAAGAAGAATAAGAGTGCAACTGATCCGTGATTGTGTACATGGGGTTTTGAACAAGAGTCCCCAAAAACTTAACTTCCATTAGTGCCACCAACAAGGAACCCTATCATACAAACAGCAGCCATGATCAAACACCACCTCAAATCAGTCCCAAAAGCAAATAGAACTGATTTCAAAGGGCATAATCAATGATAAACAAGGTTTCGATCAGCAATAATAGGGGTACGATCCTAACAATCAGAAAAGTAAGGTTTTACAAACCCTAAGTCTCGTAAACATCATGAGTAAATATCATGAATTAACATCTCCCATAACCCACAACCAATAAGAACACAACCAGAACCATGAATAAACAATCCCTACAATTAGGGTTTCGTCCCACACATATCCAATAAACGAATCCAAAACAAGATTGAATAATACTTTGAAGCACGAAACAACACCCAACCAGCGATCAAAGATATAGCAATAAAGTATCAGCCACAAAACCGAAAAAATATAGCAATAGAGTGAGTCGGTTTGAAACAAACCCTAAAAAAACGATTTAGGGTTTACACCAGAAAATCATAAAGATCGATCCTTATATAAGCAAAGTCAAACCGACTTTAAACATCAAAGAACAAAGGAACGATAAGGAGAACATAATCATAAATTCGAAACCCTAAAATTAATAATAACCGATTTAGATTCGGTTTAGGAGGACAAAGCAGAACCCAAAACGATTTCCAGTAAAGAAAAACGATTTAGGGATTAGGGTTTGAAATAAATGGGCGATAAAGGATAGATCAAGAGGAAAACCGACTCCCCTACCTACACAAATCCGATCAACACATAAATTCAGTTAATCCTAGAGGAGGATCAAAGAAAAAACGTGATTTGATAGACAGAATTAAGCCAAAATATTATGAGGTAGGGGAGGCAGAAAATCGCCCACACTAGGAGAGAGAGTTGACCATTTATATCGGACAAACTTATAATGCATTGATGGATGATGGCGGCTGGTGTTATTTATGCCTTATTGTTATAAGGCAATTTGGAAATCTTTTGGGTTTCTGAGTCGCTTAGCTATCTTATTGGTGGTACGCGTTGTGTTGGTGACTTGATGGTAACGATACCTTAATCTTTAGGGTTTCGTTTGTTCGTGATCTTCATGTGGTGGCTACCTGTACGTTCTGGTTTCATCATTGTTACGTGGGTTTGAGAGAGCGGAAGTCGTATGTGGTTAGTTGCATTGGGTGCTGCTGATCGCTAGTGTAAGTTAAGTTTTTTTTAGGGTTCTTATTCAAAAACTCTAATGGATGTTTTTTCATTATATTATTTTTTTTTGGTAAGGGGTATTCCACCCGGTAAATTATATTACACCAAAAAAAATCGTTTAAGTACAATGGAATGTGGCTGAAGTACCACATTAACCTCAAGCATCACTTGAACATCCAACAAAACACTTGTGACAGGCCACTAAGCGTTTCAACTAACAATACATACAAATACCAAAAATCCTACTGGAAATAACCACCTAATGACACACGAATCACCACACAAATCCGCCCAACTCTTCGAAGGAGAATGATGAATCAAGTGAGCCTGCCTCCTTAAAAACCCTTTCCAAGTAAAAACCCATTGGGAAAACCTTGGAGTAGGGAAAAAGAGTACAGCACTCACCCGAATCTCCAACAAAGCCCAACAACCACCAAGGACATCAACCAGAGGCAAACGACCAGCCTCACGCTCCCAAGAAACGAAACCAGCATCAAGAATAGAACAAGCCATCAAGAATGCATAAGAGATGAAGGCACACGCCACACACGCAAAAAGCTAAGCACATTTGCTCTCCTCTTGAATCTACATGTAAGAAGCTTCAAACGCACTGTTGCTTTAATCACATCAATAACTTGACTTTCAGACCGACGTTGCTGCTTGAAAATTCTATTGTTTCTTTCTTGCCAAATGAAATAAGACGTAGCCGCAAGTAAAAGCTTAGAAACAACACTCCTTACAGAACGAGATGAAGCCATAGGAGCCAAATGATGAACCACATTCTCTAAAGAAGAAGGAATATCCGTAAGACCAGCAAACACCTTCAACGAATCCCAAACCTGAGAAGAATACAAACACTCAAAGAAAAGATGATCATGAGAATCCGGTTGAGTATTACACAAAGGGCACAAAAGAGTGCCAATAGAGGGATCATTAGGGCGAAGTCTATCCTGAGTACGAAGTCTCCTTCTCATCACAAGCCATAAATGAAAAGCATGCCTCGGGATACGGTGCGAGAACCAAACAAGATGAAACCAATCAACAACTTGTCCACACGGCCGAATACACTCCCAAACTGTCGAAACAGAGAAAGACTTCACACGACCATCCCCCGTCTTCCAAACTAACCGATCATCCACATTAGCATTAAGGGAAGGAACCGGAATAGATGTAATCATAGGATACTTAGTTCCCCACACATTCGGCCATGCCCACGAATCCTCCAAAATTATGTCCCGAACCAAGGAATTAGAAGTAAAACCAGCCCGATATATATCCCTTGAAGACACTATAAGAGAGAGAGGACCAACCGAACACCACTTATCAAACCAAGCAGAAGCCTTCATACCATTACCAATGTTATACCAAACAAATTGCCTGACAAGAGGCCTAATCTGAAGGATCTTCCTCCAACTCCATGACATATTACCACGACTTGGAACATCCCAAAAATTACGCCTACGCAACCTGTATGTGTGAATCCATTTAACCCACAAAGAATCCATAGAATTGAATAAACGCCAAATATGAGCAGCAATAAGTGCCGTGTTAAAAAATTCAAGCCTACGAATCCCAAGCCCACCCTCCTCTTTAGGTAAGCACACAACCTCCCAAGCAACTTTAGAATAACCTTTCCAAAGAAAACCCCGCATAAGTTGCTCAAGATCAGACACAATTCTAGCAGGAAGAACAAAAACCGACGCCCAATATATGTGCATAGAAGAAAGTACTGACTAAATAAGCTGAAGACGACCAGCAAACGAGAGGGATTTATTCCTCCAATCATTAATACGGTTGGCCAGCTTCTCCACCAATTCTCTACAATCTCTAAAAATCAATCTAGTTGTAACCAATGGCACTCCTAGATACTTCACAGGCAAAGTCCCTTCAACAAAAGGAAGAATCTGTAAAATAGCAAGCTTAACATGATTAAGAACATTACAAAAATAAGCGGTGCTCTTGGGCAAGCTAGGAGACAAGCCCGAAACCTCCTTAAACTCTTCCAAAGAATCCATAATAATACCGGCCGATTGAGCATCACCATGAGCAAACAAAAACAAATCATCAGCAAAGCAAAGATTAATGATATTAAGATGAGAACATTTGTGATGAAAAGTGAACATCTCAGAATCCCTAACCCGACGCCTCAAGATAAGAGTAAGCACCTCCATAACAAGCGTAAAAAGATACGGCGATAAAGGATCCCCTTGACGTAACCCACGCTTACCCTTAAAATAACCATGCAAAATACCATTCACGCTGATTGAAAACGAAGTAGTAGTCACGCATTCCATGATCCAATGAACCATACGCGAATGAAAACCAAACCGAACCAGAATACCCCTCAAAAAAATCCCAATTCACCGTATCGTAGGCCTTCTGAATATCAACCTTAAAAGCACATCGAGACGGACCACGATTAAGATGATAATTATGCATAAGCTCCTGAGTAAGCAAAATGTTATCCGCAATCCGTCTACCAGGAACAAACGCAGATTGATTCGGGCTAACCAAACTGGGAAGACTATCCTTAATCCGATTTGCAATAATCTTACTTATACACTTGAAGAGCACATTGCAACACGAAATAGGCCTAAAATCAGTAATCCTCGTGGGAGCATTGACCTTAGGCAAAAGGGCAATAGTAGTATGATTAATCTCTTTAAGCAACTTACCATTCACAAAAAATTCTTGAACCGCTTCGGTAACATCATCCAAAATAATATCCCAAGCACCCTTAAAGAAAGCAGCCGAATAACCATCTGGACCCGGAGCCTTATCATCACCCATCGAAAACATAGCATCTTTAACCTCACGTGTCGTAACCTCACGAACCATATGTAACGCCACATTAGGATCAAGAATCGAAGTAAACAAATCAGAATCATCCAAAGGCAAACACGTCCCCTCTTGACCAAGAAAACCCGTGAAGAAAGACACAAAAGCATTAGGGATCTGATCCTCCACCAATTGCACACCATTACCATCACAAATAGAATCAATCCGATTTCTAGCTTTCCTACTTTTAACAACCTTATGGAAATATGCAGAATTCGAGTCACCAACCCGAAGCCATTCAACCTTAGCCTTTTGCTTGAGAAAACATTCTTCCTCCTCACGCAAATCAACATTAAAAGGATACAAATCAAGGGCACGCTGAACCGTATCTAACTCATGGCGAAGTTTAGAAACATTCTCATGAATATTACCTTCTCGAAAGAGCATTCTTCGAAAAGGCTTTTTGAGCGCCTTCAATTTACTAACCACTTTAAACATATGAAACCCACTCACCGAAGTGCTCCAGCACTCTTTAACTTGCTGTTTAAATCGAGTATTCTGCACCAAAATGTTAGAGAATTTAAAAGGTCTAGGTTTAAACTTACACATCGTAGGAATATGAAGAATTGCCGGGGAGTGATCCGAGATCCGGTACGGTTGAAAAATAGCATGAGCACCAGCAAATGAATCTAGAAACCCAAGATTAGCCATTATACGATCAATCTTCCTCAAGGTACCATCTAAACCTCTCAGTTTTTGAGTCCACGTAAATTGCAACCCCGAACGATTAATATCCACTAACTCATTAGCATCAACACATTCTTTAAATTCCCGCATAGCAATATCAATAACCGAAGAACCTTCAATCTTATCTTCTAAATTAAGAACAGAATTGAAGTCCCCAAGCACACACCAAGGACGATTATGGACCAGCTGGTTATGTAACCCAAGATTATCCCAAAGAGGTCTCCTATGAGTATATCTATTATGAGCATAAACAAAAGAACAAAACAACTCTTTTTTATCAGCCTTGAACCGAATGAAAGTATGGATCACCTGATCAGTCATAGCAACCACATTCAAATCCACCACATCCATATTCCATCCCAAGACAATACGAGACCCCCTACTACAGAAACTACCATTAGACGTCCAATCCCAACCTCTAAAAACCTTCATGCATAACTCCTGAAGACGAGAATTAGAAACATGCGATTCCAAAATAGCACAAATAGAAAGTTAATTCTCACCAATAACCTGTCGAACCTCAGTTTGTTTAGGGGATTGGTTCATTCCCCGTATATTCCATGAAGCGATACTATACATGAGGAACTTCAACAGAGGAAGTGCTTGCTTCCTTGAAATCACTAGTGTCCGTAGTTGGTTTTCCAAATTCAATATGCTCATCAACCTCATTATCACTCTCACTATCCACTACGTGAACCCCTTGGTCTGCTTGCAAAAAGTCCTCCTCAAGCCCTAATATAACACCATCACCAAGCGCACTAAAAGGGTTCTTTGTGGCAATATCACTAAGGTCATCATGAATGTACTTCGAGTGGACATGAACATTACTTGGAGGCTGATTTTCCAACGTATCAAGACCAGCAGCCACATTGGGCCTTATTGTTTCCTTATCCGTACCATAAGTCATATGAGATGATGCACTTTTGTCACCAAGCTCCTTAGGAGCATTTGATTCATTACTAGTACCATTACCCTTGGACGAAGACGCTCCATCAGATCCACCTTTAGGTTTCGACACCGGCTGCCAACGATAGCTAAATTGGACCTTAGGTTTGGTAAAGCGAACTCCATCAATCACCTTGTCTTGCATTGGTGCCTTACCCTTACCCTTACGCTTCGAAGCAGCCACAAAACCCTCCTCATCAACATTAGGCTGAACCTTAGTTTGTTTAACATTTTTGGGACATGACACGTCATTATGATCAAAAATCTTACACACCGAACAACAAGGAGGCTTCCATTCATATTCAATGTCAATGCGAACCAACGAATGACCGGATCCATTAGAAAATGGAATGGCCACAACCACATGATCCATCAACGTGTTAAGAGAGGACACTTCCACAAGAGCACGAGCATAAGAGTTCTGTCCCCACGACTTAACACACATAGTACTCGTATAAGAATCCAACATGATCGGCTTACCAATTTGTGTCGTAATTAAACTCAAACCAACCTCCGTATATGCAACAATTGGGACATTGTGTAACTTCAACCATACGGGGGCTGAAGTTATCTCTTCCTTAGCAAGTGTAGTATTAGGCGTCCATATGTTCAAAAATATAGGAATAGAATGAATCAACCATGGTCCCGTCTCTAATACTTGGTCCATACCCTCCTTAGTGGCGAATTGAAAAAGAAAGAATCCATTATTTAGCATAACACGCTCCAAACCAAACTTAGCCCAAGTATTCTTCACATAGTTCTCCACAATAGGGAAAGCAAGCCGTTTCCCAATAAAATACCCATATAATGTATTAGCAAACCTCGCTGAAACATCTTCAATTTCTTTCATAGGTATTGCAACATGCGCACCCTCCACACGCTCTCAATTACGCAACTCACAAATGTTAACTGATTTAAATGCATTTTTAGTTTTAAACATAGAGGCGTATGAGAGCTTTGGCTTATTTTGTGAACAAACCTCATTGGAAGACTTACCAACATCCTTACCACTACCATACCCACCATTAACATTCGGTTGCTGTTTAGAAGTAGAAACACTAGTAGTTGGACCAGCTTGAGATAATTCACCATTTGTAGCATCATTAGTAGCTTCATCAACCAACGTACCTTTAGTAGCCTCATTCCCATCATTCCCAACGAGATTAGCATCCACACTTACAGCCTTATTAGCAATATTCCCACTAAGACCAGCATCTTGAGTATAATTCGTAGAATCAGTATTACCCTTATCCCCATCAATCGTACTACACACAACATCCACATTCAACTGTGATGGATTAGTGGTCTTACCAGGTACATTACGAGCAGCCCTCCTGAGCACGGATTTGAGAATAGGAGCATTAACAAGCAAGCTACTTTCCGTATTAATCCCCCCATCTTTGTTAGAGGAACGTTTAACAATGTTATCATGGGTTACAGCAGCTTGCGACCCTTTCAATTTCCTAGACGTGTTATCCTTCTCCATTACCCAACAATAACGAAAATAAAGAACAGAAACAAATAAAAGAAACCCTAAGAATAACGAACGATTGGAAAAAAAACCTAAAACCAAACGACCAGCGAATGAGAACAAACAATAAACGAAACCCTAACAATCGAACATCATTAATGAAACCTTAAACAGCCATAAATACCCATTATTAACCGACCCTCATAATGATTACAAGCAATTAAAGCAGCACCGACTTAACAAACCCTAAACCAGCGATTCAATATTTAATAAAAATCGAAACCCTAACCTTCAATAAATCGTCAACCAAATAAAAAAGCGACTAAAGGGAAGTAATACAAAGATTAATCCACGATAGTATCAGTGTTATAAGGTATAGAATTCAAGAAGAGAGAAGGAACGATTAGATTGAAAGAAAAAATTGAATCGCCATAGTCACCAGAGGAAACGTGTAGGTTTTTTTTTTTTTTTTTTTTTTTCATTATATTAGATCCTTGCTACTGTGGTTGTCCTCATTATTGTTGATGCATTGGATCGAGTATTGATGTTAAAACATTATTGTAAGTTAGGGTTTGGAAAACCCTATGTTGATTCATTATTGTCCTTACGCTGCTACTTGGGGACTCTAATGATGATTGTGACGGTGGTTATGGTTTGTATGTGATCGCATGTGTAAAAAACTAGAAGGGGGGAGGGTTGAATAGTTTACCACTTTTTAAATTCTTTTTAGCTTGAATATCCTTTAAAACTTTACGTTTGCTTAAAGATATAAACACAACGTTATATGTTTCATTTCCTTGAAAAGCTTTACATGTGAATAACGATTCTAACTTTACTTGTTTGATTCTTTGAAAAGCTTTATGTATGATTAACAATCCTAACTTGCTTGTTTAGTTCTTTGAAAAACTTTACGTGTGATTAGCAATTCTAACTAAAGACAATATGTAATAAGCAAAGACAAAGAAAGAAACGAATCAAAAAAGAAGTGAACTGATTTTCTCTCCCCTAGGGGAAGGGGTGTGTCGTGCTCTTCTAATCATCATCAAAACCGCCTCTCTATTATTCTATAATATGCAATCGGTTGTTGTTTGATGCTATTCTATGGGAAGGGGTGTGTCGTGCTCTTCTAATCATCACATCTACTGAAATCGCTGCCTATATATAACCCTAATCGATCATATAGTCGGTTCTCTGAATCGTTTTTCCTTAGGGTTTTTTGTATCGTTACCCATTTATGTACCCCTAAGATTACACTGCCTATTTATTGGGTATTCATGGTCGATTTCCAATTCCTGCTTTTCACTCATAACGATTTTTTAGTCGGTTTTTATATTGGTATGATCATTGTTTCCCGAAACCCTAATTCTGTTGATCTCTTATTTATAAACTTTTAGGGTTTCGATTCTGTTTGTATGTACATCCCTAAACGATTAATATCTTAATCGTTATAAGGGTTTTCTAAACCCTTATAAACTTTTTGTAATCGATTTTTGGGGTTCTCTTGGTTCGATCGTATCCTGATGATTACTACAATATTATTTAGATCGTTCCTGGGTTGGATATGGCTTTAACGATTATAAAACCTTTTTTAGGTTTTTACTTCCTCTTGGATTTGGACTGCTCCTGGACGAAACTTTTTCTAGGGTTTCGTATAACTGGATATTTGCTGGTGTATGATTTGTGTCTCGGTGGTTGTTACCCTTGCTTAGGGTTGTTTGGTTGATGTGTATTACCTGTTTGGACTGTGGTACGATACGTGGATTGGGGTGAGATGTTTATTAGGGTTTGTTTAACCCTTGTTGGCTGAATTGATTCACAACCTATGGTTTTTGCTCCACGACCTGCTGCTACAACTCTCATTAATCGGTCTTGGTATGGTTGGTGTTGGTTATCATGTTCGGGATTCTTGTTCATCGTTCATAGTCATGATCCTATATTGCTTTATTGTATTTTGTGATCGATGCTACTGGTTTCTATGGATGAGAGGGTCATGTAGACCATGTTTTTGTCTCAAATTCAATTTGCTACGGATTTCACTCTTATTAGGTTATTAGATTATGCTTCTTGCATAATACTAATAGAAGATGCATAGGGAATTTGATGTTGTGAGGTTGGGTCGCTTAGACCATGTTTATGATTCAACGTCGATTTGCTATGGAAGTCACTCGTATTAGGTTATTAGATTATGCTTTTAGAATAATACTAATAGAAGATGCAATTGGTTGAAGCTGGAAGTTTGCATGTTTAAGATCTGGATTGCTAGGATGACTAAGAAGACTCAAAGAAGACTTTAATGTTTATTTGAGTTGTAATGTATTGTAATTTTATTGCTAGTCATGGTTAGTTGTATTTAGATCTGTTTGTTATAAGAATGGCCTGTCATTCTTATATAGTGGTAGTGGTAGTGTCCTTAGGGACTCCGATGAGAGATTCACTCTCATCCATTGTACTTCAACGTTTTTTTGAGTAATATTTGTCAGGGTGGAACCCTTTTTACCCAAAAAAAAAGAAAGAAACGATCAAACCACAACACAATTGTTTATCGTGGTTCAGCTGCAAGGACTCTTTTTCCTTGCCCTACATCCACGCCCCGAGTTTCCAACTCGAGAGTTATAAGCACTAATCAACAAGCTCCTTTCACCGGCGGAGAAAACCTTTACAACGTTGCTTACACTTTTACCGGCACTAAGCTAGATGTCGAGTTCTTTTACACGGGTACAACCACTCCCATCGTCGCTTACACTATTACCGACACTAAGCTAGATGTCGAGTTCTTTACCAAGGGTACAACCACTCCCGTTAGTTCTTTTACAAGGGTACAACAACTCCCGACACACTACGTATTTTGAGGCCTAAAATACTAACCGATCACTTCTACATACATGATACAAATGAAGTATAAACTACCAAAGCTTATACATGAGAAAGCTAGCAAGACTTGCAAATTTAGAGTTGAAGCTTGTAACTTCTTGAATGATCTTGTAAAGTCCCTTGCTACATAAGAGAATCACACAAGTCAAATGTTACTGAGTTGGTTGAGAGAGCATATGAAAATATGTCCTAAAGTCATCACTCAAAACTAACAAATGGTTTGGTATTTATAGCAAACCATTCTGCAGGTCTGGCGGATACGGCGGAACCCTCAGATGAGTTCCGCCCGTGTACCCCCAGGGTTCCGTCAAGGCTGCAGTTGGATTTGCAATAAATCTTCCAAACCAAACAAGGTCACATCTCATTACACCTAGTCAAACACAAAACTTGCAAGCAAACATATGGTTAGTCAAACACACTTTCTTACCATAAATGTATATTGACAAAGCTTGCCCTAAATGTGATGTGACATTACTATTTTAAGAAATAAATGTGATGTGACAAGACACTTTCTAATTTAAGAAATAAAAACAATGTTTTGTTTAAAAGTAAATGTAAACATTAGTTTAAACAAGACTTAAACACTTAAAGTGATAATTTACTCTTAGCTAAAATTCATACTTTGTCATTAAAAAAACTTAGCAAAGATCGTAAAATATAAATAACGTTTTTAGGCGATATTTGTATTAACAATCTCCCCCTTTTTGTTGATGACAAAACATAAACTTTATTTATAAGTAAGTCAATAGTTTTAGTGTTAAGTTTTATAAAGTTAGTATAAAAACTTGTTTTTGCTAAGATAATGTGATATGCAAAAAAAAATTTGAAACAAGTTTATATATAAATTCTCCCCCTTTTTGTCGAAACAAAAAAAAGAGTAGCGAAGCGGAAGTATACACTTGCTCCCCCTTGGATAATACTCCCCCTAAATGGAGTGCCAAGAGAGGAGACATGGATTTTGAACCTACAAGAAAAAGGTTAGTTGCCGCACAAGACAAGTCATGTAAACATTTCATGTCTAGAACACAACTATGAGTTGTGAAGTGGAATAATGCAACACTCATGCTCCCCCTTGAATATTACTCCCCAAAATGGAGTATCAAGGAAGGAAAACATGGATAATGGTCCTACAAAAAGAAAGGTTAGTTCCTAAAACACAAGATATATGTATGCTACCATAGCAAGGTATAGTTCACTTATTATACCTAAATAGTCAACAAACAATGCAAACCTTTTAGTAGAATGAAATTCATTTCATGTAGAATTTTGACTCTTAAAAAGTCAAAGACAAGAAATTTGGATGACACCATCCTACTTCTAAAAATAAAGAAAAACTAAAAATAAACTAAGAACATAAAAAGCTACACGGAAATCATCATTTTCCTTAATGAGAAACATATTCTAAAAAACAAGGCTAAGGTTGTTTAAGGATGAAAATGTGTGTTGAGGGTTGTAGCAGGCTTTATTTTGAAGGTTGAAAGGATGACACGGTTTTGGTTTGTTGGTTTAAATGGGAAACATTTTCCAAAAGAAACGGTTTTGTTTCATTTTGGAGACTCAAAGGTTGAGGTGTGTGAGACAAGGATTGTAGACGATCTAAAATGTGGTTTAGTATAAACCTCATTTCTTCGGATAGCTCACGAATTTCCCTTTGACACCCTTCACTAATGTGAGCGGTTCTTTCGCAATGTCCGCAACCATGGCGGGGAAAGTTTCATGGAAGAGAGGTTTGATTTGTTGATGGTGGATGGTTTGAACTTGAAGGAACAAAAGTTGATGGTTGAGAGGTGTTTTTGCTTCCTTCATTAGTTGAGTGTAGCGTTGTTTGTAAAACCGTAATATGGTTGATTTGAGAGTCAACCATACGTTTGAAGGCATGAAGGTGATTTAAATGAGTGTCAATCTCATCATTAAGGTTTGGAGGTTTTTCCCATATGGATGCTTCTATTTTCTTATAAGAAGAAAGTAGAGATTCAAATTGTTGGGAAGGTTTTTGTGGTGATGGTTGTTGTTGTTGTGTTGGTTGTTGATTTTGAACAAAATGGCGGAAGCTTGGTTCGCCGGAAGGATTGCCATGAAGGTCTTTGTAAATTGGGTGAAACACAAATGATTGTGAGTGTGTATGACCTTGATCATTTGGAAAAATTGATGGTCTAGCATAACGGTAAGCCAACCATTCTACCAATGAGGGTTGATGGGGTTCATCATCTAGTTGCTCACTAGGTTGTTGTTCGGTTTCCATTTGAGCAATGGTGTCAAATAGTGATAAGGATGGTGGACTTGATGATTTGGGTGATAGGTCTTCTAATGTTTCCAAATAGGGTAGTGGTGATGTTGGAGGTGTATGAAAAAGTTCCATTGGTGTAAGTGTTGGTGATTGAGGTGATGAAGTTTTTGATGGTTGAGCTTGTTGAGAAGGTGATGTTGAATCACTTGAAGGTTTAGTTGGTGGAGGAATGGTGGCTATGTTTATGTAGCAATGTGTTGGAGAGGGTGTTGGAGTATCAAGATAAAGCAAATCTTGAAAGGTGATTACATTGGTATTCCAATGTGTTGAGGATGGTGTTGAGGTAGTGAGGTTAAGGAAATCTTGGATAGGTGAAGAAATGTTAAGCGAAGCATCACTTGAAGATGATGAGCTTGACTTGACGGTTTTGTTGAAGCAACAAGGTTTAACACTAATCCTAGTGGTTTTTTAGAAGGATTTTGATGACTCGGATGAGGTGTTGGATTTAGTCATTTCAAAGGTGTGGTTTGATGTTTTGAGAGAAGAAGTTTTGATGGTGATGGTGTGATTTGAATTGTTGCAAAACTTTCAAATTTATAGGATGGAAAAGATGTTGAAATGGGTGTTTGGATTTGATGTTCTACCATTCAAAGATTGAGGTTTAAAATGATTTTCATGACCATGTCACATCATTTGATGTCAATCCAATGGAATAGGGTGGAGTGAAAGACCAACATATGCACTCAATGCTTTGTGATCATGGGATGTGATTTGGTTGAAAATGTTTCAATGGTTTGAAGGATCCTTTAAAAGGGTTCCTTGGGTTAGTTATGTTTGAATTTGAATTTTTGGAGGGAAGTGGCTTCCTAATTGTTTTAGTGAGTGAGAGTTGTTCTAAGATGGTTATTGGAGTTAATGGAAGATATTTCTCACTTAGGATAATGGTTTGACACTTTACAAGTTTTGAATCTTAAGAAAAATGACAAAACTTTTCTGCAGGTGACTGGCGAAACCCTCGCGATACACAGGCGAAACCCTGTTTTGGGTTCCGTCTGGTCCGTTGGGCCATTTCTGGGTTGCCCAGAAAATACACTGGCGGAACCCAATTTTGGGTACCGCCAGATCCGCCAAGCCTAAAAAATTTGGCAGTCCGCGATTTTGACCCGCAAGATGATTTTCAAATTTTTCGAAAACTCCTAAAATCAAAAAGATAATGCATTTCTGGTTAGGCAATGCAAAAAGTAAACACGCAAACACACATACCATAGGACTTTGACCTTGAGGTCGAGAATTTCACTATACTTAGTGAAATTTATCATAAGCATAAAAATTTGATAAACACCTCAAATATTTTCATAATGCATAAAAGCTCATACAAACATAATCCAACAAACGTAATAAAACATGAACGTGAAAAACAATACAAATCACATAGTTTAACACATAAAAGGTTCTAAAACCTTCATAAGCCAAACACTCCTTAATCACGCTTCTCACAACCGGTATATCTTCTTATTGAGCTTGCTTAGGTACCTTCCAAAGCACTTGAAAATTCCTTTGGTTTGCTTGAACTCTTCGGATGCATTGTCAATGACGGGGAGTGCTTGAAGGTATTCTAAAGGAGGTAACTTAGAGTTAGGAAGTTTATCGTCCTCGCTCATGTCGGATGATGATGATGATGGTGTAGGTAAGCGAGTACGTTTGCCCTTACCTTTGAAAACTCATTTTTCACTTAGAGGAACGAAGATGTGAGGAACGAGAGAATAGTCAAGGCGCATTCCATTATCGTTAGGAGGAATGGGTGAGATTGCTCTAAAGAGGCGAGTAAGAAGCATTCCATAAGGAAGAGCGGTTGTTCCAACTAAGGGTATGTCGGCCTTTCTTTTGGCTAGGTAGTAGGCTAAGTTGAAGGGTTGACCGGTGGAAATGCTATAGAGCGAGGGGCGAAATCCGGCCCCACCTCCCAATCGCATAAAACTGCCCTTAATCCGCCTCTCTATTGTTCTTGTAATAATATGCAATCGGATCTAAGGGCAGTAATCATCTGGGAAGGGGTGTTTCTTGTTTTCCATTCATTATTTTCTGATTTCGCCTCTTTTTTCTAAACCCTAACCGATTTTCATTATAGTCGGTTTTGTAATCGACCTCCTTGTTAGGGTTTAGTTCGGATTATATATGTATACCCTAACGATTACTTGGCTTCTTATAATCGTTATTCATTGTAATTGCTTGTTAGGGTTTCGGGTTTGTTGGATCGTTTTGTATTAATTGTGATTATCTACATAATTAACGATCCTATATTGTTTTCTACTGGTCGACTTAACACTCTTACTTTTAAGGGTCGATTGGTTTTTGGATTTGTGCTTAAAGCTTATAAAACCTTTTTTAGGTTTTTATTATTCCGATTGGAAGTAAACTCCTTTAGAGTTTTGGTATTCTGGAAGTATACCCCTCGTTAGGGTATTGATGAAGGGCTGGTCGTTCTTGTGATGAAGGTTATTATGATTATGTGGGTTTGGGAGAGTGTGATGTTCTACGTAGGTAGATGTTTTGCATGATGCTGCACTTGGAAGTTAAGTTTTAGGGTTCTTATTAAAAAACTCCTTAGATCGTTTGGTTGTGATTTGATCCTGCACGCGTACATGTTTATCATGTGGATGGATCTGGTCATTGTTCGTGCTCATTCGATCTACTTGTTAGGGTTTTACCACCCTTGGTTCGTTGCATTGTGTCTTTGATCATTCTGATATTGGTTCCTTTATGGCTGTTTTGATGGGGTGATCTTGGCTTGTACTTTGCATGTTCGTTGTTCGCAACATGGTTGTTAGGGTTTTCTACAACCCTATGTTTATTCATTGGTTAATTTGGTCTTTTGCAGCTATTTTAATTCATATTCAAAGGCTGTTGATATTGAATTATTACTGATGAGTGTAAGTTGTCGTCACTTTTCATGGTGATTACATTGGAGGTTAGGGTTCTTTCAGCCCTATGATCGTTTCTACATGTTTCAGCGGATGGGTTTGATGCTTATTGTTGCTGGAATCGTTTCTACATGTTGAAGAATGCTTGGATGTTCATACATGGATTCTTCATGGAAGTTAAAGTGGACCACAATAGTGATATAGAAGGCTCAAGTATTTTCTTGAGTAGTATTGTTAATTTTTATGTACTTGTGTCATTATTGGTAGGTTCATTTTATTGTAAGTTATAAGAATGATGTGTCATTCTTATATTCGAGTCTGTAAGTATCCTAAGGGATTGAGGTGAGGGACATCACTCTCACCCTATTGTACCTCAACGTTTTTGGTGTAATGAATTTTGCCGGGGTGAATAAACCCTTTTACCCAAAAAAAAATGCTATAGAGCATGTAGCAAAGGCATGTGTTGACATGATCTCTATTTGCTATGGTACTTATGACGTTAGCTCTAAGAATTTCTTCCCACTTCTTAAATTGTGGTTTAAGCTCATTGAGCTCCATACCAAAAGGATCTTTATCCACAATATTCCCCGAACGATTCTTCCTAGTAGTAGAGGTTCTAACGAAGAGATGTTCCTTAATTGTTTCCTTACTAACTAGAGGGTTGTCATATGGATGAAAACGCTCAATCAAATCAAGGCTTGAAATGGGCCACTTATCCGTGTAAAGACAAGTACCCGCATTTGGGACACCAAAAATGATAGCTAAGTCTTTCAAATCTATGAAATTTTGTATTTGATTGGTTGTGAAGTTTAATGATATCTTACCAAAATCATTTGTGGAAAGGTTTACGGTTGCATAGAATTCTAAGATGAACCTAGGACAAATTGGCTCATCGATATCAAGGACACAATCAAAGTTGATTGCGCCAAAGCTTTGGCGAATAGATGGTCCTTCTAGAAAGGATGGATCAATGGTTCTACCTTCATGAACATAGCATTTTTCTAGTGCCTTAAAGGTTTCTACTTGAACTTTGTTGAGACCTTTGGTCCTATGGTGTTTGGACAAGTACTTAAGGGTTTCCTTGTGATCGGAGTAATTTGCGGGAGGTATGTTGATTCCTAGAAAACACAAAACTATATGTTAATGACTTTTAACAATGTGGATGTTCTAATGTGTTCCTATATGCAAACAATGTGAAGACTTGGTTATCTTGACTCATTTTGATTCCCAAATTGTTTTGTTATGCAAGTTTTGTTATAAAAACAAAAGATAACCAACACTCTCCTAATTGAATGTGTCTTCGATTGAATGTACCCGAAAATACATATTAGTTATGTATTTCCTTTAGCATTCAAGAGACAATATGCAAGTGATGTTACAATGACGTTTTTTATTTGTTTTAACAATGTGGTGAAGAGTTATGTTCTAGTTGTGGATTGCAATTTTTGAAAGACAATGCACTTGGTGTGTTTGGCAAATCACAACAAAAAGGATACAATTCTTAACTAATGGAAGACATGATTGGTTAGCAACCAAGTTTTTTTTTTGGGTAAAGGGGAGTAATCCTGCACCCTGGTAAAATATATAAACCAACCAAAACGTTGAAGTACAATGGATATGGGTGACGTCCCATATCTAAGCCCGTTACATAGGCAAAATAGCATACATAACAAGACACTACCATTTCTTACTAATAAGAAAAAGACCACTACCACATAAATAAACAAGACTATAAAAGGATCAACTAATTACTACGACGACCTTGAAGCTTGATATCTTCATAAAATGCCCTCACTTGCCCTGGAAGATCGTATATCTGATCCGTGTAGTCATCATAATCATAATAATCTTCATAATCACCTCCACCACCTGATGATGAAAAAGTACCCATAGGCATATCAAATAAATTCGCAGACTCAACATGAATGTTAAGAACCTCATCCTCGCTATCTGAATCAGAGTCAACAATAACACCAACCTTAGAAAAAGGGTTGGCACTTTTACTAGCAGAGGTAGAAGGCTTAAAGGAGGAGCTAGGCATAGTCGTTCCAACCTCCATATCATTAATAACACTCACAAGTGGTTCAACAACACTTACACTATCAGTAGAGATCTCGCAAGATTTAACATTCACCGTACCTTCCTCCAATTCAACATTAGGAATGTTGGAATTCTCTTTATCAATATGCGAATCTGAACAATCTCCAACATCAGCCACATTAGGGGAATTAGAAGCAAGATCAAGTACCTTATCCTCTTCAGATCGTTTATCCAAAAAACTCCTAAGTTCACCAATATCAATGTCATCATTAAAATAACCATGCTCATTACGGGATTGAGATGACTCATTAGGTACCGAATGAAGACCAGAATGATCAATAGGTGTCTCCTCATTAGGGAACTCTTTGGTGACCTTAGAATTAGTATCCCGTGTTTCATTATCATTTGGTTTATCACCCACCAAATTCAGCACCTCCTTATCACAAGGAGTAGAATTATCCTTCGGTATAGAAGTACTAGCTTGGCCATTAGTACTAGGCTTAGAAACAGGTCTATACATAAGTTTAGGCGTAATTGTGACTTTTACCTTGTTACCAGCCTTTGCTTTACGCTTAGTAGACCCAAGACCAGCATCCACACTCTTCTTCCGGTTAACCACCTTCACCTTCTTATGGCACTCCTTATCCACATGATCAAACAGTTTGCACATAGAACAACGGGGTGGTTTATACTCAAATTCAACATCAACTTTAACCATACGATGCTCTTTCGTCTTCGGTATAGGAACTGCCACAACAAGTGATTCCACAAACTCATTATCCGCTGAAATCTCAACTAAAACTCTTGCGTACGAATTCATGCCCCACGACTTTAGACACATATTACTCGTGTGTTCATCAATCATAATAATACGTCCTAACTTAGCCGTGATCATGTTGAGCCCAACCAGCGAATACGCTACCACCGGCACATTATACAACTTAACCCACACAAGGACCTTCTTTATGTCTTCTCTAATCAATTCAGCGTTAGGATTCCAAATATGAAGCATTAAAGGGACTGACCTAATCCGCCACGGACCATGATTAAGAACGCTCTCCAAGCCCTCCTTACTAGAGAACTTAAACATAAAGAAACCTTGATGCATCATGACATTCAATAACCCATATTTCTTCCAAACATTCTGAACAAAATTTTGGACTACAGGAAACGAAGGTCTTTTACCAACAAAATAGCCATAAAGTGAATTATCGAATCTTGCACTAATCGTTTCCACTTCTTCCTGTGGTAAAACCACATCCGCTAAAGATAAATCAACCAAACCATCTGGGGTGAATTCATCCGTGGCTTTAGACGCCCCACTGGTCGTAGGAATGTTAGTTGTATCATACGTGGTACCAGCAGCGACATGGCTAATATTATTCATAACAGCAACATCATCACCAACGGTAGATGGTGCCTTGTTCTTCATACAACGATAAGGCTTCAATGGTTTTCCATCTTTATCCAATAATTTACCATCAATGCACTTATTACGTTTAGCCAAACTACTCAACACCGAACCAATTTCAACATCATACACCATTGTAGATCTATTCGACTTGTTGAGAAAGCCTTTTTCCATCTCTCTAAACCCTCAGCAAACAAGAAACAAATAACTTCCAATATCTCGGCAAAGCAAACCCTAAACAAGGATTTAGATCCAAAAGTATTTGATCGTTAAAGCACAAACGAGATCACCAAATAGCTTGCACGCTGGTAATATAAACCTTAAAAAAAGTTTTTGAATCAGAATGAAAACAATAGCAGCAAGTGGTACGACAAGCCCAACCCTAATCGCAAAACAAAAGATACCAGAATCTAATTGATACCAAACCCTTTAATCGTTAAATAGAAGGATTTAATGACAACCGACCTGTATAGAAACAAGATATTGTGATGCGATAAAGATTAAATAACAATGTTACCACCGACCCACGTAGAATGAATAATAAGTATTAGGTCGATACACATGCAAATCAATATAACTCTAAACAACCGACCCACGATGGAGCAATTGTGAAAAGAATTCAAGTACCATGCACGTAAGTAACAATACCAAAGCAACGGAACAACAAAGCGAATCTATGCAAATTAAAACCACCGTCCCACGATAGAATAGACCAATTAATTAAAGAGATAAGATTGAAGATCGATTAATGGGTTTCGTAGGATGGAATTGCTCTATGTCGCCGTTTTCGCCAGAGAGAGAATATTTTAGGGTTTTTTTTATTAGCAACCAAGTTTTTCATGAATCAAAATGTTTTATGCATAAACCCTAAGATTCTAGTTAATGAATGTAACTGAGAATGTTATACTTGAATCAAAAATGCAATTATGATTAGAACACTTACAAAGTTGATTGGATTTGAAGAGATTGGATTGAAAGCCCTAAATTTCGTATGGTTATGTGTTTTTGAGAGGGTGATGGCTGTTTGAAAGTGAATGATTAAGTTAAGAGGGTTTTGGTTTTGAAATTAAAAATAAAACATTCTGTAGCTTTGGCGGACCAGGCGGAACCAAAAGGAGGGTTTCGTCCGTATGGTCTGAGGGTATCGTGGGAGCTGCAGGAAAATTTCAAAAGGAATTGTCTTTATTTTTGTGGTTTTATCCTAATGTTCAAAACTAAGGTTTTAGGTCTTATGAGTCTTTGACTAAGCCTAGGGATGATGAATGCTTCTCATTCAAGAGGTTTTGTGAAAACGTTGATAGAATGGTTAACGTATAAGACTTTCTTAGTTAAGATGTTCCTCAATGAACATTTTTACCAAGATGATGATGATGGATCACAATATGTCAATTAAAAACATAATGGATTGAATTGTCGCTGAAGTCGATGCTTCCTTTGTTGAAGAGATAACAATGTTGATAAAAGAATTCCGTTGTTGACATGAATTTGCTTGTTCAAGCGGAGCTTGTTGATGTGCTTCTCCATCCGATACTAATTTGAGAACCTTACGCGTTTTGGAGAATCATTGGGTAAGTAAGTATAAAAGTGCAAGTACCACTTGGTCTTTTCTTATCAACTTATTACCGACATAATTCCATTTGGCATACACTATGGTTTCTATTCCCGTTCTTTTGGGATACCATAATCCTAGTTGTGTAGTACCTTGCGATGTATCCAAACGAGCTCAACTAAAGAGTTGTTTTAGGATCTTCTTTAAAACAAGCACATAGACAAATGCCAAACATAATGTTGGATCTAATTGTTATGAGAACAAGTAGTCTTCCGAACATTTCTCTACGTTTAGTTATACCTACGGATTTACTAATCTCATTCTTGATAAGTCATCAATAACTTAACCATTGAGAACAAGAGAGTAACTAAGAATGTCTTTAAGTTAAGATCCCTTGCTTTTGGAGCTTGTTTTATTATCAAAAAGACTTTCAAATATTGACACTATAATCACTTGATTACTTCAAAAAATCTATTTTGTTTCACTAGTTGTTTTACTCTAAATTCCAAAAACTGTTTTTGTTGAATTTGTTTAGACACAACTATGACCTATAAATCAAGTTTTATAACTTATGTCAATTTTGCTTGATTCAATGTTTGACTCAAGGTGAGAAGATGTTATTTTGTACTTTTATTTTTAATGTTTTACACAACATACTTGTCTTGTCATCATTGGACTTTCGACTAAGTCATCATCTACCAAAGATGATATCTTAGAAGGAGGAGATCACTCGTTAAATGTTATATTCAACGAGTCCTCGACTCTTTGGATTTTCTTACTTAAGACACTATGAACTCTATTTGTTTTGAAAAAGTCCAAGAGGTACAACATCATGAGACTAAGTGTCACATTTGATGTGTAAATCCTAGATGTTGAAAACTCATTTTCTTCCACACATCCTAATGTATGCTAATGTGATTTATTTCACCTTGTGTGTTTTATGTGAGATTATCATAAATGAGTGATTGAAGAAAGACACAATTTAAGACTCAAAGTATGGTGTTTGAGAATGTTGTTTAACAAAGGTTAGTTTTGTAAGCATCACAAAAGTGTTAGACATTTTAACACTTAGGAAATTCTTTGTTAGCTCATTTGTAAGCAAGAGTTGAGTGGGACTCACTCAAGAGTTTCTCGTGTTTATCTCTTAACGGTTAAAGAACCAAAATACCTTATATCTCCTACTAGTACTAATGACGAAATTCCTTGTTGTATAGAATCTAATCTTAGTTATTACAAATAGCAGGTAAACACTTTAGAGTATTACTAATAACACATATTCGAACACATAATGCTAGAAACAAGAGACAATCAAAGTCAAGTTGAAGTAATGCGTACCTTTTAAATTGCATAGAGATGCTATCAAGAGGATAAACACTACGCGTAAAATCTTGGTTTGACGACACGCTTTGAAACTCAATTACTCATGTATCCAAGAAGGTTAGACAATCATATAAAAGCATAGAGCATGATAATCTTAATTCTTTTATCATGAGTTTCTATTAGAGATTGAATTATCTCTAAATCTCTCTTCTAGGTTTGACAAATTTTACTTGCTTTGTTTTATTTGTTGATGGTGCTTTTGAGTTAAATCCTAATCCAGTTTTATCTTTAAACAACCTTTGACTCCTCAACAATCTTTCAAGAGATTTTGAGCTTTCATCAAATTTAGCTAACTTTTTTCCTTACTTATTATGTTTTTTAATCTCATGTTTGTAATCTAGATATAATTTACATTCTAGATCAATTTCAACATTACTCTCAAGTCTAGACATTTTATCTTCTAACAAGATTTCCTTTTCAAAGATATTCTCAAAAGATTTTGAAGACTCATTGTTAAAGATAGTTTTTAGGTCCATGTTGCATAAAAGTTTAGACTCATTTTCTAGTTTAGAAAACTCTAGGATAAATTTGTCAAGCAAAAGTGTTTGGTTTCAAAATGTACCTTGCTTGATGTTTTATCTAGTTGAGAATCACAAACTGGATGGTTGGCTTCATCTTCATCCGTGTTATTCCATGAATCGCAAGCAAGTCCACTAAGAGCTCAACATGAGTAATCATCTTCACTTACACCTTCATTTAAAACATTTAAACTAGTAGCACATGTATTCATTTCAACTAAATGTCTATCTATTAAAATTTCTAAGACTTCTAATTCATATGTGAGATCAAATTGATCATCTTTGACTTAGCATATTTCTTGATGAAAGTTTAACATATTTTTCCAAATATCATTAGCCGTTTGACAAAAATACATTCTTTCATATTTGATACTAAAGCTTTATAAATCATTGTTTTAGCTTTAGTATTTTTATCAAGCTTAAGATAATTATCTTGGTTTTCAAAAACTTGTTTTCTTTGGTTTGAAATCACCAAAAGAAATAATATGCCAAAGATCTTGATCAATTGATTTCACATAGTTTTCAAACTTACTTTTCCATTCAAGTAAGTTTTCTTTTTCAAATAGCGGTGGGTTTTGAATAGGTCGCCCTTCTTTGAGAGTTTCAAAATCCATGGATCGATCCAAGTTTTAAAATACATTCTATTTTAAAGATCTTGAGTAACGTAGCTCTTGATGCCAATTGTGGAAAACTAGAATGGGGGGTTGAATAGTTTACCGCTTTTTAAATTCTTTTTAGCTTGAATATCGTTTAAAACTTTAAGTTTGCTTAAAGATATAAACACAACGTTATATGTTTCATTTCCTTGAAAAGCTTTACATGTGAATAACGATTCTAACTTTACTTGTTTGATTCTTTGAAAAGCTTTATGTATGATTAACAATCCTAACTTTGCTTGTTTAGTTCTTTGAAAAACTTTACGTGTGATTAGCAATTCTTTTTTTTTTTGGGTAAAAGGGTTATTCACCCTGGCAAATTCATTATCCAAAAAAACGTTGAGGTACAATAGGATGAGGGTGATATCCCCCACCTCAGTCCCTTAGGACACTTACAAAACACGACTATAAGAATGACACGCCATTCCTATAACTTACAATAAAATGAACCTACCAATAATGATACAAGTACATAAAAATTAAAAATACTACTCAAGAAAATACTTGAGCCTTCTATATCACTCTTGTGGTCCACTTTAACTTCCATGAAGAATCCATGTATGACAACCAAGCATTCTTCAACATGTAGAAACGTTTCCAGCAGCAATAAGCATCAAAGTCAAAGAACCCATTCGCTAAAAGCATGTAGAAACGATAGCACCCACCAGCAACATGGGACAATCACAGGGTCGAAACCCTAACTTCAAGTAACAAATAGCTGCATCGATCAAGCACAGAATATGGAACCCAAGTATGTAGATCGATCCACCCATAAACGATCAGAAATAATGATACATTCCTATTGATCGAGTCAAGGATTTTTGAATAAGTTACCCAAGAAACTTAACATGCATATACCATCAATTAGATCTGCAAAAACATCATCAGAATCCGATTGAAACCAACAGTAGGTATAACGAAACCCTACACCTTCAAAACGGCACCAAACATGAACCATAAAAAGAATAAGCCGCATCATAACCAAAGTCAAATTCAACTCCACCACCCCAACACAACACGAACAGCCATGTAGAGCTATAGTAGATCGAATTTAACACCAAATCAAATGGTTACAGAGATCACATGTGGGATTAAAGAAATATTAAAGCCACTCCAACCATAATGATCCAATTTAACCATCACCTCAAACTATGGAACATCATGCAACGAGACACTACCATAGACAAATCATAGGGTATACAAGACCCCTAACTTCCACACCACTGTGGCACGATTCAGTGCACCAAACAACAATTATGATCAGAATGCAAATTGATTTGAACACAACCTGACATAGACTCAAAAATAGGGTTTTCCAAACCCTAACTTCCAATTACCACAAAAAACGATCACAAGACCAACGAATGAAGAAGTCGAATACAGATCTGTGAACGTTGAAACGTTTTTGAACAAGCTTTTGAACAAGCTTACCTTCAACACTTGACTTACATCTCTCTCAAACCCACTAAACAATAACAGCCATCCTAATAAGGAACATACGAATGATAACACAATACCCTAACGAGGGTATACTTCCAGCATGTAAACACGTCCCAAATCAATATCAACACATACCCTAACATGTTGCCCACCAAAAAATCGAAACCCTAAAAAAAGAGAATCGAATAGAATGAAACTATGAGCAACAAGAAAATAAATCGATCCATAAGTAGAAAAAAGTCAGTTAAAAACCGACGATTAACATATAGGATTAAAAGATCGATTACAACCCCAAAGGCGGTTTAATCCCTAAATATGTAATAAGCAAAGACAAAGAAAGAAACGATCAAACCACAACACGATTGTTTATCGTGGTTCGGCTACAAGGACTATTTTTCCTTGCCCTACATCCACGCCCCGAGTTTCCAACTCGAGAGTCATGAGCACTAATCAACAAGCTCCTTTCACCGGCGGAGAAAACTTTTACAACGTCGCTTACACTTTTACCGACACTAAGCTAGATGTCGAGTTCTTTTACACGGGTACAACCACTCCCATCGTCGCTTACACTATTACCGACACTAAGCTAGATGTCGAGTTCTTTACCAAGGGTACAACCACTCCCGTTAGTTCTTTTACAAGGGTACAACAACTCCCGACACACTACGTATTTTGAGGCCTAAAATACTAACCGGTCACTTCTACATACATGATACAAATGAAGTATAAACTACCAAAGCTTATACATGAGAAAGCTAGCAAGACTTGCAACTTTAGAGTTGAAGCTTGTAACTTCTTGAATGATCTTGTAAAGTCCCTTGCTACATAAGAGAATCACACAAGTCAAATGTTACTGAGTTGGTTGAGAGAGCATATGAAAATATGTCCTAAAGTCATCACTCAAAACTAACAAATGGTTTGGTATTTATAGCAAACCATTCTGCAGGTCTGGCGGATACGGCGGAACCCTCAGATGGGTTTCGCCCGTGTACCCCCAGGGTTCCGTCAGGGCTGCAGTTGGATTTGCAATAAATCTTCCAAACCAAACAAGGTCACATCTCATTACACCTAGTCAAACACAAAACTTGCAAGCAAACATATGGTTAGTCAAACACACTTTCTTACCATAAATGTATATTGACAAAGCTTGCCCTAAATGTGATGTGACATTACTATTTTAAGAAATAAACGTGATGTGACAAGACACTTTCTAATTTAAGAAATAAAAACAATGTTTTGTTTAAAAGTAAATGTAAACATTAGTTTAAACAAGACTTAAACACTTAAAGTGATGATTTACTCTTAGCTAAAATTCATACTTTGTCATTAACAAAACTTAGCAAAGATCGTAAAATATAAATAACGTTTTTAGGCGATATTTGTATTAACAACATGGAAGTTTTGTGGTATGTTGGTACCTTTTTGATCCTGCTACTACTATTTTGTTATGTTTGGTTGATCGGATGTTGTGATCATATTGGTTTGGGTTTTGTTAGTCGACATGTGATGATGGTTTTCTATATTGGTCGACTTGTGTTCGTGGGATCGTCATTGCTGGTTAGTCTTTATCTGTTATGGGTCGATCACCATGTTATTGGGAAGTCGAGCCTGCTACTGATTTGCATAATCATGTGGAGGTTCATTATCATGGGAAGTTAGGGGTTCACCCTAATTGTTACCGATCGCCTTTCTTGGACATAATTCTGATCATGAGGTCCTTGAGGGTTGGTTGATTAGAAGTTAGAGCTCTATGACGTCTTTTGAAGAATCAAGTGTGTCTACTTGAAGCGGTTAACTTGTTATATTTATTAGGCGTCGTAGTTTTATGTTCTATTATTTGTTAAGTGTGGTTTGTCACTCTTATATAGTGGTTAGTGGTAAGTTATAAGAATGTTTTGTCATTCTTATATTTGTGTCTGTAAGTGTCCTAAGGGACTATGGCGAGGGAAATCACCCTCGTCCTTTGTACTTCAACGTTTTTTTTTTTTTTTTTTTTTACAAAAAGGTAAAATATATTAAATAAAATAAAGAGTTATGTACATAGGATAGCACAAGATAGACAAGGAAAGGACAACCCCTAACCCAATCACAACTTGCCTAGAAACAGAAAAACAAAACAGAAATGGACAAGTCCAAACTGATTACAACAATGATAAGATAACAAAGAGAACAAATAAACTACCAATACTGCATAATACCAAAAGCAACCCCTGAACAACAAAACTCAGTATAAAGACAGCTTGAAACTATGACCACTTGAGAACTCTGAATACATGGGGTACTCCAAAAGAATCAACCAAAGGAGCTCCAAACATCACCATTCACAAGCAGTCATAGAAAGCATAAATACTAAGTCTTAAGTACAGGAAAGAAGCTGATACAATAAAGGAAAACATAACTCAAAATCACAAATATAATCTCCAACTCAGAATCAATCAGCATAACAACACCAGGTAACTTGGTCAAATGAAAGCATCCAGATCAGCATAAGCTTGAACCTCAGATCAGGAAAAGGATGAATCATGAAGACTTCAATCATCCAATAACCTTGTCTCGTTAAAAAACCTTGCCAAATAAAAACCCTGTGGGAAAACTTTGAACAAGGAAAAAGAGTACAAGGTATGTTCATATTAGAGTACCAAAAGATAAAAATAAATGAACCACAACACCTGCTAACATAAACCACCTCATACCCCCACCCATTAACAAATAAAACCACAAAAATTATGATACCAGCCATGAAATTGCATCCAATATGCCTCCAAAAAATGAACATAATAGGAGTAAACCTGGTATTAATCACCAACACAGTCTCATTGCTCATTAAACTCATTTGAGACCGAAACAACCAATACAAGTTATCAGCGCAGAATAAAGAATCGGTTCCTGTAGTGCATAGCCATCCATACCTCCAAACTACAAAATGATGACCAGCGCAGTAAGCTATCCTCTCATCTGTAGTGCATAATAACTTGCTAAAACCACAAACACCCGGATCAAAAACATAGTTACATTTCCAGAAACCAGTACCCAAGAAACACCAACAAACCCAACAATCACATGATCTGTTGAAATTACAAACCATCACATAACCACTATAAGAATACTGATTAGCAGAAACATTTACAACCCAAAGCCCCAAATTCAATAAGAATTTGTGCAAACCCACAGTCGCCAAAAAGTCATGTAACACCATTAATACCATTGTCACAGCAGCTATAACTCTTCAACGGGATTTTCCAAATAATCGCAGCCTTCATAGATTCTACCGAAAGCTTAATCTTAAGACTTAACAGCTTGTGCCTAACAATATCAACGATAATCTTGAAAATAGTCTCCTCACTTCTAAAATTCTTTTGAAATAACCTAAAATTCCGCTCTTGCCAAATGTAATAAACCGCAGCTCCAAACACTAAACGCTGAATCACACTCCATATAGAATTATTAGCAGTTCTAATAGAGATTCCAGATACAACTTCAGCCCACGTATAGGAAATATCATCAAGCTTACACAAAAGTTTTAGATTACCCCAAACAGCCTTTGAAAAGTTGCAAGAAAAGAACAAGTAGGCATGGGATTCATCAACAGCATTACATAAAGGACATAAGGTACTGGGAATGTTGATCCATCTAGAAATACGATCCGAAGTTTTAAGTCTCCCCCTCATAGTCATCCAAAGCACAAAAGCGTGTCTGGGAATACATTGGGAGAACCAAACGTGCTTATGCCACATAACTTTAGGACTGTCAATCCTTAACGCTTTCCAAGATTCTTTGACACTAAATTCAACATCCTTATTATCCTTATTGATCCATAAAACCTTGTCCTCGAATTCATCAAATAAAACAGGAACATGCACATTCAAAACTTCACCAAAAAGACTATTCCATTCATTGGGCCATTTCCATCCATTACTGTCAATCCAATCGGCAACCTTATCATTAGTATCCAACCCATTTTCAGTAAGGAAACTATGAGTAATAACCTTACACAGCAGGCCATTAGTGTGCCATTTATCAAACCACATAGAAAATTGTTTACCATTACCGAATCTATACACCACAAAAGCTCGAATTTTATACCTAAGACCAAGAATATGATTCCAACCCGAAGCACCATGTTCAGGCTTAATATCAAACCAAATATTTCTATCTTTAATCCTATAAGCATGAACCCATCTAACCCACAACGAGTCTTTCTTACTAATAACGTTCCAAAGGTGCTTAGCGATTAAAGCCTCATTCATAAGTCTGAGAGGTTTAAGACCAAGGCCCCCCTGATTTTTAGGCTTACAAATATCTTTCCATGATACACTAGCAATACCACTACCCTCACCCCCACCGGACCATAAAAACTTTTTACATAATTTATCAATGCTAACACAGACATGATTAGGAAGAAGAAACATCGAAGCCCAATAAACATGAAGCGAAGTAAGAACAGATGAGATTAACTGAAGTCTACCCGCAAAAGATAAAGTTTTGTTTCTCCAATCATTAATGCGATTCTTAACCTTCTGAATCAAGCTTCTACAATCCTCATTCACAATTCTCTTATCAGACAGAGGGATACCCAAGTATTTCAATGGCAGAGTACCAATTCTAAAAGGCATGACAAGTAAAATATTATCCTTAACCGTATCAGGCACACTCCCAAAAAAAGCAACACTTTTAGTAATACTAGGGAATAAACCAGAACACATAGCAAATTCATCTAACGCTCTTCTAAGAATACTAGCAGAGATTAAATCACCATGACATAATAAAAGAAGGTCGTCCGCAAAACATAAGTGGGTCAGTTGAAATTTCTCACAACTCCAATGAAACCTAAACCGACCATCCCTTCTAATCTGTCTCTTAACCATCATATTAAATGCTTCCATAACGATAGTGAACAAATAAGGCGAGATCGGGTCACCCTGCCTAAGACCCCTTTTACTTTTGAAAAATCCATGCAATTCACCATTTACACATAAAGAAAAGGAGGCAGAAGTTAAACATACCATAATCCAGTGAATCATGGAGCTGTGGAAGCCAAAATGAACAAGACACTTCTTCAAAAAGTCCCAATTGACCGTATCGTATGCCTTCTGAATGTCCACTTTGAACGAGCATTTGCTAACATCACGCGTCCAATTATATCTCTTAACAAACTCCTGAGCAAGCAAAATGTTGTCACTAATCTGCCTACCCGGGATAAATGCACTCTGGTTACAATCAATCAGACTACAAAGACCTTCTTTAAGCCTATTCGTAATGACTTTACTAATGCACTTGTAGATGACATTTCCACAAGCAATAGGACGATAATCAGACACCTTCAAGGGAACTTGCAACTTAGGAATAAGCGAGATAACATTAGCATTAAACTCGCCAAGAAGTTTACCCGAACTGAAAAACTCTTTAACCGCAGCACAGACATCAACACTAACAACGCTCCAAGCCGCTTTAAAAAACTTTGAAGTAAAACCATCCGGGCCAGCCGCTTTGTCATCATCAATACTAAACATCGCTTCTTTGATTTCTATATCAGATACTGGTCTAACCGTGTTTAACGTAATAGAATAATCAAGTTTTTTAGCAAAAAGTTCCTCACAATCATCTAACGGAATAACCTCATCTTCCACCCCTAAAAATTTTTGAAAATGATTAACAAAGCACCCCGGAACATCATCACCATAAAACTTATTCCCCTGCTCATCACACACAACTTGAATCCTACCCTTGTTCACCCTGCTCTTAAGAATATTGTGAAAGTACGACGTATTATGGTCCCCATCCTTCAACCATTGAATCTTAGTTTTCTGCCTAAGAAGATTCGCCTCATCCCTAACCGCTTCCTGATATGCATTACAAAAGACATACTCTTCATATCTAAGACTGCTATTATCGGGCTCTTTGTCTAAACATTTTTGCACTCTTTTAAGCTCAGCTCTCAACATATTAACCTTATTAAACACATTCCCATTTACCCTGTTCATGTTCCTCAAATGTATTTTCATATTTTTCAGGCGCTTAGCCAAAACAAACATACGGAAACCAAAAACCTCAATACCCCAATTATCTCTAACCGTAGGAATAAAAGAATCCTTATCAGCCAAAAAATTAGCAAACTGGAATGGTCTAAGCTTAACAGGCTTGGCCAAAGGATAGTTTAAAACAACTGGACAATGATCCGACGAAAGATATGGTAAAAATTCAGCAAAGTAGCTATCATAACAGGATAAAAAGCTGACATTACCCAACGCTATATCTAACTTCTTAAGAATACCAGATTCAGGGTCAATACGCTTTTGAATCCAAGTGTAGAACATACCTTTTGAAGCAATATCCTCAAGCTCCAACGACTCAACACAATTCCGAAAATCTTCCATATCAATGTCTTTTGCTGCTGTGACATCAGAACAATCACTAATATTTAAGGCAACGTTGAAATCACCTAGCAGCACCCACAGATTATCCTTTACAAGAACACTATGATGAGCTAAATTCTTCCATAACACCCATCTTTCAACACCTTTGTTTTTAGCATAAATGAAGGAAACAAATTGCTTCCTGTGATCATGAATATAATTGATTCCAAAATGCATAACTTGTTCAGAATGGGAAATAAGGTTGGCATCAACAACATTGTTATCCCATCCAACCATCATTCTGCAAACACTTCTGCAATCATCCATATTAGATACCCATGACCAATTACGAAATAAACTATCACCCACACCCTTGACTGACTTCTTCCTAAGATGAGTCTCAACCACAGCACACATACACAAACCCTCTTCTCTAATAAGTGAAATTACTTCATCTTGCCTAGAAATCTGAGACAGACCCCGGACATTCCATGCACCAATTTTACAACTCATTGAATATTAGAATCATATGGTGCAGGCACACCACACTCTTGAACCATAGACGTATCCACATCATTAAAGACTTCATTCTGTGTCATAAAGGAAGCTGAACCAGTCGTAACCTCCTCTACTTCATCCAAAGAATGAGATCCATCCATATCAGATAAATGCCCATTAATCCTATCACTTCTTATATCCTCACATCTATTCGAATAGTATTCCAACATTTCATCAGTCCAGGTCTCTTTACAATCCTTATCAAACGGCTTTTTAGATAAAATAAACAAGTCAACCTTCAGCAAATCACGTTCCTTTTGCAAACTACCAATCTTAGCTAACTCCGCACGATAAGCTTCATCATAACATTGCCTGAGAGAAACATCACTACTATCATGCGTAGTCAAGACAGTCTTCTGCATCAGCATATCAGCATTACTTTTAGCATTGGAATTGAGATTATGGTTAAGTAACATAATACGTTCAGACAAATTTTCGATTCTAAATTCTAATTGTTGTTCATGAGACCCATTCCTCATGATTCTATTATTCCACTTTTCCGTATAGTATTTAACCATGTCCTCATTCCAACTCTTAACAACACTTTCTAAAATAGGAATACCAGAACCACACGCCTTTTCCACTGCATCCTTCACTGCATTCCAAACATCAGAATTAATACTAATCTGATCACTACCCAAAACATCAAACCTATTGCTGGTACAAACATTCTTTGATCCTAAACCATCATTCAACTTACGACCATCTCCACTCTTGCTGTTATTACCATTTTTGTTACCAGAAATGTTACCCGAATTCTTCTTCTGCACATTCTTTTTATTACCAACTGAAGTGAAATTCTGATTAATATTACTACCACCGCTACCCACATCAACTTTATCTTTACCCTTGTTAATAGGCTTCCCATTGTCATTCACAACTACACTCTCATCTACCTTACCTACATTGCCACTTTTCACTGGTTCCGACTTATTACTAACCTGCTTATCACCCATATTCCCCATATTTACCTTACTAGTGTTATTATTTTTTTTGGTAAAGGGGTTAATCCCGGTAAATATATAACCAAAAAATCGTTAAGTACAAATGGAATGTGGCTGAAGTACCACATTAACCTCAAGCAAAAGCTTGATGAACAAGAGTTTATGACAGGCCATAAACATCACAAACCTAGCTATATTACAAAGCACCTAACTAGGTATAAAAACAAGAAAAATCTTGAATCAAGCGAACGTCCCTCATCCATCCATAAGCACGAAGGGAGCAAGGCGACCCAGGCAGTTTGCCTCCTTAAAAACCCTTTCCAAGAAAAACCCATAGGGAAAAACCTTGGAGTAGGGAAAAAGAGTACAACCCTTACCTGGCACTCCCTTCGTGAAAATAACAAGCACTTGGAATCTTCCATTTATCCAGCATTAGACGAGACCGAGGGGTTAACTTCTTGAACTTGAAGGTAACCAGCTTCAACCGAAGGGTAGAGACAATAGCTTGGACCACCTCATCAACAGTAGACTTCTTTTTATTAAAAAGCCTAGAATTACGTTCCATCCAAATGAAGTATGATGTAGCCGCAAGCACTAACCGAGAAAGAATACTAACAACAGAACGCCCTTTAGCAATAGGAATAATAAACTCAATAACATCAGCCAGCAAAGGCGAGATAGCATCCATGCCAGCTAAGGATCGAACCTGTAACCAAACCTGCAAAGAAAATGGACACTCAAAAAACAAGTGAGTGTGAGAATCCGGAACAGTATCACAAAGAGGGCATCGAAGGAGTCTTAAATCAACATTAGGCCCAACATCAGATTCCCGCAGCCTATCTTGAGTTTTCAACTTCTGCCTAATAACAAGCCATAAATGCACCGCATGCCTAGGAATACAGTGAGGAAACCACGGAATTAAAACCCAATCGACTTGAACATCTCTTGCACGAATGGATTCCCAAGCTAAAGCAACCGAAAAAGGCCTAACATTACCATCCAAATCCCTCCATAATAAAACATCATCAGCATCATCCACAAGATTAGGAATAGGGAGATTAGCTAAATTCGGAAATCTAGAATACCAATCAGCAGGCCATCTCCAAGAACCATTAACAATAACATCATAAACAGAGTCCGATAAAGTGAGACCAGCCCGACTAATGTCTCTAGGGGTGAGAATATTGCGAAGAGGGCTAATCTCACTCCACATGTCAAACCAAACAGAAGTAGACCTACCATTTTTGATCATATGCCAAATAAACGGACGTACCTTCGGTCTAATAGCAAGCAGCTTACGCCAACCCCAACTAACATCTCCCAAGAAAGGAACATCCCAAAAACTCCTTCCACGAAGTTTGTAAGAATGAATCCATTGGACCCATAAAGACTCTTTGTTAGTTAAAATACTCCAAATATGCGTAGTCATAAGAGCAATATTAAAATCTGCCATTCTACGAATACCAAGACCACCTTCACTCTTAGGCATACAAACAGAATCCCACGCCACTTTAGCCTTACCCTTTTTCATATCCCCTTGACACCACAAGAAACCCCTCATGAGCTGCTCCAAATCATGAATAATACGAGCAGGAAGAATGAAAACAGAAGCCCAATAAATATGCATCGAAGACAACACGGATCTGATCAATTGCAGCCTACCTGCCAGCGAAAGAAACTTATTACGCCAATCATTCATTCGCCCTTCTAATTTCTCCACAAGAACCTTGCAATCCCTATAAAGAAGCCGAGATGAAATGAGAGGAACACCCAAATATCTAACCGGAAGAGAACCTTCTGCAAATGGCATAGACTGAAGAATCATTGCTTTCAAGCCACTAGGAACATTACAGAAAAAAGCAGTACTCTTGGGAATACTCGGAACAAGACCCGAAACATTCTTGAAATCCTCCAAAGCTTGCATAATAACATTAACCGAATCAGGGTGGCCTCTAGAGAAAAAGAAAAGATCATCTGCAAAACAAAGGTTAATAATACGCTGCTGCTCACATAAATGATGAAACTGAAACTCCGCCGTATTAGCAACCTTTTTCTGTAAAATAAGGGTTAAAACCTCCATAACCAAAGTAAACAAGTAAGGAGATAACGGGTCACCTTGCCTAAGACCTCGCTTACCTTGGAACCAGCCATGAAGATCCCCATTAACACATATGGAATACGATGTAGTAGAGACACAAACCATAATCCAATCGACCATTTTAGGATGGAACCCAAAACCAATCAGAATTGACCTAAGAAACGCCCAATCAACCGTATCATACGCCTTTTGAATATCAACTTTAAAAGCACATCTAGGCGGACCTCTCCCTCTATGATAATTCCTCATCAGTTCTTGTGTAAGCAAAATATTATCAGAAATACGCCGCCCAGGAACAAACGCAGACTGGTTAATACTAACAAGATGACCAAGGCTATCCTTAACACGATTAGCAATTATTTTACTAATGCATTTAAACAACACATTGCAACAAGAGATAGGCCTATAATCAGTAATCTTAGACGGGGTAGACACTTTAGGGATCAGAGATATAATCGTGTGATTTATTTCCTTAAGAAGCTTACCATTTAAGAAGAAATCCCGAATAGCACTCATAACATCAGGCCCCACAACAGACCATGCTTTCTTAAAGAAAGCAGCAGTGTACCCATCCGGACCAGGAGCTTTATCGTCCCCCATCGAGAAAATGGCTTCCCGAATTTCAGAATCCGTAATATCTCTCACCATAAAATCAGCCATTTGCGGATTAAGAACATTCGAGAATAAAGTATGATCATCAAGAGGAGAACAGTCCCCTTCAATACCCAGAAACTGCTCATAATGAGAAACAAACGCCCCAGCAACAGCATTACCTTCATACAAAACATTAGCCGCATCCCGAACCACATCAATTCGATTACGAGCACTTTTACTCTTAACAACATTATGAAAATAAGCCGTATTAGAATCACCTTCTTGAAGCCATTGAACTTTAGATTTTTGCTTTAAAAACCGTTCCTCATCTAAAATTGCCTCCTTGAAAGCAAGAAGGTAATGAGCATGATCATCACGAAGGGCTGAATTAAACGGGTCTTTATCAATAGCAGTTTGGACCTCATCTAACTCCTTACGAAGGGTATTAACCCTATCATGAAGATTCCCTTGATTATATAAGAGCTTACGAAACGAAGATTTCAGCCCCTTCAAACGTTTAACAACACGATACATAGCACATCCATTCACACCAAGATTCCACCCCAAAGTAACAGTATCAATAAAACCTTTTTTATGCACCAAGAAATTAGAGAACTTGAAAGGTTTAGGTTTGAGCTTTTTTTTTTGGTAAAAGGGATTTTTCTCCCTGGTAAAATTTATTACACCAAAAACATTGAAGTACAAAGGATGAGGGTGACATCCCTCATCTCAGTCCCTTAGGACACTTACAGACTCTCATATAAGAATGACACGCCATTCTTATAACTTACAAAATAAAACTTACAACCTACAATGACTATACAAGTGAATATAAAACATGGGAATTAAACATGATTCACTAAGTAGAACCATAAACACAGTCATCATAGAACTTCCAATCATCTTCCATGCGATCCAAAAAATCACCCATAACATAAGACACAGCAGACATCCACATAGAAGAATAAACAAATCATAGGGCATACAAAGACCCTAACCTCCAATACCATCATAGCATCAGCATAAATCAGTTGTAATGAAAAACCCTAACTTCCAAACGAACACCCAAACCAATTGTAATGAACATCATCAACATAAATCAGTTGTAGAAGGAGGTCCATGAAGTACAGCATGTCCATTAATAAACCTAGGGTTTATAATAAACCCTAACTTCCAAAGCAGCATATTACCGACCATACAAAATAAAACAATCCAATCTTCAAAGTCTAATCGTAATATGTTAACATCGATCACAAATTAAAACCAGTAACATAATGAATCAAACACAGGTCAGTGAAAGAAGGATAGGTTTTTAAACAAGATTACCTTCAAACTTGACTTACATCTCTCTAAAACCCACTTAAATCATTCGAACGTCAATAGTAGCACAAACAACACGACCAGGATAACCCACTTAAACCAATAAACCTTACAGCGGCAAAACCCAAAACGCACTTACAAGATCCAAAACCCTAGATCGGGCTACTCGCACTCAGAAAGAAACTAAACCCTAATCGAGTTTAGTTTAGAATTAAAACCAGAATCCTTGGCACTAAAAGCGAACCCCTAAAAAGGATATCGAATAGAATTATAAACTTTAACCAAAACTAATTAAACAATGCGCAACCAGAATAGAGATCGACCTTATATATGCAAAGTCGATTATGAACCGACTTATGAAATTCAAAAAGGGATAATAAGGAGGATTGCAGCACAATAAATACCATGCAAATAACAACAAGAACTAGATAAATCAGCGATTGAATAAAATAACTGACCCACGATTTATAACCATCCAATGAATTGGAACCAACCCACGTGAGGAGGATTAAACAATTAATTAATGGTCATATGTAAAAGCATGGATAAGATGTACGCTGATTTATTTTTGTCATCAAGAATATTAGCAAACAAAAAAAACGAATCTAAAAAATAATCGCACCGACCCACGATTATTAGAACCAATAAAAAATTAAAGGATTAAGAATCAAAGGAGGTGTAAATCAATATGAATGGGATTCGTTTCGATTACATAAAGAAGATTTCCAAAAGATTTACAAATAAAAGAAACCTGACGCCACCCTTTAAAAGAATACCACAACCTACACGTATTGCATACCCAAGATAGGTAGAGAGGACGAATAGGAGTGAGATATGGCCGGAAAAAAGAGGGGGCGGCAGCCGGAAATCTCCCCTAGGGAGAGAGAATATTTTAGGGTTTTCACACTTATCGTATCACTTACCGTTTAGGTTTGAGCTTAGCCACTTGAGGAATACGAAGAACACAAGGAGAATGATCAGAAATACGGTATGGTTGGAAAATAGCAAACGAACCCGGGAACTCATCACCAAACTTTAAATTACCCATTATTCTATCAATCTTCTTTAACGTACCATTAGAGCCTCTTGGTTTTTGATTCCATGTAAAATGCAGCCCCGTACTATTAACATCCGAAACCTCCATATTCAAGACACATTCTTTGAATTCACGCATAGCAATATCAGGAGCATAACCACCACACGAATGATCCTCCAAATTAAGGGCAGCATTAAAGTCGCCCAATAATACCCAAGGTCTACTACGCATGAATTTAGCATGGCTATCAAGGTTACTCCAAAGCGCTCTCCGATTAACATAATAATTATCTGCATAAACAAAAGAACAAAAAACGGTTTTGTTTTCATTACGAACATTAACCTGCACATGCATAACTTGGTTAGTAGAAGCCATAACCATAACATCAACAATATCATCATTCCAGCCCAGAATGATACGAGAACCCTTAGTACAAAGATTCCCATTAGATGTCCATTTCCACTTACGACAAACCTTACGACAAGTATCGAACACACCCGACGCATCCACATGAGACTCCAAAATAGCACACACACTAAGATTATTCTCATTAACAACCTGACGAACCTCTTTTTGTTTAGGGGCACGGTTCAGACCCCTTATATTCCATGAAGCAATACTAAACATCGGGCACATTGAGAACGGAAGTGCTTGCCCCCGATTGATCAAATAAATTACCAGATTCATCAAAAACATTAACAACCTCCTCCTCATCAAGCTTAGTATCCTCCTGACCACCCTCATCCATAGCCAAAGCATCAAAGGGATTAGAAGTGGAAATATTAGCATTCGGTTTAGAGGAACTTACCTTGGTAGTTTGGTTGTTTGTTGTAACATTCTCATTATGAGACGGGCTAATACTCTCCTTGGACTGAAAAGTACTACTAGATGAAGCGACATCCACCTTTTCAAGAGGAGGACCAGAAGTACTAGCTGCACCTGCTGATGGTTGAGGTGGAGTTGCAACAGCTTTAGGCCTATAATACATATTCTTACCCACAGGGAACCCCTTAGCCACATTATTATCCTTAACCATACCCTTCTTTTTATTTTTCTTTTTTCCCACCAGTTGAAAACCATCCTCATCATTAGATTTCTCCACAACTGGTGTAGGCATAACTTTCTTAGGACAACAATCTGTAGAATGGCCAAATATCAAACAAACATCGCACCTAGGAGGTTTCCATTCATACTCTACCCGGATTATTTCAGACGTGAATCCAAGACTGTCCACAAGAGGGACACCAACTGTAATTGACTCCTTAAGATCAGCATGAGAATCAATCTCAATTAAACATCTAGCAAAGCTGCTTCTTCCCCAGGAATCAATACACATTGCACTAGTATAAGAATCAAGCATTATTGGAGTACCTAAGTGCGTAGCAATAATACTAATACCATCTTCCGAAAACACCTGCAATGGAACATCATGAAGCTTAACCCATACTGGAATACGTGTTAATTCCTCTTTCTTTAAGCTTGTATTCATAGTCCACTTTTTAAGAATAATAGGTCTATTTTTAATCATCCATGGACCCCCTTCTAAAATAGCATCCAAACCAGCCTGGGAATCAAACTTAAAGAAGAAAAAACCATTATCATTCATCATAACTCGTTTTAAACCATGCTTTGCCCAATTGTTACGAGCAAAATATTCCACCACGGGAAAAGCAATACGCTTCCCAATAAAATAACCATAAAGGGTAAACTCAAATTTCGAACTAATATTTTGAACGACCTTACGGGGAATAGAGATATCGACCCCCTTAAACACATTATCCACCTTAACCGTACGAAAATTAGGTTTCACTTTAGTAGTAGCATTATTCGTACCAGTAGTCACACCAACATAAGATTTAGGTACTGAATTCCCATCAACAGAATGCATAATAGGAATGGAATCATTAGAAATACCCATGATCTTAGTTTTAGCTTGTGTCGCATCATTAACAAGAGTAAATCTGCCCGCCATATTAGATACACCAACACCATCACCCTTAGGTAAGTTAGCATCAACGGTTGTATCTTTAGAAGTAGTAGTAATAGGAGGAAAAAATCCAATCCCCACGTTAGGCATACAAGATGTGTTAGACATAAAATAAGAACCAAATACCTCATCCGTGTATCCATCCTCACATGTAGCACCAGTATCCATGCTGCTAACCGTAGCAGCAACATTATCAACTTCACCCCTAGCATCCATAGCATTGACATTAGATCCACTAATAGCCATATCGTTTGTAACCTGGTTTAACGAATCCAATTTAGGGTTTGTGAGAACCCTAAAAGCTTGTCATGGCTGTTTCCCATCAGATATACGAGAATCCTTCTTCAATTTAGCCATTCTAGCTTCAAAACTATCAACATCAACCTCAACAAAGCCACCTTTCTCCATAATGAAAACAGAAAGAAAATCGAAACAAAGAAACCCTAATAGCGAAACCCTAAAAACGATAACAAAAAAACAAAAGATCAACGTCTATCTTCAAACCGTGTACCTCAAACAAGTCGAGGCATATAAATAAAGCACCAAGGATCCTAACCGACTTCCATGATTGAATCAGAATGAATAAAGTCGGTTAAGAAATAATCGAAACACCAAAAAGCGATTGAATGAAAACCCTAAAAAAAAACCGAAACCCTAAGAAAACCAGGTCTGAATCCAAATAAAAACAATGTTATAGGACTGAATTAATCAAGTTAACCGTCCAAAACACAATCGTTATGAGGAGTAGGACAAGATTTAGAAGCTTAGAGATCGATTTAGTGAGGTAGGAGAGAAATCAGAAAATCGCCCATAGTAAGATCGTATTTCTTACTAGTGTTATTACCACTTGCCATATTAACAAAAGTGCCTCTTCTAACCTGATAACCACCAATATTCCCTTGTCGCCCATTATTTCCAACACCCCTATTCCTTCTAAAACCAGCAACAGTCCAACCCTCTTCCACATTAACATTACCCGAACTATTGTTATTATCACTACTCTTCAGATCATTAGGCTTCACATTCTCACCATCCTTATTCACTTTCCTAGCCACATTCACTTTATTAATGCAGTCACTCAAATAATGTCCAAACACCTTGCACTCCTCACATCTTGGCGGAACCCAATCATGTTCAACCCTCAGCTTTAAAACCTTACCCAACTTCTTATACCACAGTTCAACAAAATTAACAAAAGGCTTCTTAGAGTCAATCTCAACTAACACCCTAGCAAACGTAGCCCTGCCATATGGCTTTTCACAAATGGCAGTAGTCATCCGGTCCATAATAATTGGGCTAACAATCCTACTGATTCCATCAACATTCCAAGCTTCCAAGGGAATGTCATGAATTTTAGCCCAAACCGGAACCTTCTTAACCTCAGGTCTAGACTTGCACAACCCCGGTTCCCACTTTTTCACAAACAAAGGCCTATTATTCACTAGCCAAGGGCCTTTCTCAATAACCAATTCCATCCCATCTTTAGACTTAAAATAAAAAATAATACATTCCATTTTGATTCATAATAACGTTATCTAACTGAAACAACCTCCACATACGCTTCAAATGATAAACCAAATCAGCATAATTCATACGAAAGCCAACAAAAAAACCAACCACTGTATTGCCCCATCTCTTACACCCTTCTTCCAAAATCGGATCCATCTTAGCAACTTTCCTATTTTCACCAATAATAGACGGAGGAACATAATGCAATTTATTATTCCCATTCCCACCATAACTACTTGATACAGCCTCACGAAAAGACCTACTATTCTTTTCATAAACACTATCTGTTATCACAGCATCTTTAGCACCACTTGACTCACCCACAGCAAAGTTACTCACATCGCTAACACCCTTACCAATATTACTAACATTCCCGTTAACCTTAAACAAACCCGGAACCCTAAAATCACCAAAACTGACTTTAGTAGGGCTCCTAGGCTTATCAGAACCAACATTGTGCTTCAAATTAGTGTTACCCACACTAGTTTTAGACACATCAGGAACATTACCCATATTACACGATACATTCCCCTGACCTACATCACTAGCAGGCAAACCATTAACATCCTTAGGCCCACTATTAAGACTACCCTCATTACCAACACTCTTAACATTAGCAGAAATAGGCTCATCATTTAAACTTTTTGCAATTTCATCTATAATATCCCTATTACTAACATCACAGTCAAATGAAATATTATTAACTTTACCAGAATTCACCTTACCAGCCTCAGAACCATCACCAGCACTACCCCCATCATCAATACCAGAGCACGAGCCTCCAAAATCCTCACTACCCTCCACAGACTCAGAAGCCCCATCATCACATTCCAAATCATCCATATCCATTGCTTCATTATTACCCCGAGAAGCAGATCTAGTCTTCTTAGAGTATAGATTCCTAGGAACCATAGATAACATATTAGAATGTTTCAAAGCAGATTTACTCATAGGATTCATGGTTCGAGTTGTTTTTTTGGGTTTAAGAGATGAATCCGTCCTAAGAGAGGACGGATTAGGTTTAGGATCAGGGTTAGAATCCATGAAGATTAATGAAACAAAATCATAAAAACGATGAACAGTGAAGATGGTTGATTGTAACGGAAAAATGAAATGAAAAAAGGCGGAATGAAACTATTAGGTGAATTAATGAAGAACAAACAAAGATCTACAGTAGCAGAAGTATTATTATAAGATTGGATTAAAATAATATGGATTAAAGGATGTATAGATGAACAGGAAAACCGTATGAAACCCTAGGTTATACAATCGCCCATAGTTGTAGGTGTTTTAGTACTTCAACGTTTTTTTGGATAATATATTTTACCAGGGTGAATTAACCCTTTTACCCAAAAAAGGCAACTTATAATGCGCACAAAAACAGCTTACAAATTAACTTTATAGCAACAAAACAACCCTTAGAAGGAAGACATGTGCATAGCTTATGTTGAACAATAAAGATAAGTAGCTTATAATGGGCATAAAAACTGCTATATATTGGGCACTAAACAGATCAACTGATAACCTGTTTTTTTCATATTTACTTTTAATAATTAATATGCTAAATACGATTGTTTGAAGTCAGTTATCTCAGTTGTAAGCCAATTCAGTAAGTTAACAAACACTTTTACTTAGACTGAAAACTTAGAATGCACTTAAACAGGACATAGTAGAAAAAAGAAAGACCCTAAAAGTCCCTCTCTCTTTGGCGATTTTATTCCCTAACTATCCTTCATCGTTTTTTCACCTTATCCCACTAAAATCTTGTGTTTTCTGCAGTGATTTGTTAGTTTAATTGATTAGCATACGTGTTCTTCAATAACCTGATTATAATCGTTGCTTAATTCACTTTGTTTTCTGGGTTTTTGGTGTAATCGCTTGTTAGGGTTTTTATAAAATCGTTTTTTGGTTCTCTATTGGCGATCATAACCCTAACATCCCTAAATCGTTGGATCATCAGATCTCCTTCTTTTGAATCGTTTTATTTAGGGTTTAACCGCCTTTAGGGATTTCTTGGTCGATCCTTATTATCCCTTTAATTATAGGTCGGTTCACATTGATCTTGACATATATAAGGGCGATCTTGGTTTGCACATTGGTATTTTGATTCTACGATTTCCTTATTCAGGTTTCGTTTTTAGATTGTGCGGTTATTGATTTGGTGCTTCATTCAATATTAAACTCGATTAGGGTTTGGTATATATGATATTGGGATCTGGTTTCTACACGTTATTGCTATAACTGAACTCCTTTGGGTTTGGTTTATCGTTCTTGGATTGGAATTGGTCTATATTTGCTGGTAACCTCTATTAGGGTTTCGTTATTTTGCTTGTGCGCTTGGATTGCTGCTGCATATTGATTGTACGTGGGTTATTGAGAGGGATGGAATCTGGTTCTATGAATGTTAAAAAGCCTTCTAAGGCTAAGGGGTTGGCTACTAGGATTGGTAATATTGATGGTAAGATTCTTACTAATGCAAGTATGCCATTGAAGGATATATTGAAAAGTGCAGGTTTGGAAGGAAAAACGGGGAGTTTTGCTCTTCCTCGTGATCATGGTCCCGTTGTTTCTGATACGAAGCTTGCTTTACAAAAAGGGGTACGTTTGGCTAGTTCTGAATCTGATGTTCCTAAGTCTAGTAATGTTGTAGCATCTGATTCGTTGGGGGCTGCAATGGTTGGTACGGCTAAGGATAATGGTGAAAGGCTAGCTGATGATGGTAATATTGAAGGTTCTTATGAGCCTAATGTACCTAGTGATTCACAATCTGGTGGAGTTGATGAGGCTACTAGGTCGGGTTCAAGAGTGGTTATTCCAATGGCCGTAGTTGATGATATGTGCACTAAGCTTACTAATTCATTATACGGTTATTTCATTGGTCTAAGAATTGCATTTCCCATTGTGGAAGACTATGTCAAGCATGCTTGGGCAAGGTTCGGCTTTGAACATGTTATATTGCGGAATGGTTTCTTCATTTTCAAGTTCTCTTCACGTGAAGGTATGAATAAAGTTCTTAATGGTGGTCCTTGGTTTATTAGATCAACGCCTTTATTCTTACATATATGGGTGCCTAATATGAGGCTTGAGAAGGAGAAGATTACTAAGGTACCGGTTTGGGTACGTATCCATAATATACCGTCCGTTGTATACTCTAAAGCCGGTATTAGTTTGATTGCAAAACAGTTGGGGCGGATAATACGGTTTGATGCGGGTACTAATGATATGTGTAAGAATCCTTGGGGACGTTATTCATATGCACGGGTACTTATTGAATTATCGGCTGATTTGGATGTTTTGGAATCAATTGAGGTTGAGATTCCTTTGCCTAAGGGCAAGGGTCATTACATGGAAGTTCTTGATGTTGAGTATGAATGGTGGCCATCTTGGTGTTCTAAGTGTGTTTGTTTCAATCATGATGATGATGTGTGTCCTCTTAGACGTAAGCGGGTTACTAAGGATTCGACTCCACAAGATTTTGATGTTAAGAGTAAGGTTCACTCTACTAAGGCTGGTCATACTAGTGAAAAGGGTAAGAAAGGGGCTTGGGGGGTTTCAACTAAGCCTAAACTTTCGTATCAACCTGTTTCTAAACCGGCTACCAAGAAGAAGAATCGAGGTACACAACCTGATGTGAGGGCTGTTTTTAAGTCTACTAATGGTTTTTCTAATTCGAGTGGTACATCTAATGATGCATTGAAGAGTGATTTTGGGGCTGCTCCTGTTGAGGATGGACATACTCAACATGAGCAGATGGAACGTGTGGATGCTCATGCTTCTTTTGGGGGTGTGGAATCCGTGGGGTTGAGTGGTGTTAATGTGGTTCCATTGCATAGCACTACTGATGGTTTATGGGAGCATGGTTCTCACAATGATGGTGCTTCTACAAGTGTAGCCTATTCTGATTTTGATACGTCTAGCTCGTTTACTACAAGTGATGTAGTGACGACTCCTAGGAAGAGGGTTACGTTTGCTGATGAAGTTGATGAAGTCTATGAGAACTATGATGATATTGCAAATTATTCCAAGTTCAAGAATGGTTCTCCGAAAGATTTCCAGGTGCAAGGACGCAAGAAGAAATAGTTATCTTTATTTCTATTGTTTTTGTGATTTTTGCTTGTTAAGTTGCTTTTGTTTAGCATGTTTGTTTGGTCAGTTGCACATGTTGTGCATGTTAGTTTTAAGAATGGTTTGTCATTCTTAGATACGTGTCTTGTAAGTATCCTAAGGGACTGGGGCCGAGGGAAATCACCCTCGTCATTTTGTACTTCAACGTTTTTTTTTACAAAAAGGTAAAATATATTAAATAAAATAAAAGTTATATACATAAGATAGCACAAGATGGATCAGGAAAGGACAACCCCTAACCCAAACACAACTTGCCTAGAAACAGAAAAGCAAAGCAGAAGAGACAAGCTCAAACTGATAACCAACAAAGCTAAGATAACAAAAGAGAACAAAAAAACAACCAATACTGCATAAACCAAAAGCAACCCCTGAACATTAAACCTCAGTATATAGACATCTTAGAACTAAGACCACTTGAGAACTCTGAATACATGGGGTACTCAAAAGGAATCAACCAAAAGAGCTCCAAACATCACCATTCACAAGTAGTCATAGCAAGCATAAAATACTGAAGTCAAAATAACAGGAAGAAGCTGATACAATAATAGTGTAACATATCACAAAGCCACATATAAAATCACCAACTCAGAATCTCAGAATCTCAGCATAACAACACCAGGTAACTTGGTCAAAGGAAAGCATCCAGATCAGCATAAGCTTGAACCTCAGATCAGAGAAAGGATGAATCATCAAGACATCAATCATCCAATAACCTTGTCTCGTTAAAAAACCTTGCCAAATAAAAACCCTGTGGGAAAACTTTGAGCAAGGAAAAAGAGTACAAGGTATGTTCACGTTAGAGTACCAAAAGATAAGAACAAAGGAAGCACAATACCTGCTAACACAAACCACCTTATACCCCCACCAATTAACAAAGCAAACCTCAAAGATTAATGTAACAGTACTAATATTGCACCCATTATACCTCCAAATAATAAACAGATTAGGAATAAACCTGGTATCAATCACAACCACAGTCTCCTTACTCATACGACTCATATGAAACCATAGCATCCAATACAAGTTACCAGCGCAGAATAAAGAATCGGTTCCTGTAGTGCATAGCCATCTATAACTCCGTACTACAAAATGATGACCAGCGCAGGAAGCTATCCTCTCATCTGTAGTGCATAGTAACTTGCTAGAACCACAATCACCCAGATCAAAAACAAGGTTACATTTCCACAAACCAGTACCAAAGAAACACCAACAAACCCAACCATCATAAGAATAATAAGAGCTCCAAATACTGAACAGAATAGTAATAAACCTGATAGCAATCACAAACTCAGTCTCATTACTCATTAAACTCATTTGAGACCATGTCAACCAATACAAGTTATCAGCGCAGAATAAAGAATCGGTTCCTGTAGTGCATAGCCATCCATACCTCCATACTACAAACTGATGACCAGCACAGGAAGCTATCCTCTCATCTGTAGTGCATAATAACTTGCAAAAATCACAAACACCCGGATCAAAAACATAATTACATTTCCAGGAACCAGTGCCCAAGAAACACCAACAAACCCAACAGTTACAAGATCTGTTGAAATTACAAACCATCACAAAAACACCGTTAGAATACTGATTAGCAGAAACATTACCGACCCAAAGCCCCAAATTCAATAAGAATTTGTGCAAACTCACAGTCACCAACGAGTCAAGTAACACCATTAATACCATTGTCACAACAGCTATAACTCCTCAACGGGATTTTCCAAATATGTGCAGCCTTCACAGATTCCACAGAATACTTAATCTTCAGACTTAACAGCTTATGTCTAACTATATCAACGATAATCTTAAAAATAGTCTCCTCACTTCTAAAATTCTTTTGAAACAACCTAAAATTCCGCTCTTGCCAAATGTAATAAACCGCAGCTCCAAACACTAAACGCTGAATCACACTCCATATAGAATTATTAGCAGTTCTAATAGAGATTCCAGAAACAACTTCAGCCCACGTATACGAAATATCATCCAGCTTACACAAAAGTTTTAAATTATCCCAAACAGCCTTAGAAAATTTGCAAGAAAAGAACAAGTGGGCATGAGATTCATCAACGGCATTACATAAAGGGCAAACAGTACTAGAAATGTTGAACCATCTAGAAATACGATCCGATGTTTTAAGTCTACCCCGCATAGCCATCCAAAGCACAAACGCATGTCTAGGGATACATTGGGAGAACCAAACGTGCTTATACCACATAACTTTAGGACTATCAAACCTTAACGCTTTCCAAGCTTCTTTGACACTAAATTCAACATCCTTGTTATCCTTATTAATCCATAAAACCTTGTCCTCAAATTCATCAAATAAAACGGGAACAGGCACATTTAAAACATCACCAAAAAGACTATTCCATTCATTAGGCCATTTCCATCCATTACTGTCAATCCAATCAGCAACCTTATCACTAGTATCCAACCCATGCTCAGTAAGGAAACTATGAGTAATAACCTTACACAGCGGGCCATTAGTGTGCCATTTATCAAACCACATAGAACATTGTTTACTATTACCCAATCTATAAACCACAAATGATCGAATTTTATCCCTAAGACCAAGAATATGATTCCAACCCGAAGCACCATGTTCAGGTTTAATATCAAACCAAATATTTCTGTCTTTGATCCTATAAGCATGAACCCACCTAACCCACAGCGAGTCTTTCTTACTAATAATGTTCCAAAGATGCTTAGCTATTAAAGCCTCATTCATAAGTCTAAGAGGTTTAAGACCAAGGCCCCCCTGATTTTTAGGCTTACAAATATCTTTCCACGATATACTAGCAATACCACTACCCTCACCCCCACCAGACCATAAAAACTTTTTACACAGTTTATCAATACTATCACAAACATGATTAGGCAAAAGAAACATCGAAGCCCAATAAACATGAATCGAAGTAAGAACAGAAGCGATTAACTGAAGTCTACCCGCAAAGGATAACGTTTTGTTTCTCCAATCATTAATGCGATTCTTAACCTTCTGAATCAAACTTCTACAATCCTCATTAACAATTCTCTTACCGGACAGAGGGATACCCAAGTATTTTAATGGCAGAACACCAATTCTAAACGGCATGACAAGCAAAACATTATCCCTAACCGTATCAGGCACACTCCCAAAGAAAGCAACACTCTTAGCTATACTAGGGAAAAGACCAGAACACATAGCAAACTCATCCAACGCTTTTCTAAGAATACTAGCAGAGATTAAATCACCATGACATAATAAAAGCAGGTCGTCCGCAAAACATAAGTGGGTCAGTTGAAATTTCTCACAACCCCAATGATACCTAAACCGACCATCCCTTCTAATCTGTCTCTTAACCATCATATTAAATGCTTCCATAACAATAGTGAACAAATAAGGTGAGATCGGGTCACCCTGCCTAAGACCCCGTTTACTTTTGAAAAATCCATGCAACTCACCATTAACACATAAAGAAAAGGAGGCAGAAGTTAAACATACCGTAATCCAGTGAATCATGGATCTGTGGAAGCCAAAATGAACGAGACACTTCTTCAAAAAATCCCAATTGACCGTATCGTATGCCTTCTGAATGTCCACTTTGAACGAGCATTTCCTAACATCACGCGTCCAATTATATCTCTTAACAAACTCCTGAGCAAGCAAAATGTTGTCACTGATCTGCCTACCCGGGATGAAAGCACTCTGGTTACAATCAATCAGGCTACAAAGACCTTCTTTAATCCTATTCGTAATGACTTTACTGATACACTTGTAGATGACATTTCCACAAGCAATAGGACGATAATCAGACACCTTCAAAGGAACCTGCAACTTAGGAATAAGCGAGATGACATTAGCATTAAACTCACCAAGAAGTTTACTAGAACTGAAAAACTCTTTAACCGCAGCACAGACATCAACATTAACAACACTCCAAGCCGCTTTAAAAAACTTTGAAGTAAAACCATCTGGGCCAGCCACTTTGTCATCATCAATACTAAACATCGCTTCTTTGATTTCAGTATCTGAAACAAGTCTAACCATATTCAAAGCAACAGAAGGATCAAGTTTCTTCACAAAAAGATCTTCACAGTCTTCTAATGGAATGACCTCATCTTCCACCCCCAAAAACTTTTGAAAATGGTTAACAAAACACCCCGGCACATCATCACCATAGAATTTGTTACCCTGCTCATCACACACCACTTGAATCCTACCCTTGTTCACTCTATCCTTAAGAAAATTATGAAAATACGACGTATTCTGGTCACCATCCTTCAACCACTGAATCTTGGTTTTCTGCCTAAGAAGATTAGCCTCATCCCTCACCGCATCCTGATACGCATTACAATAGACATATTCTTCTTCTCTAAGACTACTATTATTGGGATCTTTGTCTAAACACAATTGCACTCTTTTAAGTTCAGCCTTCAAAGTCTTAACCTTACTAAAAACATTTCCATTAACCCTATTCATATTCCTCAAATGTCTTTTCATATTTTTAAGACGTTTAGCCAAAACAAACATACGAAACCGGTAAGCCTTTCTAATAACCTAAAACCCTAACTCTCTCTCCTAGTGTGGGCGATTTTCTGCCTCCCCTACCTCATAATATTCCGGCCTAATTCTGTCTATCTAATCACGTTTTTTCTTTGATCCTCCTCTAGGATTAACTGAATTTATGTGTTGATCGGATTTGTGTAGGTAGGGGAGTCGGTTTTCCTCTTGATCTATCCTTTATCGCCCATTGATCTCAAACCCTAATCCCTAAATCGTTTTTCTTTACTGGAAATCGTTTTGGGTTATACTTTGTCCTCCTAAACCAAATCTAATTCGGTTATTATTAATTTTAGGGTTTCGAATATCGTTCCTTTTTTCTTTGATGTTTAAAGTCGGTTTGACTCTGATTATATAAGGATCGATCTTCATAATTTTCTGGTGTAAACCCTAAATTGTTTTTTAGGGTTTGTTTCAAACCGATTCACTCTAGTGCTATATCTTTTCGGTTTTGTGGCTGATACTTTATTGCTATATCTTTGATCGCTGGTTGGGTGTTGTTTGGTGCTTCAAAGTATTATTCAATCTTGTTTGGATTCGTTTATTGGATATGTGTGGGACGAAACCCTAATTGTAGGGATTGTTTATTCATGGTTCTGGTTGTGTTCTTATTGATTGTGGGTTATGGGAGATGTTAATTCATGATATTTACTCATGATGTTTACGAGACTTAGGGTTTGTTAAACCTTACTTTTCTGATTGTTAGGATCGTACCCCTATTATTGCTGATCGACACCTTGTTTATCATTGATTATGCCCATTGAAATCAGTTCTATGCTTTTGGGACTGATTTGAGGTGGTGTTCGATCATGGCTGCTGTTTGTATGATAGGGTTCCTTGTTGGTGGCACTAATGGAAGTTAAGTTTTTGGGGACTCTTGTTCAAAACCCCATGTACACAATCACGGATCAACTGCACTCTTATTTCTTGGGGTCTTGATTGTGGTTGTTGTCCTACTCTTTGTGAACTGAAATCAATTTTGACGATCCATGAGTTAACATGTTGGTGCATATGACTTGATCCTTGGTCATTGTCTTCATGTGTTTTTCATTCTTATTTGATGAAAGATTGGTTCAAGTTTGGATATGCTGGTGGTTGGGTCGTTTAGACCATGGTTATGCTTCAAGTTCGTTTTGCTACGTATGTCACTCTTATAAGGTTATTAGATTATGTGTATGCATAATTCTAATAGAAGATGCAATTGGTTGAAGCTGGAAGTTCGCATGATTAAGATCTGGATCGCTAGGATGACTATGAAGACTCAAAGAAGACTTTAATGTTTATTTGAGTTGTAATGTATTGTAATTTATTGCTAGTCATGGTTAGTTGTAATTTAGATCTGTTTGTTATAAGAATGGCCTGTCATTCTTATATAGAGGTAGTGGTAGTGTCCTTAGGGACTCCGATGAGAGATTCACTCTCATCCATTGTACTTCAACGTTTTTTTGAGTAATAATTTACCAGGGTGGAACCCTTTTACCCAAAAAAAAAAAAAAAAAAAAAAAAAAAAAAAAAAAAAACATACGAAACCCAAAAACCTCAATACCCCAATTATCTCTAACCGTAGGAATAAAAGAATCCTTCTCCGCCAAAAAGTTAGCAAACCTAAAAGGTCTAGGCTTAACAGGCTTGGCCAAAGAATAATTCAAAATAACAGGACAATGATCCGATGAAAGATAAGGCAGAAATTCAGCAAAGCAGCTATCATAACAAGAAATGAAGCTACTATTACCCAACACTCTATCTAATTTCTTAAGAATACCAGATTCAGGATCAAGGCGTTTTTGAATCCAAGTGTAAAACATACCTTTGGAAGCAATATCATCAAGCTCCAATGACTCAACACAATTCCTAAAATCATCCATATCATTATCTTTAGCTGCAGTGACATCAGAACAATTACTAATGTTAAGGGCAACGTTAAAATCACCCAGCAAAACCCACGGTTCACCCTTGACAAGATCACTGTGAAAAGCTAAGTCCTTCCATAACACCCGTCTTTCAACACCTTTGTTCTTGGCATAGATAAAAGAAACAAAATGCTTCCTGCAATCATGAATAAAACTAATTTCAAAGTGCATAGCTTGGTCAGAATGAGAAACAAGATTGGCTCCAACAACATTGTTATCCCACCCAACTAACATTCTACATACACTTCTACAGTCATCCATATTAGAAACCCATGACCAATTACGAAACAAACTTATAATGCACTTATTGTATTTGTTTCAGAAAAGCATTTAAAGTGGTCTGTAACTAAAAGCGTAAAAGTATTTACTACAAGCTAGTTTCACAACTAAATCTAACCGAAAACTTATAATGCCAAGTTTTCCTCTTTATTAGCTCATTCATGTTGACCGATTCTGTAACTTAATGTGCCAAACATAAATACACCTCATGATCATGCGTAAATCGTATGAAACAGTAGTGGTATTTTTGGCTTATGAAAGTAATCTACTTAAACTAACAATTATGATCCCACATCTTATTAAAGAAAAGAGAACACCACGGAGCATTGATGATCAAAGTGATCTATTAATAGCAGTAAACTTCAAATGAAACCCAAAAGCTATATCAATATAGCGTATTTATAAGACTTCCTACTTATTTTTTTTTGGGTAAAGGGGAGTAATCCTGCACCCGGTAAAATACATTAATCAAGAAAACGTTACAGTACAATGGATGAGAGTAGGTCTCTCATCGAAGTCCCTAAGGACACTACCACTACCACTATATAAGAATGACAGGCCATTCTTATAACTAACAGATCTAAATACTACTAACCATGACTAGCAGTAAAAATACAATACATCACAACTCAAATAAACATTTAAGTCTTCTCAGTCATCCTAGCGATTCAGATCATAAACATGCGAACATCCAGCTTCAACCAAATGCGTCTTCTATTAGAATTATGCAAGCATAATTTAATAACCTAATAAGAGTGACTTCCGTAGCAAATTGAACTTGAAGCATAAACAATGGTCTAAGCGACCCAACCTTCCAGCATATCCGAACTTGAACCAATCTTCTATGAAATACGAGTGAAACACATGAAGATATCCAATGATCAAGTCACAATGCAATACACCTCCCATGATCATTAACTATGATGATCAGGAACACCACACCTCCCATGATCACACAAGGACTGAAATAAGTAATCTTCAATTGCACATCAGCCTTCAAAAGCGTGTGAGCAGTAGAGGAAAACACATATCATTAATATCATCATCATAAGCATAAGGACCAGAATGAGCTACTAATGATGCATCATAGGAACCATATCAGCATGCTAAGAAGATAATACTTCATCAAACCCAATTGCAGCCGAATATGGTATCCAAACCTCCACGAATAACATCGTAATACATAGAAAATATGCAATCAGATCATGGAATAATGTACTACGAATCAATAGACCAGCAAGGGTTATACAAACCCTAATAATCATCCCTCTCCAAAACTAAGTATCGTACCACAATCCAACCAGGAATACACATTAACCAACCAACCCAAACAAGAGTAACAACCATTGAGAAACAACATACTTCCATCAAACACTTCCAGCAATACAAAACCCTACAAAGGTTTCTTCCATGGACGCAACATAAACCAATAGAAAATAAAAACCTAAGAAGGTTTTATAATCGTTAAGGCCTTATCCCAAGCAGGAACGATCATCAAAAATATAGCAGTTATCCATATAAAACAGTTCGATCGAACCAAGACAAACCCTAAAAACCGATTACAAAGTAGTCAGTTAGGGTTTAAAAACCCTTATAGCGAAGTAGTAATCGTTTTAGGGATGGACAAAACAAAGAAAAACGAAACCCTAATATTGATAAATAAGAGATCGACCAGAAAAGGGTTTCGTCCATCCAGATCTAACCAATATAAAAAGATCGACCATAAAAATCGACTGGAATGAAGATATAGAATTGGTATGAGATCATATAAAGTGTACGATACAATAAACCTGAATAATAGATCGATTCTAAAAGAACCGACTATAGGATCGATTAGGGTTTACAATTAGGCAGCGATTTTCAGTTGATGTGGTAAAGAATAAGCGTGACACACCCCTTCCCATAGAGTAACATCAAACAAGACCAATTGCATATTATACAAGATAATAGAGAGGCGGTTTTGATGGTGTTTTAATCTGATCGGAATAGGGGAAAGGGTGGCCGGAAATCGCCCCTAGGGGAGAGAATATTAGGGGATTGAACCGTTCCCATTGCGCACACGACTTCCTACTTATAGCAATGCACATTAAGATGAAAATGATGTAAATGTCAAGATTGGATTTGGGAAATCACCTGATGATATCTGTAGATAACAATGAAATGTTGAGATAAAATGAAATGTTTTCGTAAACTTTTCTACGCTAACCAATTGTTTGTTTTGAAAAAAATTTGGGGTCTTAATTTTTATTTTATTTTTTTATATATTTTTTTTTGCCTAAATACATTGCTTTAATAGCCTTATGGTAGAGTCGGTCATGTACGTGTGATATTTCAGTGTGTAAATTTCAACATTTACAAAATGCTAAAAAACGAAATTTATCGAATGTGTATATAGAAGTGACTAAAATATAATTTTATGCTTGTCATTATGGTGTAATTAACTATTTGGGAGATGTATAACTTTTAAAAAAGAACGTGTAAGTGAGTATTTCATTTTGATTAAAAAGACGTGTAGCTAAAATTATTTCAATTTATACCTAGGGTGTTTTTTTATTTATCTTTTATTTATTTATTTATTTATTTTATTATTTTTTTTGGTATCGAACCAAGTTCCTGGTGGTGCTCATTCTCCCTTGACTTTTTTTTGGGTAAAGGGGAGTAATCCTGCACCCTGGTAAAATTCATTATCCAAAAACGTTGAAGTACAAAATGACGAGGGTGATTTCCCTCGCCCCCAGTCCCTTAGGACACTTACAAGACACGTATCTAAGAATGACAAACCATTCTTAAAACTAACATGCACAACATGTGCAACTGACCAAACAAACATGCTAAACAAAGCAACTTAACAAGCAAAAATCACAAAACAAAAGAAATAAAGATAACTATTTCTTCTTGCGTCCTTGCACCTGGAAATCTTTCGGAGAACCATTCTTGAACTTGGAATAATTAGCAATATCATCATAGTTCTCATAGACTTCATCATCTTTTTTTTGGGTAAAAGGGTTCCACCCTGGTAAATTATTACTCAAAAAAACGTTGAAGTACAATGGATGAGAGTGAATCTCTCATCGGAGTCCCTAAGGACACTACCACTACCACTATATAAGAATGACAGGCCATTCTTATAACAAACAGATCTAAATACAACTAACCATGACTAGCAATAAAATTACAATACATTACAACTCAAATAAACATTAAAGTCTTCTTTGAGTCTTCTTAGTCATCCTAACAATCCAGATCTTAAACATGCGAACTTCCAGCTTCAACCAATTGCATCTTCTATTAGTATTATGCTAAAAGCATAATCTAATAACCTAATACGAGTGACTTCCATAGCAAATCGACGTTGAAGCATAAACATGGTCTAAGCGACCCAACCTCACAGCATCAAATTCCCAATGCATCTTCTATTAGTATTATACAAGAAGCATAATCTAATAACCTAATAAGAGTGAAATCCGAAGCAAGTTGAATTTGAGACAAAAACATGGTCTACACGACCCTCTCTTCCATAGAAACCAGTAGCATCGATCACAAAATACAATAAAGCAATATAGGATCATGACTATGAACGATGAACAAGAATCCCGAACATGATAACCAACACCAACCATACGATTGAAACTAAGGTTATCAAACCATACAATTGACTTCCATCTCTCATAACCCACAAACAGATACATATACATCAACGAAGAACATCCAGTCAAATAATCACCCCAAAAGGTACACACAGATCACGTCCAGAAAATATAAAAGAAACCGAACCCTAAAAGGGTTTTGTTTATCGTTAAGCATAGGATAACCCAACAGTCGACCACAAATAAACCTAAAAAAAAGGTTATAGAATTGAACGAACAGGTCCACCCAAATCGTACCAGAATATATGAATCAATAAAATTCATTAAACCGACTTAAGAGCAAGCTACGATTAAATAAATCATCAAGCAACGAAACCCTAGAAAAAACGATCCCTAAACAAGAAATCGATAGATTATGAGTGATGAGGGTTTCGTCAAACAGATCAACCCTTCATATAAATGATAAAATCGATTAAAAAAACCGACTTATGATAATCAGAAGCAAGGGTGTAATAAAAACCAATTAGCGATGGAAACCCTAAAAAACGATTCACCCAAAGTGAGAAAACGATTTAGAAAAGTTAAGGTTTCTGCAGCACGCCACCTCTAAGAGAAACACACCCCTAAACACGATTGCATACCAAGATAAATGGCAGAGAGGCGTATTCAGAAGATGTTTTGGCCGGAAAATTAGAGAGGTGGCGGCTCGAAATCGCCAAAGGGAGGGAGAGAGAACTTTAGGGTTTTGTTAGCTTGTAACTTCATCATCTTCATCAGCTTCATCAGCAAACGTAACCCTCTTCCTAGGAGTCGTCACTACATCACATGTAGCATGTAACAATTCGCATTTTCAGGATAATTACTATTCCCGGAAAATTTCACTATTCACTTTTACTATTCATTTTTCCCGAAAATTTTCCTGAAATTTGATTTTTATTTCTTGGGCTCAAGTGATAAATCATTTCCATGGCAAATTAAAAGTTTGACATTCATAAGCTCATTTTCGTGAAAGTTATTAAGGAATTACACGGGATTACACGTTTTAGGGTAAAACGTCATTCAGAAATTCTACGCACAACGAAATTCGGTCGCGTTAATTTTCCCCGTATCAGAAAAATGTTTGACACACTCATGATTTATTTGAGAATAAATCATGACTGAGAAAAACATGACCAAAATAAACCTTGGCCGCGAAAAACTGGAATTTTTAGTTTTAAGCGTTTTTACTCAGCCGTAACCTTAGCCTATACCTGCACCGCGTTTCTAATACGATTTGAGTTTTCAACTTATTAGAAAAAGTCAACATATTTTTCCCTCCTCCTTTGACCAAAAATCATTCCTTGATTTTATAAGTCATTCCTTGATTTTTAGGCTTACGGTTTGATGTCTAAAAGACATTTAATACCAACCGACACTGGACTGAGCCCAGTCTAGACATTATAAGTCATTTTAAATCATTTTTATCCTATTAGAAAAGTAACATTTTACTTTTCTCAATTTTACGCAATATTCGTACATTTTACGTATTACGCGTTTTAGACCCGTGTTTCCAGTTTTTAGCAGGGTTTTACACCCAAATGAAACCTACCACTCATTTTATATTATATTATGGAGTATTTTGACATGTTTAACCATTCTTCCAAGTTTCGTATTTTTACGATACCCGGTTTTACGTTTCGTGGCTTAACCATTTACGGTTAGCATTTTACGGAGCCAAAACTAACTCAATAACTTGGATAATATCATCAAAAGTCCACCCTTGCTCCCCAAGGTTGGCAAACCGACTTAGAGGGGGGGGGATTCAGCCCCTAGGTGGCTTAATCCCATGCTTTAAGCCTTAAGATGTGAACATGTGTTCAACTTGGTGAGCAAGTGTTGACTAGTCAAGGTTCTAACCTCCTCAAGACCTTATTTAAGTCATTCTCTTCCCCTCCTTGGCCATTCCAACGACCCACACACATAAAAACACACCATCATCTCATCCTTAGCTCATTTACTTCAAGTTCCATCCAAGAAATCAAGTGCAATATCCATACATAAACCCTAGTTTAGTTTTGATTCATCAAAACTACTTCAAATCCTTAGAAACTTTGGTGATTTCTCTTGAGTTTGAATCCACTCAAGTCACCTCAATTTTCATCATCTCTCTTTCAAGATTACAAGAGTAGAAAGATTGCATGAAGTGAAGTGGGTTGAAGCAAGTCTATCAAAGTCCTTTTCCTTACATGTTAACTTCCTTTCATCTTTGAAAGCCAAAAGTTGTAAGCCAAACCCTAACATGATTCTTGTTAAATAATCATGTTCATGTTATTTACATGTTATTCTTGCTATATTATGTCTTGTAGTTATGTCCATGATGTATAAAAGTGAGCAAAACAAGTTATTGTTATTGATTGTTACAACAAGTTACTAAAACAAGTAAACTAGTGACTTTCTTGGTATATGATTGAGCCTGAACCACCTAACTTATATTGACCAGGGAATGGTCAACAAAGTCAGACAGCCTAGAATCAATGCTCCGCGGAAGTATAAGGTTTCCCCGGGTCGTATGTCCCGACGAGGTGTGAATCGTAAACAAACGGTTTCGTGATCGGGTGAATTTGGATGAGAAAAGGGTTTGTGTGTGATTAAGCTAAGGAATCTACAAAGGAATAGCTTAAACAAGCTATAAGAATAAGACGGGAAAGTTTGAAAAATCAGAAACGATTTAAACCTAAAAACGCGTACGTTACGTTTAAATAAAACGTAAACGTACGAAATAAAACGCGAGTTTTAGTGAAATCAAATACCTACGAACATGAAAATTACATTTTTACAATCCTAGTGATAAAAGAAAATTTTTAGAAAAAGAAAAATAATTTTTACACTATTTAATTAATTACTATTAATTAATTACTAATTTCTAATTACTTTTTAATTAACTAAATTAAACTAATTATTAATTAATTATGAAAATTACCTAGAAAAATGAAAATTAAATTTAGAAAAATCTAAAATATTATAAAACTATTTTTAAAACAGAAAACCTAATTTTTCTACTTTTTAATTATTTAATATTAATTAAAACTAATTATTTAATTGAATTAAACTAAAATTAATTATAAAAAATACTAAATGAACAAGGAAAAATCTGAAAAAATTCCTAAAATTATTTTAACTAAAAATAAGCCTAAGAAAAATTTAAAAATGAAAATAGCTTATAAATAAGCAGAAAATAAGCCAAAGTGGCTTAAATAGAAGCTATCACTTTCTAAATTTTTGACTTTTTCCAAATTTTCTTTTACAAATCTAATTATATAATGATTTTATGGAACTTTTGTGAAGGAACTTTTATTAGAACTTATTAATGAGCAGTTTGAGGGGCCAAAGTCATAACAGCCAAGTCCTAGTAAGCTTGAACTTGTGGAATTTGGAACAAGAAAGCTAACAATAAGTAATAAGCTAATGAATAAGCTACAACTTACTGAAGTAAATGTGGAATAAGCAAAAGCTATAAAAGGAGTGCTCAGAATAAGCCACAAGAGCCAATTAAGCACTTGGCCAAAACTGCATACACATCAGTTCAAAATGTGACCTGCAGGCCAATGTGGGGCCCACAGTGGTGACTTAGGGACCAAATAAAATGGAAATGTAGCAAGTAGACCTGAGGGGCTTTCCAAAAAGCCCACAAGCTCAGGAGGAGCTTAAGTGATGAGAAAACTAGGGGCTAATGAAAAGTGCTCAATTCACTGAGATGGAAGACCAAACAGTTGAGCAAAAGAAAGATTAAAACTAATTTACAAGCAACCACATGTGCACAAACTTAGGAATTTACTTAAGGGGTTCCAAATGAACTTGATTGAACCAAGTAAACTTGGACAAAGCTTAAAATCCAACAGTTGATGTTTTGAGGTTCTAAGTGGAGTTGGAAAAAGCTGGGACTTGGGTGAGTCCAGCACACAAGCAGCAGCTAACTAACTAGCTTAGTTTCAGATACATACAAACAACATAATAACAACAATAATAAAAAAAATCAAGAACAAAAGAAAAATTAAACAAGCCTAGCTGAGTCAGAAATAGTAGCAGCAAAACTTAGTCTAAGGGCCACTAGGGGAAACTTAAGGGCTGACAATAAGCTAGTGAATAAGCTAATGGGACCCAAACAAGAATAGACCAACCAAGCAAGCTTAACAAGCTTCCTAAATCATCAAAGTTTAAAGATTGACCTCAAAAGATGAGCAGGTAGTGGTCTATTGAAAACGGGTCAAAGCTGGAAATCCATGGTGCAGGGCAATCAGTGGGTGAACACCCTACTTTGGACTCAAATTGAAATCACCAAATGAGTTTCAAAGTGGAAAATTCTTTTGGATATTGAAAGACATACCACCAGAGAACACAGAACAGCAATTTATGTTCAATTCCAATAACCTATGAGGGCTAGAATTGTCCTGGAATTTTGCACCATTTTCAGTTCATAAAGAAACTTTGACTTTCTATTTCTTTCTTGAATGTTGACTATTGTGAAATTAGATTGGACCTACAGGACTGAATAAATGATGTTAAGGTATAATAAGACTAAATTATCCTAACTTAACTACTTTTTAGACTAATGTGAGAATTAAACTTGAACAAGTTTCAACAGTTGACACACAAGATCAAACCAAGAATCATTTTGACTCTTTGAAAGGTGAACACTGGATTTTAAGACTTGACAATCCTAATGAAACTTAAATGGGCAAGTTTAAGCTAGAAACACCAACAGAAGTACTTTAGACTGCTATGAACCATCATTTGCCAAACACCCCTTAAAGAAACAAATTGCACTATGATTTTGATTTTTTTGCTTACACCTACTGTTTCTAAACTCTTAACGGGTTACCTAGGTTAAGTTAAAACTAATGAAGTATGATTCAAACACAAAAGTCAGCCAGAACACACTAAAGCAGTTTACACTAATAATGAGCAATGAGACTGAAACTATGAACTACAGGGTATCAAAACTAGACAAAAACAACCAAGTCATTAATATCAGCAATGGTAAACAAAATAAGCTAAAAGCTACAGCTAATAAGAGGAAATGCAGCAAGCTAAGTATGGTCTTACTTGAGTAATGGCTGTAAATGGAGCAATTCTTACTGAAATGAAGTAAGCTCACAAAAAGCTATGGAAGAGCTTTGTGAGCTTATCAGAAGGGAGGATGAGCTTATGAGAGCTCAATAAACCAGCAAACAACAAATTCTAACAACTTTTGGTTAACATGAGAATTTCAAGATAAAGAAAATGGTACAAACTTCAATAGTTATTAATAACTAAAATTTAGGATTGCATTAAGTTGAGAATACACTGAAAAGATTGAAATTACAACTTTTTTTAGACTAAAATTTGCACTTGTGAATTGAAAATTAACTACATTACACTAAAACTATTTTTAACCTAAAAACTACTACCCTTGACTGCCTCTTTCTTTTTCTTTTTATACTCCTTCTCTAGGGTTTCTGAGCTTAATCTTGACCTTAGGAATGATAAGACTCAATCTTGTCCGTTGGTTGCATTTGGGCGGGAAAATGATTTTAATCCACTTTGGCAGCTAGCTCTTTGGAAGGGGGCAAGGGTTTTGGATTAAGTGGTGGAAAGGTGAGTAGGGTTGAGTGGGAGAGTAGCAATAATGATGGTGTTGGAGTGGCGTGTTGCAGGTTTTGGCAGAGGGGGGGGGGGAAAGCTCACGTGTGTGTGTTTGGGGGTGAGGTGGGTGTTGACTTCGTTTGACCATGTGAAGTTTATTATTTGGAACGGGGGAGAGTGGGCTTGGGTATTAGGGTGAGAATTGGGCCTAGGTATGTAGTGGATTAGGATAGTGTTGGGTTTTTATTTGTATAAGCTTAGGGTCCAAATTGGTTGTTGAAATAAATTACAAGGACCAAATTTGTAATAGGCTGAAAGTTTGGGGGCTGTTTTTTCATTTCCCAAAGTAGTCAAAAAGGGTGATTTATGCCGACTTGTGGTTTCCCAAGGACCAATTTGCTTAATTTCCAAATTAAAATTCCCGAGGACCAATTTCGCCAAATTCCAAACTGCAGGGACCAAACCTGTAACTTTTCAAAACATTTTACCCAAAGTCCATTTTTGTCAACTTTTGATTTTTTTCAAAGACTTTTGTTGACTTTTCAATTCAAAAATATTTCCCAGGGACCAAATCTGACAATTTCTGAATCTCCAGGGACCTTTTATGCCAATTTGGATTTTTAGGGACTAAACATGTAATTTTCTCAAACTTTTTACCCAAAGTCTAAATTTGATAATTTTTACTTTTAAAAACTTTGGGATGACTTTTCTTTCGTTTTAAAACGTCAGGGACTAGTTTTGTCAATATTTGAAACTTGAGGGACTGAAACTGCCAATTGTGCAAACTTTGTTTGTTTTTCATTTGTTTTTAAATGTTTTGCATCTAAAACATATAAAACACACTTTTGAGATAATTTCAGTATTTTGATGCATTATTGGGTGTTTTTGGATGTTTTGGCAGTTCATATAAGAAAAAAATGATGAGTATTTACACACTCATCAGTATAACCTGATCAAAATGGTAAAATTATGATATTGGATCATTGCATATTACAGTAGAGGACTTAACAAGGAAACCATAGCAATTTGAACCACCTAAAACGAGTATACGAGTCAAAAGTTACGCCCATTTGAAGTTACCAAAACTTTGCGGCAAACTGCCAAATACCATTCTGATCAAATTTGGGTTTTGAAAGTCCCACTTCTGGTCCGATTCATCAAAAAGTTAAAACACGAAAGTTGTCCGGAACGACGTTTTCGTTCAGGAATAAAGAAGCTCGAGCCCTGAAAACGCTTTTTGAGTGATAAATTCTTCAAAATCTTAACAGCCCATTTTTATACCAAAGTCATTACATATAAGTTATGGTTTATGAAGACCAAAGGGGTCTTATGACCTAGAATCAAGACCACAACCATGGCTAGAGCCAAGGTTGAGTCTCAAGACCATGGAACAATGACCAAAGGTCATGGCTAGGCCATGACGAAATGACCATACAAGCTTACCAAGGCAAATACATGAACTAGAGAAGTTGGCGATAACTTGAACATACAATTTGGATCTACTTCATCTAAAGGAACCATGAGATATTACAAAGAGAAAATGGTCATACAAGACTTATGAAACTACCCCTAATAACAATCTTCATGTACAAATAAACTTTCCTAAGTTTATTCAAATATCGGACATGTAACCTTTCGGATCAAAATTTATATCTATATATTTCATCAACTACTACAATAGTAGGGAGCCTCATGTGAGGAGTTCATTATGTAAGCCGTCGAGTCGAGTTGTGGATTTACGAGTTAAAGTGTCCTGGCTCCTCGAACGCTTACTAACATGACTTCTGAATTATGTCGGCCCGAACGGTAGTAAACGATATACAAAACATACATGTTTCATGAATCTTTTCTTTCAAAGACTTACACTATACATCATACCACATCATGGACTAAATGCAAGATATATATATAGGCACTACTTCATATTCATTACTCAAATCCTAAGTCGCGACATTCTATTATAGGTTGCTCGTAGAAACCTTCGCGATTCGACCATCACATTCATTACTTGATATCTTACTTAAGGTGAGTTCATAGCCCCACTTTCCATTACTTAATTGTTTTACAAACCCTTGGGGGGAATACATGCTATTTTAACCGAGCACAATGTTTTTAAATTGTATGCTTGCCTGATTGTTTTATTATCACTAAGTACCTGCCTTGCTAAACCGAGATCCCTTATTATGAACCATTTAATCACTAGCAATAGTGAGCGCAAATATTGTGAATAGGCCTATTGGGATTGACGAAACCCATTTGTAGTGAATACATTCATACAAATGCATTAATATTTGAGACCTGGGTATGCCAGCAACATACCTACCGGGATAAAACCGCCGATCGATATTGGTACACGTTAACGTTTTGGTGTCATAAGCTTAGTGTATAATACATTTTATGGGCGTATAACAACATAACCTACCTATTTTGCTTTCCAAACATTGGTGTGAGCCTATAACTCACACTACCAACATATTGTGTTCAAACATTAAACAAACTCTATGAATATCACTCAACCTTTGTGTTAACCTCTCAAGCATGTATTTCAGGTTCATGACGATCAAGGATGGCACGGAAGGGCACGGATACTCAAGAGGGCTATAAATTTTATTATCATTCAAAAACTCATTTATTATACATTGTAAACATGGAACCATTTGGGACCTCATTTTGTAATCTCTGATATTTATATAATTTGAATGATAAATCTTTTAAAACAACTCAATTGGAGTTCGTTTTCTATTATTGTGACTATTGTGCCGTCGAGTAACACCCAGTTCGAATTCCGCTGCAACCATAAATTGGGGGTGTTACAGATTGGTACCAGAGCCATGGTTATAGAGAAACGGGTCTAATTGAGACCTAAACTATAACCACACATACAAGCAAAAACATTTTATAGCCTTCCGCTCTCCGTGTCTTCCATCCTCCAGACGATTATGGACTTAGTAAGCATGTTATGCTACACAAACATATTAGTATATTCATATATACCCATTTTGAGCATTTCCTCGTAGACATTTTTATGCTACACAAACAAAATTGCATATTAATATATGTACCCTTAACATTATTGAGCATTTCCCCGTAAGCATTTTATGCTACATGAACACATATAAGTATATTGATATATACACACTAGGCATTTTATACTACATGAACATATTAGTATATTGATATATAAACTCGGTTTATTTTCAATCATTTATCTAAACAATGGACTAAACATATCTGTGTATGCCTATTCTAAGGCATTTCGGCACAGCCACACTCTCCCAATCATGTTCCTACTCCAACATTATATGTCCAAGACATTGTAACTGATTACAATGGTCTCATTCATTTTCCAAGACATTGTGAGATACAATGGTCTCATTCATTTTTCAAGACATTGTGAGATACAATGGCCTCATTCATTTTCCAAGACATTGTGAGATACAATGGTCTCATTCATTTTCCAAGACATTGTATGATACAATGGTCTTAATCATTTCTCAAATGTTTTGAGTCACACAATGACCTAACCTACTTCCCAGACATTGTGAATTGCACAATGGTCTAACCTACTTCCGAGACATTGTGTTTTGCGCAATGGTCTCTAGAATCATTCCATCACATCATCAATATCATTTCATGACATCAAAAACCTATCACAATCTTTCGATTTCTAAATAGAAATATGAGATTTCTAAAGGACAAACAAATCCATCACCTACAAAAGCTGAAGTTCAGCTCTACATTTATCAAAGTTTTCTTCTGAAACCTTCATTATTAAAAGTTCGTGAACCTGGCCAAGTATGTTCTATTTTAGAACTACTTAAAACTTCCTTTCCATACGTACCTACCCTTACTATCTTCTATGCAATGGAATATGAAAACATACGTTATAAGTCTTGTATGGGCGGGACTTGCAACTTAAGGGTTTGACATCGCCTTTGTTTAGTGGACAGTTTCCCGAAAGCAATGGACATATCAAAAGTATACCTAATTTAGGTATTTGAAAGTTTTATCGAACCTTGGCTAAATATAGACTAGTCACCTATATTTAACCTAGGGACAGTGGAATATAGTCTGACTAACTATATTCGACTTAAAATTTTCAAATACTGATAATAGTTGTACTAGGGTTATGTTTAGATTGATTTCCTACATGAACACGATAAACCACCAGAATACATTAAAACAATCTAGAGACACGATAGTGTCTTACCACTCAGCAAGATCTTAACACCTTAATTTCATTCTTGAAAGTTTTCATTTATGAGATAATCCGAAATACTATCTTGGGATAGTTACCAATTCTTCTCTTCATCCTGTAGAAGTACCATCCTGTTTAGGATACCATTCCATCATAAACCTTTAAAATCTCTTAAGATTTTTAAAGCAAACTCAACATCTATACCTAAGAGTATTAATGTTAAGCATACACTACACACTTTTGTTCATCAACATATCACATCATTATCTTCAAAACCGTTGGAACCACAAGCTCATTAACAGATCTTGATGCACTTTTAAAGCTCAAATCATCCTTAGTTACACCACAAGCACCCTCATCAGCTTTACAAGATTGAATATTCATCTTGTACTTTTGGAACACCAGTATCATCTCGTAATACACTACCTTGTAACTCACCGGCTAAGTATGAATGTTGTGTCGGGAATTCTTGAGTAGGATGATTTATAATGTCCTTATTTGAATGGATTGGGATGCCTTTTCATTTAAATAAAGAAATTATAAATCATCGAACCATACGTTTATATTCATTTAGTTACATTGTTTGGGATGCCTCTCTATGTAAATAAAGAATTATAAACAAGTGGGCTTATTTATATCCGAAATAACATAAGTATGAAGTCAATGAACACTAGATACAACAACAGATTACCTACTAGGCTATGATTGCAACAACTATCCCAATTTCCATAAGTACGAGATTTACATTTTGGTTTTCATAATGATAGTGCAATAACAAACAAACTCATTACGAGGCCATGTACCCATATGCATGTGCAGTCGTAACAAACTCATTGCGAGGCCATGTAACCATATGCATGTGCAGTCGTAACAAACTCATTGCGAGGCCATGTAACCATATGCATGTGCAGTCGTAACAAACTCATTGCGAGGCCATGTAACCATATGCATGTGCAGTTGTACCAAACTCATTGCGAAGCCATGTAGCCATATGCATGGGCAGTCATACCAAACTCATTGTGAAGCCATGTAGCCATATGCATGGGCAGCCGTACAATTCAAACAGGACTTGTTCCAACCACATGTTCAACATTTATTCCATTATTCGATGTCTATGTCAATTGCAATTGTTGTTCAACTACTATATCAATTGCTATTGATACTTGACAACTATATCGAGTTCTATTTGATATTCAACTACTATATCAATTCCTATTAATACTCGATTGCTATATCAATTTCCTTTGATATTCGACTATTATATGAATCTCTATTGATATTCAACTATGTTATCAATCTCTATTGACACACCGTATTCTGAGACAAATCAAACTATATCACTGGTAATTCAAGACTCGAGTCCTCATAAGTAACCACACCTTTTCATCAACACCACTCCAACATATAACACACATAGAACTTCGGGACGAAGTTCCCCGTAAGGGGTAGAGACTGTAACAATTCGCATTTTCAGGATAATTACTAATCCCAGAAAATTTCACTATTTACTTTTACTATTCATTTTTCCCGAAATTTGATTTTTATTTCTTGGGCTCAAGTGATAAATCATTTCCATGGCAAATTAAAAGTTTGACATTCATAAGCTCATTTTCGTGAAAGTTATTAAGGAATTACACGGGATTACACGTTTTAGGGTAAAACGTCATTCAGAAATTCTACGCACAACGAAATTCGGTCGCGTTAATTTTCCCCGTATCAGAAAAATGTTTGACACACTCATGATTTATTTGAGAATAAATCATGACTGAGAAAAACATGACCAAAATAAACCTCGGCCGCGAAAAACTGGAATTTTCAGTTTTAAGCGTTTTTACTCAGCCGTAACCTTAGCCTATACCTGCACCGCGTTTCTAATACGATTTGAGTTTTCAACTTATTAGAAAAAGTCAACATATTTTTCCCTCCTCCTTTGACCAAAAATCATTCCTTGATTTTATAAGTCATTCCTTGATTTTTAGGCTTACGGTTTGATGTCTAAAAGACATTTAATACCAACCGACACTGGACTGAGCCCAGTCTAGACATTATAAGTCATTTTAAATCATTTTTATCCTATTAGAAAAGTAACATTTTACTTTTCTCAATTTTACGCAATATTCGTACATTTTACGTATTACGCGTTTTAGACCCGTGTTTCCAGTTTTTAGCAGGGTTTTACACCCAAATGAAACCTACCACTCATTTTATATTATATTATGGAGTATTTTGACATGTTTAACCATTCTTCCAAGTTTCGTATTTTTACGATACCCGGTTTTACGTTTCGTGGCTTAACCATTTACGGTTAGCATTTTACGGAGCCAAAACTAACTCAATAACTTGGATAATATCATCAAAAGTCCACCCTTGCTCCCCAAGGTTGGCAAACCGACTTAGGGGGGGGGGATTCAGCCCCTAGGTGGCTTAATCCCATGCTTTAAGCCTTAAGATGTGAACATGTGTTCAACTTGGTGAGCAAGTGTTGACTAGTCAAGGTTCTAACCTCCTCAAGACCTTATTTAAGTCATTCTCTTCCCCTCCTTGGCCATTCCAACGACCCACACACATAAAAACACACCATCATCTCATCCTTAGCTCATTTACTTCAAGTTCCATCCAAGAAATCAAGTGCAATATCCATACATAAACCCTAGTTTAGTTTTGATTCATCAAAACTACTTCAAATCCTTAGAAACTTTGGTGATTTCTCTTGAGTTTGAATCCACTCAAGTCACCTCAATTTTCATCATCTCTCTTTCAAGATTACAAGAGTAGAAAGATTGCATGAAGTGAAGTGGGTTGAAGCAAGTCTATCAAAGTCCTTTTCCTTACATGTTAACTTCCTTTCATCTTTGAAAGCCAAAAGTTGTAAGCCAAACCCTAACATGATTCTTGTTAAATAATCATGTTCATGTTATTTACATGTTATTCTTGCTATATTATGTCTTGTAGTTATGTCCATGATGTATAAAAGTGAGCAAAACAAGTTATTGTTATTGATTGTTACAACAAGTTACTAAAACAAGTAAACTAGTGACTTTCTTGGTATAACCTGATCAAAATGGTAAAATTATGATATTGGATCATTGCATATTACAGTAGAGGACTTAACAAGGAAACCATAGCAATTTGAACCACCTAAAACGAGTATACGAGTCAAAAGTTACGCCCATTTGAAGTTACCAAAACTTTGCGACAAACTGCCAAATACCATTCTGATCAAATTTGGGTTTTGAAAGTCCCACTTCTGGTCCGATTCATCAAAAAGTTAAAACACGAAAGTTGTCCGGAACGACGTTTTCGTTCAGGAACAAAGAAGCTCGAGCCCTGAAAACGCTTTTGAGTGATAAATTCTTCAAAATCTTAACAGCCCATTTTTATACCAAAGTCATTACATATAAGTTATGGTTTATGAAGACCAAAGGGGTCTTATGACCTAGAATCAAGACCACAACCATGGCTAGAGCCAAGGTTGAGTCTCAAGACCATGGAACAATGACCAAAGGTCATGGCTAGGCCATGACGAAATGACCATACAAGCTTACCAAGGCAAATACATGAACTAGAGAAGTTGGCGATAACTTGAACATACAATTTGGATCTACTTCATCTAAAGGAACCATGAGATATTACAAAGAGAAAATGGTCATACAAGACTTATGAAACTACCCCTAATAACAATCTTCATGTACAAATAAACTTTTCTAAGTTTATTCAAATATCGGACATGTAACCTTTCGGATCAAAATTTATATCTATATATTTCATCAACTACTACAATAGTAGGGAGCCTCATGTGAGGAGTTCATTATGTAAGCCGTCGAGTTGAGTTGTGGATTTACGAGTTAAAGTGTCCTGGCTCCTCGAACGCTTACTAACATGACTTCTGAATTATGTCGGCCTGAACGGTAGTAAACGATATACAAAACATACATGTTTCATGAATCTTTTCTTTCAAAGACTTACACTATACATCATACCACATCATGGACTAAATGCAAGATATATATATAGGCACTACTTCATATTCATTACTCAAATCCTAAGTCGCGACATTCTATTATAGGTTGCTCGTAGAAATCTTCGCGATTCGACCATCACATTCATTACTTGATATCTTACTTAAGGTGAGTTCATAGCCCCACTTTCCATTACTTAATTGTTTTACAAACCCTTGGGGGGAATACATGCTATTTTAACCGAGCACAATGTTTTTAAATTGTATGCTTGCCTGATTGTTTTATTATCACTAAGTACCTGCCTTGCTAAACCGAGATCCCTTATTATGAACCATTTAATCACTAGCAATAGTGAGCGCAAATATTGTGAATAGGCCTATTGGGATTGACGAATCCCATTTGTAGTGAATACATTCATACAAATGCATTAATATTTGAGACCTGGGTATGCCAGCAACATACCTACCGGGATAAAACCGCCGATCGATATTGGTACACGTTAACGTTTTGGTGTCATAAGCTTAGTGTATAATACATTTTATGGGCGTATAACAACATAGCCTACCTATTTTGCTTTCCAAACATTGGTGTGAGCCTATAACTCACACTACCAACATATTGTGTTCAAACATTAAACAAACTCTATGAATATCACTCAACCTTTGTGTTGACCTCTCAAGCATGTATTTCAGGTTCATGACGATCAAGGATGGCACGGATACTCAAGAGGGCTATAAATTTTATTATCATTCAAAAACTCATTTATTATACATTGTAAACATGGAACCATTTGGGACCTCATTTTGTAATCTCTGATATTTATATAATTTGAATGATAAATCTTTTAAAACGACTCAATTGGAGTTCGTTTTCTATTATTGTGACTATTGTGCCGTCGAGTAACACCCAGTTCGAATTCCGCTGCAACCATGAATTGGGGGTGTTACATAGCAAACGAGCTAGACTTATCAAAATCAGAATTGGCAACACTTGTAGAAGCACCATCATTGTGAGAACCATGCTCCCACAAACCATCAGTAGTGCTATGCAATGGAACCACATTAACACCATTTAACCCCACGGATTCCACACCCCCAAAAGAAGCATGAGCATCCACACATTCCATCTGCTCAAGTTGAGTATGTACATCCTCAACAGGAGCAGCCCCAAAATCACTCTTCAAAGCATCATTAGATGTACCACTCGAATTAGAATCATCATTAGTAGGCTTAAAAACAGCCCTCACATCAGGTTGTGTACCTCGATTCTTCTTCTTGGTAGCCGGTTTAGAAACAGGTTGGTACGAAATTTTTGGCTTAGTTGAAACCCCCCAAGCCACTTTCTTACCCTTATCACTAGTATGACCAGCCCTAGTAGAGTGAACCTTACTCTTGACATCAAAATCTTGTGGAGTCGAATCCTTAGTAACCCGCTTACATCTAAGAGGACACGCATCATCATCATGATTAAAACAAACACACTTAGAACACCAAGATGGCCACCATTCATACTCAACATCAAGAACTTCCATGTAATGACCCTTACCCTTAGGCAAAGGAATTGCAACCTCAATTGATTCCAAAATATCCAAATCAGCCGATAATTCAATAAGTACCCGTGCATATGAATAACGTCCCCAAGGATTCTTACACATATCATTAGTACCCGCATCAAACCGTATTATCCGCCCCAACTGTTTTGAAATCAAACTAATACTGACTTTAGAGTATACAACGGACGGTATATTATGGATACGTACCCAAACCGGTACCTTAGTAATCTTCTCCTTCTCAAGCCTCATATTAGGCACCCATATATGTAAAAATAAAGGCGTTGATCTAATAAACCAAGGACCACCATTAAGAACTTTATTCATACCTTCATGTGAAGAGAACTTGAAAATGAAGAAACCATTCCGCAATATAACATGTTCAAAGCCGAACCTTGCCCAAGCATGCTTGACATAGTCTTCCACAATGGGAAATGCAATTCTTAGACCAATGAAATAACCGTATAATGAATTAGTAAGTTTAGAGCAGATATCATCAACTACGGCCATTGGAATAACCACTCTTGAACCCGACCTAGTAGCCTCATCATCTCCACCAGATTGTGAATCACTAGGTACATTAGGCTCACAAGAATCTCCAATATTACACTCATCAGCTAGCCTTTCACCATTATCCTTAGACTTACCAACCATTGCAGCCCCCAACGAATCAGAAGCTACCACATTACTAGACTTAGGAACATCAGATTTAGAACTTGCCAAACGTACCTCTTGTTGTAAAGCAAACTTCGGATCAGAAACAACGGGACCATGATCACTAGGAAGAGTAAAACTCCCCGTTTTTCCTTCCAAACCTGCACTTTTCAATATATTCTTCAATGGCATACTTGCATTAGTAAGAATCTTACCATCAATATTACCAATCCTAGTAGCCAACCCCTTAGCCTTAGAAGGCTTTTTAACATTCATAGAACCATATTTCATCCCTCTCAATAACCCACGTACAAACAATATGCAGCAGCAATCCAAGCGCACAAGCAAAATAACGAAACCCTAATATAGGTTACCAGCAGATTACACGGTACCAAACCCCTAAAAAGAAGTTTGTTTAAACAGTAGAGACCAATTCCAATCCAAGAACAAATAAACACCAAACCCTAAACGAGTTTAGTGTAGATTAAAGCACCAGCAGCAAACTTGCGCACACAAAAAACGAAACCCTAATTGAGAATCGTTGAATGATATAAATAAATGCAGCAAGAGCAAGAATCGTCCTTATATATATAAATCGATAATGGAACCAATTTAAGAATGAAGTATAATAAGGGACGATGATATAATACCCAAAGGCGGTTATAAACCCTAAAATCGCGATTCCACCAGATCTGACACTAAACCTAAAAAACAAGCAACGAATTGAATTAAACCAATGATAAAAACACTAGGATAACCCAATCGATCCAAGAATTCAAGGGAATAGGGCAGATTAGATGAAACCGATTGTAGAAAACCCTAAATCGTTAAATTCACAAAACCGCCCCAAGAAATCAAATTAAAATCACCCTACAAGATTAATCAATGATAGACACGAATGTAAATCACTAGATTAACAAGAGGAATCAGAAAACATGAGATCAAGGAACGATTTTAAGAAAAATCGATTTAGGGATAAGGGGTTAGAAAATCGCCAATGTATGTTCTTGTTACTTTTAATTAATCATCATTGATTTCCCCTTGTACACACTGACAAATTGGGTGTGTATGTTATCAATTTTTGACATCAATACAAAACATAAACTTGATGAGAGCATGGTAGCAGCAAGTGTGAAAGGATTTAGTAAACCTATTGTAGCTTTCCATAATTCCTTTTCCAAGGAGCAATGTACTTACGTATCCCAGTTGGCATGTAGACCGCCCCAGTGATTTAAAGATTGAGATTTGACATCACTAAACCAACCTGACCTCCACATTTTAGCACCTCTACAGTGTATGTGCATTTGTAGTCACATGCTTCAAAGATTTATAGATATGCACACAAGTGCATCCCAAGTTACATGGTACATCTTGTTTGTGCTTTTCGTACAATACATGTGCTGTAAAATTTAATTTCTATCACTTGAAGTTGATAATTTGTGTTTAGAGCTCTGTGTGGTAAATGCTTTTACAATTGTATGACTTCTGCTGTAATTATTGTTCCATATTCAAGTGCATAGACCTCATTCCGTCTTTTGTTGTTTTCATGCAATTTAGTGCTCATGGGGTAGCAAGCCGACTCCTCCAGGAACAAGCTTTAATCCCTTACCCGAACCTGCACCGGTGCCAATGCTATCAGCTGCTGATTTGTTGGCATATGAACGCCAGTTAGCAATGAGCAAGATGGCAAGAGTCCATGCTCTCATGCACCCTCAAGCACAACTTCCTCATAAACAAACTATGGGAATGAGTGTTCCTGGAGCAAGCCAGGCGATATATGACGATGGTTTCCAAAATGTTGCTGCAGCCCAACTCATGTACTATCAGTGAGATATTTATGCGGCGTTAACCTTTATTTCGGCATTCTGATGTGCCTTTGTAGATATCGTCTTGAGTTTTTTTGTTTTTGAGTTTTAGGAGGCTTTGTGTTGTGTTTTTCTTTTTTTTATGTTTTTATTTACCATCTGAGTATCCCTCATCTCCTGATTGGGAGATTGTTGTCCTATTTCTATAACATGCTATGATGTTGATACACACGATGTAATGCTTAATGCTACCTATTTAACCAGTTGTGGATGTGCTTATTATTGTTTCATAAAAATGAGCGACACTGAGATGGTGATAATATGTGAGAAGTTGGTATTAACTCATGTCTTGTAATTGTAATATTACCTTAGGCAAAAAACTTTGCATGTCATTAACTAACAGCATATGAAAACTACTTAAAAATAGGATTTATTTTGTATCAATGCATCAGGAGAATCAGCAAATATTGGATGTTAATATGTCGACTTTAGGGATTAACTTATACAATGAAAGTTAGACTTTTTAGGTCAAATAACAAAATCTCAGTTTTAAATCTATACCAAAACTTAGTTTTCTTTTAGGAAATTTTCTTAACCAAAGTAAACTCTGCTACAAAACATGACATATTTTGTATCAAATATATAGGAGAATCTGTATAAACTTAAATAGTTAAATCCTTGAATGTTATAAGTTTGACTTCAGGAGTAAGAGGTATGAAGCTAATGACTCACCTGCTGACCAGCCTTAACTGGTATAGGACTTCTCAAAGAAAATATTTGATCCCTGGAGAACAGGCCAGCCCCTTTAATTTCATACGCATAATCTTCTGTTGTAATACTTGCACTATGATTAATATGAAATCAATGCACATATATTAGAAAAGTAGGAAGAGAAATCACAATTATATTGCTAATAGTGTTATTAAATACTCAATAATGGTCTAAAGAAAACTTTAGGTTGGTTTACCCGTGTTATTATTTTTTATCTTTTTGGTGTCTTTTGACATGTTTACTTTAATTCTTACCTAATTATTAAAAGGTTAACCATGTGGAAATATCATTATATTATAGTCACCAACAGTCATGGATCCCTACAATCTTTAAAAGAATCAGATGAAATTTTTTTGCTACACATCATCTGCAAATATCATTACATGACAGTCATCAACTTTCCTGTAACTGGCGGCCCTGGTTGCGTGTTATCCGAACCCGATATAAAATTTACAAAGATCGCATCTCATTGTAGCTGTAAAAAGTTGTTAGATGCTTGGGTGAGCCATTGAAATGGATTTGGGTAGTTTGGAGTGACTGCAGCACCTTTTGCATAAATCTTTCCAAGTAGCTCAGAGACATAGGTTCAGCCTTTTCCACAGCCTTTTAAAACCACGACAATGCCTTGGCATGTTCATGGCAAACCTTTCTTAATCCATAGTAAGATATACTAATCTTATAGATAGCTACAACGTTATATTGTGCCTGGTATTCCAAGATCTAGAAGTCTTCATCCTCCTCCCGTCTGATACAAAAGTCACAGCTGGCTTTACACGACCTCCTGAGACGTTAGCACCAACTGATACATCCGCAGATAGTGCAAAAGCATGTGCTATCAATACTGAAATAAGTCCAGCCGGTGTCGCTGCTATACCATCAGTTAGTGTCCCTGAAAAAAATAAAATAAAAGATCAGTTTGTTAAGCCTCTTTTATTTATCAGAAAATGTGAATAACTAAAGGATGCTATCGCTTACCAAAAGCTCAATTTGAATCAGATATACTTCTGACACAAAAAGCACCCCTAAGTCCAGGTTATGTTTCATCACATCCTAAGGTATTTGAAATAGTAAAAGACATCGAACACTTTGATCCGTTATGACTCATGCAACAGGTTTAAATGGTGTTTCTGACTCACTGTTGATACAAAATTTTAAGGGGCGTTTGGGTCAACCTGCAAAGTATTCTGTATTTTAATCAAACATGTAATAAAAATGAGATGTTTCACCGTTTAATCTGTATTGACCAATTGATTGACCCACCAATCTTTTTCAGATTTTTCTTTTTGGCTTTTGACCATCTATGCCACCTATTTTAAGCTCTTTATATAAGAGCATAAAGCTGGAAAATGAGACATTAACTGTTCTTATAATATGAGTTCTTATAATAATCATATTAAATGCATTGATTATATTATTTAGGACATAAAGTGTTTGCAGCCAACCCCCAACCTGTTCCTACCCATACTTAGGATTACTCGATTTGACCCGTTACCCTACTCATCTATTTTGCCATCTCCACACAACACTCTTCAACCTAAGAAATAAAATCTAGATATTCCCTCACATGAGCATTAAACTCTTCTTTTCTTCATTCTCAACATAAACGTTTCCTTTTGCTTTACAACACTATTTTAAAATGAGTCGACGTGGTTATGTATTATCTTAACGGGTCAATGAGTATAATGAATTAATACACTATAAATTCATAGCATACTAAAAACTATCATGAGTTGCAACTGTGATAGTAAAAATTCATAGTAGTGAACCTTAAAAGTTGGATATAGCACTTTAAATTTATTTATTACCTGATAAATATGAACGGGTCGTTCACACATAGTTGAACATATAGTTGCTAACTTTTATTCACCAAAAGTATCTCATAGAGAAGAAAAAGTTATCACATCTGTGGTGTGTTTATCGAGGTCATGTATCTTTCTTTTCCCTTATGCCGGTAAGGCAATGCCATTTTCTTTGCTTAGAAACTGCAATAACAATACATAGACAAAGCTGATACATTGAGAAAACTGAATGTTCTCCTTTAAACTCCCAAAGTGATGCCCGCCCGTATGGTTCATGAGCCATATGGGGTCCAATTTCAATTTTATATTAGGATATTATATTGGCCTTTTTAACCCACTCGCCTATTTGATTCTTTTCCTTTTTAGTTAAAGAAATGGAGATAATGCAATTTTTAAGGAACAATTGGGAAACTGTTGGTCCACCCGTGACATTTACCTCTTGATCCAATGTATATTTCTTTCATATACGTAATCTAGGAATTCTGGAACGGAAAAGATAAACATAAGACAAAGACGATAGGCAAAAATGAAAATGTAATTTATAAGCAGAAGTACAAAGTATTGACGGACAGTAAATATCGGGCGTGTTGTCAACTTTGATAAAGAAACACGGATAAAGTTTTTAGTCAAGTAACCTGCAGATGCACCAGCTGTCGACAGCCGTCGTATGTGCCGTCTCTGTGAAGGGACATGTTGATTTGGTGTCTGCGAGCAGCCAGTTGCCGTTGATGTAGTAGCATGGCCCGTTGATTGGCCACCTGCTGTAACAATGACAAACATGCATTAGTAAGCCTGCGATTCAGTGACCTCGTTGTACATTAATGGGCATACGGGGTATACATAAAAATGTACAAACCTAGAGTAAAGTTTGGTACGGCTGTTGTGTGTGCATCAGCTGGAGGTAAAGGACATGTTTGAAGTGGGACGGGAACAACACCAACTTGCGTAACTGGTGTGGCTGCAATATGAAAGAAAAAATGGATCAACAAAGATCCAATTGACAGTATACCTTCATTTTAGTAAGCAAGTGAATGGATGATATCTTTGCACCCTAATAGATGTATGTGGTATCTAAAAAAATGAACACACCTTGAACAACATTTGGAGCCGGTTGTACACAGACATTAGGTGGAGGTTAGGGACGCATCTCAAGTGGGCTAGGGACATCACCAATGTTGACCACATTACCAACACCATGCATCACGGATGTGGCTGCAACATAGAGGAAATGAATGTTCAATGTACAAAAAACACTGGTAAGTAGTGTTTACAGGTAAATTTAATGCGCGCTTTGGATAATATTATATGATAAACTGCTCGGGTTGGATGTTGCAAAGCAAATTAATATGGAAATCCAAAGTGATCATTGAAAGCTTTTACAACGCAAGCACACAACTGGAACATACTAACACTTGAATACCACATGTTAAACACTTGAATTATGCATAGATATGTTGCTCTATCAGTAGATTAATATTCCATGAACCCTGCGCATATGAATATTTCAAGGCTGATATAATAATAAAAAATCATGTAACGCATATGAATACCACATGGTGTACCTTATAAGCAATCCCAAAAATCATGTAATCCATGAACTTGAATAGATGTTGAATGGAAAATCATCCAACGTTGATCACTATGTACCTGTGTTGTTACGTAAATAAGCAAGTTAGACAGTTAGTGTTTGCAAATTAACATGGTCACAAACTGATTTACACATAAACAAACTGCAAAATATTGAGTTCTAAATATCGACGTACCTGGGATTAGTTAGCACCACCTTCTGTTATCCAAGTGGATCATCATAATAATAACAAAGAAGATGAACAAACATGAACCTTCAAACACTGAAAAACATGCTCTAAACTTTTGCCATTGAGAAAAAACATGCACCTTCAAACAAAGAAGATGAACAAAGAGTGGGAACATATTCGAAGAAAGTTTAGTGCATATTTTTTGTAATCCCATGTGTTTTTGCAAAAAGAAAGAAAACAAAAAAAAAATAATAACAAAGATTCATTAGGGTTTTTAGAAAAAACCATATACCTTTAAACAAAAACAAAGAAGATGATCAAAGTTTTTCTGAATCGAGTTTTTTTTTTTTTTTTTTTTTTTTTTATTTTTTATGTAGGGTTTTGAGATTTTTTTTCATAGCACATTTCTTTTGTGAATTAGGTAAATAATGAACCATTATCAATATATTTTCCATATATACCTGGTATTTTTTTTAAAAGCATAAAATATTTGATTTTCATTGTATATCACAATTTCTGGCTTAGTCCATTGGTTGAGGTGTTTATGTTTGTATTACCCGACCTAGGTTCGAGTCTTGCAAGATACTTAATTTTTTATCCAAAAGAATCGAATTTTGTATAAAAAAGAAAAATCCGGATTTAAAAAAAAAAAAGGAAAAACAATCCAAATTATATGATGACATGGCTAACAATAATGATAATCCAAATTATATGATGACATGGCTAACAATAATGATGACATGGCGCAAAAAAATGATGACAAGGCATTGACCATGCTTATTTGGCATTAAATGGTCAAACGCCTCCTGTTATATATATATTTTTTTGGGTAAAGGGGAGTAATCCTGCACCCTGGTAAAATATTATAACTAAACGTTTTTAGTACAAAGGGCGAGGGTGAGTTCCGTCGCCTCAGTCCCTTAGGACACTTACAGACACTCATATAAGCGTGACAAACCACGCTTATAACAAACATTGAACACAAACTACAACGACTATATATAAAAAGTTAAATGCCATTCAAGTAGACAAATCCTTGAATCTTCAAATCATCACAGTAGTACAAATTTCCAGCTTCAACCAATTGCGTCTTCTATTAGTATTATGCAAAATGCATAATCTAATAACCTAATAAGAGTGACTTCTGTAGCAATTCGAATTTGAAGCATAAACATGGTCTAATCGACCCAACCTTCTAGCATATCAGAACTTGAACCAATCTTCCAACAATCCGAGTGAAACACATGAAGACAACCAATGATCAAGTCACAATGCTACCACACATCCCATGATCACACAAAGACTCAAATAAGTAATATCAATTGCACATCAGCCCTTCATATGCGTGTGATCACTAAAGAAACACATATTAGTTGCAAACCAATGAAAACAGTACAGCTAATCATGAACCAACTATCAATCAAACGAATAGAAACACTCAAGTCCCATATTATTGATATAACAATCCAAACCACATGATTGATTGAATCATAAACACGTACAAGCTAAATACACCATTACATGATGAATAAAGAACCGTTCCATACGTACCATGCATGCATGCTGATCCGAAAAGATCAAATAAAATCAATGTATACGAGCACCCCCAATCCATATCGGAATAAAACATCTCTCCAAAAACTGAACTTCCATCCAATGAAAATCCAAGATCATGGCTTAACCAACATGTAAAAAACCAATCGAATACCAAGCAACCCCTTGCAAAGGTCGACAATCAATTAAACAACCAGATCCCTATCACTAACAAGCACATAAGCGCTATACACCATTGAATGTAAAAACCAAAAAGGTTTTATAATCGTTAAGACTAGTTCCATTCCAGAAAACAATCCTCAAATAATAAACAATCAGTAACATGAGGAGAATATCAAGAGATCGATCTTAATATAATAAACCAAAACCGACATATAATCCCATAAGAAGATCGACCCATGAAACCCTAAAGGCGGTTAAAAAATAAAACTCATAACACCAGATTCGAAACCCTAAATCAAGAATCGACTCCCCAAAGGACAACGATTAGATAATAAAGAATAGTTAGGGTTTAGAAATCGCCTAGTTAGGCATAAGTAAAGAATACCCAGCACATGATCATCAATAGGGATAAATAAAGCATGAATACCAAGATCGATTAGATGGAACCTTAAAAAAAGGAAACTGACAACCAATCATCCCTAAACCCACGACACAATGGCAAACCCTCAAGTGTGATTGACCAGAACGATCAGCAACAGAAGATTCGAAACCCTATTAAAAAATAATGAATGATACGATGATAATTAGGGTTTCTAGCCAATAAAAAGAAGAAATCCGATAAGATATTAATAAACCAGCGTTGCCAACCACCCTAATAAGAATATCTAATCCCAAAAACGTATTGCATACCCTTGAATAAAGGATAGAGAGGACGATTTGGGGTAGAATTAGGCCAGAAAAGGTGTTTAGGGTGGCTGCCGGATTTCTCCCAAGGGAGAGAGAATTTTAGTCGCTTTTCTGTTATATATATTTTTGGGTAAAAGGGTTTTACCCTGGTAAAATGCATTAACCAATAAACGTTTAAGTACAACGGATGAGAGTGAATCACTCATCTCGGCCCGTTACATGGGCAACAAACATGCTACAAACAGCAAAAACCAAACACTAATCATAAGAAAGACAAACCAATCTTATGACCTACCAAACTAAAAAACATTACTTTCTACCACGACCTTGGAGATTAATATCATACATGTCACAAAAGTCATCCAAGTGTCCCGGTAGATCATAAACTTGAGCAGCATAATCATCATCCATGAAATCTTCAAAATCATAGCCGCCACCTCCTGAAGCAAGATAACTAGAAGTCACCGGCTCCAAAACCTCATCATCATCACTATCCGAACAAACCACATCCCCTACCTTGGAAAATGGGTTCTTTAACTTAGTAGCAGCAACCGAAGGAGTAGAAGAAGAACTAGGCTTATTACCACCAATAGAATCAGATCCTACCTTGTCCGCTACCTTATTAGTACCACTAGAACGTTCCAAATCAGCCTCTCCACCAGCAATACCACTTGATGCACCACTCACTTGAGGTCCTACCTTTTCCGCAACCGTAGTACTAACACTAGGACGTTCCAAATCAGCCTCACCACTAGGGATACCATTTGATGCACTAGGAACATCATTCTCAACATCTTGAGCATCAAGCACCCCAAACGAGTTAGACGTAGGCACAGACGAACCGCTTGCATTAGCCACTTTAGAAGAAGTGTTATCTTGAGTTTTAGTCTTAGCAACATATATTTTCTTTTTAGGAGCTAGTGTGGGCCCCTTACTCATATTAATACCACTTGACAACTTCTTACCTTTCCCTTTAGCCTTCCGATTCTGAACTTCCTTAAAACCATCATCATTCTCTTCAAACGAAGTAGTAGGAACAACATCATTAGTAGAACGGACCGGCTCCTTGGCACACTTTTGACAACCATTACGATCATGCCCAAAAACTTTACACATTGAACAGTGAGGAGGCTTCCATTCGTACTCAACCTTAATACATGCAGAAATAATTCCACTATCATCCTTCTTTGGTATAGCCATAGTCACCTCATGCTTTAATTCAGATTCGGATGATATTTCCACTAAAGCACGAGCATAGCTAATACGGCCCCATGAATCAAAACACATTGAGCTTGTAAACGCGTCCAACATAATAGGTTTACCAACCTGAGTAGCAATCAAGCTCAAGCCGTCTTCAGAGTAAGCAAGCAATGGCACATTGTGCAATTTAATCCACACGGGTAATTTAGTAACCTCACTCTTAGCCAGTGACATTTCAGGAGTCCATTTAGTAAGAATCAAAGGAGAACTACGAATTATCCAAGGACCCCGTTGCATCACGTTATCAACACCCTCTTTTGAATCAAATTTAAAAAGGAAGACCCCATCATCATTTTTCATCACTTTCTTCAAACCAAACTTACCCCACGTATTAGTGACATAGTTTTGAACCAACGGGAATGCAATATTCTTGCCAACAAAGAAACCAACAAGAGTATTATCATAACGGTTCAACACACCCTCCATAGCAGCCTTTGGAAGTAAAGTATCATGGTTCTCAATACGCACCTCATTAACCAAAGACCGAAAATTAACCTTCCTCGTTACCCTTTCCGGATTCACCACATTAGCAAAAGAAGTAGATCCACTCATATTAGCACTTGGTTGAGAACCGGCAACAGTAGAACTAACACCCACGTTATTAGAACCAGCAACATTCGAACCAGCACCATTAGAACTATTACCACTAGCCTTTAAAACCCCCTCCACATTAGTACCATATTTCTGAGTTTTCATAGCCTCGCTAAAACTAGAAGTAGAGGTAGTAGTACTTTTCACATTAGTGCCACTCGAACCACCCAAACTGTTCAAAGACGAAGACGCCATATTAGCAATATCATTATCAAGTTTATTCATGGCCTCATCAAAATTCTTATGCGCGTTAGCAATTAATTGCTCCACATTTGGACTAATAGAATCAATAGGCTGTTCCGACACACTAGGCTATTCCGTAGTACCCAAATCACCCATAACACTTTCCTTATTCACCAAATCAGGCCCTTTAGACACATCACCATCAATATTGTCGCCCTTAACCCCAAGACTCCCATTCGAATCACAATCAACAAGTGAAACCGGCTTCACTTGTTCAAGAGTCGCATTAGGAACATGTGTATCAATTACAACAGATTGGACAAACGTACCATCAACATCAATTGGAACCGACTCCTCTTGATGTGTTGCAACACCCCTAACAGCTTTCCTAGGCTGAGTAACATCGGTTCCTCAGCCTCATCGCCTTTCAATCTTTTCATACGAGCAGCAAGCTCTCCAACATCAACATTAGGATTGTTAACCACCTTCTTAGCAATTTTAGGACTCAAAAAACCTCTATTCATCTCTCAACAGCCAGCAGCAAACCAAACAAACAACAATCAAGACAGCAGCACGCATAAAACCAATTAAGAAGATAAAACCCTAATCAAATCGATTAGGGTTTATAGCGATTCACTCCAAAAACTAACCACCCACCATAATAAAAAGTCGATCAGGGATAGAATGAAAGAATTGAAACCAATCGACCCTAAATACAGCACCCAAAACCGACTTTAAGAAAAGTCGGTTTAGATAAATTCCAAACGAAACCCTAGAAAACCTAAAATACGATCCAACAAAAAACGATACTAAACTGATTCTAATCACTCCAAATCTGACAAGGATCAATAGACACGAATGTAAATTAATCACTAGAACAGATTAGAGCAAAAAAGAACAAAGATTTAGGGTCGAATTGATGGAAGAATTGATGATGCGATCGATTTAGGGTTATTAGGGTTTTAGTCGCTTTTTTCTCCAGAGAGATTTTAGTCGCTTTTTACTATAACTTTTTTCTGTTATATATATATATATATATATATATATATATATATATATATATAGACTCATATTATATATTAGTTACACGGAATAAATGATATTTAACGAATTATTATTTATTCGAGTCCACGTGTCCGAGTCATGACTTCCCGGTCCACATAACAAGTCAAAGTCCATGTCCAATGTTACAGACTTGTCGAAGCCAACCAAGACTAGAAAGTTAAGGCGACCTCAACGTGCACAAAGTCTCAAGTCGAGTATCTTCATAAATATCAATCCAATATATCCCGATATCCATTCCTCACTTCACAAACTACAACAATGCGAGGCCGTCTACAGCTCTCGTACTAACCTATCTCCGTCATCTAAAAGTTTTCATCCTTATAACTCCGGTAAATCAAAATCAAGCACTGCATTTCTTGATATCACAATAACAACAAACGTTAGTCACAATATATATAAACTCACACACAACCAATTAATGTCAGAATGATGAGGCAAAAGTGTACCGCTTTTAAGGGGTCATTTAAGCCCGAATTCGTGTTTATTTGACCAAATATTGCCCTAAATCGTTCCTTTTGTCATTTTAGGTACTTTTGGAGGAATCCTTCTAATCTTGTGTTCTTTGCAACGATTTGTTTAGTTTTAGTGATTACCATTCGTGTTATTCACTATTCTGATCATTATTATTGCTTAATTCACATTGATTGCTGGTTTTGGTGTCTTTTGTTAGGGTTTAGAAAATTGTTTTTTGGTTTATCCCTAACTTTTCTAATCGTTATTCATATTATTCTGTTTTACCAGATCTTGTGAATCGTTTTTAGGGATTAAATCACCTTGTTCCTACTAATCGATCCTTAACTTCCCTTAAATCATATAGTCGGTTTATTAATCGACTTTTCCATATTTAAGGACGATTCTTATCTTTGTTGCGTATTGTAATTAATTCCAATCGATTCCCATACTAGGGTTTCGTTTTTCTCTTATATACGCTTGTTTTGCTGGGCATAATTCAACACCTTTGTGATTATCATCATGGGACCTGGTTGATTTCTTGGGCATATTCGTTTAAAACCCTAACTTTTCAGTTAGGGTTTTCTTCCTCTTGTACGATTTAAGTATTCATGCTGATTGCTGGTTATTTGCTTCTGATTGTTCGAATTGTAGGTTGTAATTGTTTGTGGGGTTGGAAAGGGTGGTATGGAGAAGGGTTTTCTGAATTCTACTAGTGCTTCCAAGTGTTCGAAGGCTGATGGGAAGGCTGGTTCTCTAAGATCGAATATTACTAGTGCTCAAGGGTCGACTACTACCAGGGCTGATAACAAGGGATCTTATGCTACTTTGTCCGATCAAAGGAGTCACATTAATGAAGATCTAACTAGTTTGGCCGATCAAACTAGGACATGTGGGTCTCAAGATGTTTGTGCTACGAAATCTGATGATCCTAGGGCAAGCGGGAAGATTTATGTTGATGTGGATGGTTTGGCTGCTCGTATGCAGCGTTTGAAAGGGATGGATACTATTTCTACGGATACTACTGGTATTGACACATCTAGTAGTGTGAAACATATCAAACCTGCTACTAAAGTGCCTACGTTAGATGCTAACCTTCCACAAGGTGATGGCGTACATGTTGCTCTTAAGGCCGGAAGATCAAATCCATATAATATTCAGGTTCCTAGCCTTAATTATGAGTATACTAGTTCTGGTGTTTTGAATGGTGAGTGCTCTAATCAAGAGAAGCTGGTTTCTTTTGATGCTTCATCTGCTCCTAAGTGTGTTGAGGAGCCGATTGCCCAACCTAATACTGCTCCATCTAACCAGTTACCTGATTTGGTTTACATGTATCCACCCCCGAGTACTGGTAATGAGGGAGTTGTTAAGAAGACTCATGTGGAATCTCCCAAGTCGGCTGTTAATGAGCCGATTAGTGACAAGGGACCTGTTTAAAATGTCACAAGGTCATTTACAAATGTGGTTACTCCGGAATGTGTCATTAGGAAGGTCAACTTTCGCCCTTTGGTTAATGAGACTCACATTGATAATCATGACACCGTCTTACCAAAGGCTGCTATGGAGGGTGTTTTGAACCGATATGATAATACTCTTGTTGGTTTCTTTATTGGCAAGAATATTGCCTTCCCATTGGTTCAAAACTATGTTACTAATACTTGGGGTAAATTTGGTTTGAAGAAACTTATGAAGAATGATAATGGAGTTTTTCTTTTCAAGTTTGACTCTAAGGAAGGTGTAGAGCAGGTTCTTCAACGAGGCCCTTGGATTATCCGTAATTCACCTATTATCCTCACAAAATGGACTCCTGATATTTTTTTTTGGGTAAAGGGGAGTAATCCTGCACCCTGGTAAATTACATTATCCAAAAACGTTGAAGTACACAATGACGAGGGTAATATCCCTCGCCCCCAGTCCCTAAGGACACTTACAAGACACCTATCTAAGAATGACAAACCATTCTTAAAACTAACATGCACACCATGTGCAACTGACCAAACAAGCATGCTAACCAAAGCAACTTACAATAAAATGAACCTACCAATAATGACAAGAGTAAATAAAATTACAATACTACTCAAGAAAGGTACTTGAGCCTTCTAGTCACTTCGGTTGTCCATCTTAACGTCCCTGAAGAATCCCCGAATAAACATCCAAGCGATCTTCAACATATCATCTGTTTGTAGTAGCAAAGAACACCACAAACCACATACCACACATTCAAGAAGGAAACCAAGCCATGCATCCGTTACAATACCATGCAGCAACCTGAATCTGAATACATCAAAAGCCATTAACCAAACTTGAATGATAACCAACAGCACCACCATGAATAGAACCATCATAGATCGAATCTTGGATAAAATCCAATTTTCAGCCATACACACAAAGCATGATGATCCACCAAGCATAGGACCTTCCAAATACGTATACCCAGACCAAACATGGGACTAACATAGGGTCCAATCCCTAACATCCATCAAAACGAAGCAGCATCAATCCAACGCATCAAATAAAACCCATAATATGTAAATTGAACCACCCCTAAACGATCCATAGAAATTAAGAGACATTCCTAGTGATCGAATCTAGGATTTTTGAATAAGTTACCCTAGAAACTTAACTTGCAAATACCATCAATTTGATCCGCAACAACAGCAGAATCATATTGAACCACCAGTAGGTAAAAACGAACCCCTACACCTCCGCGACATAATCCCAGAAGTTGTCCAAAAATAAACCCTAAGTGATTAGGTTTAACGACCAGCAGTAATACAACTTCAAAAGTACCATGTGAAAGCGAATAAACACGATCAAACCCAAGCTAAATAAATAACAAATTGTTCCAGCAAGGGTTTACCATTATCACTCCAACGAGCAGGTACAACTTCCAATCAACCACCTACAGCAGATCATATTAACAACCAAACCATGCCGCACAAAGTATGGCACAATCATAGCATCTGATGTACAAACACGAATCTGCCATAAAAACGACCAACAGGGTTTAAACAAACCCTAACATGCATACTACTACACCAATCACAAACCGGAGATCATTAACAGTAGCAGCAACATCAAGCATACACGTAACAGATAGGATTCAGAAAACCCTAACATTCATAGGGTACACACATGAACCCTAACTAGCATGATGTCTGAATGCAAACCAAGTATAATCCATCAGTCCTAACATCCAAACACTCCATTCAGCACGATCATTATGGCATTAATCGATGCATCACCAGCAGAAAAGAACAATACTCACCGATTAGAACGTGCCAAAGCCGAGCAATAGGTTAAAACCCTAACTTACATAATATCAATCAACAGCCGCACCATTACAATCCGCAAAGTCAGATTACGAATGGCACAAACCTCATCAATCGCAATTGGAAACAATAAAGTTGCAGCGAACATACAGCCACACGATATAATAGGGTATCCAGACACCCTAACTTCCAAATCTTCAAATGAACTTCAGCCCAGAAAATCAAAAAGACCAGCGATTAGTATGAAACTAACCCCCAAGACCACTTCGATCACAGATCCAGGCCACCATTCAACTTACCCATGGTGAAACAAAACCCAAACATGCAAACGATTTGTCTCCAGAACCGAAGATCAAACCAGGATAGATACATCACGAACTAGGGTTTTGTTTTAATACCCATGAACATACACCTCTCTCTTAACCCACATAGCATAATCAGCACTCCAACAGGAACGTACAAGAAAACATATAACCCTAAAGAGGGTAACATGAAATCGATTATAAAACAAAACCCTAAAAGGGATTCGTATAATTAAGGACCAAACAACACACATACCCAATAATATACGACCCATGAAAGACAAATCTTAACCCTAAAAAGAATTAGGAATAAGAATCAGATTTCAAAGAAAAGGAGTCGATCTATCAAGAAAAGATAGAAAAACAAGAAAACTCCAGCCGCCACCCATATGAATGCACAACCTACAAAACGATTGCATACCATTAAACAAACAAAGGTTTAAAGGTAGAGAGGCGCTTTGAAAGGTTGATTTTGGCCGGATTTAGGATGATAGGGTGGCGGCTAGATAGCCCATAGAGAGAGACTCCTCTCCATTAACCAAAAGTGAGGTTACCAAAGTTCCCGTGTGGATTAAACTGCACAATGTGCCTTTGCTTGCCTATTCTGAAGATGGTTTGAGCTTAATTGCTACAAAAGTGGGTAAGCCTATTATGTTAGATTCTTTTACAAGTTCCATGTGTGTTGATTAATGGGGTCGCATTAGTTATGCTCGTGCTCTAGTGGAACTATCTTCTGACTCAGAATTAAAACATGAGGTTAATATGGCGATTCCCAAAGAAGATGATAGTGGTTATAATTCTGCATGTATCAAGGTTGAATATGAATGGAAGCCTCCTCACTGTCCGGGGTGCAAAATATTTGGACATGACTCTACCTCGTATCCTAAGAAGGCTGTGGGGCCTACTACTAATGCTAACAAACCTGATGTCCCTCCAAAGTCTTTTGTGGAAGAGAAAGATGATGGCTTTAAAGAAGTTCAGCCTCGTAAAGGCAAAGGTAAAGGTAAGAATGTTTCAAGTGGTATTAATATGGGAAAAGGGCCCAAATTTTTTGGGTAAAAGGGTTAATTCACCCCGGTAAAATGCATTACACCAAAAAAACGTTGAGGTACATAGGATGAGGGTGATATCCCTCACCTCAGTCCCTTAGGACACTTACAGACTCCAATATAAGAATGACACACCATTCCTATAACTTACAATAAAATGAACCTACCACTAATGACACAAGTATATAAAAATTGACAATACTACTCAAGAAAAGCACTTGAGCCTTCTATATCACTATGACGGTCCACCTTAACTTCCATGAAGAATCCACTTAGAAACATCCAAGCGAACTTCAACATATAATCTATTTGTAGTAGCAAGACCACCACAAACAAAACCTTCATGATCATATAGTACCCCCATGAAAAAATACAGCCCAGCAAAGGATCAAAAGGTACTGCAAAATACATGTCATGACCACCCCTTCAAAACAACCAAGTAAAATCAATAACACCATGAAAAAGGTCACCATGCAACGAACCTAGGGTGAACACCCTAACCAGTAGATCGAATGTGCACCAAAATAAAAGTGTAGGATCCAGTCACAACCAAACGATCAACTCAGTTCCCATAGAACTACTATCAATACTAGCAAAGTAAATGATCAAGAAGCCAAAACATCCAGCAGCTTCATGACCTAACTAGTAACATCCAATCAGAAACCAACACATGCAATACTAATAAAACCTGCCATGGCTAAAATATCAGGATACAACATCCAGTCATCACAATCACGCACAAGAGATCAGAACAGCCACAACCTCTCATGTTAACCCACCAAGACAGAAAATCAGCATGACTGATCCGTAGCCTCCATAATATCCAGAAACGCAACCACCAGAGGAATAGCATAAGAGTAGAACCAGTATAGCCAATAATCCCCATGATTGCGTACCAACAAAGACTACACCATTCATGGTTTACAGCAGCAAACCATACCAGAATAATACATCAATAGGGTTTCGACCCTAACTTCCATAAACAAACATCCCAATACAGCAGGTTTGTGAAACAATATAATTACTAGGGTTTAAAAACCCTAGCTTAATAGTAAATCGATCAGCAGCATCATGAACTCAGACCCACAATCGAACCAATAATAAGGTCTAAACCCTATCATGGCCATAAACGATCCGCAACATGATAATAACAAGCAGCAGGATCAATGAAAACGAGATAGGGTTTTGAATAAGATCCCTAAAACTTAACTTCCATCTCTCTAAAACCCACGTTCATATCACATATATCTTGATTAGAACATCCAAATACCAAACAACCCCTTGCAAAGGTTGACGTACCAGCAGATCCATAAGATACGAACCCTAAAAATTAGGGTTTCGTAAACAATAAGCTCAGCAAGTTCCAACCAGATCCCAACATGTTATGATAATCGATCTATCAAAATAAACCGACTAGAATTCAGCGCAAACCAATCCCCAAATCGCCCCCTTATATGTATATCAGTTATAAACCGACATTAAATAATAGAATATGAGGGGTGATTAAAAAACGAAACCCTAATAACACAGATCCCATAAAGAATCTATATGTTAGGGTTATGGCTGCATCAAAAAGAAAAACCTTAATAGGGATCAGAAGACGAAACCCTAATAAGATCGACAAAGAAAAACATGTAATCTAACCACCAATACAGGAGTTAAATTACACTTTCGATGCAGAAAATTAAAAAAGGACGATATCCATAAGAACCCTAGCAATAGGGTTGGAAAAGTGAAGAAAAACAGCACGCCACCACCAAGTAAACACCAAATCTTCAAACCGATTGCATACCTAAAGGTAGAGAGGCGGTTAAGAAGAGATGGATTGGCCGGAATATGTAAGGGCAGTGGCGGCCGGATATCTCCTTGAGAGAGAGTAAAAAAAAAAAAAAAAAAAAAAAAAAAAAAAAAAAAAAGCAAGTTTATGTTCCTAAGAAGAAAACCAACGATGTTTCTACTTCAAATGAGGCTAGTACCAGCGGTACTAAGGTTACTACTTCTAACACTTTTGGGGTTCTTAACATGTTGGATACGGATGAATATGGTATTCCAGGTCCTAATAATGGTAGTTCTATTAATGAGGCTGTATTGGAGAGTACTACGGTTATGGACATGGTTGGATCTCAAGGTTTTGAAAGGGGTTCACAAGAGCTACATGTGAAGGATACGAATGTGAAGGAGCTGGTCGGAGCTCCTATGGCTGGTGTTTTCTCTACTCCGTCTTCTTCCTCTATCAAAAGGGTTAACCCTTTTTCTAAAGTGGGAGAGGTTGTGGTTTCGGACTCTGATGATAAGGAGGTTGTGAATTGTTATGATGAGAGCACTAATCTCTTTGGTGGTGGTCATGATTATGAAGATGAATATGATGGTTATGATTACGATGACTATACCAAGCAGGTGGTTGATTTCTCAGGGAATTTGGACGCTTTTAATGCCGTGTATGGCACCAAGCTTCAAGGCCGTTGGAACTAGTTTTTTTTTCATTATGACATTTGTTAGTAGTTCTATGGTATTTATTTTCTTGGTTAGTAGATAGGAAGTTCTTGTTATGTAAGCTTTTTGCCTATGTAATGGGCTGAGATATGGGACTCACCCATATCCATGTGTACTTAACTGTTTTTTGGAGTAATACATTTACCGGGTCTTTTGACCTTTTACCAAAAAAAAATAGGTACTTTTGGAGAGAAATATGGAAAAGAAAGCATTTTGAACGTTTTTGGAGCATAAAAGTGAAGAAAACGGAAAAGTCTCAATTTTCCTTGCTGGGAACAGTACCTGACGGCGTCACGATCTTTTACATGACGGCGTCAAGAGTTACAAAAGAGATGGAAGTGAAAAATACACGTGACGGTCCAGAGAGTTTTCAACTATAGGACCTGACGGCGTCACCAAGGCCGTCAGGGTCAAAACACTAGTGACGGCCCAGAAGATTTTTACACATGACGGCGTCAAAATCAGATCTAGGCAATATGATTTTTATTAAGGCAGCGAGTTGACGGCGTCACGATCCAATACATGACGCCGTCACGAGTTGTAATCTATATATAGTTTTCCAAATTTCATTCATTAGTGTGCAAATTTTGAGGGAAAAACCCTAGGCCGAATTTTGTCTTCTTTTCAAGGGTTCCAACCGCTTGAATCTTTCATGTTCAATTAAAGATAAGTATTCCTTCAAATCATTCAATATGTCTATGTGTTGTTTGATTATATCTTACGCTTGTCTTCTGTTTAACATGCTACGCTAGATTTTCTTGTGTTTGCTTAGATATAATGAAACCTAGATGTTGATTATGGGTTGATTGCTTGTTTATAATTGTTACGAATGATTGTATTCGATGTTAGGCTTAAGAAAACTGGCAGACTTCCATTGGTAACTTGCTTGAACGTCTTAAGAAACATGATCGGAGGTGTACTACGATATTTGGTTGTATTTAATGCGTAGGAGAATTCTAATGATCCCATGTTAGGAGCTTCTAACGGCTCGACATAGGAGTGAAGTAGGATCCTATAGAGTTAGGGAATATTGTACACGGCCCTACGACTAGTATTAAGGAATATGACCCGTCATCCATGCAATTGTAACAAGTAATTAACCTGTAAAAAGATATCTAGGGAGTAATGAAATCTAAGTAAACACAGCTTTCCTCATTATTGTCACCACCACATTAGTATAATAGTTGTATTTTCATTTCTTTTATTTTATTTTGATTGCATCTTTATATTAATTGGGTTAGTTGGTTAGCAACTAATTCCGCCCACTCCTTCAAAACCCGAGATTTTACTTGCTTTTACAAAAATATAAAATACAAAAAGAATCATCCCTCACCTCTAGACCTAGTTTTATAGGTTTTCTAATCCTAGCGATACTATTCCTGAGTTGAATGATCAATCCCCCGGTACTTGTCACTATACTGTACTACAATGATCAGGTACACTGCCTGGTGGGGGTTGTAAGCTTCTCGAGATCCCTTGAGAGGTAAAACCTGTTGCGAGGGCGATCCCCACGTATCAAGTTTTTGGCGCCGTTGCAGGGGAATAGTTATTGTCTAGGTTAGGATTTCTTTTTATTAGGTCTACTTGCTAGATTCCTTTCTAGCAAGATTTTATTTTTATTTTTAGGTTTTCTTTAGTCTATCTTATTTCTTCGTGCCTTTGTTCGTAACCTTTACCATCCGACATCATGGAAGGTGGTAACATCTTTGAACCCATCAACCCACCACAACAAAACCACCCACAAAACCCACCACTAGCAAACCAACCTCCTAGGCCCCGAACTTTAGGAGAGTATTCCCGTCCTAGCCACCAAGGGTATCGAGACACTATTGAGTTCACTCAAGGAGCCAATGTGTCCCCCTTGCGATCCGACACCATCCGGTTGGTGCAAAGCGGATGTGCATTCCATGGACTTCGTTCCGAAGATCCTAATCAACATCTCAAGGATTTCCTTAAAATCGTAGATTCCATAGACCTGGATGTTGCAACTAGAGAGACGACCCGATTACGCCTATTCCAATTCTCTCTACGTGATCAAGCTAGTCAATGGCTTGAACGTTTACCCACGGGATCCATCACCTCATGGGATGATCTCACCACTCGTTTCCTTGCTCAATTTTTCCCACCGAGGAGAACTACTAAGCTTAGAAATGATATCTTGATGTTCCAACAACGTCAAGGTGAAACTCTATATGAAGCATGGACTCGTTTCAAGGACTTACTCCAAAAAGTCCCTCATCATGGCATAGATCTTTGGCTCCAAGTCCAAATCTTCTATGACCATATCGACCTCTCCACAAGGCGAACCATTGAGTAATCGGCCGGTGGCAAGCTACGTGATCTAAGTGCGGAAGAGTCATGGGAACTCATAGAGGATCTTGCTCTCTATGACAATGAAAGTTGGAATGATCCCCGTGATTTGAACAAAACGGTCAAGGCAATATCTTTGCCTTCGAACAATCCTAGCACTCCCGACCGTAGGATCATGGAACTTGAGGATCAAGTCAAGTTTCTCATGAAATCTTACGAAGCTCCTAAGCCTTCTAGCCAAGTGAACAAAATCACTTCTTCATGCAAATTATGTAGTGGTCCCCCTGACACTCGTGATTGCATGGAACTCCCCGGACAAGTTTTTGTGGATTACGCATCCTCGCGTACCGATGAAGCGGGAGATAAGTGGTACACTTTCAAACCCAAGCCAAACCCTTACGGTGATTCCTACAACCCTTCTTGGAAAAATCACCTGAACCTTAGGTGGAAACAAAACCAAAGCATACCCCAAAACAATTCTTCCAATCCACCTAATCGTTACCAACCAAACTGTCCATCCTCTAACCGTACTTTCAACAACAATCCTTCGAATAACTATGGTAGTACCAATGCTCTTGAAGGATTTATGTCCAATTTGGCATCTTAAGAAGCTCGCATAGCTAAGTTTGAAACCGAATTCAATCAACAACAAACGGAGATGACCAATAAGATTGACAACTTATTGAAAGCCCTCAACAACCAAGTGCTAACTACACCTAGGAAGGATACTAGGGACACTAATAGCGGAATCCAAATTAAGGACCCTTCGTCGTCCAAACAAGTCCACTTTGTCAACGTTATCACCATTAAGCCAATAGATAAGAATATAGAAGAAAGTGACAAGGATGAAGTTGGAATAGAAACCGGAACTAGGGATGAGATTAAGGAAGTTGAGGATATTAAGGAAGAAAAGTTAGAGGAAGTATAAAACGCAGAAGAATACTTTGATAAGTTACCCACCAAGGAAGAACGGGAGTATCACAAGGATTTATTCGATGACCCCGAGACACCATACATCCTTGGTTCACCACTCATCAAAACAGTAGATCCCTCTAACATCAACATACCATGAAACATTGGGCATATGCATGTGTGGAAAGCTTACATAGATCTTAGGTCTCCTATAAACATCAAGACTAGGACCTATTATAATTGTGTAATGAAGAAGCAACTTGGATATAGGATGATGCCCAACACGAATCGGATGAGCAACTTTGTAGGAAGAGTGAAAGGATTGCATGTCTTCGTAGGAAACTTCACTTATGTTACCGACTTTGTGATTGTAGAAGATATTCGTCCAGTAATAGATGGTTGCCTAAGTCAAGTAGTGTTCGGAAAACCGTTTGTGGAGGCCTCTAAGATGAGTTATGACCCGTCCCTAGGGATAGTTAGATTCAAGGAAGAGAACGATGAGATTGCTTACCAAATGCCCTATAAGATTGAACAATACCGCCTTCTATCAAACAGAGAAAAGGAACACAAGAAAGCGGTTTATTATAGGAATGATGAGGATAGACGTAGAGGAGTAGATTATGTCATGAGTAAAATACTTGGTTTCTACAAGGAATGTTTGCAACTAGGTCCAGAATACAAAATTAAGATTGGGGATGACTTAGAGAATGAAACCAATGATGAGGTCACATAGTAGCCCATGACCTTGAGTCTAGCAACAAGACTCGTAAATAAAGAAAAACGCTTCTTGGGAGGCAACCCATGTTTTGTGTGATTTTTATTTGTTTGATTGTTATTTACTTCCGTATGCATGCTTTATTTTTATTGTTGGTAGATCATGTTTCAAACTAAAATTGTGAAAATGCTTTATTTTGTCGTTTAACTTTGTCTTAACTTCATATAAAGGTATTTTGCAAAAGATAAGTGTAAGTGGAAACCCCAAATTTGTTTCTATATACGACAAAGTCTTCGCTCGCTGCATCAAAACTGCTCCCAAACCTTTGTGCGAAGCGTCGCAATATACGATAAAGTCTTCGCTACCTTCAGGTAGGGCTAATATCGGTGCACTGCACAACTTTTCCTTCAACAGTTGGAACGCTTCCTCCTTTTTTTCTCCTCATTCGTACTTGACGTTCTTTTGAGTCAATTTAGTTAGTGTCTTGGCTATTTTAGAGAATCCCTCAATGAATCTCCGGTAATAACCTGCTAGGCCTAAAAATTGATGAACCTCTGATGGGGTAGTGGGAGCGGTCCACGATTTGATGGCCTCAATCTTAGTGGGATCCACGTGAACTCTTTTACTATCAATCATGTGACCCAAGAATTGAACCTTTGGAATCCAAAACTCATACTTAGAAAACTTGGCATATAGTTTCTCCTGCCTTAGTAACTCTAATATGAGCCTCAAATGCTCTTCATGCTCCTCCTTACTCTTAGAGTAGATTAGGATGTCGTCTATGAATACTATCACAAACTTATCCAAGTACGGTTTACACACTCGGTTCATGAGATCCATAAACACTGTTGGTACGTTGGTTAAACCAAACGGCATCACTTGGAACTTGTAATGCCCATAACGAGTTCTAAACACAGTCTTAGGGATGTCTTTCTCTTGAACCTTGAGTTGGTGGTATCCCGATCTCAAATCTATCTTTGAGTATATGCTCGATCCTTAGAGTTGATCGAATAGATCTTCGATCCTAGGTAGAGGGTATCTGTTCTTTATCGTTAACTTGTTCAACTCTCGATAGTCAATAAACATGCAGAACGATCCGTCCTTCTTCTTCACGAATAACACGGGTGCTCCCCATGGTGACAAACTCGGCCGTATAAATCCCTTCTATGTCAATTCCGTCAACTGCTTCGACAATTCTTCCAATTTAGTCGGAGAGAGTTGAAAAGGTGCCCGGGCTACAGGTGCAGCGCCATGTATCAATTCGATCTGAAACTCTACTTGTCTCACAGGCGGGAGTCCAGGCAAGTCGTCTGGGAAAACCTCTTGAAAATCACGAACGATTGGCACATCCTCGATACGCTTCTCGTTCTTCTCCTTTTCTACTTCCTTCTTAGTAGAGATCTGAGCTACAAAAGGTAACACCCTTTTTCTACTAGCTTTGAGATCTTAGTACAAGAGATGACACCCAATCTGGAAGGATTTCCACGGTTGCCTCGATCTCCTTGTATACTCAACACCTTCTTGCCATAAGGCACTCTCACGATCTTCTCATCACAAATAATATTCGCATGATACTTAGTCAACCAATCCATGCCGATAATAGTGTCGAAACTACCTAACGTGACGGGTAATAGGTCTATGTTAAAGGGGCGGTTAAGGAAATTCAATGTGCAGCCACGGATGATAGTGCCTATCCTTTCAACATCTCTGTTAGCTAATTCTATGTCATAACCAACTCCTAGAGGTGTCGGGGCGATTCTAAGTAGAGGCATAAACGTAGTGGACACAAAACTCCTATCGGCACCAGTATCAAATAATATGGAAGCATAGCGGTTGTTGAGAAAGAACGTACCGGTAACGACATTCGGGTCCTCCTTGATCTCTCTTCCAACCGCATAAACCCTAGCTTGGGCTGCTCCCGCTTCCGCTGGTGGTGCTTCAGCAACTTGGATTCCTCTGTTCCCTCCGGTTCCTTGATGATTCGGGTGCTATCCACCACTTCCTGCTCCTCTATTTCCCCAACTTGCTCCATTTCCATTATTCCCTCTTGTCGATGTCTCACGGCATTCATTCCTGAGGTGTCCCTTCTTACCACATCCAAAGTAAGTAATTGTTTCCTTCCAATCATTACTTTATGCAGTTTGCACCATAGCAAGTGGTTGGGACCTACAATCCTTAGCAAGATGTCCTGGCTTAGAGCAATTCTTGCATATCACCGCACAACATTCGTAGTGATGACGGTGGCATCCCCCACACAATGGTTTGGTACCCTCATAGTTTTTCTTCTCTCCGTTACCTAATGCATATGCCTTGGCAGTCTCTTGCAGTTTGTTAGGCTTGTCATGTCCCTTAGCATGGTCATTCCTTTTCCTCTTATCTTTCTTCCATTTCTCCACATTTTTTTTGGGTAAAAGGGTTCCACCCTGGCAAAATATTACTCAAAAAAACGTTGAAGTACAATGGATGAGAGTGAATCTCTCATCGGAGTCCCTAAGGACACTACCACTACCACTATATAAGAATGACAGGCCATTCTTATAACAAACAGATCTAAATACAACTAACCATGACTAGCAATAAAATTACAATACATTACAACTCAAATAAACATTAAAGTCTTCTTTGAGTCTTCTTAGTCATCCTAGCAATCCAGATCTTAAACATGCGAACTTCCAGCTTCAACCAATAGCATCTTCTATTAGTATTATGCAAAAAGCATAATCTAATAACCTAATAAGAGTGACATCCATAGCAAATCAGAATTGAAGCATAAACATGGTCTAAGCGACCCAACCTTTCAGCATAACCGAACTTGAACCAATCTTCTAACAAATACGAGTGAAACATTAGACTCTGGAATCCATTAGACTCTGAGCTATAGAGATGGCCTCATGAAGGTTTGTGTAATAAACTCTAATATGAGAACATGAATGGTTTAGTGTTTAGGATGATTTAGGTTATGTTTTCTAGTGAGAAGTTAGAGAGAGAAAGAGATGAAGTTGGGAGCCTTTGAGAGAAACTTGTAATGTATTAGATTGAAGTGAAAGGTCCAACCCCTTCCAAGCTAGGGAAGGGGTATTTATACTTACAACTAAACGCGCCCTGAAACAGGCTGTGGAGCGAGCTGACAGTGGGTAAAGACCCGACCCGACTCCACAAATACTAACTAATACTAAAGTACGTTCTAACTAATATGACAAATACTACTAGCTACAATATGCTAAACTACACTCGGGGTGACCGAGTCTTCATATGAATAAACGTATTCCTAACAATCTCCCCCTAAGGGAGGTCACCCCGGAAAATAAATATTGAATCATAGCATTCAAGTCTTTGACGACATCTTTGTAGCTCGTAGCCTTTTGATTCGTCATTGTTGAGATCTTTGTGCTTTAAGTGGTAGACTCTAGTTGACACCTTCAATGTGATGGATGATCTTTGGAAATAGCTTCAACTTCATCATCCAAATGAATGTCTGAGGGTCATCTTCGAGCAGTAACGTCTCCATGTGATAAGATCATCTTTGTATTGGCATGCTCACACTTTTCAGGATCATGATCTTCTGCATCAGAGTTGTGGAAGCATAAATGAAGCCCAATTAATGATCATGATTTCTTAGATGGTGATGTCGAAGTGTGAGCATGTGTTGATGGATCAGCATCTTTTCGGCATTCAACTGCAACCGTCAGAAATTCCTGCAAGTGGACAGTTAGCAACAAATCATCCAGTACTTATAGGTTTGGAATTAGAGATTGTCAACAGCATAGTGTGAAGACTCCTTCTAATCCATACCAATACCGTTCCCAATCGGTAAACCCTGAGAGGATTTACACGAACTACCTAAGTAGATCAACGAATGGGTGAGTCGCTGGAGATCACTCCACGACTGTTGACCGTTAGTAACCATCGTGACCACTAAGCGTAATCCACAAGGAATTACCTAAGTGACCTGCTTTCAGGGATGCTTGATGTAGACCCTGGTAGGAATTTCCATTCAACAACTGGGAGTTACAATAGCAACATCCCTCATAAATGTTCTGGCAGATTGCTGAGATCTGCGTAGGACTCATAAGTTTACCACTGGTGTCCTTAATGTTGAACAACCAGGATAGCAGTATCATGTGTTCCTATGAGATCTTTTTATGCATCTCGAGGCTCTAGACTCAATAAGTGCATTTGGTTTTCCTATGCGGAGATTAGGGAGAGGTCTCCTGCTTTAATATCAACCATCTCTAAGAGATATGTCGATAGATAACACCGGTTCCCCGTGAGAATAAAACAAGTTCTTTTAAGAGAACTTGAGTGGCTAGAAGGTTTAGTGCAGTGCATCACTAGGTCCATGACGTCTTGTCTTCAATACCAATGTCGCCTTAGCAACCATTAGTAGATTATGAATTGAACCCGGTTTCTGCCCTAAGGTTGAATAATTGGAGGGCTATTTCTTTTCACCCTTTCTCATTTCATTTCTTTTTAATTCTTCAACCCCTTTTTCCATGATCATACCTACGGACTTTCTAATACTATCTATTCGGTATTGTCCATGGGTAGAGCAATTGTCACTTACATGATGAGACCCGTTGTCCCTAAAGGCTAACTTTATGAGGGAAATTTGTCCCTTACATGATTAGAGCCGTTGTCCCTAAATACTCACTTGTTGAGAGCAATTGTACCTTACTTTATGGGAGTTGTTGTCCCTAAACGCTTGCTCACTTGATGAAAGCAATTGTCCTTTACATGATGATAGCCGTTGTCCCTAATGCTTGCACACTTGACAAGAGCAATTATCACTTGCATGTTGAGATCCGTTGTCCCTAAAGGCTAGCTTTATGAGGGCGATTTGTCCTTTACATGATAAGAGCCGTTGTCCGTAAATGCTCACTTGTTGAGAGAACTTGTACCTTACTTTATGGGAGCCGTTGTCCCTAAATGCCTGCTCACTTGATGAGAGCAATTGCCCTTTACATGATGATAGCCGTTGTCCCTAATGCTTACACACTCGATAAGAGCAACTGTCACTTACATGATGAGATCCGTTGTCCCTAAAGACTAACTTTATGAGGGCAATTTGTCCCTTACATAATAAGAGCCGTTGTCCCTAAAGGCTCACTTGTTGAGAGCTATTGTACCTTAGTTTATGGGACCCGTTGTCCCTAAACGCTTTCTCACTTGATGAGAGCAATTGTCCATTACACGTTGATTGCCGTTGTCCCTAATGCTTGCACACTTGATAAGAGCAATTATCACTTACATGATGAGATCCGTTGTCCCTAAAGGCTAACTTTATGAGGGCAATTTGTCCCTTATATAATAAGAGCCGTTATCCCTAAAGGCTCACTTGTTGAGAGCAATTGTACATTAGTTTATGGGATCCATTGTCCTTAAACGCTTGCTCACATGATGAGAGCAACTGCCCTTTACATGATGATAGTCGTTGTCCCTAATGCTTGCACACTTTATAAGAGCAATTGTAACTTACATGATGAGATCCGTTGTCCATAAAGGCAAACTTTATGAGGTCAATTTGTCCCTTACATAATAAGAGTTATTGTCCCTAAAGTCTCACTTGTTGAGAGCAGTTGTACCTTACTTTATAGGATCCATTGTCGCTAAATCCTTGCTCACTTGATGAGAGCAATTGCCCTTTACATGATGATAGTCGTTGTCCCTAATGCTTTTGGGTAAAAGGGTTAATTCACCCTGGTAAAATATATTACACCAAAAATATTGAAGTACAAAGGATGAGGGTGACTTCCCTCATCTCAGTCCCTTAAGACACTTACAGACTCTCATATAAGAATGACACACCATTCTTATAACCTACAAAATAAAACTTATCACCTACAATGACTATACAAGTGAATAAAAATAGGAATTAAAACATGATTCCCTAAGGTAGCACCAAGAACATCGCCATCGTAGAACTTCCATCAATCTTCCATGTGATCTCATCTACATAGAACCTGAACTAGTATAATCAACAAATCCATTTGCATCTTCGATTAGTATTATGCAAAAGCATAATTTTAATAACCTAATACGAGTGAAATCCATAGCAAATCGAATTTGAGGTATAAACATGGTCTAATCGACCCAAACAGCATATCCGAACTTGAACAAATCTTCCAACATATACGAGTGAAACATATGAAGACATCCAATGATCAAGTCACAAATGCAAAAAACCTCCCATGTCATAACCATAGCAGAAAAATCCCCACGTACAAATATATTATTAGAAAAAGGATCAATAATCGTATAATCAAACCAAAAATCTGCCATGCAATCAACGAACCACAACAAACTACCATTGTCCCTAATGCTTACACACTCGATAAGAGCAATTGTCACTTACATGATGAGATCCGTTGTCCCTAAAGGCTAACTTTTTGAGGGCAATTTGTCCCTTACATGATAAGAGCCGTTGTCCCTAAAGACTCACTTTTTGAGAGCAATTGTACCTTACTTTATGGGAGCCGTTGTCCCTAAACGCTCACTTGATGAGAGAAATTGCCCTTTACATGATGATAGCCGTTGTCCCTAATGCTTGCACACGTGACAAGAGCAATTGTCACTTGCATGATGAGATCTGTTGTCCCTAAAGGCTAACTTTATGAGGGCGATTTGTCCCATACATGATAAGAGTCGTTGTCCCTAAAGGCTTACAATTTGAGAGCAATTGTACCTTACTTTATGGGAGCCGTTGTCCCTAAACGCTCGCTCACTAACAGAGTGTAATTACCCCCTAAATGAAGATAGCCGGTGTCCCTAATGCTTGCACACATTATAAGAGCAATTGTCACTTACATGATGAGACCCGTTGTCCCTAAAGGCTAACTTTATGAGGGGAATATGTCCCTTACATGATAAGAGCCATTGTCCCTAAACACTCACTTGTTGAGAGCAATTGTACCTTACTTTATAGAAGTCGTTGTCCCAAAACGCCTGCTCACTTGATGAGAGCAATTGCCTTTTACATGATGATAGTCGTTGACCCTAATGCTTGCACACTTGATAAGAGCAATAGTCACTTACATGATGAGACCCGTTGTCCCTAAAGGCTAAGTTTATAAGAGCAATTTGTCTCTTCCATGATAAGAGCCGTTGTCCCTAAAGTCTCACTTGTAGAGAGCAATTGTACCTGACTTTATGGGTGCCGTTGTCCTTAAATGCCTGCTCACTTGATGAGAGCAATTTCCATTTAAATGACGATAGTCGTTGTCCCTAATGCTTGAACACTTGATAAGAGCAATTGTCACTTACATGATGAGACCCGTTGTCCCTAAAGGCTAACTTTATGAGGGCAATTTGCCCGATACATGATAAGAGCCGTTGTCCCTAAAGGCTTACAATTTGAGAGCAATTATACCTTACTTTATGGGAGCCGTTGTCCCTAAACGCTCACTCACTAACAGAGTGCAATTGCCCTCTAAATGATGATAGCCGGTGTCCCTAATGCTTGCACACTTCATAAGAGCAATTGTCACTTACATGATGAGACCCATTATCCCCGAAGGCTAACTTTATGAGGGCAATATGTCCCTTACATGATAAGAGCCGTTGTCCATAAAGACTTACTTGTTTAGAGCAATTGTACCTTACTTTACGGGAGCTGTTGTCCCTAAACGCTTGCTCACTTGATAAGAGCAATTGTCACTTACATGATGGATCCGTTGACCCTAAAGGCTAACTTTATGAGGGCAATTTGTCCCTTACATGATAAGAGACGTTGTCCCTAAAGACTCACTTGTTGAGAGCAATTGTACCTTACTTTATGGGAGTCGTTGTCCCTAAACGCTTGCTCACTTGATGAGAGCAATTGCCCTTTACATGATGATAGCCATTGTCCCTAATGCTTGCACACATGACAAGAGCAATTTTCACTTACATGATGAGATCCGTTGTCCCTAAAGGCTAACTTTGTGAGGGCGATTTGTCCCATACATGATGAGACCCGTTGTCCCTAAACGCTAAGTTTATAAGGGCAATTTGTCTCTTCCATGATAAGAGTCGTTGTCCCTAAAGGCTCACTCGTTGAGAGCAATTGTACCTGACTTTATGGGAGCCGTTGTCCCTAAATGCCAGCTCTTTTGATGAGAGCAATTTCCTTTTGCATGATGATAGTCGTTTTCCCTAATGCTTGCACACTTGATAAGAGCAATTGTCACTTACATGATGAGATCCGTTGTCCCTAAAGGCTAACTTTATGAGGGTAATTTGTCCTTTACATGATAAGAGCCGTTGTCCCTAAAGACTCACTTGTTGAGAGCAATTGTACCTTACTTTATGGGAGCCGTTGTCCCAAAACACTTGCTCACTTGATGAGAGCAATTGTCCTTTACATGATGATAGCCGTTGTCCCTAATGCTTGCACACTTGACAAGTGCAATTGTCACTTGCATGTTGAGATTCGTTGTCCCTAAAGGCAAACTTTATGAGGGTGATTTGTCCTTTACATGATAAGAGTCGTTGTACATAAAGGCTCACTTGTTGAGAGAAATTGTACCTTACTTTATGGGATCCGTTGTCCCTAAATGCCTGCTCACTTGATGAGAGCAATTGCCCTTGTGAAGATAGCCGTTGTCCCTAATGCTTGCACACTCGATAAGAGCAACTGTCACTTACATGATGAGATCCGTTGTCCCTAATGGCTAACTTTATTAGGGCAATTAGTCCCATACATAATAAGAGCCGTTGTCCCTAAAGGCTCACTTGTTGAGAGCTATTGTACCTTAGTTTATGGGACCCGCTGTCCCTAAACACTTTCTCACTTGATGAGAGCAATTGTCCATTACACGTTGATTGTCGTTGTCCCTAATGCTTGCACACTTGATAAGAGCAATTGTCACTTACATGATGAGATCCGTTGTCCCTAAAGGATAACTTTATGAGGGCAATTTATCCCTTATATATTAAGAGCCGTTATCTCTAAAGGCTCACTTGTTGAGAGCATTGTCCTTAAATGCTTGCTCACATGATGAGAGCAACTGCCCTTTACAGGATGATAGCCGTTGTCCCTAATGCTTGCACACTTTATAAGAGCAATTGTAACTTACATGATGAGATCCGTTGTCCCTAAAGGCAAACTATATGAGGTCAATTTGTCCCTTACATAATAAGAGCCATTGTCCCTAAAGTCTCACTTGTTGAGAGCAATTGTACCTTACTTTATGGGATCCGTTGTCGCTAAATACTTGCTCACTTGATGAGAGCAATTTCCCTTTACATTATGATAGCCGTTGTCCCTAATGCTTTTGGGTAAAAGGGTTAATTCACCCTGGTAAAATATTTTACACCAAAAATATTGAAGTATAAAGGATGAGGGTGACTTCCCTCATCTTAGTCCTTTAGGACACTTACAGACTCTCATATAAGAATGACACACCATTCTTATAACTTACATACTAAAACTTATCACCTACAATTACTATACAAGTGAATAAAATAGGAATTAAAACATGATTCCCTAAGGTAGCACCAAGAACATAGCCGTCGTAGAACTTCCATCAATCTTCCATGTGATCTCATCTACATAGAACCTGAACTAGTATAATCAACAAATCCATTTGCGTCTTCGATTAGTATTATGCAAAAGCATAATCTAATAACCTAATACGAGTGAAATCCATAGCAAATCGAATTTGAGGCATAAACATGGTCTAATCGACCCAAACTTCCAGCGTATCCGAACTTGAAACAATCTTCCAACATATACGAGTGAAACACATGAAGATATCCAATGATCAAGTCACAAATGCAAAAAACCTACCATGTCATGACCATAGCAGAATAATCCCCACGTACAAATACATTAGAAAAAAGATCAATAATGGTATAATCAAACCAAAAATCTGCCATGCAATCAACGAACCACAACAAACTACCGTTGTCCCTAATGCTTACATACTCGATAAGAGCAACTGTCACTTACATGATGAGATCCGTTGTCCCTAAAGGCTAACTTTATGAGGGCAATTTTTCCCTTACATGATAAGAGCCGTTGTCCCTAAAGACACACTTGTTGAGAGCAATTGTACCTTACTTTATGGGAGCCGTTGTCCCTAAACGCTTGCTCACTTGGTGAGAGCAATTGCCCTTTACATGATGATAGCCGTTGTCCCTAATGCTTGCACACTTGACAAGAGCAATTGTCACTTGCATGATGAGATCTGTTGTCCCTAAAGGCTAACTTTATGAAGGCGATTTGTCCCATACATGATAAGAGCCGTTGTCCCTAAAGGCTTACAATTTGAGAGCAATTGTACCTTACTTTATGGGAGCCGTTGTCCCTAAAAGCTCGCTCACTAACAGAGTGCAATTGCCCCCTAAATGAAGATAGTCGGTGTCCCTAATGCTTGCACACTTGATAAGAGCAATTGTCACTTACATGATGAGACCCGTTGTCCCTAAAGGCTAACTTTTTGAGGGCAATATGTCCCTTACATGATAAGAGCCATTGTCCCTAAAGACTCACTTGTTGAGAGCAATTATACCTTACTTTATGGGAGCCGTTGTCCCTAAACACCTGCTCACTTGATGAGAGCAATTGCCTTTTACATGATGATAGTCGTTGACCCTAATGCTTGAACACTTGATAAGAGCAATTGTCACTTACATGATGAGACCCGTTGTCCCTAAAGGCTAAGTTTATAAGGGCAATTTGTCTCTTCCATGATAAGAGCCATTGTCCCTAAAGGCTCACTTGTTGAGAGCAATTGTAACTTTATGGGAGCCGTTGTCCCTAAATGCCTGTTCACTTGATGAGAACAATTTCCTTTTATATGATGATAGTCGTTGTCCCTAATGCTTTTTTTTTTGGGTAAAGGGTGAAGTCCCATATCTATGCCCGTTACATAGGCATTAACATTTCTTTGTTACAAGAAAAAGACCACTACCACATAAATAAAACAAGACTACAATAAAAACCAACTACTACCTAGTACGTCCTTGGAGCTTGAAATCGTCATAATATGCAGCCAAGTGTCTTGGTATTTCATGTAGCTGATCCGTATAGTCATCATAATCATAATAATCTTCCTGGTCCTGACCACCACCCGTTGATTATAATGTACCCATAGGCATATCAAATAAATTCAGAGACTCATCATACGAATTCAGAACCTCAACCACCTCACTATCAGAATCAATTACATCACCAACCTTAGAGAACGGGTTACTTCTTTTAGTTGCAGAATTAACAAGGGATAAGGAAGAACTAGACGGACCAGCCTCCTTACCCTTATCCATAAGTAAACTTCCAGGCGGCTCATGTAATAAAATATAATTAATGGAGGAAACATAAGAAGTATCCGCCATTACACTTCCATCATTAACATCCTTAGGCACCTCATCCTTAGGAATATCAATCACTTTCTCAGCCTCCATGTGTTCATCAATAAAACTCTTCAATTCAGCCAAGTTAATATCATCTTTGTCCCAAATGCTTGCACACTTGATAAGAGCAATTGTCACTTACATGATGAGACCCGTTGTCCCTAAAGGCTAACTTTATGAGGGCAATTTGCCCCATACATGATAAGAGCCGTTTTCCCTAAAGGCTTACAAGTTCAGAGCAATTGTACCTTACGTTATGGGAGCCGTTGTCCTTAACGCTCGCTCACTAACAGAGTGCAATTGCCCTCTAAATGATAATAGCCGGTGTCCCTAATGCTTGCACACTTGATAAGAGTAATTGTTACTTACATGATGAGACCCGTTGTCCCTAAAGGCTAACTTTATGAGGGCAACATGTCCCTTACATGATAAGAGCCATTGTCCATAAAGACTCACTTGTTTAGAGCAATTGTACCTTACTTTACGGGAGGCGTTGTCCCTAAACGCTTGCTCACTTGATAAGAGCAATTGTCACTTAAATGATGAGACCCATTGTCCCTAAAGGCTAACTTTATAAGGGCAATTTGTCTCTTCCATGATAAGAGCCGTTGTCCCTAAAGGCTCACTTGTTGAGAGCAATTGTACCTGACTTTATGGGAGCCGTTGTCCCTAAACGCCTGCTCACTTGATGAGAGCAATTGCCTTTTATATGATGATAGTCGTTATCCCTAATGCTTGCACACTTGATAAGAGCAATTGTCACTTACATGATGAGACCCGTTGTCCCTAAAGGCTAACTTTATGAAGGCAATTTGTCCCTTACATGATAAGAGTCGTTGTCCCTAAAGACTCACTTGTTGAGAGCAATTGTACCTTACTTTATGGAAGCCGTTGTCCCTAAACGCTTGCTCACTTGATGAGAGCAATTGTCTTTTACATGATGATAGCCGTTGTCCCTAATGCTTGCACACTTGACAAGAGCAATTGTCACTTGCATGTTGAGATCCGTTGTCCCTAAAGGCTAACTTTATGAGGGCGATTTGTCCTTTACATGATAAGAGCCGTGGTCCCTAAAGGCTCACTTGTTGAGAGAAATTGTACCTTAATTTATGGGAGTCGTTGACCCAAAATGCCTGCTCACTTGATGAGAGCAATAGCCCTTTACAAGATGATTGTCGTTGTCCCTAATGCTTACACACTCGATAAGAGAAACTATTACTTACATGATGAGATCCGTTGTCCCTAAAGGCTAACTTTCTGAGGGCAATTTGTCCCTTACATAATAAGAGGCATTGTCCCTAAAGGCTCACTTGTTGAGAGCTATTGTACCTTAGTTTATGGGACCCGTTGTCCCTAAACGCTTTCTAACTTGATGAGAGCAATTGTCCATTACATGTTGATTGTCGTTTTCCCTAATGCTTGCTCACTTGATAAGAGCAATTGTTACTTACATGATGAGATCCGTTGTCCCTAAAGGCTAACTTTATGAGGGCAATTTGTCCCTTACATGATAAGTGACGTCGTCCCTAAAGACTCACTTGTTGAGAGCAATTGTACCTTACTTTATGGGAGCCGTTGTCCCTAAACGCTTGCTCACTTGATGAGAACAATTGCCCTTTACATGATGATAGCCATTGTCCCTAATGCTTGCACACTTGACAAGAGCAATTGTCACTTGCACGTTGAGATCCGTTGTCCCTAAAGGCTAACTTTATGAGGGTGATTTGTTCTTTACATGATAAGAGCCGTTGTACATAAAGGCTAACTTGTTGAGAGAAATTGTACCTTACTTTATGGGAGCCATTGTCCCTAAATGCCTGCTCACTTGATGAGAGCAATTGCCCTTTACATGATGATAGTCGTTGTCCCTAATGCTTGCACACTCGATAAGAGCAACTGTCACTTACATGATGAGATCCGTTGTCCCTAAAGGCTAACTTTATGAGGGCAATTTGTCCCTTACATAATAAGAGCCGTTTTCCCTAAAGGCTCATTTGTTGAGAGCAATTGTACCTTAGTTTATGGGATCCATTGTCCCTAAACGCTAGCTCACATGATGAGAGCAACTGCCCTTTAGATGATGATAGCCGTTGTCCCTAATGCTTGCACACTTGATAAGAGCAATTATAACTTACATGATGAGATCCGTTGTCCCTAAAGGCAAACTTTATGGGGTCAATTTGTCCCTTACATAATAAGAGCCATTGTCCCTAAAGTCTCACTTGTTGAGAGCAGTTGTACCTTACTTTATGGGATCCGTTGTCGCTAAATACTTGCTCACTTGATGAGAGCAATTTCCCTTTACATTATGATAGCTGTTGTCCCTAATGCTTACACACTCGATAAGAGCAACTGTCACTTACATGATGAGATCCGTTGTCCCTAAAGGCTAACTTTATGAGGGCAATTTGTCCCTTACATGATAAGAGCCGTTGTCCCTAAAGACTCACTTGTTGAGAGCAATTGTACCTTAATTTATGGGAGTCATTGTCCCTAAACGCTTGCTCACTTGCTGAGAGCAATTACCCTTTACATGATGATAGCCGTTGTCCCTAATGCTTGCACACTTGACAAGAGCAATTGTCATTTGCATGATGAGATCCGTTGTCCCTAAAGGCTAACTTTATGAGGGCAATTTGTCCGTTACATGAAAAGAGCCGTTGTACATAATGGCTCACTTGTTGAGAGAACTTGTACCTTACTTTATGGGAGCCGTTGTCCCTAAATGCCTGCTCACTTGATGAGAGCAATTGCCCTTTACATGATGATAGTCGTTGTCCCTAATGCTTGCACACTCGATAAGAGCAACTGTCACTTACATGATGAGATCGGTTGTCCCTAAAGGCTAACTTTATGAGGGCAATTTGTCCCTTACATAATAAGAGCCGTTGTCCCTAAAGGCTCACTTGTTAAGAGCTATTGTACCTTAATTTATGGGACTTTTTGTCCCTAAACGCTTTCTCACTTGATGAGAGCAATTGTCCATTACACGTTGATCGCCGTTGTCCCTAATGCTTGCACACTTGATAAGGGCAATTATCTCTTACAAGATGAGATCTGTTGTCCCTAAAGGCTAACTTTATGAGGGCAATTTGTCCCTTACATAATAAAACCGTTGTCCCTAAAGGTTCACTTGTTGAGAGCAATAGTACCATAGTTTATGGGATCCATTGTCCCTAAATGCTTGCTCACATGATGAGAGCAACTGCCCTCTACATGATGATAGCCGTTGTCCCTAATGCTTGCACACTTGATAAGAGCAATTGTAACTTACATGTTGAGATCCGTTGTCCCTAAAGCCAAACTTTATGAGGTCAATTTGTCCCTTACATAATAAATGCCATTGTCCCTAAAGTCTCACTTGTTGAGAGCAGTTGTACCTTACTTTATGGGATCCGTTGTCCCTAAACACTTGCACACTTGATGAGAGCAATTGCCCTTTACATGATGATAGCCGTTGTCCCTAATGCTTACACACTTGACAAGAGCAATTGTCACTTGCATGATGAGATCCGTTGTTCCTAAAGGCTAACATTATGAGGGCAATTTGTCCCTTACATGATAAGAGCCGTTGTCCCTAAAGGCTCACTTGTTGAGAGCAATTGTACCTTAATTTATGGGAGCCGTTGTCCCTAAACGCTTGCTCACTTGATGAGAGTAATTACCCTTCACATGATGATAGCCGTTGTCCCTAATGCTTGCACACTTGACAAGAGCAATTGTCACTTGCATGATGAGATCCGTTGTCCCTAAAGGCTAACTTTATGAGGGCGATTTGCCCCATACATTATAAGAGTCGTTGTCTTGAAAGGCTTACAATTTGAGAGCAATTGTACCTTACTTTATGGGAGCCGTTGTCCCTAAATGCTCGCTAACTAACAGAGTGCAATTGCCCTCTAATTGATGATAGCCGGTGTCCCTAATGCTTGCACACTTTATAAGAGCAATTGTCACTTACATGATGAGACCCGCTGTCTTAAAAGGCTAACTTTATGAGGGTAATATGTCCTTTACATGATAAGAGCCGTTGTCCATAAAGACTCACTTGTTTAGAGCAATTGTACCTTACTTTACGGGAGTCATTGTCCCTAAACGATTGCTCACTCGATAAGAGCAATTGTCACTGAAATGATGAGACCCATTGTCCCTAAAGGCTAACTTATTAAGGGCAATTTGTCTCTTCCATGATAAGAGCCGTTGTCCCTAAAGGCTCACTTGTTGAGAGCAATTGTACCTGACTTTATGGGAGCCATTGTCCCTAAACGCCTGCTCACTTGATGAGAGCAATTGCCTTTTATATGATGATAGTCGTTGTCCCTAATGCTTGCACACTTGATAAGAGCAATTGTCACTTACATGTTCTGATCCGTTGTTCCTAAAGGCTAACTTTATGAGGGCGATTTGTCCTTTACATGACAAGAGCCGTTGTCCCTAAAGGCTCACTTGTTGAGAGAAATTGTACCTTACATTATGGGAGCCGTTGTCCCAAAATGCCTGCTCACTTGATGTGAGCAATAACCCTTTACATGATGATAGCCGTTGTCCCTAATGCTTACACACTCGATAAGAGCAACTGTCACTTACATGATAAGATCCGTTGTCCCTAAAGGCTAACTTTATGAGGGCAATTTGTCCCTTACATAATAAGAGTCGTTGTCCCTAAAGGCTCACTTGTTGAGAGCTATTGTACCTTAGTTTATGGGACCCGTTATCCCTAAACGCTTTCTAACTTGATGAGAGCAATTGTCCATTACATGTTGATTGTCGTTTTCCCTAATGCTTGCTCACTTGATAAGAGCAATTGTCCCTTACATGATAAGAGCCGTTGTCCATAAAGACTCACTTGTTTAGAGCAATTGTACCTTACTTTACAGGAGCCGTTGTCTCTAAACGCTTGCTCACTTGATAAGAGCAATTGTCACTTAAATGATGAGACCCATTGTCCCTAAAGGCTAACTTTATAAGGGCAACTTGTGTCTTCCATGATAAAAGCCGTTGTCCCTAAAGGCTCACTTGTTGAGAGCAATTGTACCTGACTTTATGGGAGCCGTTGTCCCTAAACGCCTGCTCACTTGATGAGAGCAATTGCCTTTTATATGATGATAGTCGTTGTCCATAATGATTGCACACTTGATAAGAGCAATTGTCACTTACATGATGAGACCCATTGTCCCTAAAGGCTAACTTTATGAGGGCAATTTGTCCCTTACATGATAAGAACCGTTGTCCCTAAAGACTCACTTGTTTAGAGCAATTGTACCTAACTTTATGGGAGCCGTTATCCCTAAACGCTTGCTCACTTGATGAGAGCAATCGTCCTTTACATGATGATAGCCGTTGTCCCTAATGCTTGCACACTTGACAAGAGCAGTTGTCACTTGCATGTTGAGATCTGTTGTCCCTAAAGGCTAACTTTATGAGGGTGATTTGTCCTTTACATGATAAGAGCCGTTGTACATAAAGGCTCACTTGTTGAGGGAAATTGTACCTTACTTTGTGGGAGCTGTTGTCCCTATATGCCTGCTCACTTGATGAGAGCAATTGCCCTTTACCTGATGATAGTCGTTGTCCCTAATGCTTGCACACTCGATAAGAGCAATTGTCACTTACATAATGAGATCCATTATCCCTAAAGGCTAACTTTATGAGGGCAATTTGTCCCTTACATAATAAGAGCTGTTGTCCCTAAAGGCTCACTTGTTGAGAGCTATTGTACCTTAGTTTATGGGACTCGTTGTCCCTAAACGCTTTCTCGCTTGATGAGAGCAATTATCTATTACACGTTGATTGCCGTTGTCCCTAATGCTTGCACACTTGATAAGAGAAATTATCATTTACATGATGAGATCCGTTGTCCCTAAAGGCCTACTTTTTGAGGGCAATTTGTCTCTTACATAATAAGAGCCGTTGTCCCTAAAGGCTCACTTGTTGAGAGCAATTGTACCTTAGTTTATGGGATCCATTGTCCCTAAATGCTTGCTCATATGATGAGAGCAATTGCCCTTTACATGATGATAGCCGTTGTCCCTAATGCTTGCACACTTGGTAAGAGCAATTGTAACTTACATGATGAGAAGCGTTGTCCCTAAAGGCAAACTTTATGAGGTCAATTTGTCCCTTACATAATAAGAGCCATTGTCCCTAAAGTCTCACTTGTTGAGAGCAGTTGTACCTTACTTTATGGGATCCGTTGTCCCTAAACGCTTGCTTACTTGATGAGAGCAATTGCCCTTTACATGATGATAGCCATTGTCCCTAATGCTTACACACTCGATAAGAGAAACTGTCACTTACATGATGAGATCCGTTGTCCATAAAGGCTAACTTTATGAGGGCAATTTGTCCCTTACATGATCAGAGCCGTTGTCCCTAAAGACTCACTTGTTGAGAGCAATTGTACCTTACTTTATGGCGCCGTTGTCCCTAAACGCTTGCTCACTTGATGAGAGCAATTGCCCTTTACATGATGATAGTCGTTGTCCCTAATGCTTGCACACTTGACAAGAGCAATTGTCACTTGCATGATGAGATCCATTGTCCCTAAAGGCTAACTTTATGAGGGCGATTTGGCCCATACATGACAAGAGCCGTTGTCCCTAAAGGCTTACAATTTGAGAGCAATTGTACCTTTTTTTTGGGTAAAATGGAGTAATCCTGCACCCGGTAAAATACATTAATCAAGAAAACGTTTCAGTACAATGGATGAGAGTGAGTCTCTCATCGAAGTCCCTAAGGACACTACCACTACCACTATATAAGAATGACAGGCCATTCTTATAACTAACAGATCTAAATACTACTAACCATGACTAGCAGTAAAAATACAATACATCACAACTCAAATAAACATTTAAGTCTTCTTAGTCATCCTAGCGATTCAGATCATAAACATGCGAACATCCAGCTTCAACCAATTGCGTCTTCTATTAGAATTATGCAAGCATAATTTAATAACCTAATAAGAGTGACTTCCGTAGCAAATTGAACTTGAAGCATAAACAATGGTCTAAGCGACCCAACCTTCCAGCATATCCGAACTTGAACCAATCTTCTATCAAATACGAGGGAAACACATGAATATATCTAATGATCAAGTCACCATGCAATACACCTCCCATGATCATTAACAATGATGATCAGGAACACCACACCTCCCATGATCACACAAGGACTGAAATTAGTAATCTTCAATTGCACATCAGCCTTCATAAGCGTGTGATCAGTAGAGGAAAACACATATCATTAATCTCATCATCATAAGCATAAGGACCATAATGAGCTACTAATGATGCATCATAGGAACCATATCAGCATGCTAAGAAGATAATACTCCATCAAACCCAATTGCAGCCGAATATAGTATCCAAACCTCCACGAATAACATCGTAATACATAGAAAATATGCAATCAGAACATGGAATAATGTACTACGAATCAATAGACCAGCAAGGGTTATACAAACCCTAATAATCATCCCTCTCCAAAACAAAATATTGTACTACAATCCAACCAGGAAGACACATTAACCAACCAACCCAAACAAGGGTAACAACCATTGAGAAATATAACATACTTCCATCAAACACTTCCAGCAATACGAAACCCTACAAAGGTTTCTTCCATGGACACAACATAAACCAATAGAAACTAAAAACCTAAGAAGGTTTTATAATCGTTAAGGCCTTATCCCAAGCAGGAACGATCATAAAAAATATAGCAGTTATCCATAGAAAACAAATCGATCGAACCAAGACAAACCCTAATAACCGATTACAAAGTAGTCTGTTAGGGTTCAAAAACCCTTATAGCGATGAAAAGTCGTAATCGTTTTAGGGATGGACAAAACAAAGAAAAACGAAACCCTAATATTGATAAATAAGAGATCGACCAGAAAAGGGTTTCGTCCATCCAGATCTAACCAATATAAAAAGGGTCGACTATAAAAATCGATAGGAATGAAGATATAGAATTGGTATGAGATCATATAAAGTGTACGATACTATAAACCCGAATAATAGATCGATTCTAAAAGAACCGACTATAGGATCGATTTGGGTTTACAATTAGGCAGCGATTTTCAGTTGATGTGGTTAAAGAATAAGCGTGACACACCCCTTCCCATAGAGTAACATCAAACAAGACCGATTGCATATTATGAGGCGGTTTTGATGGTGTTTTAATCTGATCGGAATAGGGGAAAGGGTGGCCGGAAATCGCCCCTAGGGGAGAGGGTTTTTCGTTTTTAAAAAACGTAGAGCAATTGTACCTTACGTTATACGAGCCGTTGTCCCTAAACGCTCGCCCACTAACAGAGTGCAATTGCCCTCTAAATGATGATAGCCGGTGTCCTTAATGCTTGCACACTTGATAAGAGCAATTGTGACTTACATGATGAGACCCGTTGTCCCTAAAGACTAACTTTATGAGGGCACTATTTCCCTTACATGATAAGAGCCGTTGTCCATAAAGACTCACTTTTTTAAGGTAATTATACCTTAATTTACGGGAGCCGTTGTCCCTAAACGCTTGCTCACTTGATAAGAGCAATTGTCACTTAAATGATGAGACCCATTGTCCCTAAAGGCTAACTTTATAAGGGCAATTTGTCTCTTCCCTGATAAGAGCCATTGTCCCTAAAGGCTCACTTGTTGAGAGCAATTGTACCTGACTTTATGGGAGCCGTTGTCTCTAAACGCCTGCTCACTTGATGAGAGCAATTGCCTTTTATATGATGATAGTCGTTGTCCTTAATGCTTGCACACTTGATAAGAGCAATTGTCACTTACATGATGAGACCCGTTGTCCCTAAAGGCTAACTTTATGAGGGCAATTTGTCCCTTACATGATAAGAGCCGTTGTCCCTAAAGACTCACTTGTTGAGAGCAATTGTACCTTACTTTATGGGAGCCTTTGTCCCTAAACGCTTGCTCACTTGATGAGAGCAATTGTCCTTTACATTATGATAGCCGTTTTCCCTAATGCTTGCACACTTGACAAGAGCAATTGTCACTTGCATGTTGAGATCCGTTGTCACTAAAGGCTAACTTTATGAGGGCGATTTGTCCTTTACATGATAATAGCCGTTGTACATAAAGGCTCACTTGTTGGGAGAAATTGTACCTTACTTTCTGGGAGCTGTTGTCCCTAAATGCCTGCTCACTTGATGAGAGCAATTGCCCTTTACATGATGATAGTCGTTGTCCCTAATGCTTGCACACTCAATAAGAGCAACTGTCACTTACATGATGAGATCCGTTGCCCCTAAAGGCTAACTTTATGAGGGCAATTTGTCCCTTACATAATAAGAGCCGTTGCCCCTAAAGGCTCACTTGTTGAGAGCAATTGTACCTTAGTTTATGGGATCCATTGTCCCTAAACGCTTGCTCACATGATGAGAGTAACTGCCCATTACATGATTATAGCCGTTGTCCCTAATGCTTGCACACTTGATAAGAGCAATTGTAACTTACATGATGAGATCCGTTGTCCCTAAAGGCAAACTTTATGAGGTCAACTTGTCCCTTACATAATAAGAGCCGTTATCCCTAAAGGCTTACTTGTTGAGAGCTATTGTACCTTACTTTATGGGACCCGTTGTCCCTAAACGCTTTGTCACTTGATGAGAGCAATTGTCCATTACATGTTGATTGTCGTTTTCCCTAATGCTTGCTCACTTGATAAGAGCAATTGTCACTTACATGATGAGATTCGTTGTCCCTAAAGACAAACTTTATGAGGGCAACTTGTCCCTTACATGATAAGAGCCGTTGTCCCTAAAGACTCACTTGTTGAGAGCAATTGTACCTTACTTTATGGGAGTCGTTGTCCCTAAACGCTTGCTCACTTGATGAGAGCAATTGCCCTTTACATGATGATAGCCATTGTCCCTAATGCTTGCACACTTGACAAGAGCAATTGTCACTTACATGATGAGATTCGTTGTCCCTAAAGGCTAACTTTGTGAGGGCGATTTGTTCCATACATTATCAGAGCCGTTGTCCCTAAACGCTCGCTCACAAACAGAGTGCAATTGCAATCTAAATGATGATAACCGGTGTCCCTAATGCTTGCACATTTGATAAGAGCAATTGTCACTTATATGATGAGACCCGTTGTCCCTAAAGGCTAACTTTATTAGGGCAATATGTCCCTTACATGATAAGAGCCGTTGTCCCTAAGGACTCACCTGTTGAGAGCAATTGTACCTTACTTTATATTAGCCGTTGTCCCTAAACGCTTGCTCACTTGATGAGAGCAATTGTCCTTTACGTGATGATAGCCGTTGTCCCTAATGCTTGCACACTTGACAAGAGCAATTGTGACTTTCATGTTGAGATCCGTTGTCCCTAAAGGCTAACTTTATGTGGGTGATTTGTCCTTTACATGATAAGAGGCGTTGTACATAAAGGCTCACTTGTTGAGATAAATTGTACCTTACTTTATGGGAGCCGTTGTCCATAAATGCCTGCTCACTTTATGAGAGCAATTGCCCTTTACATGATGACAGTCGTTGTCCCTAATTCTTGCACACTTGATAAGAGCAACTGTCAATTACATGATGAGATCTGTTGTCCCTAAAGGCTAACTTTATGAGGGTAATTTGTTCCTTACATAATAAGAGCCGTTGTCCCTAAAGGTTCACTTGTTGAGAGCTATTGTACCTTAGTTTATGGGACCCGTTGTTCCTAAATGCTTTCCCACTTGATGAGAGCAATTGTCCATTACACGTTGATTGCCGTTGTCCCTAATTCTTGCACACATGATAAGAGCAATTATCACTTACATGATGAGATCCGTTGTCCCTAAAGGCTAACTTTATGAGGACAATTTGTCCCTTACCTAATAAGAGCCGTTGTCCCTAAAGGCTCACTTGTTAAAAGCAATTGTACCTTAGTTTATGGGATCCATTGTCCCTAAACGCTTGCTCACATGATAAGAGCAATTGCCCTTTACATGATGATAGCCGTTGTCTCTAATGCTTGCACACTTGATAAGAGCAATTGTAGTACATGATGAGATCCGTTGTCCTTAAAGGCGAACTTTATGAGGTCAATTTGTCCCTTACATAATAAGAGCCATTGTCCCTAAAGACTCACTTGTTGAGAGCAGTTGTACCTTACTTTATGGGATCCGTTGTCCCTAAACACTTGCTCACTTGATGAGAGCAATTGCCCTTTACATGATGATAGCCGTTGTCCCTAATGCTTACACACTCGATAAGAGCAACTGTCACTTACATGATGAGATCTGTTGTCCCTAAAGGCTAAGTTTATGAGGGCAATTGTACCTTACTTTATGGGAGCCGTTGTCCCTAAACGCTTGCTCACTTGATGAGAGCAATTGTCCTTTACATGATGATAGCCGCTGTCCCTAATGCTTGCACACTTGTCAAGAGCAATTGTCACTTGGATGTTGAGATCCGTTGTCCCTAAAGGCTAACTTTATGAGGGTAATTTGTCCTTTACATGATAAGAGCCGTTGTACATAAAGGCTCACTTGTTGAGAGAAATTGTACCTTACTTTGTGAGAGCCGTTGTCCCTAAATGCCTGCTCACTTGATGAGAGCAATTGCCCTTTACATGATGGTAGTCGTTGTCCCTGATGCTTGCACACTCGATAAGAGCAACTGTCACTTACATGATGAGATCCGTTGTCCCTAAAGGCTAAATTTATGAGGGCAATTTGTCCCTTACATAATAAGAGCCGTTGTTCCTAAAGGCTCACTTATTGAGAGCTATTGTACCTTAGTTTATGGGACTCGTTTTCCCTAAACGCTTTCTCACTTGATGAGAGCAATTGTCCATTACACGTTGATTGCCATTGTCCCTAATGCTTGAACACTTGATACGAGCAATTATCACTTACATGATGAGATCCGTTGTCCCTAAAGGCTAACTTTATGAGGGCAATTTGTCCCTTAGATAATAAGGGCCGTTGTCCCTAAAGGCTCACTTGTTGAGAGCAATTGTACATTAGTTTATGGGATCCATTGTCCCTAAACGCTTGCTCACATGATGAGAGCAACTGCCCTTTACATGATGATAGCCATTGTCCCTAATGCTTGCACACTTGTTAAGAGCAATTGTAACTTACATGATGAGATCCATTGTCCCTAAAGGCAAACTTTATGAGGTCAATTTGTCCCTTACATAATAAGAGCCATTGTCCCTAAAGTCTCACTTGTTGAGAGTAGTTGTACCTTACTTTATGGGATCCGTTGTCCCTAAACACTTGCTCACTTGATGAGAGCAATTGCCCTTTACATGATGATAGCCGTTGTCCCTAATGCTTACACACTCGATAAAAGTAACTGCCACTTCCATGATGAGATCCGTTGTCCCTAAAGGCTAACTTTATGAGGGAAAATTGTCCCTTACATGATAAGAGCCGTTGTCCCTAAAGACTCACTTGTTGAGAGCAATTGTACCTTACTTTATGGGAGTCATTGTTCCTAAATGCTTGCTCACTTGATGAGAGCAATTGCCCTTTACATGATGATAGCCGTTGTCCCTAATGCTTGCACACTTGACAAGAGCAATTGTCACTTGCATGATGAGATCCGTTGTCCCTAAAGGCTAACTTTATGAGGGCGATTTGCCCCATACATGATAAGAGCCGTTGTCCCTAAAGGCTTACAATTTGAGAGCAATTCTACCTTACTTTATAGGAGCCGTTGTCCCTAAACGCTCGCTCACTAACAGAGTGCAATTGCCCTCTAACTGATGATAGTCGTTGTCCCTAATGCTTGCACACTTGATAAGAGCAATTGTCACTTACATGATGAGACCCGTTGTCCCTAAAGGCTAACTTTATGAGGGCAATTTGTCCCTTACATCATAAGAGCCGTTGTCTCTAAAGACTCACTTGTTGAGAGCAATTGTACCTTACTTTATGGGAGCCGTTGTCCCTAAACGCTTGCTCACTTGATGAGAGCAATTGTCCTTTACATGATGATAGCCGTTGTCCCTAATGCTTGCACACTTGATAAGAGCAATTGTCACTTGTATGTTGAGATCCGTTGTCCCTAAAGGCTAACTTTATGAGGGCGATTTGTCCTTTACCTGATAAGAGCCGTTGTCCCTATAGGCTCACTTGTTGAGAGAAATTGTACCTTACTTTATGGGAGCCATTGTCCCAAAATGTATGCTCACTTGATGAGAGCAATAGCCCTTTAAATGATGATAGTCGTTGTCCCTAATGCTTACACACTCGATAAGAGCAACTGTCACTTACATGATGAGATCCGTTGTCCCTAAATGTTAACTTTATGAGGGCAATTTTTCCCTTACATAATAAGAGTCGTTGTCCCTAAAGGCTCACTTGTTGAGAGCTATTGTACCTTAGTTTATGGGACCCGTTGTCCCTAAACGCTTTCTCACTTGATGAGAGCAATTGTCCATTTCATGTTGATTGTCGTTTTCCCTAATGCTTGCTCACTTGGTAAGAGCAATTGTCACTTACATGATGAGATCCGTTGTCTCTAAAGGCTAACTTTATGAGGGCAATTTGTCCCTTACATGATAAGAGTCGTTGTCCCTAAAGACTCACTTGTTGAGAGCAATTGTACCTTACTTTATGGGAGCTGTTGTCCCTAAACGCTTGCTCACTTGATGAGAGCAATTGTCCTTTACATGATGATAGCCGTTGTCCCTAATGCTTGCACACTTGATAAGAGCAATTGTCACTTGTATGTTGAGATCCGTTGTCCCTAAAGGCTAACTTTATGAGGGCGATTTGTCCTTTACCTGATAAGAGCCGTTGTCCCTATAGGCTCACTTGTTGAGAGAAATTGTACCTTACTTTATGGAAGCCGTTGTCCCAAAATGTCTGCTCACTTGATGAGAGCAATAGCCCTTTAAATGATGATAGTCGTTGTCCCTAATGCTTACACACTCGATAAGAGCAACTGTCACTTACATGATGAGATCCGTTGTCCCTAAATGCTAACTTTATGAGGGCAATTTTTCCCTTACATAATAAGAGTCGTTGTCCCCAAAGGCTCACTTGTTGAGAGCTATTGTACCTTAGTTTATGGGACCCGTTGTCCCTAAACGCTTTCTCACTTGATGAGAGCAATTGTCCATTACATGTTGATTGTCGTTTTCCCTAATGCTTGCTCACTTGGTAAGAGCAATTGTCACTTACATGATGAGATCCGTTGTCCCTAAAGGCTAACTTTATGAGGGCAATTTGTCCCTTACATGATAAGAGCCGTTGTCCCTAAAGACTCACTTGTTGAGAGCAATTGTACCTTACTTTATTGGAGTCGTTGTCCCTAAACGCTTGCTCACTTGATGAGAGCAATTGGCCTTTACATGATGATAGCCATTGTCCCTAATGCTTGCACACTTGACAAGAGCAATTGTCACTTACATGATGATATCCGTTGTCCCTAAAGGCTAACTTTGTGAGGGCGATTGTTCCCGTACATGATAAGAGCTGTTGTCCCTAAACACTCGCTCACTAACAGAGTGCAATTGCCCTCTAAATGATGATAGCCGGTGTCCCTAATGCTTTTTTTGGGTAAAGGGGAATGATCCTGTACCCCGGTAAAATACATTAACCAGAAAAACGTTGAAGTACAATGGATGAGGGTGAAATCCCTCATCTAAGTCTCTTAGGACACTTACAGACTCTCATATAAGAATGACACGCCATTCTTATAACTTACAATAAAATGAACCTACAATAATGACAAAGTACATAGAAATTACAATACTACTCAAGAGGAGTACTTGAGCCTTCTATATCTCTATTGTGGTCCACTTTAACTTCCATGATCAAACATATCATCCAAGCAGCAATAATCATCAAATCAGTTAACCCATCTGCTGGAACATGTAGCAACGATCATAGGGCTTAAGAACCCTAACTTCCAATGTATCACCATGTCAAATGACAAGGAATTACAATCATCAGTAAAAGGTCATATAATAACAGCCTAGGATGACGAATTAAAACAGCTGCAAAAGACCAATTAACTAATGAATAAACATAGGGTTGTAGAAACCTTAACAACCATGCAGCAAACAACAAATTAGCAACATCCATGCCATGATCACCCCATCAAACAACCACGTAGAATCAATATCAGAGTGATAAGGCCACCATGCACCGAACCAGATCCACCACCATGATAAACATGTACGCATACAGGATCAAATCACGACCAAACAATCAGAGTTTTTGAATAAGAACTCTCGAACTTAACTTCCAAGTGAAACAGCAGCACACATAACCTCTACCCACGTAGAACATCACACTCTCCCAAACCCACGTACCAATAAGCAACCATCATCACAAGAACTAGTAGCCCTTCGAACAATACCCTAACGAGGTATACATCCATCATCACAAAACTCGAAACGAGTTTACTTCCAATTGGAAAAAATAAAAACCTAAAAAGGTTTAATAAGCTTTCAAGCACAATAGGATCGTTGATGTAGTACCAAACGATCCAAGTAACACTGAACCATATGATATAGATGATAACACGCAGCAACCAACCCAAGCGATCAACCTAACAAAACGAAACCCTAAAAAAGATATCGTGCATGAATCTTGATCGCCCACCAAATAGATCGTTTAATGATATACCAGTAAAGCCAATGCGATCCAGTCAAACCAGAAAACCCTAAACAAGCAATTACAAGATAGAAAATCGTTATGGGTTAAGAAAACCAAAAACAATTTAAAGAATAGCCTAGTAATCGTTTAGGGTATAAATAAACATCAAATCTAAACCCTTAAAAATAAATCGATTATAAACCGACTATAGGAAAATCGTTTAGGGTTTAGAAAAGGCCGCGAAATCAGAAGAATAATGAATGAAAACAATAGCACACCCCATCCCAGATGATAACTACCATTAAACCCGATTGCATATCATTACAAGAACAATAGAGAGGCGGATTAATGGCAGTTTTTGCGATTGGAATGAGTGGGAGGGGTGGCCGGATTTCGCCCCTAGGGGAGATTGAATTAGGGTTTGGTTTCCTCAATGTCCCTAATGCTTGCACATTTGATATGAGCAATTGTCACTTACATGATGAGACCCGTTGTCCCTAAAGGCTAACTTTATGAGGGCAATATGTCCCTTACATGATAAGAGTCGTTGTCCCTAAAGACTCACTTGTTGAGAGCAATTGTACCGTACTTTATGGGAGCCGTTGTCCCTAAACGCTTGCTCACTTGATGAGAGCAATTGTCCTTTACATGATGATAGCCGTTGTCCCTAATGCTTGCACACTTGACAAGAGCAATTGTCACTTGCCTGTTGAGATCCATTGTCCCTAAAGGCTAACTTTATGAGGGTGATTTGTCCTTTACATGATAAGAGCCGTTGTACGTAAAGGCTCACTTGTTGAGAGAAATTGTACCTTACTTTATGGGAGCCGTTGTCCCTAAATGCCTGCTCACTTGATGAGAGCAATTGCCCTTTACATGGGTAAAGGGGATTACCCCGGCAAATATATATAACCAAAAAATAAGTTAAGTACAAATGGAATGTGGCTGAAATGCCACATTAACCTCAAGCAAAAACTTGAAAAACTAGTGCTTATGACAGGCCATAAGCACAACAACCCTAGCTAAACATCACAAGCAACTAACTAGGAATAAAACCAAGAAGAATCTTGAATCCAGAGAGCGTCCCGCTTCCAACCAGCAACATCAAAAAACCAAACAGCCAAACTCCAAGAATGGCACCACCTTGAAGAGCACCATTTCTTTGCAGCTACAAATGACCAAGAGTACATCAAATCATATTCGTTACAAACTATCCTCATCACTTCCAGGTGTGTAAACTCCTGTGAGAGGTGAATCATTGAAAATAATGGATTTGATATCTCTTTACCAATAGCCATCACTACTGGAGTAGCCAAATGTTTAACCTCGAGAACTATGGTACGCTTGATAACCATCTGATTTATTAGCAAATCAGAAACTATAAACGGATTTGAGTTGTCTTTACCTGTAGCCGTTTGCTCAGGACTAGCCAAATGTTTAAGCTCGAAAACTATGGTACACTTGATAAACATCTGATTTATTAGCAAATCAGAAACTATAAACGGATTTGATATGTCTTTACCTGTAGCCATTTGCGTAGGACTAGCCAATTCTTTAGGTGAAAAAATCACCTTTGGTGAACTGAGAACCAAATATGGAATTCCACTGCCTTTACCACAATCCATATACTTGTGGGCTAGCCAATTCTTTGGAATCCAATAAGGAAAAATCCATGGTGAATTGATGACCATACACCCCTCAGCAATTAAGTATGAATGGAAAACCTTGGAGTAAGGAACAAAGAGAACATCTCTCAATTGGATCTCCAAAAAACAATCCACCATGCCCCAAGCAACTTCCAAAGAGACCGTATCAACCGGCATATGCCACAACTCCATAGAAAAAATCGACATCATGTATGCATAAGAGAAGAGGACAACTTCCACACACGAATGAGATCAATCACATTCGCCGTCTTCTTAAACCTGCATGTTAGAAGCTTCAACCGAACCGTGGACTTGATTAATTCAACAACTTGAGCTTCTGATCTAATTTGCTTCTTAAAAAGCCGGCTGTTTCTTTCTTTCCGTATAAAGTACGTCGTGGCAGCAAACAAGAGCTTAGAAACAACACTCCGAACAGACCTTGACTTTGCCGACACAATAAGAGTACTAACAATAGCATCCAACGAAGAAGGCAAGGAGCTAAAACCAGCAAACATCTTCAACGAATTCCAAATCTGCATAGAATACGAACACGCAAAGAAAAGGTGATCATGAGAATCAGATTGTGTCTTACAAAGAGGACACAACAACGGATCCTCGTCTGAAGTATCTTGACGCCTTAACATATCTTGAGTCCGTAACCGCCTCTTTATAACTAACCACAAGTGAAAGGCATGCCTCGGAATCCGATGAGAAAACCACACCAGGTGATACCAATCAACATTAATATCACGCGGCCTAATACACTCCCAAACTAAAGAAACCGAAAATGGACGAAACACCCCATCATTAGAACGCCACCCTAAAGAATCAGCCATGTGATTGACCAATTGAGGAACTGATATAGAACCAAGAACAGGGTAACGAACCATCCAATCATTAGGCCAAGCCCACCCATTAGAAGTAATGATCTCCCGAACAGTAGTATTAGAATTAAAACCAGCCCGGTGAATATCACGAGGAGAAACAATACGAGATATAGGACTTAGCAAACACCAAGAATCAAACCATGCTGAAGCCTTAAGCCATCCCCTAATTTATACCATATAAATTTTCGAACAAGGGATCTAAGCTGAAGGATTTTACGCCAACTCCATGTCATATTACCACGACATGGGATATCCCAGAAATTACGCCCCCTAAGCTTATGAGAATGAATCCATCTAACCCATAGGGACTCCTTACCAGTAACAATACTCCAAATATGGGTAGTGATCAACGCACTATTAAACGTATCCAACCTCCTAATCCCAAGCCCACCTTCCTGCCTAGGAAGACAAACCACCTCCCATGCAACTTTAGATTTAGCCTTTTGCCCCTCACCCTTACCCCACAAAAAACCCCTCATAAGCTGCTCAAGATCATGGATAATGCGGGCAGGAAGGATAAAAACCGAAGCCCAGTAAATATGCATAGAAGATAGCACAGACTGAATAAGTTGAAGCCTACCAGCAAAAGAGAGGGATTTATTCTTCCAATCATTAATACGATTAGACAACCTCTCAACCAACTCCTTACAGTCTCTAAAGATCAGCCTAGTAGTAACCAAAGGAACGCCCAAATACTTAACTAGAAGACTACCCTCAACAAACGGAATCACCTGTAAAATGGCAAGCTTGACATGGTTACGAACATTACAAAAATAAGCCGTGCTCTTAGGCAAACTCGGGGTTAAACCAGACTCCATGACAAGGGTAAATAGATAAGGCGACAACGGATCACCTTGCCGAAGACCCCTCTTTCCCTTAAAATAACCATGCAGATTACCGTTAACACTAATAGAAAAAGAAGTCGATGTCACACATTCCATAATCCAACCAATCATACGGTTGTGGAAACCAAAACCAATCAGAATTTGCCGCAAAAAGTTCCAATCAACCGTATCATAAGCCTTCTGAATATCCACTTTAAAAGCACATCTCGCCGGACCCCGATCAACATGATAATTATGCATAAGCTCCTGAGTGAGTAAAATATTATCCGAAATCCTCCTACCCGGAACAAAAGCTGATTGGTTCAAGCTAACTAAGGATGTTAAACTATTCTTGATGCGGTTAGCAATAATCTTGCTAATACATTTAAATAATACATTGCAGCAAGAAATAGGCCTAAAATCATTAATCCGATTTGGAGAAGTAACCTTAGGAAGAAGAGCAATAATAGTATGGTTCACTTCCTTCAAAAGCTTACCATTAGTAAAGAATTCCTGAATCGCCTTAGTAACATCCGAAGACACAATATCCCAAGCTCCTTTAAAGAAAGCCGCCGTATACCCATCCGGACCAGGAGATTTGTCATCCCCCATAGAAAATAAAGCATCCTTAACTTCTTGCATAGAAACATCCCGAACCATCTCCTCAGCAACTATCGGATCAAGAGTAGACATAAATAGATCATGGTTATCAAACGGAACCGTATACCCCTCTTGACCAAGGAAAGAAGCATAATGACTAACGAAAGCATTAGGGGCCTTCTCTCCATCAAACCGAACCCCATCACTATTGCTGATCACATCAATTCGACTTCTCGCTTTTCGGCTCTTTACCACCTTATGAAAATAAGCCGAGTTAGAATCCCCAACTCGGAGCCATTCAACCTTTGATTTTTGCTTAAGAAACTGCTCCTCTAACAAAATAGCATCATTATACGCATTAAGATAGCATGCCTCCTCTTCCTGAATAGAAACATTAAATGGATCTACATCAAGAGCACGTTGAATAGTATCTAACTCATGACGAAGCTAATGACCTTGTCATGGATATTCCCTTCATTAAAAAGCATCTTACGAAGCGGCTTCTTCAACGACTTAAGTTTACTCACAACTTGGTACATGTAATAACCACTTGTAGACACATTCCAACACTCCTTAACTTGCAATTTAAACCGAGGATTCTGAACCAGGACATTATAAAACTTAAACGGTCTCGGTTTAAACTTATGGGATGTAGGAATAGTAAGAATAGCCGGGGAGTGGTCAGAAATACGGTAAGGCTGAAATATGACATGAACACCAACAAAACCATCAGTGCATTCAAGATTAGCCATAATACGATCAATCTTTTTTAGAGTACCATCCTCCCCTCTTGGTTTTTGATTCCAAGTGAATTGCAAACCAGAACGATTAACATCAAAAACCTCAATCTCATCAACACACTCCTTGAACTCCCTCATAGCAATATCAATAATAGAAGAACCCTCCACTTTATCTTCTAAATTCAGCGCCGAATTAAAGTCACCAAGAAGGCACCATGGACGGTTACGAACATAGTGCTTATGCAACATCAGATTGTGCCAAAGAGGACGTCTATGAGTATAACGGTTATGAGCATAAATAAATGTACAAAACAGCTCTTTCTTATCCATTTTAAACCGAATACACGTGTGAATAACTTGATCTTCCATATCCACCACAGTTAAGTCGACATCCACCTGATTCCATCCTAAAACAATACGAGACCCTTTTGAACACAAATGTCCATTAGAGGTCCAATCCCAATTCCGAAACACCTTCTTACAAAGCCCCTCCAACCAAGAACTAGCTACATGAGATTCAAGAATGGCACAAACAGACAGTTTATTCTCACTAATAATTTGTCGAACCTCATTTTGTTTAGGGGATTAGTTCATTCCCCTTATATTCCAAGAAGCTATGCTATACATGAGTACCATCAGCAGAGGAAGTGCTTGCTTCCTTTTGTTCATCAGTAGTACTCCCCTTCTTTTCATACATAAGCATATATTCATCAATCTCTTCACCATCACTATCCAAAACGGTCGAACTATTACCAACATTTTCCCCGCTTCCGAGCACATCATCACTAAGAGCTCCAAAAGAATTGTTAGTGGGTAAATCACTAGATCATCATGAATAAACTTTTTAGGGGCATGACCATCACTCTTAGCTTGTATATTCGATGGATTTTGACCAGCTTTCATATTGGGAACCCTAAACTCCTTATTCGTGACATGAGCCTTTGAAGATGAAGCACCATTGTCCCCAACCTCCTTAGGACCAGTAGTATCCTTATTAGTACCATTACCCTTAGAGGAAGAAGCTCCATCAGTCCCCTTTTTAGAATTCGAAACCGGTTGCCAACGATAGTTAAATGTGACCCTTGGTTTTGCAAAGCGAACGCCATCAATAACCTTCTCATGAGTTGGCACCTTACCCTTACCCTTACGCTTAGTTGCTTCAACAAATCCCTCCTCATCCACATTAGACTTCACACTAGCTTGTTTAACATTCTTAGGGCATGCAACATCATTATGGTCAAAAATTTTGCAACAAGCACAACGAGGAGGTTTCCATTCATATTCAATATCAATGCGCACCAACGAATGACCTGAACCATTAGGATACGGAATCGCCACAACCACATGATCCATAAACTCATTAAGAGAAGACACCTCAACAAGAGCACGAGCATACGAATTCCGTCCCCAAGACTTCTCACACATGGAACTAGTATAAGAATCCAACATGATAGGTTTACCAATTTGAGTCGTAATCAAACTTAATCCAACCTCCGTATAAGCAACAATGGGCACATTATATAATTTCAGCTATACGGGAGCTGAAGTTACCTCTTCCTTAGCAAGCGTAGTATTAGGAGTCCAAATGTTCAAAAAGATGGGAATTGAACGAATCAACCACGGACCAGATTCTAACACTTGATCCATACCATCCTTAGTAGAGAATTGAAATAAAAAGAATCCATTATTCAACATAACATGTTCTAAACCATACTTAGCCCATGTATTCATAACATAATTCTCCACAATGGGGAATGCAAGCCGTTTGCCAATAAAATAGCCATAAAGGGTGTTAGCAAACCGAGCCGAAACATCTTCAATCTCTTTTAAAGGAATTGTGACATGAGCACCTTCCACACGCTCATCATTACGAAGCTCACATATGTTAACAGATTTGAAAGCATTCTTAGTCTTAAACATAGAAGCATATGAAAGTTTAGGAGCTGATTGTGATCCAACCCCACTAGAAGACTTACCTTCATTTTGAATATTACCCCTCACAACAGTTGGATGCAAAGGCTGTTGAGGATACGAATTAAAATGCACTTGAGAGTCATGATTTGAATTACTTCCATTACCAGCCAAATCCTCCTTATGTTGCTTCATTGACAAATCCTCCTCTAGATCAGCGAATGTAGTCATGCCATCAACGTTAGTAACCTTAGCAGCTAAACCACTCATTAACGAACCCTCTTCATCATCTTCTTGCTGCCCAGCTGATGAAACTACCTCTTGGGAGCTGATCAAATTTCCATCATTGGATTTTCCCACATTTGAACAAGAATTATCACTTTCCACACGTTTTACAATTGTAACAGAACTAGCATTAGTAACTTGTATAGGAACCGTCTCCTTTAAATCAGTTTTGTCATTAGCACCAACCATAGAAGTCGTGCCTTTAGTCAAATCATTAACACCAACAGATTTACTCACTTCAGGAAACGAAAAAGATCCCTTACCAGAAACATTACGCATTGGTTTCTTAAGAATAGACTTCAAGACCGGAGCATTATGAAGTAAATTAGTTCCAGCTTTTTCCCTATTATTGGAACCCTTATCATCTCCTTGTTTGTGGCTGATTGAAGACTTCTTTGGCATATTAGAATCCATAATGAAGAATACACCAGCGAGGAACAAGAAAAAGAAATAAGCAGCAAATTGAACAAGAACCCTAAATAAAAACGAACAGCAAAAAACCCTAAAAAACTGACTTCAAGAATCGACAAACAATAATAATAGAACAAAACACCCCACGTCAGGATTATATACACAATCCTAACCGACTATCATTAAATTCAATCCCTAACCGACTTCCATCTTGAATTCAGCATGAAAAAAGGAAATCAGTTGCAAACCCTAATCGACCTTCAATAAAATCACAGCAGCAATAAAAGGAAGGATCGATTGAAAGACTTAAACCCTAACCGACTTTAATAATAATTCAACACAAAAACGATTAATAAACAACCCAAAAAAAGGAAATCCTAATTCAACCAGGTCTGATCCAAATAAAAATAATGCTATAGGACTGAATTAATCAAGTTAACCGTCCAAAGCACGATCGTTAAAAGGATTAAAACAAGATTAAGATTAGAGATCAGTTTTGGAAAAAGGTTGCTGGAAATCGACCATAGTAAGCCAGAGAGAGAGAGTTTTTTTTCAATTGCCCTTTACATGATGGTAGTCGTTGTCCATAATGCTTACACACTCGATAAGAGCAACTGTCACTTACATGATGAGATTCGTTGTCCCTAAAGGCTAACTTTATGAGGGCAATTTGTCCCTTACATAATAAGAGTCGTTGTCCCTAAAGGCTCACTTGTTGAGAGCTATTGTACCTTAGTTTATGGGACCCGTTGTCCCTAAACGCTTTCTCACTTGATGAGAGCAATTGTCCATTACACGTTGATTGCCGTTGTCCCTAATAGTTGCACACTTGATAAGAGCAATTATCACTTACATGATGAGATCCGTTGTCCCTAAAGGCTAACTTGTTGAGAGCAATTGTACGTTAGTTTATGGGATCCATTGTCCCTAAACGCTTGCTCACATGATGAGAGCAACTGCCCTTTACATGATGATAGCCGTTGTCCCTAATGCTTGCACACTTGATAAGAGCAATTGTAACTTACATGATGAGATACGTTGTCCCTAAAGACAAACTTTATGAGGTCTATTTGTCCCTTACATAATAAGAGCCATTGTCCCTAAAGTCTCACTTGTTGAGAATAGTTGTACCTTACTTTATGGGATCCTTTGTCCCTAAATACTTGCTCACTTGATGAGAGCAATTGCCCTTTACATGATGATAGCCGTTGTCCCTAATGCTTACACACTCGATAAGAGCAACTGTCACATACATGATGAGATCCGTTGTCCCTAAAGGCTAACTTTATGAGGGCAATTTGTCCCTTACATGAGAAGAGCCGTTGTCCCTAAAGACTCACTTGTTGAGAGCAATTGTACCTTACTTTATGGGAGCCGTTGTCCCTTAACGCTTGCTCACTTGACGAGAGCAATTGCCCTTTATATGATAATAACCGTTGTCCCTAATGCTTGCACACATGACAAGAGCAATTGTCACTTGCATGATGAGATCCGTTGTCCCTAAAGGCTAACTTTATGAGGGCGATTTTCCCCATACATGATAAGAGCCGTTGTCCCTAAAGGTTTAAAATTTGAGAGCAATTGTACATTACTTTATGGGAGCCGTTGTTGCTAAACGCTCGCTCACTAACATAGTGCAATTGCCCTCTAAATGATGATAGCCGGTGTCCCTAATGCTTGCACACTTGATAAGAGCAATTGTCACTTAAATGATGAGACCCATTGTCCCTAAAGGCTAACTTTATAAGGGCAATTTGTCTCTTCCATGATAAGAGCCGTTGTCCCTAAAGGCTCACTTGTCGAGAGCAATTGTACCTGACTTTATGGGAGCCGTTGTCCCTAAACGCCTGCTCACTTGATGAGAGCAATTGGCTTTTATATGATGATAGTCGTTGTCCCTAATGCTTGCACACTTGATAAGAGCAATTGTCACTTACATGATGAGACCCGTTGTCCCTAAAGGCTAACTTTATGAGGGCAATTTGTCCTTTACATGAAAAGAGCCGTTGTCCCTAAAGACTCAATTGTTGAGAGCAATTGTACCTTACTTTATGGGAGCCGCTGTCCCTAAACGCTTGCTCACTTGATGACAGCAATTGTCCTTTAAATGATGATAGCCGTTGTCCCTAATGCTTGCACACTTGACAAGTGCAATTCTCACTTGCATGTTGAGATCCGTTTTCCCTAAAGGCTAACTTTATGAGGGCGATTTGTCCTTTACATGATAAGAGCCGTTTTCCTTAAAGGCTCACTTGTTGAGTGAAATTGTACCTTACTTTATGGGAGCCGTTGTCCCAAAATGCCTGCTCATTTGATGAGAGCAATAGCCCTTTACATAATGATAGTCGTTGTCCCTAATGCTTACACACACGATAAGAGCAACTGTTACTTACATGATGAGATCCGTTGTCCCTAAAGGCTAACTTTATGAGGGCAATTTGTCCCTTACATAATAAGAGTCGTTGTCTGTCACAACTCACCATTTCACGTCATTTACCATTTCAGGTCATTTTCCCAAACTTCGACTTTTTACTATTCATAAATCACTATTCATCAAAACACTATTCATCGTTTTACTATTCATCGTTTTCGAGGTCAGTTTGATGTTCTGAGAAACTTTTTGGAAATTTACTATTCACCGAACACTATTCATTTCCGGAAAAGTTTTCATCATTCACTTGCATTACTCATTTCATCGTAAATTTAGTTTACGGGTATTCAAATTCGCGTAACCGGATTGGTTTAGGTGCGAATTCATTTCATTAGTGTTAAGTACACTGCATACGGACTGGGGATAGTCTGCATATCATCATAACAGCATTTTCATGTTATACCATTCTCAGGATTTTCAAAATTTCCATATTCAGTACATTTAACGTTTTTACGTATACGTAATTATAATAAACGTTAACACCCGGTTTATACACGACGAATATATCTAAATATTCCCACAATGGTCCCGACATATTTTTATATCCATTTTAACATCTTAAAAGTTATAACATTCAGTTACCCAGTATTTTGGAAATTTATTTTATTTATAACGTACGCGTATGAATATAACGACGGTTTTCGTGAAAACTAAACAATAATCACCCGATCACTCAGTAAATGTACCCAACATATTTTTAATATGTTTTCATCATTTCAAGGATTACAACCCGAGTATTTCAACACTAACATGGAAACTTACGTTATATATATATATATAAGTATATATATATTATAACTAGCTATTTATATTTTCTAATAGCAATATTTTTCCAAATTCTTGGAATATATATTTTTGATAATACAAGTGTTTTTCCAAAGAGTAGAGTGGTATAGAAACATGTGCATGGACATTCATAACATCATTTCATGATCTAAAGTAAATTGTTCATTGGTGTTCATTTCATTTCATCACAGTTTCATCAGTTCAGGTGAGTCATAGCCCCACTTTTACTGGTTTAATTACTTTACAAACTCTTTGGGGGAGATACATGCTTAAATACTCGTGTTATACTTTTATATGATTTCAAATCCCATGGGGGAGAATACATTGCAGCAACTATTTTTGTACAATGCCAAAGTATAAAGTTCTTACATTGCTTAAGTAGTCTTATTACCACGTCACGACAAGTCCCCTTTATTTCATGGACCGTTAATTTCAAGTACTAAGCGAGAGTGAGTGAATAGATCTATTGAGGGTGACGCCTCCATTCGCGTTGGGTTGCTCCAACGGGACGAATGCATTTCATGTCTTATCAAGTGAGTGTCTGGTAAACACTCTGTTGGGGCAGGATTTAGTACGTCTAGCTTCGGGGCCATGAGCTTAAGAGACAATGTGGGTTTCATTATTGAAATCTTAGTACTTTACTTTATACTTGGGCAATTGTACATACAAAATTACTGATAAATTCCTGATACTTTTGCATCAAGTCTTATTACTGAAATACGATGCCTTTGCATCAAGTCTTATTACTGAAATACGATGCCTTTGCATCAAGTCTTATTACTGAAATACGATGCCTTTGCATCAGCCTTATTACTGAATTACAATGCTTTTGTATCAAACTTATTACATTTGGCAGTGGGTTGTAAACACACAGGTTACAAGTCTCTTATGGCGGGACTTGGAACTGAGTGGATTTACGATGCCTTTGCTGGGAAATCTTCATTTCAATGCATTACATTCTTTTTCACAAGACTCTATGAACTCACCAACCATTGTGTTGACACTTTAGCATGTATTTTCAGGTATTAACCAATGGCACGCTACAGGAGGTTTTGGCAGGGCATGGCATGGTCATAGAAGACTCTGATTTTTCATTTGGGGACCGTTCTTAACTATTTTAATGGCCTACTTCCGCATTACTTTTAACAATGTAAATTCAACATTTTGATTTAACTATTTTATTCAAAATGATTCAAGTGCAAACCATTTTTGAACTAGTGTTGTGATATCAATTGAGTTACACCCCAGCTACATGTATGCTTCCGCTGGACCCGATCTTGGGGGTGTGACAGATTGGCATCAGAGCTTTGGCTATAGCGAACTGAGTGTTTTTCAAACCTAGACTATAGCTACTTTTACAAAAACTTAACCCTATGACCGTCACGTGCCTGCCTGCCAAGCTGAAGCCTCATTTGTGGTTAGTTGCTGACATAGGTGATGAGATTTGTGTCTCATTATCTGATATATATTATATTCATTTATTATAGTTGATTACTATAATTGTCTTTCATATAAGCATGTTCACGTATCATATATGTCACCCTATTATGTTTTTCCTTGCATAGTTTCATCATTTGACCTCGAGTTTGGTCACCTGCCTTAGTCTTTCTGAACGTCTTGGTATTTGTGAAGGACATAGTATTAGTATGACTGAGCTGAGTATTTCAAAATTCATGGAACCTCGGTGGAATATAGACTAGTCACCTATATTCAACCCGGGATAGTGGGACATAGGCTGACTACCTATATCCGACTCAGAAATGAATTTTGCAACACTGAGAATGGTTATAATAAAATTCTGTCTGGATTGAATCCTTTACTCATTTTCCAAATGTTTCATGCATGTGTGTATACCCTCATTGTCAGAACATTCATACTTTTCATCACCTCATGAACCGCCGCTTGGAAGCATGTAAATTGATCATTTTATTTCATGAACATTCACATTTATGCATAATACACTTACATCACAATATTTTCTTGTATCACAATATCATTTTGTCGCAGTTGTCACAGTCTCTTCCCTTCTCACCATCACTATCATTACCTTTCCCTATCCCCATATGTATATATAAGGAATTAGCTGACACTTTATGGATTCCTATGCCACTCATCGCACACTACTCCCTATATTGATAAGTGGATATTATCAATGACCTCCCTAGGAAAGACTTTCCATACCATCTATAAGGAGAATCTCTCGGTACATTAAGACCATTTCAAAACTCAACAGAATTCCCAGGATATCACCAAACTATTCGAACCACTATCACTGGACCATGTAATATTTCAAACAGAGTAGGCCTAGTGGCCGTCAGACTTGAGCCTTGTTAGAGAACAACAGCAATAGGATTACACAACCACGTATTATCATCTTTTCAGAATTGTCACTCATAATTCCATTTGGAAAGGAATCCAACCCAAAGTCAAACACAAACCTTGCAGGAGAACAAGTACAAATCATGGACAGTTAGGTCAAACAGTTGAAGCAGGGTCGAATTCCTATCGTTAGAATTCGCTGGAATTCTCGAATATCATCACCTTTTCACCAATATGTTTTCAGAGACCAACATAAACTGAACTTCGGGACGAAGTTCCTTTTAGAGGGGAAGACTGTCACAACTCACCATTTCACGTCATTTACCATTTCAGGTCATTTTCCCAAACTTCGACTTTTTACTATTCATAAATCACTATTCATCAAAACACTATTCATCGTTTTACTATTCATCGTTTTCGAGGTCAGTTTGATGTTCTGAGAAACTTTTTGGAAATTTACTATTCACCGAACACTATTCATTTCCGGAAAAGTTTTCATCATTCACTTGCATTACTCATTTCATCGTAAATTTAGTTTACGGGTATTCAAATTCGCGTAACCGGATTGGTTTAGGTGCGAATTCATTTCATTAGTGTTAAGTACACTGCATACGGACTGGGGATAGTCTGCATATCATCATAACAGCATTTTCATGTTATACCATTCTCAGGATTTTCAAAATTTCCATATTCAGTACATTTAACGTTTTTACGTATACGTAATTATAATAAACGTTAACACCCGGTTTATACACGACGAATATATCTAAATATTCCCACAATGGTCCCGACATATTTTTATATCCATTTTAACATCTTAAAAGTTATAACATTCAGTTACCCAGTATTTTGGAAATTTATTTTATTTATAACGTACGCGTATGAATATAACGACGGTTTTCGTGAAAACTAAACAATAATCACCCGATCACTCAGTAAATGTACCCAACATATTTTTAATATGTTTTCATCATTTCAAGGATTACAACCCGAGTATTTCAACACTAACATGGAAACTTACGTTATATATATATATATAAGTATATATATATTATAACTAGCTATTTATATTTTCTAATAGCAATATTTTTCCAAATTCTTGGAATATATATTTTTGATAATACAAGTGTTTTTCCAAAGAGTAGAGTGGTATAGAAACATGTGCATGGACATTCATAACATCATTTCATGATCTAAAGTAAATTGTTCATTGGTGTTCATTTCATTTCATCACAGTTTCATCAGTTCAGGTGAGTCATAGCCCCACTTTTACTGGTTTAATTACTTTACAAACTCTTTGGGGGAGATACATGCTTAAATACTCGTGTTATACTTTTATATGATTTCAAATCCCATGGGGGAGAATACATTGCAGCAACTATTTTTGTACAATGCCAAAGTATAAAGTTCTTACATTGCTTAAGTAGTCTTATTACCACGTCACGACAAGTCCCCTTTATTTCATGGACCGTTAATTTCAAGTACTAAGCGAGAGTGAGTGAATAGATCTATTGAGGGTGACGCCTCCATTCGCGTTGGGTTGCTCCAACGGGACGAATGCATTTCATGTCTTATCAAGTGAGTGTCTGGTAAACACTCTGTTGGGGCAGGATTTAGTACGTCTAGCTTCGGGGCCATGAGCTTAAGAGACAATGTGGGTTTCATTATTGAAATCTTAGTACTTTACTTTATACTTGGGCAATTGTACATACAAAATTACTGATAAATTCCTGATACTTTTGCATCAAGTCTTATTACTGAAATACGATGCCTTTGCATCAAGTCTTATTACTGAAATACGATGCCTTTGCATCAAGTCTTATTACTGAAATACGATGCCTTTGCATCAGCCTTATTACTGAATTACAATGCTTTTGTATCAAACTTATTACATTTGGCAGTGGGTTGTAAACACACAGGTTACAAGTCTCTTATGGCGGGACTTGGAACTGAGTGGATTTACGATGCCTTTGCTGGGAAATCTTCATTTCAATGCATTACATTCTTTTTCACAAGACTCTATGAACTCACCAACCATTGTGTTGACACTTTAGCATGTATTTTCAGGTATTAACCAATGGCACGCTACAGGAGGTTTTGGCAGGGCATGGCATGGTCATAGAAGACTCTGATTTTTCATTTGGGGACCGTTCTTAACTATTTTAATGGCCTACTTCCGCATTACTTTTAACAATGTAAATTCAACATTTTGATTTAACTATTTTATTCAAAATGATTCAAGTGCAAACCATTTTTGAACTAGTGTTGTGATATCAATTGAGTTACACCCCAGCTACATGTATGCTTCCGCTGGACCCGATCTTGGGGGTGTGACATTGTCCCTAAAGGCTCACTTGTTGAGAGCTATTGTACCATAGTTTATGGGACCCGTTGTCCCTAAACGCTTTCTCACTTGATGAGAGCAATTGTCCATTACATGTTGATTGTCGTTTTCCCTAATGCTTGCTCACTTAATAAGAGCAATTGTCACTTACATGATGAGATCCGTTGTCCCTAAAGGCTAACTTTATGAGGGCAATTTGTCCCTTACATGATAAGAGTCGTTGTCCCTAAAGACTCACTTGTTGAGAGCAATTTTACCTTACTTTATTGGAGTCGTTGTCCCTAAACGCTTGCTCACTTGATGAGAGGAATTGCCCTTTACATGATGATAGCCATTGTCCATAATGCTTGAATACTTGACAAGAGCAATAGTCACTTACATGATGAGATCCGTTGTCCCTAAAGGTTAACTTTGTGAGGGCGATTTGTCCCATACATGATAAGAGCCGTTGTCCCTAAAGGCTTACAATTTGAGAGCAATTGTACCTTACTTTATGGGAGCCGTTGTCCCTAAACACTCGCTCTCTAACAGACTGCAATTGCCCTCTAAATGATGATAGCCGGTGTCCCTAATGCTTGCACATTTGATAAGAGCAATTGTCACTTACATGATGAGACCCGTTATCCCTAAAGGCTAACTTTATGAGGGCAATATGTCCCTTACATGATAAGAGCCGTTGTCCCTAAAGACTCAATTGTTGAGAGCAATTGTACCTTACTTTATGGGAGCCGTTGTCCCTAAACGCTTGCTCACTTGATGATAGAAATTGTCCTTTACATGATGATAGTCGTTGTCCCTAATGCTTGCACACTTGACAAGAGCAATTGTCACTTGCATGTTGAGATCCGTTGTCCCTAAAGGCTTACTTTATGAGGGTGATTTGTCCTTTACATGGTAAGAGCCGTTGTACACAAAGGCTCACTTGTTGAGAGAAATTGTACCTTACTTTATGGGAGCCGTTGTCCCTAAATGCCTGCTCACTTGATGAGAGCAATTGCCCTTTACATGATGATAGTCGTTTGTCCCTAATGCTTACACACTTGATAAGAGCAACTGTCACTTACATGGTGAGATCCGTTGTCCCTAAAAGCTAACTTTATGAGGGAAATTTGTCCCTTACATAATAAGAGCCGTTGTCCCTAAAGGCTCACTTGTTGAGAGCTATTGTACCTTAGTTTATGGGACCCGTTGTCCCGAAACGCTTTCTCACTTGATGAGAGCAATTGTCCATTACACGTTGATTGCCGTTGTCCTTAATGGTTGCACACTTGATAAGAACAATTATCACTTACATGATGAGATCCATTGTCGCTAAAGGCTCACTTGTTGAGAGCAATTGTACGTTAGTTTATGGGATCCATTGTCCCTAAACGCTTGCTCACATGATGAGAGCAACTGTCCTTTACATGATGATAGCCGTTGTCCCTAATGTTTGCACGCTTGATAAGAGCAGTTGTAACTTACATGATGAGATCCGTTGTACCTAAAGGCAAACTTTATGAGGTCAATTTTTCCCTTACATAATAAGAGCCATTGTCCCTAAAGTCTCACTTGTTGAGAGCAGTTGTACCTAAGACATAAAAATGTAACCCTAAAAGTTTCTCTCGTTTTTGGCGACTTTTGGCGAAAAAACGATTCCCTCATAAATCGATTAACCTGATTCGTTCTTAAACTTTAATTCTTTAATTGTCCTCTTGTGGGTCAGTTATTGATTATTGTTTTAGCTATCATGGGTCGGTTACTTTTTAGATTCGTTTTTTATTGCCAAGAGTTGCTAGTGTGGACAGCAAAACATTGTTCTATCTTTTTAATTCTTTAATAGTGTTTTGTCAATTAGTGCATGGTTTTCATTCTAATATCTGATCGTTTATTGGTCGGTTGGAGTTTATAATAGATCTGCACTTGCGTTGGTTTTATATATCTTTGGCTCTAGTTTTACTATTAACGATTCCCAATTTATGGTTTTGTATATTAAGCGCAAGATTGGTAGGGTGGTGCTGGTGTTGCCGAAACTCTTATTATCCTTTGTATTCTTTGATCTTTTTTTAGGGTTTTGGCAAATTGTTGTTTAATCGTATTCCAAGATTCATGCTTGATAATTCATGTCGGTTTGATTATCTCTTTGATTTTTAGATCGATATTTTATTCCTGGTACGATGTGTTGATAAGTAAACTCTTTCTAGGGTTTTCTGGCTTTTGGGTTGTTTCGATGGAAGTTATTGTGATGGGAAGTTCTATACTGATGTTAGTGATTATGTTTGGGGGTTATGAGAGAATGTACCTCAAGTTGTGAGGGTTCCTTGTTCAAAAACCCTTGTTTGCGTTCCAAGACCTGCTGATCATGTTGATTAATATGTTACACGTTCCAGTCTTGTTATCATGTTGCTGGAAGTCAAGTTTAGGGATCCTTGTGCTAAAACCCTTGTCATCGTTCAAGATCTATAGTGCTGATATTTCATATTCTGGTCTCTTGATCGATGCTGCTGGTTGCTATAGAAGTTAGGGGTTTGTTCGATGTTAACCCTATGATTGGTGTCACATTTGATCTACTTGTTAGGGTTTCGATTTACCCTATGTATGTTGCATGGTGCCCTTTAGTTGTGCTGATTTCTTTTCGTGGCTGTTTATGGAGGGGTGCACATGGTTTGTAAGTTGCAGATTTGTTGCATGGGTGTTATCATTCAATTTTGGCTCTTTCTTTTGGTGAATACATATTTAGCTTTGTTGCATGGGTTTCTATGATGCAAGGCACGACTTTGTTACCTTTTTGGGTAAAGGGGAGTAATCCTGCACCCGGTAAAATACATTAATCAAAAACGTTTAAGTACAATGGAAGAGAGTGAGTCTCTCATCGAAGTCCCTAAGGACACTACCACTACCACTATATAAGAATGACATGCCATTCTTATAACTACCAGATCTAAATACAACTAACAATGACTAGTAATAAAAATACAATAGATCACAACTCAAATAAAATTGAAGTCTTCTTAGTCATCCTAGCGATCCAGATCATAAACATGCGAACATCCAGCTTCAACAAATTGCGTCTTCTATTAGTATTATGCAAAGCATAATCTAATAACCTAATACGAGTGCAATCCGTAGCAAATGAGATTTGAAGCATAAACATGGTCTAAGCGACCCTAACTTCCAGCACATGATAACTTTTTTTTTGGGTAAAAGGGCTTAACCCTGGCAAATTGCATTAACCAAAAAAACGTTTAAGTACAACGGATGAGAGTGAATCTCTCATCTCGGCCCGTTACATGGGCAACTTACAAGCACCTAACAGCAACAACCAAACAAAAGACATAAGAAAGACATACCAATCCTATGACCTACCAAACCAAAAACATTACTTTCTACCACGACCTAGGAGATTAATATCATACATGTCACAAAATTCAGCCAAGTGTCCTGGTAGATCATAAACTTGAGCAGCGTAATCATCAGACATAAAATCTTCAAGATCATCGCCGCCACCTCCTGAAGCAAGATAACTAGAAGTCACCGGCTCCAAAACCTCATCATCATCACTATCCGAACAAACCACAGCCCCTACCTTAGTGAATGGATTAGTTAACTTAGCAGCAACAATCGGAGGAGTAGAAGAAGAACTAGGCTTATTACTACCACTTGAATGAGATCCAACCTTGTCCGCTACCTTATTACTACCACTTGAATGTTCCAAATCAGCCTCACCACTAGAAATACCGCTTGATGCACCACTAGAATGAGATCCTACCTTTTCCGCTACCGTATTACTAACACTAGGACGTTCCAAATCAGCCTCACCACTAGGGATACCATTTGATGCACTAGGAACATCATTCACATCAGAATCTTGCGCATCAAGAACCCCAAACGCGTTAGACGTAGGCACAGATGAACCGCTTGAATTAGCCACTTTAGAAGAAGCAGTATCTTGAGTCTTATTCTTTGCAACATAAACTTTCTTTTTAGGAGCTAGTGTAGGCCCCTTACTCATATTAATACCACTTGACAACTTCTTACTTTTACCTTTAGCTTTCCGATTCTGAACTTCCTTGAAACCATCATCGGTCTCTTCTAACGAAGTATTGGGAACAACATCAGCATCATAAGTACGGGCAGGCTCCTTGACACTCTTTGGACAACCATTGCGGTCATGCCCAAACACGTTACACCTTGAACAGTGAGGAGGCTTCCATTCATACTCAACCTTGATGCATGCAGAAATAATACCACTATCATCCTTATTAGGTATAGCCATAGTAACCTCATGCTTTAATTCAGATTCGGAAGATATTTCCACTAACGCACGAGCATAGCTAATACGGCCCCAAGAATCAAAACACATTGAGCTTGTAAACGCGTCCAACATAATCGGTTTACCAACCTGAGTAGCAATCAAGCTCAAGCCATCTTCAGAATAAGCAAGCAATGGCACATTGTGCAATTTGATCCACACGGGTAGTTTAGTAACCTCACTCTTAGTCAGCGACACATCAGGAGTCCATTAGGTAAGAATCAAAGGTGAACTACGAATAATCCAAGGACCCCGTTGCATCACGTTATCAACACCCTCTTTAGAATCAAATTTAAAGAGGAAAACCCCATCATCATTTTTCATAACTTTCTTCAAACCAAACTTACCCCACGTATTAGTGACATAGTTTTGAACCAACGGAAAGGCAATATTCTTGCCAACAAAGAAACCAACAAGAGTATTGTCATAACGGTTCAAAACACCCTCCATTGCAGCCTTTGGAAGAAAAGTATCATGGTTCTCAATGCGCACCTCATTAACCAAAGACCGAAAATTAACCTTCCTAGTTACCCTTTCCGGATTCACCACATTAGCAAAAGAAGTAGGACCACTCATATTAGCACTTGGGTTAAATCCTGAAACATTAGAACTATCACCCACGTTATTAGAACCGGCAACATTAGAACCAGCAACATAAGAACTATCACCACTAGCCTTTAAAACCTCCTCCACATTAGTACCATACTTCTGAGTTTTCATAGCCTCACTAAAACTAGAAGTAGATGTAGTAGTACTTTTCACATTTGTGCCACTCAAACCACCCGAACAGTTCAAAGACGAAGACGCCATATTAGCAATATCTCTATCAAGTTTATTCATAGCATCCTCAAAATGCTTATTCGCGTTAGCAATTAATTGCTCCACATTAGGCTGTGTAGAAGCATTAGGCTGTTCCGTAACCACATGAAGATGACCACAGATCAAGTCACAATGCAAACACACCACTAACATGACCAAGCCATGGCAAATACATACATACATGTACCATAGTAGCTCGTTTAACCAGGCCCCATTCAAGTCATAATAGACCAGGTGTATTCATAACCATACGTTCACATGTGGAACTGAATTGGTGATTGCCACAAACCACCAAGACTATGAAAGAATAAGATGAATACACCCTAAATATCCAACAGCAACGCAATACCACATCAGTTATATCATTAGACACGTATACCAGCAGCAGTATTACGTAGATGCAATATACAGAAAATAGGGCTTAAAAACAAACCCTAAATCTCATCGACAACGATCATGCACTCTCTCTCAACCCACTTCAACGAATAATCATCACAAACCAGCAAATAAACCAAGATCAAACAAATCGACATTCATCCAAACCCAAATTTTCATCCAGCAGAGAATAGTCAAACCCTAAAAAAGGATTTTGATAAACATTGAAGCACCAATAAAAATAAAAACCTAATAAGGTTTTATAAGCGTTATAGCCTTTTCCCAAAGCAGAATCGATCTTCAAATAATAAGGCAACAAGCAGCATGTTGATCGATCTAAAAGAACCAGAAATCATAAATAAAACTAAACCCAAAACAAGTTTAGTTATCAATTAAACGCCAAGGGTAACAATCGCACAACAATAAAACGAAACCCTAAAAGGGAATCGTATAGTGAATGAAACAATGTGCATAAAACATAAATCGCCTTTGTATATATAGTAATCAGTGATATCAGGATAACCAAAGGATTGATCAAATAAAAAGAAAAAAGGAAACGATTTAAACCCTAACCTAAAACCAGAATCGATCTTAAATAATCGAGGGATTTAGTTAGGTTTTCAGCAGCCTCCTCTTAGATATAACATACCACTAACATCGATTGCATACTAACTAAACAATCAGAAGATTATTTAGGAGTAGAGAGGCGATTCTAGTGGTAGTTTTTGGCCGGAAAAAGGGAGAAGAAGAGGAGGCTGCTAATCGCCCCTAGAGAGAGTATTTTAGGGTTTTCTTTTTTTCTTTTTTTTTGAATGATAGTTATGTCTTATTATCCACTCGTATATTCAGACTTAGTGGTGATTGATGATTTTGCAAGTATAGTCTATATTATGTTTGGATTTGTGGTAAGTTTGTTTGTGGTGTTCGATGATACTACAAACATATTTTATGTTAAAGATCGCTTGGAGGTTTATTGGAAGTTCTACGATGGCTATGCGTTTGGTACTACAAGAGTGAATCAAGCCTTTTATTTTCATAATTTTTATTCACTTGTATAGTCATGGTAGGTTGAAGTTTTTATTTTGTAAGTTATGAGAATGGCGTGTCATTCTTATATTGAGTTGTCTGTAAGTGTCCTAAGGGACTGCGATGAGGGAGTCACCCTCATCCTTTGTGCTTCAAGGTTTTGGTGTAATGAATTTTACCAGGGTGAAAAATCCCTTTTACCCAAAAAAAAGAGCAGTTGTACCTTACTTTATGGGATCCTTTGTCCCTAAATACTTGCTCACTTGATGAGAGCAATTGCCCTTTACATGATCATAGCCATTGTCCCTAATGCTTACATACTCGATAAGAGCAACTGTCACTTACATGATGAGATCCGTTGTCCCTAAAGGCTAACTTTATGAGGGCAATTTGTCCCTTACATGATAAGAGCCGTTGTCCATAAAGACTCACTTGTTTAGAGCAATTGTACCTTACTTTACGGGAGCTGTTGTCCCTAAACGCTTGCTCACTTGATAAGAGCAATTGTCACTTAAATGATGAGACCCATTGTCCCTAAAGGCTAACTTTATAAGGGCAATTTGTCTCTTCCATGATAAGAGCCGTTGTCCCTAAAGGCTCACTTGTTGAGAGCAATTGTACCTGACTTTATGGGAGCCGTTGTCCCTAAATGCCTGCTCACTTGATGAGAGCAATTGCCCTTTATATGATGATAGTCGTTGTCCCTAATGCTTGCACACTTGATAAGAGCAATTGTCACTTAAATGATGAGACCCGTTGTCCCTAAAGGCTAACTTTATGAGGGCAATTTGTCCCTTACATGATAAGAGCCGTTGTCCCTAAAGACTCACTTGTTGAGAGCAATTGTACCTTACTTTATGGGAGCTGTTGTCCGTAAATGCTTGCTCATTTGATGAGAGCAATTGTCCTTTACATGATAATAGCCGTTGTCCCTAATGCTTGCACACTTGACAAGAGCAATTGTCACTTGCATAGTGAGATCCGTTGTCCCAAAAGGCTAACTTTATGAGGGTGATTTTCCCCATACATGATAAGAGCCGTTATCCCTAAAGGTTTACAATTTGAGAGCAATCGTACCTTACTTTATGGGAGCCGTTGTCCCTAAACGCTCGCTCACTAACAGAGTGCAATTGCCCTCTAAATGATGATAGCCGGTGTCTCTAATGCTTGCACACTTGATAAGAGCAATTGTCACTTAAATGATGAGACCCATTGTCCCTAAAGGCTAACTTTATAAGGGCAATTTGTCTCTTCCATGATAAGAGCCGTTGTCCCTAAAGGCTCACTTGTTGAGAGCAATTGTACCTGACTTTATGGGAGCCGTTGTCCCTAAACGCCTACTCACTTGATGAGAGCAATTGCCTTTTATATGATGATAGTCGTTGTCCCTAATGCTTGCACACTTGATAATAGCAATTGTCACTTACATGATGAGACCCGTTGTACCTAAAGGCTAACTTTATGAGGGCAATTTGTGCCTTAAATGATAAGAGCCGTTGTCCCTAAAGACTCACTTGTTGAGAGCAATTGTACCTTACTTTATGGGAGCCGTTGTCCCTAAACGCTTGCTCACTTGATGAGAGCAATTGTCCTTTAAATGATGATAACCATTGTCCCTAATGCTTGCACACTTGACAAGTGCAATTGTCACTTGCATGTTGAGATCCGTTGTCCCTGAAGGCTAACTTTATGAGGGCGATTTGTCCTTTACATGATAAGAGCCGTTGTCCCTAAAGGCTCACTTGTTGAGAGAAATTGTACCTTACTTTATGGGAGCCGTTGTCCCAAAATGCCTGCTCATTTGATGAGAGCAATAGCCCTTTACATGATTTTAGTCATTGTCCCTAATGCTTACACACTCGATAAGAGCAACTGTCACTTACATGATGAGATCCCTTGTCCCTAAAGTCTAACTTTATGAGGGCAATTTGTCCCTTACATAATAAGAGGCGTTGTCCCTAAAGGCTCACTTGTTGAGAGCTATTGTACCATAGTTTATGGGACCCGTTGTCCCTAAACGCTTTCTCACTTGACGAGAGCAATTGTCCATTACATGTTGATTGTCGTTTTCCCTAATACTTGCTCACTTGATAAGAGCAATTGTCACTTACATGATGAGATCCGTTGTCCCTAAAGGCTAACTTTATGAGGGCAATTTGTCCCTTACAAGATAAGAGCCGTTGTCCCTAAAGACTCACTTGTTGAGAGCAATTTTACCTTACTTTATTGGAGTCGTTGTCCCTAAACGCTTGCTCACTTGATGAGAGCAATTGCCCTTTACCTGATGATAGCCATTGTCCATAATGCTTGCACACTTGACAAGAGCAATTGTCACTTACATGATGAGACCCATTGTTCCTAAAGGCTAAATTTATGAGGGCAATATGTCCCTTACATGATAAGAGCCGTTGTCCCTAAAGACTCACTTGTTGAGAGCAATTGTACCTTACTTTATGGGAGCCGTTGTCCCTAAACGCTTGCTCACTTGATGATAGAAATTGTCCTTTACATGATGATAGCCGTTGTCCCTAATGCTTGCACACATGAAAAGAGCAATTGTCACTTGCATGTTGAGATCCGTTGTCCCTAAAGGCTAACTTTATGAGGGTGATTTGTCCTTTACATGGTAAGAGTCGTTGTACACAAAAGCTCACTTGTTGAGAGAAATTGTACCTTACTTTATGGGAGCCGTTGTCCCTAAATGCCTGCTCACTTGATGAGAGCAATTGCCCTTTACATGATGATAGTCGTTTGTCCCTAACGCTTACACACTCGATAAGAGCAACTGTCACTTACATGGTGAGATCCGTTGTCCCTAAAGGCTAACTTTATGAGGACAATTTCTCCCTTAGATAATAAGAGCCGTTGTCCCTAAAGGCACACTTGTTGAGAGCTATTGTACCTTAGTTTATGGGACCCGTTGTCCCGAAACGCTTTCTCACTTGATGAGAGCAATTGTCCATTACACGTTGATTGTCGTTGTCCCTAATGGTTGCACACTTGATAAGAACAATTATCACTTACATGATGAGATCCATTGTCGCTAAAGGCTCACTTGTTGAGAGCAATTGTACGTTAGTTTATGGGATCCATTGTCCCTAAACGCTTGCTCACATGATGAGAGCAACTGCTCTTTACATGATGATAGCCATTGTCCCTAATGCTTGCACACTTGATAAGAGCAGTTGTAGCTTACATGATGAGATCCGTTGTCCCTAAAGGCAAACTTTATGAGGTCAATTTTTCCCTTACATAATAAGAGACATTGTCCCTAAAGTCTCACTTGTTGAGAGCAGTTGTACCTTACTTTATGGGATCCTTTGTCCCTAAATACTTGCTCACTTGATGAGAGCAATTGCACTTTACATGATGATAGCCATTGTCCCTAATGCTTACACACTCGATAAGAGCAATTGTCACTTACATGGTGAGATCCGTTGTCCCTAAAGGCTAACTTTATGAGGGCAATTTGTCCCTTACATGATAAGAGCCGTTTTCCCTGAAGACTCACTTGTTGAGAGCAATTGTACCTTACTTTATGGGAGCCGTTGTCCCTTAACACTTGCTCACTTGAAGAGAGCAATTGCCCTTTACATGATAATAGCCGTTGTCCCTAATGCTTGCACACTTGACAAGAGCAATTGTCACTTGCATGATGAGATCCGTTGTCCCTAAAGGCTAACTTTATGAGGGCGATTTGCCCCATACATGATAAGAGCCGTTGTCCCTAAAGGCTTACAATTTGAGAGCAATTGTACCTTGCTTTATGGGAGCCGTTGTCCCTTAACGCTCACTCACTAACAGAGTGCAATTGCCCTCTAAATGATGATAGCCGGTGTCCCTAATGCTTGCAAACTTGATAAGAGCAATTGTCACTTACATGATGAGACCCGTTGTCCCTAAAGGCTAACTTTATGAGGGCAATATGTCCCTTACATGATAAGAGCCGTTGTCCATAAAGACTCACTTGTTTAGAGCAATTGTACCTTACTTTACGGGAGCCGTTGTCCCTAAACGCTTGCTCACTTGATAAGAGCAATTGTCACTTAAATGATGAGACCCATTGTCCCTAAAGGCTAACTTTATAAGGGCAATTTGTCTCTTCCATGATAAGAGCCGTTGTCCTTAAAGGCTCACTTGTTGAGAGCAATTGTACCTGACTTTATGGGAGCCGTTGTCCCTAAATGCCTGCTCACTTGATGAGAGCAATTGCCCTTTATATGATGATAGTCGTTGTCCCTAATGCTTGCACACTTGATAAGAGCAATTGTCACTTACATGATGAGACCCGTTGTCCCTAAAGGCTAACTTTATGAGGGCAGTTTGTCCCTTACATGATAAGATCCGTTGTGCCTAAAGACTCACTTGTTGAGAGCAATTGTACCTTACTTTATGGGAGCCGTTGTCCCTAAATGCTTGCTCATTTGATGAGAGCAATTGTCCTTTACATGATGATAGCCGTTGTCCCTATTGCTTGCACACTTGACAAGAGCAATTGTCACTTGCATGTTGAGATCCTTTGTCCCTAAAGTCTAACTTTATGAGGGCGATTTGTCCTTTACATGATAAGAGCCGTTGTCCCTAATGCTTGCACACTTGACAAGAGCAATTGTTATTTGCGTGTTGAGATCCTTTGTCCCTAAAGTCTAACTTTATGAGGGCGATTTGTCCTTTACATGATAAGAGCCGTTGTCCCTAATGGCTCAATTGTTGAGAGAAATTGTACCTTACTTTATGGGAGCCATTGCCCCTAAATGCTTGCTCACTTGATGAGAGCAATTGCCCTGTACATGATCATAGCCGTTGTCCCTAATGCTTGCACACTTGACAAGAGCAATTGTCACTTACATGATGAGATCCGTTGTCCCTAAAGGCTAACTTTATGAGGGCAATTTGTCCTTTACATGATAAGAGCCGTTGTCCCTGAAGGCTCACTTGTTGAGAGCTATTGTACCTTAGTATATGGGACCCGTTGTCCCTAAACGCTTTCTCACTTGATGAGAGCAATTGTCCATTACATGTTGATTTTCGTTTTCCCTAATGCTTGCTCACTTGATAAGAGCAATTGTCACTTACATGATGAGATCCGTTGTCCCTAAAGGCTAACTTTATGAGGGCAATTTGTCCCTTACATGATAAGAGCCGTTGTCCCTAAAGACTCACTTGTTGAGAGCAATTGTACCATACTTTATGGGAGCCGTTGTCCCTAAACGCTTGCTCACTTGATGAGAGCAATTGCCCTTTACATGATGATAGCCGTTGTCCCTAATGCTTGCGCACTTGACCAGAGCAATTGTCACTTACATGATGAGATTTGTTGTCCCTAAAGGCTAACTTTCTGAGGGCGATTTGTTCTATACATGTTAATAGCCGTTGTCCCCAAAGGCTTACAATTTGAGAGCAATTGTACCTTACTTTATGGGAGCCGTTGTCCCTAAACGCTCGCTCATTAACAGAGTGCAATTGCCCTCTAAATGATGATAGCCGGTGTCCCTAATGCTTGCACACTTGATAAGAGCAATTGTCACTTACATGATGAGACCCGTTGTCCCTAAAGGCTAACTTTATGAGGGAATTATGTCCCTTACATGATAAGAGCCGTTGTCCCTAAAGAATCACTTGTTGAGAGCAATTGTACCTTACTTTATGGGAGCCGTTGTCCCTAAACGCTTGCTCACTTGATGAGAGCAATTGCCCTTTACATTATGATAGCCGTTGTCCTTAATGCTTGCACACTTGATAAGAGCAATTGTCACTTACATGATGAGACCCGTTGTCCCTAAAGGCTAACTTTGTAAGAGCAATTTGTCTCTTCCATGATAAGAGCCGTTGTCCCTAAAGGCTCACTTGTTTTTTTGGGTAAAGGGGAGTAATCCTGCACCCTGGTAAATATATTAAGACCAAAACGTTTGAGTACAAATGGAATGTGGCTGAAATACCACATTAACCTCAAGCTAAAACAGCTTGATAGACAACTAACCTAGAGCTTTTGACATGCCAAAAGCTCTTGACAACTCTAGAATCAAAATAAACCTAGACCAAGAAACAAAAACAAATCAAGCTAACCAGCAGCATCATCCGTGAAAGAAGAACTTCCACCTTTAGCAAAGTTAGGGAATAAATTAGCTGATTCATCATACATGTTATCAACACAATCATCATCACCATCTTCTTCAGTAGCTAAAACATCATAAGGATTGGATGTAGACACTTTACCCCCCTTAGAGGAGAGACCTTTAGACTTCAACTTAGATGACGATGTAGGCACATTACTAGTAGCTACCTTTTTAGGTTCACTAGGAGTCTTCTTTGGCTCATACCTGACAGTCTGTTTTACAGAAGTACCAACAATACCAGACTGGCTTTTACCTTTTTTCTTCTTACGACTCACCTTTTAAAAACCATCATTAGCATGCATAGCAGCAGGAGGAACCACATTTGGAGTAGTAACGACAGGGGAAATAGTCTCTTTTTTAGTACAGTGGTCATATATGTACCCAAAAATCTTACATAAAGTGCACCTAGGAGGCCTCCATTCATATTCAACCCGGATAGATTCTTTACTAAAACCATTCCCTGTAAGAGAGGGGACACCAATAGTGATAACTTCAATGAGCTCATCCACTGAACCCACTTCAATTAAACACCGAGCAAAACTGCTTCTACCCCAAGAATCCTTACACATAGAGCTTGTGTACGAATCCAACATAATAGGTTTGCCAATAAATGAAGCAATCAAGTTAATACCATCATCTTCAAAAACTTGGAGAGGCACATCATGCAATTTAACCCATATCGGAATACGAGTCAACTCTTCCTTACATAAGCTAGTACCTGACTTGTTGAGAGCAATTTAACCCATAAAGGCTCACTTGTTGAGAGCAATTGTACCTGACTTTTTTTGGGTAAAAGAACACACCCTGGTAAAATACATTACACCAAAAGCGTTGAAGTACAAAGGATGAGGGCGTACACCCCTCATTTCAGTCCCTTAGGACACTTACAGACTCAAATATAAGAATGACAAACCATTCTTATAACTTACCTATAACACCTATAAGAGAAACCACTCTTATAACAAATACATGAACATAAAACTACAACGACTATAAGATTTAAAAATAAAAACATCAAGTAAAAACTTGAATCTTCCCATGTCGTCATAGAAGTTCATGACCATCAACGATGCAGCTGAAACCATGGTAGAATAGACAGTCGCCAATCCACACAATAGATCCACCAACTACACCGATCTACATTGATCCAACCAGGACCAAACCAACACTACAACTCGATCCAATACCGCATCTACTACAAGTTTCAAAGGAAACTCAAGTTAAGAATGAAAAACAATGTATCTTGATCAGTTGTAGACGAAAATAGGGCTAGACAACCCTAACTTACATCAAAGAGAGCATCATCGATCACATGATCAAATAAATCAATGCCATGTCCATGAACGATGATAAAAAGGTTTTGAATAAGACCCTTAAACTTAACTTACATCACCAATTCGAGCAGCAGCAGATACCATAAAAGTTACAATGAACTTATATAAAGATCAATCCACTAGAAAACACGAACAGCAAACAACCCATTGAACAACCAAAGCTCGTACCAAAACATTACCACCTAGCATCAGACGTACCATATTAACAACATACCACCAAGTCAACAAGACCATAGTTCTGAACAGCAAGGACCATACAATGCATGCACGAGCAGAAAATAGGGCTAAATAAACCCTAACATACCTATACCATCACAGCAGCAGCACTTCCATCTCTCACAAAAACCCACTTGAACCACGAAAGACAAACAACACCAATAAAGATGCACCCAAAACCACAATAGACTTGTAGCACCACATAACTGATGCACACGTATAATCCAAAACCCTAGGATGGGTTACATGCAGCCATAAAATCACCACACCCTTAACGAGTATAGTTTATGAGTTAATGACCAGCAGACCAATGCACATAGAATGAAACGAAACCCTAATACTGGGAATCGAAAGGAATGAAACCAAAGTGCAGCATCATAACGGGATCGACCTTATCTAGGTAAAAGTCGATTAAAAACCGACTGAAGATGTTAAGGGATAATAAGGTTCGATAAAACCACATCAGACTTTAGATAGGCAATTTGAAAGTCGATACAATGAATCAGATCCAAATAATGAAAATCGAAACCCTAAAAATATATAAAACCGATTAGAAACTAAGTCGGTTTAATGGATAACAAGATGAATCCCTAACCGATTTAAACAAGAAAATCGATTAAGGGATTTAGGGTTTCGGAAAAACGAATAAAAACCCTAATGTAAAAAACGATTCAAAAGAACCAGAATTAGGATTGATTAGGGTTTAAAGATGGGCAGCGATTATCAATATATGTGTGAGAAAATAAGCATGACACACCCCTCCCCAGATACTAGCATCAATCAAAAACCGATTGCATATTATAAGAATAACAGAGAGGCGGTTTTGATGATGGTTTAATCAGATCGGAGGAGGAGGGACGGCCGGAAATCGCCCCTAGGTGAGAGAGAAATTACGGTTTTTTTTAATTGTACCTGACTTGTTGGCAAGAAAGAAACAACATGATTTTCAAGCAGCAACATCGGTCTGAAAGTCAATTGAATCAAGTCATTAAATCAACGGTGCGTTTGAAGCTTCTTACTTGTCGTTTCAAAAGGAGGGTGAATGTGCTTGATCTATTGCGTGTTTGGCGGCTGCCTATGACTCTTATGCATTCTTAATGGCGAGTTCAATTCTTGATGATGCTTTCTTGGATTGGGAGCGTGAGGCTGGTCTTATGTCCTTGGTTGTTGCTTTTGGTGGTAGTTGGAGTTCGTTGGAGATTCGGGTGAGTGTTGTACTCTTTTTCCCTACTCCAAGGTTTTCCCTTTGGGTTTTTACTTGGAAAGGGTTTTTAAGGAGGCAGGCTCATCTGGTTCATCAATCTCCCTCAAAGAGACGGGCGGATATATGTGGTCTTTCTTGTGTCATTAGATGGTTATTTCCGCTTGGTGTATTGGTTATTGTAATTATTTATTGTTTTAACGCTTAGTGGCCTGTCACAAGCGTTTTAGTTGGATGTTCAAGCGTTGCTTGAGGTTAATGTGGTACTTCAGCCACATTCCATTGTACTTAAACGATTTTTTGGTGTAATATAATTTACCGGGTGGAATGCCCTTTACCCAAAAAAAATTGTACCTGACTTTATGGGACCCGTTGTCCCTAAACGCCTGCTCACTTGATGAGATCAATTGCCTTTTAAATGATGATAGCCGTTGTCCCTAATGCTTGCACACTTGATAAGAGCAATTGTCACTTACATGATGAGACCCGTTGTCCCTAAAGGCTAACTTTACGAGGGAAATTTGTCCCTTACATGATAAGAGCCGTTGTCCCTAAAGACTCACTTGTTGAGAGCAATTGTACCTTACATTATGGGAGCCGTTGTCCCTAAACGCTTGCTCACTTGATGAGAGCAATTGTCCTTTACATGATGATAGCCGTTGTCCCTAATGCTTTCACACTTGACAAGAGCAATTGTTACTTGCATGTTGAGATCCGTTGTCCCTAAAGGCTAACTTTATAAGGGCGATTTGTCCTTTACATGATAAAAGCCGTTGTCCCTAAAGGCTCACTTGTTGAGAGAAATTGTACCTTACTTTATGGGAGCCGTTGTCCCTAAATGCCTGCTCACTTGATGAGAGCAATTGCCCTTTACATGATGATAGCCATTGTCACTAATGCTTACACACTCGATAAGAGCAACTGTCACTTACATGGCGAGATCCGTTGTCCCTAAAGGCTAACTTTATGTGGGCAATTTGTCCTTTACATAATAAGAGCCGTTGTCCCTAAAGGCTCACTTGTTGAGAGCTATTGTACCTCAGTTTATGGTACCCGTTGACCCTAAACGCTTTCTCACTTGATGAGAGCAATTGTCCCTTACACGTTGATAGTCGTTGTCCCTAATGCTTGCACACTTGATAAGAGCAATTGTCACTTACATGATGAGATCCGCTGTCCCTAAAGGCTAACTTTATGAGGGCAACTTGTCCTTTACATAATAAGATCCGTTGTCCCTAAAGACTCACTTGTTGAGACCAATTGTACCTTAGTGTATGGGATCCATTGTCCCTAAACGCTTGCTCTCATGACGAGAGCAATTACCCTATATATGATGATAGCCGTTGTCCCTAATGCTTGCACACATGATAAGAGCAATTGTAACATACATGATGAGACCCGTTGTCCCTAAAGGCTAACTTTATGAGGGCAGTATGTCCCTTACATGATAAGAGCCGTTGTCCTAAAGACTCTCTTGTTTAGAGCAATTGTACCTTACTTTATGGGAGCCGTTGTCCCTAAACGCTTGCTCACTTGATGAGAGCAATTGCCCTTTACATGATGATAGCCGTTGTCCCTAATGCTTGCACACTTGATAAGAGCAATTGTCACTTACATGATGAGACCCGTTGTCCCTAAAGGATAACTTTATGGGGGATATTTGTCCCTTACATGATAAGAGTCGTTGTCCCTAAAGACTCACTTGTTGAGACCAATTGTACCTTACTTTGTGGGAGCCGTTGTCCCTAAACGCTTGCTCACTTGATGAGAGCAATTGTCCTTTACATGATGATAGCCGTTGTTCCTAATGCTTGCACACTTGACAAGAGCAATTGTCACTTTCATATTGAGATCCGTTGTCCCTAAAGGCTAACTTTATGAGGGCGATTTGTCCTTTACATTATAAGAGCCGTTGTCCCTAAAGGCTCACTTGTTGAGAGAAATTGCACCTTACTTTATGGGAGCCGTTGTCCCTAAATGCATGCTCACTTGATGAGAGCAATTGCCCTTTACATGATTATAGCCGTTGTCCCTAATACTTACCCACTCGATAAGAGCAACTGTCAGTTACATGATGAGATCCGTTGTCCCTAAAGGCTAACTTTATGAGGGCGATTTGTCCTTTACATGATAAGAGCCGTTGTCCCTAAAGTCTCACTTGTTGAGAGAAATTGTACCTTACTTTATGGGAGCCGTTGTCCCTAAATACCTGTTCACATGATGAGAGCAATTGCCCTTTACATGATGATAGCCGTTGTCCCTAATGCTTACACACTCGATAAGAGCAACTGTCACTTGCTTGATGAGATCCGTTGTCCCTAAAGGCTAACTTTATGAGGGCAATTTGTCCCTTACTTAATAAGAGCCGTTGTCCCTAAAGGCTCATTTGTTGAGAGCTATTGTACCTTAGTTTATAGGACCCGTTGTCCCTAAACGCTTTCTCACTTGATGAGAGCAATTGTCCATTACATGTTGATTGCCGTTGTCCCTAATGCATGCACACTTGATAAGAGCAATTGTAATTTACATGATGAGATCCGTTGTCCCTAAAGGCTAACTTTATGAGGCCGATTAGTCCCACACATGATAAGAGCCATTGTCCCTAAAGTCTTACAATTTGAGAGCAATTGTACCTTACTTTATGGGAGCCGCTGTCCCTAAACGTTCGCTCACTAACAGAGTGCAATTGCCCCCTAAATAATGATAGCCGGTGTCCCTAATGCTTGCACACTTGATAAGAGCAATTGTCACTTACATGATGAAACCCGTTGTCCCTAAAGGCTAACTTTATGAGGGCAATATGTCCCTTACTTGATAAGAGCCGTTGTCCCTAAGGACTCACTTGTTGACAGAAATTGTATCTTACTTTATGGGAGCCGTTGTCCCCAAATTCCTACTCACTTGATGAGAGCAATTGCCCTATACATGATGATAGCCGTTGTCCCTAACGCTTACACACTCGATAAGAGCAACTGTCACTTACATGATGAGATCCGTTGTCCCTAAAGGCTAACTTTATGTGGGTGATTTGTCCTTTACATGATAAGAGCCGTGGTCCCTAAAGGCTCACTTGTTGAGAGAAATTGTACCTTACTTTATGGGAGCCGTTGTCCCTAAATGCCTGCTCACTTGATGAGAGCAATTTCCCTTTACATGATGATCGCCGTTGTCCCTAATGCTTACACACTCGATAAGAGCAACTGTCACTAACATGTTGAGATACGTTGTCCCTAAAGGCTAACTTTATGAGGGCAATTTGTCCCTTACAGAATAAGAGCCGTTGTCCCTAAAGGCTCACTTGTTGAGAGCTATTGTACCTTAGTTTATAGGACCCGTTGTCCCTAAACGCTTTCTCACTTGATGAAAGCAATTGTCCATTACTTGTTGATTCCCGTTGTCCCTAATGCTTGCACACTTGATAAGAGCAATTGTCACTTACATGATGAGACCCGTTGTCCCTCAAGGCTAACTTTATGAGGGCAATTTGTCCCTTACATGATAAGAGCCGTTGTCCCTAAAGACTCACTTGTTGAGAGCAATTGTACCTTACTTTATGGGAGCCGTTGTCCCTAAACGCATGCTCACTTGATGAGAGCAATTGCCCTTTACATGATGATAGCCGTTGTCCCTAATGCTTGCACACTTGATAAGAGCAATTGTCACTTACATGATGAGACCCGTTGTCCCTAAAGGCTAACTTTATGAGGGGTATTTGTCCCTTACATGATAAGAGCCGTTGTCTCTAAAGACTCACTTGTTGAGAGCAATTGTACCTTACTTTATGGGAGTCGTTGTCCCTAAACGCTTGCTCACTTGATGAGAGCAATTGTCCTTTACGTGATGATAGCCGTTGTTCCTAATGCTTGCATACTTGACAAGACAAATTGTCCCTTGCTTAGTGAGATCCGTTGTCCCGAAAGGCTAACTTTATGAGGGCGATTTGTCCTTTACATGATAAAACCGTTGTCCCTAAACACTCACTTGTTGAGAGAAATTGTACCTTAATTTATGGGAGCCGTTGTCCTTCAATGCCTACTTAGTTGATGAGAGCAATTGCCCTTTACATGATGATAGCCGTTGTCCCTAATGCTTACACACTCGATAAGAGCAACTGTCGTAAATGATGAGATTCGTTGTCCGTAAAGGCTAAATTTATGGGGGCGATTTGTCCTTTACATGATAAGAGCCGTTGTCCCTGAAGGCTCACTTGTTGAGATAAATTGTACCTTACTTTATGGGAGCCGTTGTCCCGAAATGCCTGCTCACTCGATGAAAGCAATTGCCCTTTACATGATGATAGCCGTTGTCCCTAATGCTTACACACTCGATAAGAGCAACTGTCACTTACATGATGAGATCCGTCGTCCCTAAAGGCTAACTTTATGGGGGCGATTTGTCCTTTACATGATAAGAGCCGTTGTCCCTAAAGGCTCACTTGTTGAGAGAAATTGTACCTTACTTTATGGGAGCCGTTGTCCCGAAATGCCTGCTCACTCGATGAAAGCAATTGCCCTTTACATGATGATAGTCGTTGTCCCTATTGCTTACACACTCGATAAGAGCAACTGTCACTTACATGATGAGATCCGTTGTCCCTAAAGGCTAACTTTATGAGGGCAATTTGTCCCTTACATAATAAGAGCCGTTGTCCCTAAAGGCTCACTTGTTGGGAGCTATTGTACCTTAGTTTATAGGACCTGTTGTCCCTAAACGCTTTCTCACTTGATGAGAGCAATTGTCCATTACATGTTGATTGCCGTTGTCCCTAATGCTTGCACATTTAATAAGAGCAATTGTCACTTACATGATGAGACCCGATGTCCCTAAAGGCTAACTTTATGAGGTCAATATGTCCCTTACATGATAAGAACCGTTGTCCCTAAAGACTCACTTGTTGGTAGCAATTGTACCTTACTTTATGGGAGCCCTTGTCCCTAAACACTTGCTCACTTGATGAGAGCAATTGGCCTTTACATGATGATAGCCGTTGTCCCTAATGCTTGCACACTTGATAAGAGCAATTGCCACTTACATGATGAGACCCGTTGTCCCTAAAGGCTAACTTTATGAGGGATATTTGTCCCTTACATGATAAGAGTCGTTGTCCCTAAAGACTCACTTGTTGAGAGCAATTATACCTTACATTATGGGAGCCGTTGTCCCTAAACGTTTGCTCACTTGATTAGAGAAATTGTCCTTTACGTGATGATAGCCGTTGTTCCTAATGCTTTTTTTTGGGTAAAGGGGAATAATCCTGTACCCCGGTAAATCACATATCTAAGCCCGTTACATAGGCATAAACATTTCTTTGTAACAAGAAAAAAACCACTACCTATGGAGGTTAAGTTTAAGGGTCTTATTCAAAACCTTTTTATCATCGTTCTTGGACATGGCATTGATTTATGTATTTGTTCATGTGATTGATGGTGCTCTATTTTCTGTAAGTTAGGGTTGTCTAGCCCTATTTTCGTCTACAACTGATCAAGATACATTGTTTTTCATTCTTAGCTTGAGTTTCATTTGAAACTGGTAGTAGATGCGGTATTGGATCGAGTTGTAGTGTTGGTTTGGTCCTGATTGGATCAATGAAGATCGGTGTAGTTGGTGGATCTATTGTGTGGATTGGCGCGTGTCTATTCTACCATGGTTTCGGCTGCATCGTTGAAGGTCATGAACTTCTATGACGACATGGGAAGATTCAAGTTGTTACTTGATGTTTTTTATTTGTACATATTATAGTCGTTGTAGTTTTATGTTCATGTATTTGTTATAAGAATGGTTTGTCATTCTTATATTAGAGTATGTGGCGGTCAGTTGCACATGTTGTGCATGTTTGTTTTAAGAATGGTATGTCATTCTTAGATAGGTGTCTTGTAAGTGTCCTAAGGGACTGGGGGCGAGGGATTTCACCCTCGTCATTTTGTACTTCAACGTTTTTGGATAATACATTTTACCAGGGTGCAGGATTACTCCCCTTTACCCAAAAAAGAAAAAAACCACTACCACATAAACAAAACATGACTACAATGAGACCAACTACTACCTAGTCCGACCTTGGAGCTTGAAATCTTCATAATAGGCAGCCAAGTGTCTTGGTATCTCGTGTAGCTGATCCGTAAAGTCATCATACTCATAGTACTCTTCCTGGTCCTGTCCACCACCCGTTGATGATAATGTACCCACGGGCATATCAAATAAATTCACAGACTCATCATACGGATTAAGAACCTCATCCACCTCACTGTCAGAATCAATTACATCACCAACCTTAGAGAAAGGGTTACTTCTTTTTGTATTAGAGTTAACAAGGGATAAGGATGAACTAGACGGACCAGCCTCCTTACCCTTATCCAAAAGTAAACTTCCAGGCGGCTCATGTAACGAAATATCATTAATGGAGGATACCAAATTAGTATCCGCCATTACACAACCATTTTTACCATCCTTAGGCACATCATCCTTAGGAATATCAATCACTTTATCATTCTCCATACGTTGATCAATATAACTCTTCAATTCAGCCAAGTTGATATCATCATTGAAGTACTTTCCATCAGTTTGAGAGCTGTTGGAAACATCATTAGGCACCATTGGAGTAGAATGTGGCTGTTTAGTATCATTAGGCTTATCACAAACCAACTCCAAACCCTCCCTAGAGATAAAAGGGGAGTTATCCTTCGGTATAGACGTAGTAGCCTGGTTGTTAATACTAGGCTTAGAAACCGGACGATATATCAATTTAGACTTACCCGACACCCTCACCTTTTTAACACCCTTAGATTTACTCTTTACAGCCCCGCCACCATCATCCACACGTAATGTACCTTTAACTTCCTTCTCTTTCCTATGGCATCCTTATCAACATGATCAAAAATTTTACATCTAGAACATCGAGGCGGTTTATATTCAAACTCAATATCAATTCTAACCATACGATGCTCATTAGTCTTTGGAATATGAACTGCCACAACAAGAGATTCCACATAATCATTATCAGCCGAAATCTCAACTAAAACTCGAGCATACGAATTCATACCCCAAGACTTGAGGCACATATTACTTGTGTGTTCATCATACATAATGATTCGTCCAAGTTTAGTCGCGATCAGATTCAGCCCCACCTTATAATATGCCACCACCGGCACGTTATACATTTTAACCCAAACATGAACCTTCTTAATTTCATGTTTAATCAAATCAGAATTAGGGTTCCAAATGTGGAGAATGAGTGGAATAGACCTAATATGCCAAGAACCATGATTAAGAACATTTTCCATACCTTCCCTACTTGAGAACTGAAACATAAAGAACCCTTGATGTATCATGACATGCATAAGCCCGAATTTCTTCCAAACGTTACGCACAAAATTTTGGACAACAGGAAACGCATGTCGTTGTCCAACAAAATAGCCATAAAGAGAATTATTAAATCGTGAGCAAACCGTTTCCACCTCTTCATGTGGTATTACAACATCAGCCAAAGCTAAATCAACCTTCGCATCATGATTAAAAACCTTATCGACCCTCGTAATACCAGCAGCAACATGGCTATTTTCATTGATCAAAACAGAAGTAGATGTAGAGCATCCCACCTCACAACCGTCCATCTTGGAGTCACTGACATTAACATCGACTTCAGCAGCTGCAAACATGTGGTTATCATCCTTAGAATCCATGTTAACAAATGCAGCTGTGACATCATTCAAATCAATAGCAGGTTCACTAGTATTAACACAACGATATGGCAACCTAGATTTACCATCTCTCCCCGAACCAGTACCATCAGATTTTTTAAAACTTTTAGCCAAATCACTCAACACCGAACTACCATCAATCATCTTTGAAGCCCTATTCGAATTGTTGAGAAAACCTTTCTCCATCTCTCTCATAAACCCACTTCCAATCAATAAGCAAAATTAAACCACGACAAAAACCAGTCCCTAAGAATTAGGGTTTTGTACCTCACTATCTTCCACACAGAATTGAATAACAACGTTAATGCACACAACCACAACTTGCACGCTTAATCACAACCCCTAAACCAGAGTATAGAATACGAATGGATACACAACAGCCGCAAGTAACACCAATACGCTTGTACACAATAGAAAAAAAACGAAACCCTAAAGAATCGTTAAACCTTAGAGCCCTTAATCCTTAACAGAATTAAATATTGTGTAACAAGAATGAGGTCGACAAGGATATATAGAAAACAAAGCAGAATCGATCAATATGAACCCTAAAGGCGGTTACAGAAGAACCCTAAGAATCGGAGTTGAGGTATGTGAGTAATAATGTAACCGACCCAAAAAAAGAACCCTAAAAGCGATTTAGGGTTTTAAGAAAAACGATAAACTAACCCTCCAAAACCAGAAGATTATGTGAAAAAAGCAGCAACGAATGTAGAATTAATGAAAAACACTAACTCTAATAAAACAATCAAGGCAAATTACTGCAGAAAACACAAGAAAAAACTGGTTATAGATGAAGATCGATTAGGATTAGGGAGGGGGTAGAAAATCGCCAGAGAGAGAATAATTTATGAGGGCGTTGTCCCATACAAGAGAAATTGTCAATTGCATATTGAGATCCGTTGTCCCAAAAGGCTAATTTATGAGGGCTATTTGTCCTTTACATGATAAGAGCCGTTGTCCCTAAAGACTCACTTGTTGAGAGAAATTGTACCTTACTTTACGGGACCCGTTGTCCCTAAACACTTCCTCACTTGATGACAGCAATTGTCCATTGCATGTTGATTGCCGTTGTCCCTAATGCTTTTTGGGTAAAGGGCATTCCACCCGGTAAAATTCATTACACCAAAAAGCGTTGAAGTACAAAGGATGAGGGCGTACACCCCTCATCTCAAGTCCCTTAGGACACTTACAGACTCAAATATAAGAATGACAAACCATTCTTATAACTTACCACTAACCACCTATAAGAGAAACCTCTCTTATAACAAATACATGAACATAAAACTACAACGACTATCAGATTACAAAATAAAAACATCAAGTATAAACTTGAATCTTCTCATGTCGTCATAGAAGTCCATAACCTTCAACGATGCAGCCGAAACCATAGTAGGAAAGAAAGTGCCAATCCACACAAATGATCCAACAACTACACCGATCTTCATTGATTCAACCTGAACCAAACCAACACTACAACTCGATCCAATACCTCATCTACTACAAGTTTCAAAATGAAGGAAACTTAAGCTCAGAATGAAAACCATTGTATCTCGATCAGTCGTAGACGAACATAGGGTTTGCCGACCCTAACTTACAGCAAATAGAGCAGCAACGATCAACAAAGAATATATAAGCCAAATAAATAAATCGATCCACCCATAAACGGTCAATAGAAAATAGTGACATTCCTATTGAAACGAATCAAGGATTTTTGAATAAGTTACCCTTTAAACTTAACCTACATGACACGGTCCCCTTCCAAGCAGCCAAATTCAATATTCCATGAAACACCATGATAATCAAACCAGCAAACACAGGAGAACCATGCAATAAACCGAGGGAAAAAACCCACACAAGCACAACAACTCGATCAACTATAGCAGGTCTAGTACAGCAAGCGAACCAGCACCATTCACCATACCACATTGACAACCATGGTACGGTTTCATTGCCTTACCACAGTACGAGAACTAGGGTATAAGAAAACCCTAACAAACATCCACCCAATAACGATCCGCAATATAGGGTTTAGGAAACCCTAACATCACCATCGACACAGCAGATCAAACGGGCATCATGAAATATACACCAAGACAATCGAAACCCTAATCCAAACAGAATTATGACCAGCAGAGCAATAGGATCAAGATCACGAACAAACATCCAACAATAATAGGAACAATCCACACCACTAGAGTTTACCAACTCTAACATCCCATAACCACCAAACGATCACAAGACCAGAACAGTTCTTGTAATCATCCCACGAACAAGGGTTTTTGAATAAGTTACCCACAAACTTAACATACACTCTCTCCAAAACCCACAAATCTATATTAACATCTGATAAAGAACCAGCAGTACGAACCAACCCCAAAGGATTACCTTCAGATGACACCCATGGATAATGAATAAACATGAAACCCTAAGATTAGGGTTTCATATAATCGTTGAAGCACCATGCAACCAGATATGATAAAATAAACCACACGGGTATGAATAACGAATAGATCCAGTAGCAAACCCAACAATCGTACCCAGTAACAACGTTATGTACCAGCATACAATCATAAAAGAGGAAAACCCTAAAAACGATCACAAAGAGAAATCGTTTAGGGTTCATGAAATCATCCCTTATATATATAAATGAGAACCGACCTAAATCAGAACCGACATATGAGAAGGAATAAAGGGACGATTAACATATGGCGGTTTAAAACCCTAAGAAAAACGAATTCAGAAAGAATAAGGGGTATAGCCGCCAGAAAGTAGAGAAATCCGATAAGATAAAATAGAAAATCGATCCAACCACCCTCAATAATCTATTAACTGACTAAACACGTATTGCATATCCCTAAAAAAGAGATAGAGAGGACGATTTAGCAGTTAATTTAGGCCGGAATTATGGGGAGGGTGGTGGCCGGATTTCTCCACTAGGGAGAGAGAAAACTAGGGTTTTGTTGTCCCTAATGCTTGCACACTTGATAAGAGCAATTGTCACTTACATGATGAGATCCGTTCTCCCTAAAGGCTAACTTTATGAGGGCGACTTGTCCCATACATGAGAAGAGCCGTTGTCCCTAAAGGCTTACAATTTGAGAGCAATCATACCTTACTTTATAGGAGCCGTTGTCCCTAAACGCTCGCTCACTAACAGAGTGCAATTGCCCTCTAAATGATGATAGCCGGTGTCCCTAATGCTTGCACACTTGATAAGAGCAATTGTCACTTACATGATGAGACCCGTTGTCCCTAAAGGCTAACTTTATGAGGGCAATATGTCCCTTACTTGATAAGAGCCGTTGTCCCTAAAGACTCATTTGTTGAGAGAAATTGTACCTTACTTTATGGGAGCCGTTGTCCCTAAATGCCTGCTCACTTGATGATAGCAATTGCCCTTTACATGATGATAGCCGTTGTCCCTAATCCTTACACACTCGATAAGAGAAACTGTCACTTACATGATGAGATCCGTTGTCCCTAAAGGCTAACTTTAAGAGGGCGATTTGTCCTTTACATGAGAAGAGCCGTTGTCCCTAAAGGCTCACTTGTTGAGAGAAATTGTACCTTACTTTATGGGAGCCGTTGTCCCTAAATGCCTGCTCACTTGATGAGAGCAATTTCCCTTTAAATGATGATAGCCGTTGTCCCTAATGCTTACACACTCGATAAGAGCAACTGTCACTTACATAATTAGATCCGTTGTCCCTAAAAGCTAACTTTACGAGGGCAATTTGTCCCTTACATAATAAGAGTCGTTGTCCCGAAAGGCTCACTTGTTGAGAGCTATTGTACCTTAGTTTATAGGACCCGTTTTCCCTAAACGCTTTCTCACTTGAAGGGAGCAATTGTCCGTTACATGTTGATTGCCGTTGTCCCTAATGCTTGCACACTTGATAAGAGCAATTATAACTTACATGATGAGATCCGTTGTCCCTAAAGACAAACTTTATGAGGGCAATTTGTCCCGCACATGATAAGAGCCGTTGTCCCTAAAGGCTTACAATTTGAGAGCAATTGTACCATACTTTATTGGAGCCGTTGTCCCTAAACGCTCGCTCACTAACAGAGTGCAATTTCCCTCTAAATGATGATAGCCGGTGTCCCTAATGCTTGCTCACTTGATAAGAGCAATTGTCACTTACATGATGAGACCCGTTGTCCCTAAAGGCTAACTTTATGAGGGCAATATGTCCCTTACTTGATAAGAGCCATTGTCCCTAAAGACTCACTTGTTGAGAGAAATTGTACCTTACTTTATGGGAGCCGTTGTCCCTAAATGCCTTCTCACTTGATGAGAGCAATTGCCCTTTACATGATGATAGCCGTTGTCCCTAATCCTTACACACTCGATAAGAGCAACTGTCACTTACATGATGAGATCCGTTGTCCCTAAAGGCTAACTTTATGAGGGCGATTTATCCTTTACATGAGAAGAGCCGTTGTCCCTAAAGGCTCACTTGTTGAGAGAAATTGTACCTTACTTAATGGGAGCCGTTGTCCCTAAATGCCTGCTCACTTGATGAGAGCAATTTCCCTTTAAATGATGATAGCCGCTGTCCCTAATGCTTACACACTCGATAAGAGCAACTGTCACTTACATAATTAGATCCGTTGTCCCTAAAGGCTAACTTTACGAGGGTAAGTTATCCCTTACATAACAAGAGTCGTTGTCCCTAAAGGCTCACTTGTTGAGAGCTATTGTACATTAGTTTATAGGACCCATTGTCCCTAAACACTTCCTCACTTGATGACAGCAATTGTCCATTGCATGTTGATTGCCGTTGTCCCTAATGCTTGCACACTTGATAAGAGCAATTGTCACTTACATGATGAGATCCATTGTCCCTAAAGGCTAACTTTATGAGGGCGACTTTTCCCATACATGAGAAGAGCCGTTGTCCCTAAAGGCTTACAATTTGAGAGCAATCATACCTTACTTTATGGGAGCCGTTGTCCCTAAACGCTCGCTCACTAACAGAGTGCAATTGCCCTCTAAATGATGATAGCCGGTATCCCTAATGCTTGCACACTTGATAAGAGCAATTGTCACTTACATGATGAGACCCGTTGTCCCTAAAGGCTAACTTTATGAGGGCAATATTTCCCTTACTTGATAAGAGCCGTTGTCCCTAAAGACTCATTTGTTGAGAGAAATTGTACCTTACTTTATGGGAGCCGTTGTCCCTAAATGCCTGCTCACTTGATGATAGCAATTGCCCTTTACATGATGATAGTCGTTGTCCCTAATCCTTACACACTCGATAAGAGAAACTGTCACTTACATGATGAGATCCGTTGTCCCTAAAGGCTAACTTTATGAGGGCGATTTGTCCTTTACATGAGAAGAGCCGTTGTCCCTAAAGGCTCACTTGTTGAGAGAAATTGTACCTTACTTTATGGGAGCCGTTGTCCCTAAATGCCTGCTCACTTGATGAGAGCAATTTCCCTTTAAATGATGATAGCCGTTGTCCCTAATGCTTACACACTCGATAAGAGCAAATGTCACTTACATAATTAGATCCGTTATCCCTAAAGGCTAACTTTACGAGGGCAATTTGTCCCTTGCATAATAAGAGTCGTTGTCCCTAAAGGCTCATTTGTTGAGAGCTATTGTACCTTAGTTTATAGGACCCGTTGTCCCTAAACGCTTTCTCACTTGATGGGAGCAATTGTCCATTACATGTTGATTTCCGTTGTCCCTAATGCTTGCACACTTGATAAGAGCAATTATAACTTACATGATGAGATCCGTTGTCCCTAAAGACTAACTTTATGAGGGCAATTTGTCCCACACATGATAAGAGCCGTTGTCCCTAAAGGCTTACAATTTGAGAGCAATTGTACCATACTTTATTGGAGCCGTTGTCCCAAAACGCTCGCTCACTAACAGAGTGCAATTTCCCTCTAAATGATGATAGCCGGTGTCCCTAATGCTTGCACACTTGATAAGAGCAATTGTCACTTACACAGTGAGACCTGTTGTCAATAAAGGCTAACTTTAAGAGGGCAATATGTCCCTTACATGATAAGAGCCGTTGTCCCAAAAGACTCACTTGTTGAGAGCAATTGTACCTTACTTTATAGGAGCCGTTGTCCCTAAACGCTTGCTCACTTGATGAGAGCAATTGCCCTTTACATAATGATAGTCGTTGTCCTTAATGCTTGCACACTTGATAAGAGCAATTGTCACTTACATGATGAGACCCGTTGTCCCTAAAGGCTAACTTTATAAGAGCAATTTGTCTCTTCCATGATAATAGCCGTTGTCCCTAAAGACTCAATTGTTGAGAGCAATTGTACCTGACTTTATGGGAGCCATTCTCCCTAAACGCCTGCTCACTTGATGAGAGCAATTGCCTTTTACATGATGATAGCCGTTGTCCCTAATGCTTACACACTCGATAAGAGCAACTGTCACTTACATGATGAGATCCGTTGTCCCTAAAGGCTAACTTTTTGAGGGAAATTTGTCCCTTACATAATAAGAGCCGTTGTCCCTAAAGGCTCAGTTGTTGAGAGCTATTGTACCTTAGTTTATAGGACCCGTTGTCCCTAAACGCTTTCTCACTTGAAGGGAGCAACTGTCCATTACATGTTGATTGCCGTTGTCCCTAATGCTTGCACACTTGATAAGAGCAATTGTCACATACATGATGAGATCTGTTGTCCCTAAAGACTAACTTTATGAGGGCAATTTGTCCCACACATGATAAGAGCCGTTGTCCCTAACGGCTTACAATTTGAGAGCAATTGTACCATACTTTATTGGAGCCGTTGTCCCTAAACGCTCGCTCACTAACAGAGTGCAATTTCCCTCTAAATGATGATAGCCGGTGTCCCTAATGCTTGCACACTTGATAAGAGCAATTGTCACTTACACGATGAGACCTGTTGTCCCTAAAGGCAAACTTTAAGAGGGCAATATGTCCCTTACATGATAAGAGCCATTGTCCCAAAAGACTCACTTGTTGAGAGCAATTGTACCTTACTTTATAGGAGCCGTTGTCCCTAAACGCTTGCTCACTTGATGAGAGCAATTGCCCTTTACATAATGATAGTCGTTGTCCTTAATGCTTGCACACTTGATAAGAGCAATTGTCACTTACATGATGAGACCCGTTGTCCCTAAAGGCTAACTTTATAAAAGCAATTTGTCTCTTCCATGATAATAGCCGTTGTCCCTAAAGGCTCAATTGTTGAGAGCAATTGTACCTGACTTTATGGGAGCCATTCTCCCTAAACGCCTGCTCACTTGATGAGAGCAATTGCCTTTTACATGATGATAGCCGTTGTCCCTAATGCTTACACACTCGATAAGAGCAACTGTCACTTACATGATGAGATCCGTTGTCCCTAAAGGCTAACTTTTTGAGGGAAATTTGTCCCTTACATAATAAGAGCCGTTGTCCCTAAAGGCTCAGTTGTTGAGAGCTATTGTACCTTAGTTTATAGGACCCGTTGTCCCTAAACGCTTTCTCACTTGAAGGGAGCAACTGTCCATTACATGTTGATTGCCGTTGTCCCTAATGCTTGCACACTTGATAAGAGCAATTGTCACATACATGATGAGATCTGTTGTCCCTAAAGACTAACTTTATGAGGGCAATTTGTCCCACACATGATAAGAGCCGTTGTCCCTAACGGCTTACAATTTGAGAGCAATTGTACCATACTTTATTGGAGCCGTTGTCCCTAAACGCTCGCTCACTAACAGAGTGCAATTTCCCTCTAAATGATGATAGCCGGTGTCCCTAATGCTTGCACACTTGATAAGAGCAATTGTCACTTACACGATGAGACCTGTTGTCCCTAAAGGCAAACTTTAAGAGGGCAATATGTCCCTTACATGATAAGAGCCATTGTCCCAAAAGACTCACTTGTTGAGAGCAATTGTACCTTACTTTATAGGAGCCGTTGTCCCTAAACGCTTGCTCACTTGATGAGAGCAATTGCCCTTTACATAATGATAGTCGTTGTCCTTAATGCTTGCACACTTGATAAGAGCAATTGTCACTTACATGATGAGACCCGTTGTCCCTAAAGGCTAACTTTATAAAAGCAATTTGTCTCTTCCATGATAATAGCCGTTGTCCCTAAAGGCTCAATTGTTGAGAGCAATTGTACCTGACTTTATGGGAGCCATTCTCCCTAAACGCCTGCTCACTTGATGAGAGCAATTGCCTTTTACATGATGATAGCCGTTGTCCCTAATGCTTACACACTCGATAAGAGCAACTGTCACTTACATGATGAGATCCGTTGTCCCTAAAGGCTAACTTTTTGAGGGAAATTTGTCCCTTACATAATAAGAGCTGTTGTCCCTAAAGGCTCAGTTGTTGAGAGCTATTGTACCTTAGTTTATAGGACCCGTTGTCCCTAAACGCTTTCTCACTTGAAGGGAGCAACTGTCCATTACATGTTGATTGCCGTTGTCCCTAATGCTTGCATACTTGATAAGAGCAATTGTCACATACATGATGAGATCCGTTGTCCCTAAAGACTAACTTTATGAGGGCAATTTGTCCCACACATGATAAGAGCCGTTGTCCCTAAAGGCTTACAATTTGAGAGCAATTGTACCATACTTTATTGGAGCCGTTGTCCCTAAACGCTCGCTCACTAACAGAGTGCAATTTCCCTCTAAATGATGATAGCCGGTGTCCCTAATGCTTGCACACTTGATAAGAGCAATTGTCACTTACACGATGAGACCTGTTGTCCCTAAAGGCAAACTTTAAGAGGGCAATATGTCCCTTACATGATAAGAGCCATTGTCCCAAAAGACTCACTTGTTGAGAGCAATTGTACCTTACTTTATAGGAGCCGTTGTCCCTAAACGCTTGCTCACTTGATGAGAGCAATTGCCCTTTACATAATGATAGTCGTTGTCCTTAATGCTTGCAAACTTCATAAGAGCAATTGTCACTTACATGATGAGCCCGTTGTCCCTAAAGGCTAACTTTATAAGGGCAATTTGTCTCTTCCATGATAATAGCCGTTGTCCCTAAAGGCTCAATTGTTGAGAGCAATTGTACCTGACTTTATGGGAGTCGTTCTCCCTAAACGCCTGCTCACTTGATGAGAGCAATTGCCTTTTACATGATGATAGCCGTTGTCCCTAATGCTTAAACACTCAAAAGGAGCAACTGTCACTTACATGATGAGTTCCATTGTCCCCAAAGTCAAACTTTATGAGGGAAATTTGTCCCTTATGTAATAAGAGTCGTTGTCCCTAAAGGCTCACTTGTTGAGAGCTGTTGTACCTTAGTTTATGGGACCCGTTGTCCCTAAACGCTTTCTCACTTGATGAGAGCAATTGTCCATTACACGTTGATTGTCGTTGTCGTTAATGCTTGCACACTTGATAAGAGCAATTGTCTCTAAATGCTAACTTTATGAGAACAATATGACCCTTACATGATAAGAGACGTTGTCCCTAAAGACTCACTTTTTGAGAGCAATTGTACCTTACTTTATGGGAGCCGTTGTCCCTAAATGCTTGCTCACTTGATGAGAGCAATTGCCCTTTACATGATGATAGTCGTTGTCCCTAATGCTTGCACACTTGATAAGAGCAATTGTCACTTACATGATGAGACCCGTTGTCCCTAAAGGCTAACTTTATATGGGCAATTTGTTTCTTCCATGATAAGATCCGTTGTCCCTAAAGGCTCACTTGTTGAGAGCAATTGTACCTGACTTTATGGGAGCCGTTGTCCCAAAATGCATGCTCACTTGATGAGAGCAATTGACTTTTACATGATGATAGCCGTTGTCCCTAATGCTTGCACACTTGATAAGAGCAATTGTCACTTACATGATGAGACCCGTTGTCCCTAAAGGCTAACTTTATGAGGGAAATTTGTCCTTTACAAGATAAGAGCCGTTGTCCCTAAAGACTCACTTGTTGAAAGCAAGTGTACCTTACTTTATGGGAGCCGTTGTCCCTAAATGTTTGCTCACTTGATGAGAGCAATTGTCCTTTACATGATGATAGCCGTTGTCCCTAATGCTTGCACATTTGATAAGAGCAATTGTCACTTGCATGTTGAGATCCGTTGTCCCTAAAGGCTAAATTTATGAGGGTGATTTGTCCTTTTCATGATAAGAGCCGTTGTCCCTAAAGGCTCAATTGTTGAGAGAAATTGTACCTTAGTTTATGGGAACCGTTGTCATTAAATGCTACTCACTTGAAGAGAGCAATTGCCCTTTACATGATGATAGCCGTTGTCCCTAATGCTTACACCTCGATAAGAGCAACTGTCACTTACATGATGAGATCCATTGTCCCTAAAGGCTAACTTTATGACTGCAATTTGTTTCTAAAATAATAAGAGTCGTTGTCCCAAAAGGCTCACTTGTTGAGAGCTATTGTACCTTAGTTTACGGGACCAGTTGTCCCTAAATGCTTTCTCACTTGATGAGAGCAATTGTCCATTACACGTTGATTGCCGTTGTCCCTAATGCTTGCACGCTTGATAAGAGCAATTATCACTTACATGATGAGACCCGTTGTCCCTAAAGGCTAACTTTATGAGGGCAATATGTCCCTTACATGATAAGAGCCGTTGTCCCTAAAGACTCACTTGTTGATAGCAATTGTACCTTACTTTATGGGAGCTGTTGTCCCTAAATGCTTGCTCACTTGATGAGAGCAATTGCCCTTTACATGATGATAGCCGTTGTCCCTAATGCTTGCACACTTGATAACAGCAATTGTCACTTACATGATGAGACCCGTTGTCCCTAAAGGCTAACTTTATGAGGGATATTTGACCCTTACATGATAAGAGCCGTTGTCTCTAAAGACTCACTTGTTGAGAGCAATTGTACCTTACTTTATGGGAGCCGTTGTCCCTAAACGCTTGCTCACTTGATGAGAGCAATTGTCCTTTACGTGATGATAGCCGTTGTTCCTAATGCTTGCACACTTGACAAGAGAAATTGTCACTTGCATATTGAGATCCGTTGTCCCGAAAGACTAACTTTATGAGGGCGATTTGTCCTTTACATGATAAGAGCCGTTGTCCCTAAAGACTCACTTGTTGAGAGAAATTGTACCTTAATTTATGGGAGCCGTTTTCCTTCAATGCCTACTCACTTGATGAGAGCAATTGCCCGTTACATGATGATAGCTGTTGTCCCTAATGCATACACACTCGATAAGAGCAACTGTCGTACATGATGAGATCCATTGTCTCTAAAGGCTAACTTTATGAGGGCGATTTGTCCTTTACATGATAAGAGCTGTTGTCCCTAAAGGCTCACTTGTTGAGAGAAATTGTACCTTACTTTATGGGAACCGTTGTCCCGAAATGCCTGCTCACTTGATGAGAGCAATTGCCCTTTACATGATGATAGCCGTTGTCCCTAATGCTTACACACTCTATAAGAGCAACTGTCACTTACATGATGAGATCCGTTGTCCCTAAAGGCTAACTTTATGAGGGCAATTTGTCCCTTACATAATAAGAGCCTTTGTCCCTAAAGGCTCACTTGTTGGGAGCTATTGTACCTAAGTTTATAGGACCCGTTGCCCCTAAACGCTTTCTCACTTGATGAGAGCAATTGTCCATTACATGTTGATTGCCATTGTCCCTAATGCTTGCACATTTGATAAGAGCAATTGTCACTTACGTGATGAGACCCGGCAATATGTCCCTTACATGATAAGAGCCGTTGTCCCTAAAGACTCACTTGTTGATAGCAATTGTACCTTACTTTATGGGAGCCGTTGTCCCTAAACGCTTGCTCACTTGATGAGAGCAATTGACCTTTACATGATGATAGCCGTTGTCCCTAACGCTTGCACACTTGATAAGAGCAATTGTCACTTACATGATGACACCCGTTGTCCCTAAAGGCTAACTTTATGAGGGATATTTGTCCCTTACATGATAAGAGTCGTTGTCCCTAAAGACTCACTTGTTGAGAGCAATTATACCTTACTTTATGGGAGTCGTTGTCCCTAAACGTTTGCTCACTTGATGAGGGCAATTGTCCTTTACGTGATGATAGCCGTTGTTCCTAATGCTTGCACACTTGACAAGAGCAATTGTCACTTGCATATTGAGATCCGTTGTCCCGAAAGGCTAATTTATGAGGGCGATTTGTCCTTTACATGATAAGAGCCGTTGTCCCTAAAGACTCACTTGTTGAGAGAAATTGTACCTTACTTTATGGGAGCCGTTATACCTAAATGCCTGCTCACTTGATGAGAGCAATTGCCCTTTACATGATGATAGCCGTTGTCCCTAATGCTTACCCAATCGATAAAAGCAACTATCACTTACATGATGAGATTCGTTGTCCCTAAAAGCTAACTTTATGAGGGCGATTTGTCCTTTACATGATAAGTGCCATTGTCCCTAATGGCTCACTTGTTGAGAGAAATTGTACCTTACTTTATGGGAGCTGTTGTCCTTAAATGCCTGCTCACTTGATGAGAGCGATTTCCCTTTAAATAATGATAGCCGTTGTCCCTAATGCTTACACACTCGATAAGAGCAACTGTCACTTACATAATTAGATCCGTTGTCCCTAAAGGAAAACTTTACGAGGGCAATTTGTCCTTTACATAATAAGAATCGTTATCCCTAAAGGCTCACTTGTTGGAAGCTATTGTACATTAGTTTATAGGACCCATTGTCCCTAAACGCTTTCTCACTTCATGGCAGCAATTGTCCATTACATGTTGATTTTCGTTGTCCCAAATGCTTGCACACTTGATAAGAGCAATTGTCACTTACATGATGAGATCCATTGTCCCTAAAGGCTAACTTTATGAGGGCGATTTGTCCCATACATGATAAGAGCCGTTGTCCCTAAAGGCTTACAATTTGAGAGCAATTGTACCTTACTTTATGGGAGCCGTTGTCCCTAAATGCTCGCCCACTAACAGAGTGCAATGGCCCTCTAAATGATGATAGCCGGTGTCCCTAATGCTTGCACACTTGATAAGAGCAATTGTCACTTACATGATGAGACCCGTTGTCCCTAAAGGCTAACTTTATGAGGGCAATATGTCCCTTACTTGATAAGAGCCGTTGTCCCTAAAGACTCACTTGTTGAGAGAAATTGTACCTTACTTTATGGGAGCCGTTTTCCCTAAATGCCTGCTCACTTGATGAGAGCAATTGCCCTTTACATGATGATAGCCGTTGTTCCTAATCCTTACACACTCGATAAGAGCAACTGTCACGTACATGATGAGATCCGTTGTCCCTAAAGGCTAACTTTATGAGGGCGATTTGTCCTTTACATGAGAAGAGCCGTTGTCCCTAAAGGCTCACTTGTTGAGAGAAATTGTACTTTACTTTATTGGAGCCGTTGTCCCTAAATGCCTGCTCACTTGATAAGAGCAATTTCCCTTTAAATGATGATAGCCGTTGTCCCTAATGCTTACACACTTGATAAGAGCAACTGTCACTTACATAATTAGATCCGTTGTCCCTAAAGGCTAACTTTACGAGGGCAATTTATCCCCTACATAATAAGAGTCATTGTCCCTAAAGGCTCACTTGTTGAGAACTATTGTACTTTAGTTTATAGGACCCATTGTCCCTACACGCTTCCTCACTTGATGACATCAATTGTCCATTACATGGTGATTGCCGTTGTCCCTAATGCTTTTTTTGGGTAAAAGGGTTCCACCCTGGCAAAATATTACTCAAAAAAACGTTGAAGTACAATGGATGAGAGTGAATCTCTCATCGGAGTCCCTAAGGACACTACCACTACCACTATATAAGAATGACAGGCCATTCTTATAACAAACAGATCTAAATACAACTAACTATGACTAGCAATAAAATTACAATACATTACAACTCAAATAAACATTAAAGTCTTCTTTGAGTCTTCTTAGTCATCCTCGCAATCCAGATCTTAAACATGCGAACTTCCAGCTTCAACCAATTGCATCTTCTATTAGTATTATGCTAAAAGCATAATCTATAAACCTAATACGAGTGACTTCCATAGCAAATCGACGTTGAAGCATAAACATGGTCTAAGCGACCCAACCTCACAGCATCAAATTCCCAAACACCGAGAACAATACAAGACCAAGTGTAAATTGAATTAGCATCAGGTCTTGTATTGTACCCAATAGTTTACATAATCCAAATATCCCAATAGGCCAAAAACGTAATCATCTCTCCATTAAAACCCACGTACACATGATAAACCATAAAATAACAAGATGTACATCATCATTCAACCACCCCAATACAGGTTATACATCATAGTAACAACCAGATTCATCATCAAAACCATAAAGAAATTCGAAACCCTAAAAAGAGTTTCACAAGCATGAACGCCTAGTACCAACACAACCCAATGGATCAACCAGAAACAAAGCATGCAACCCATGTCAATCCAAAGCCACCACCAGATCGAAACAACACAGATAGAAAACATGTAGAACCATACGATCACCAAAACAAGATGGGTAAAAGGGCTTTACCCTGGCAAAATGCATTAACCAACAAACGTTTAAGTACAACGGTTGAGAGTGAATCTCTCATCTCGGCCCGTTACATGGGCAACAAACATGCTACAAACAGCAAAAAACCAAACAACTAATCATAAGAAAGACAAACCAATCTTATGACCTACCAAACTAAAAAAACATTACTTTCTACCACGACCTTGGAGATTAATATCATACATGTCACAAAATTCAGCCAAGTGTCCCGGAAGATCATAAACTTGAGCAGCATAATCATCATCCATGAAATCTTCAAAATCAAAGCCGCCACCTCCTGAAGTATGATAACTAGAAGTCACCGGCTCCAAAACCTCATCATCATCACAATCCGAACAAACCACAGCCCCTACCTTAGTAAATGGGTTATTTAACTTAGTAGCAGCAACCGAAGGAGTAGAAGAAGAACTAGGCTTATTACTACCAATTGAATCAGATCCTACCTTGTCCGCTACCGTATTACTACCACTTGAACGTTCCAAATCAGCCTCACCACTAGAAATACCACTTGATGCACCACTCACATGAGGTCCTACCTTTTCCGCAACCGTATTACTAACACAAGGACGTTCCAAATCAGCCTCACCACTAGGGATACCATTTGATGCACTAGGAACATCATTAACATCAGAATCATGCACATCAAGAACCCCAAACTGATTAGACGTAGGCACAGACGAACCACTTGCATTAGCTACTTTAGAAGAAGTGGCATCTTGAGTTTTATTCTTAACAACATATACTTTCTTTTTAGGAGCTAGTGTAGGCCCCTTGCTCAAATTAATACCACTTGACAACTTCTTACCTTTACCTTTAGCCTTCCGATTATGAACTTCCTTAAAACCATCATCGGTCTCTTCGAACGAAGTAGTGGGACCAGCAACATTAGTAGAACAGACCGGCTCCTTGACACATTTTGGACAACCATTACGATCATGCCCAAAAACTTTACACAATGAACAGTGAGGAGGCTTCCATTCATACTCAACCTTGATGCATGCAGAAATAATACCACTATCATCCTTCTTTGGTATAGCCATAGTAACCTCATGCTTTAATTCAGAATCGGAAGATATTTCCACTAACGCACGAGCATAGCTAATACGGCCCCATGAATCAAAACACATTGAGCTTGTAAACGCATCCAACATAATAGGTTTACCAACCTGAGTAGCAATCAAGCTCAAGCCGTCTTCCGAATAAGCAAGCAATGGCACATTGTGCAATTTAATCCACACGGGCAGTTTAGTAACCTCACTCTTAGTCAGCGACACATCAGGAGTCCATTTAGTAAGAATCAAAGGAGAACTACGAATTATCCAAGGACCCCGTTGCATCACATTATCAACACCCTCTTTTGAATCAAATTTAAAGAGGAAAACCCCATCATCATTCTTCATCACTTTCTTTAAACCAAACTTACCCCACGTATTAGTGACATAGTTTTGAACCAACGGGAATGCAATATTCTTGCCAACAAAGAAACCAACAAGAGTATTATCATAACGGTTCAAAACACCCTCCATAGCAGCCTTTGGAAGTAAAGTATCATGGTTCACAATACGCACCTCATTAACCAAAGACCGAAAATTAACCTTCCTAGTTACCCTTTCCGGATTCACCACATTAGCAAACGAAGTAGGACCACTCATATTAGCACTTGTGTTTGATCCGCCCCCATTAGAACTGTCACCCACGTTATAAGTATTGGGCACTTTATCAGAACTAGCCTTGAAAACCTCCTCCACACTAGTATACTTCTGGGTTTTCATAGCCTCACTAAATGACGTATTAGGACTAGTAAAATTATTGGCATTCGAACCACCCGAAGTACTCAAAGAGGAAGACGCCATGTTAGCAATATCACTATCAAGTTTCTTCATGGCATCATCAAAATGCTTGTGCGCGTTAGCAATTAATTGCTCCACGTCAGGCTACGTTTCAACCACACTAGGCTGTACCGTATCATCCAAATCAACCTTATCATTAACCTTAATCCCCACATCAGCCCCTTGTGCCACATCTCCAACACTAGTGTCAACCGTAACCCCACTAATCCCAACCGAATCAGTAGAAGAATCACCAAGTGAAACCGGCTTCACTTGTTTATCAATCATGCTAGGTTGTGTTGTAGCACCCGAAGTACTCACGTGATCATTAATACCCTATGGTCTTGATGTGCTTTGAGGATTAACGACCCTCATAGCTTGCCTAGGCTGAGTAACACCGGCGTCCTCAACCTCATCTCCTTTCAAGCATTTCATACGAGCAGCTAACACTCCTACATCAACACTAGGAACGTTACCAACCTTCTTAGCAATCTTAGGACTCAAAAAACCCCTATTCATCTCTCAAATCCAGCAGCAAAACAACCAACAAACAATAATCAAACAAGCAGCAAGCATGCGACCCGAATAAAGAAGATAAAACCCTAATCGATAACGATTAGGGTTTATAGCGATAATAACCAAAAAACTAGCCTCCCACCATGATAATCGTCGAACAGTAATGATATAAATTGAGAACAATTGACTATAAATAAAGAAACAAAACCGACTAGATCAAAGTCGACTAATAAATCCAAGCGATTACAAGAAACCCTAATAAATCGATCCAATAGAACCGACAATAAACTAGTTCAAATCACTCCCGAACTGGACTGGAATCAATAGACACGAATGTAAATCAATCCCAAGAACAGATTAGAGCAAGAAGAACGAAGATTTAGAGTCGATTTGATGGAGGAATTGATGATGCGATCAGATTTAGACATATTGCCCTCATAAAAAAACTTCTCTCTGGAGAAAAAAGCGACCGAACCCTAACATCCCTAAATCTGATCGCATCATCAATTCCTCCATCAAATCGACTCTAAATCTTCATTCTTCTTGCTCTAATCTGTTCTTGGGATTGATTTACATTCGTGTCTATTGATTCCAGTCCAGTTCGGGAGTGATTTGAACTAGTTTATTGTCGGTTCTATTGGATCGATTTATTAGGGTTTCTTGTAATCGCTTGGATTTATTAGCCGACTTTGATCTAGTCGGTTTTGTTTCTTTATTTATAGTCGATTGTTCTCAATTTATATCATTACTGTTCGACGATTATCATGGTGGGAGGCTAGTTTTTTGGTTATTATCGCTATAAACCCTAATCGGTATCGATTAGGGTTTTGTCTTCTTTATTCGGGTCGCATGCTTGCTGCTTGTTTGATTATTGTTTGTTGGTTGTTTTGCTGCTGGATTTGAGAGATGAATAGGGGTTTTTTGAGTCCTAAGATTGCTAAGAAGGTTGCTAACGTTCCTAGTGTTGATGTAGGAGTGTTAGCTGCTCGTATGAAACGCTTGAAAGGAGATGAGGTTGAGGACGCCGGTGTTACTCAGCCTAGGCAAGCTATGAGGGTCGTTAATCCTCAAAGCACATCAAGACCAGAGGGTATTAATGATCACGTGAGTACTTCAGGTGCTACAACACAATCTAGCATGATTGATAAACAAGTGAAGCCGGTTTCACTTGGTGATTCTTCTACTGATTCGGTTGGGATTAGTGGGGTTACGGATGACACTAGTGTTGGAGATGTGGCACAAGGGGCTGATGTGGGGATTAAGGTTAATGATAAGGTTGATTTGGATGATACGGTACAGCCTAGTGTGGTTGAAACGCAGCCTGACGTGGAGCAATTAATTGCTAACGCGCACAAGCATTTTGATGATGCCATGAAGAAACTTGATTGTGATATTGCTAACATGGCGTCTTCCTCTTTGAATACTTCGGGTGGTTCGAATGCCAATAATGTTACTAGTCCTAATACGTCATTTAGTGAGGCTATGAAAACCCAGAAGTATACTAGTGTGGAGGAGGTTTTCAAGGCTAGTTCTGATAAAGTGCCCAATACTTATAACGTGGGTGACAGTTCTAATGGGGGCGGATCAAACACAAGTGCTAATATGAGTGGTCCTACTTCGTTTGCTAATGTGGTGAATCCGGAAAGGGTAACTAGGAAGGTTAATTTTCGGTCTTTGGTTAATGAGGTGCGTATTGTGAACCATGATACTTTACTTCCAAAGGCTGCTATGGAGGGTGTTTTGAACCGTTATGATAATACTCTTGTTGGTTTCTTTGTTGGCAAGAATATTGCATTCCCGTTGGTTCAAAACTATGTCACTAATACGTGGGGTAAGTTTGGTTTAAAGAAAGTGATGAAGAATGATGATGGGGTTTTCCTCTTTAAATTTGATTCAAAAGAGGGTGTTGATAATGTGATGCAACGGGGTCCTTGGATAATTCGTAGTTCTCCTTTGATTCTTACTAAATGGACTCCTGATGTGTCGCTGACTAAGAGTGAGGTTACTAAACTGCCCGTGTGGATTAAATTGCACAATGTGCCATTGCTTGCTTATTCGGAAGACGGCTTGAGCTTGATTGCTACTCAGGTTGGTAAACCTATTATGTTGGATGCGTTTACAAGCTCAATGTGTTTTGATTCATGGGGCCGTATTAGCTATGCTCGTGCGTTAGTGGAAATATCTTCCGATTCTGAATTAAAGCATGAGGTTACTATGGCTATACCAAAGAAGGATGATAGTGGTATTATTTCGGCATGCATCAAGGTTGAGTATGAATGGAAGCCTCCTCATTGTTCATTGTGTAAAGTTTTTGGGCATGATCGTAATGGTTGTCCAAAATGTGTCAAGGAGCCGGTCTGTTCTACTAATGTTGCTGGTCCCAATACTTCGTTCGAAGAGACCGATGATGGTTTTAAGGAAGTTCAGAATCGGAAGGCTAAAGGTAAAGGTAAGAAGTTGTCAAGTGGTATTAATTTGAGCAAGGGGCCTACACTAGCTCCTAAAAAGAAAGTATATGTTGTTAAGAATAAAACTCAAGATGCCACTTCTTCTAAAGTAGCTAATGCAAGTGGTTCGTCTGTGCCTACGTCTAATCAGTTTGGGGTTCTTGATGTGCATGATTCTGATGTTAATGATGTTCCTAGTGCATCAAATGGTATCCCTAGTGGTGAGGCTGATTTGGAACGTCCTTGTGTTAGTAATACGGTTGCGGAAAAGGTAGGACCTCAAGTGAGTGGTGCATCAAGTGGTATTTCTAGTGGTGAGGCTGATTTGGAACGTTCAAGTGGTAGTAATAAGGTAGCGGACAAGGTAGGATCTGATTCAATTGGTAGTAATAAGCCTAGTTCTTCTTCTACTCCTTCGGTTGCTGCTACTAAGTTAAATAACCCATTTACTAAGGTAGGGGCTGTGGTTTGTTCGGATAGTGATGATGATGAGGTTTTGGAGCCGGTGACTTCTAGTTATCATGCTTCAGGAGGTGGCGGCTTTGATTTTGAAGATTTCATGGATGATGATTATGCTGCTCAAGTTTATGATCTTCCGGGACACTTGGCTGAATTTTGTGACATGTATGATATTAATCTCCAAGGTCGTGGTAGAAAGTAATGTTTTTTTAGTTTGGTAGGTCATAAGATTGGTTTGTCTTTCTTATGATTAGTTGTTTGGTTTTTGCTGTTTGTAGCATGTTTGTTGCCCATGTAACGGGCCGAGATGAGAGATTCACTCTCATCCGTTGTACTTAAACGTTTGTTGGTTAATGCATTTTGCCAGGGTAAAGCCCTTTTACCCAAAAAGACATATTGCCCTCATAAAGTTAGCCTTTAGGGACAACGGGTCTCCATCATGTAGGTGACAATTGCTATTATCAAGTGTGCAAGCATTAGGGACAACGGCAATCAACGTGTAATGGACAATTGCTCTCATCAAGTGAGAAAGTGTTTAGGGACAACGGGTCCCATAAACTAAGGTACAATAGCTCTCAACAAGTGAGCCTTTAGGGACAACGACTCTTATTATGTAAGAGACAAATTGCCCTCATAAAGTTATCCTCTGGGGACAATGGATCTCATCATGTAAGTGACAGTTGCTCTTATCGAGTGTGTAAGCATTACGGACAACGGCTATCATCATGTAAAGGGCAATTGCTCTCATCAAGTGAGCAGCATTTAGGGACAATGGCTCCCATAAAGTAAGGTACAATTGCTCTCAACAAGTGAGTCTTTAGGGACAACGGCTCTTATCATGTAAGGGACATATTGCCCTCATAAAGTTAGACTTTAGGGACAACGGGTCTCATCATGTAAGTGACAATTGCACTTATCAAGTGTGCAAGCATTCGGGACAACGACAATCAACGTGTAATGGACAATTGCTCTCATCAAGTGAGAAAGCGTTTAGGGACAACGGGTCCCATAAACTAAGGTACAATATCTCTCAACAAGTGAGCCTTTAGGGACAACGACTCTTATTATGTCAGGGACAAATTGCCCTCATAAAGTTAGCCTTCGGGGACAATGGATCTCATCATGTAAGTGACAGTTGCTCTTATCGAGTGTGTAAGCATTAGGGACAACGGCTATCATCATGTAAAGGGCAATTGCACTCATCAAGTGAGCAGCATTTAGGGACAACGGCTCCCATAAAGTAAGGTACAATTTCTCTCAACAATTGAGCCTTTAGGGACAACGGCTTTTATCATGTAAAGGACAAATCGCCACCATAAAGTTAGCCTTTAGGGACAATGGATCTCATTATTTAAGTGATAGTTGCTCTTATAGAGTGTGTAAGCATTAGGGACAACGGCTATCATCATGTAAAGGGCAATTGCTCTCATCAAGTGAGCAGCATTTAGGGACAACGGCTCCCATAAACTGAGGTACAATTTCTATCAACAAGTGAGCCTTTAGGGACAACGACTCTTATCATGTAAAGGACAAATCGCCCTCATAAAGTTAGCCTTTAGGGACAACGGATCTCAACATGCAAGTGACAATTGCTCTTGTCAAGTGTGCAAGCATTAGGGACAACGGCTATCATCATGTAAAGGACAATTGCTCTCATCAAGTGAGCAAGCGTTTAGGGAGAACGGCTCCCATAAAGTAAGGTACAATTGCTCTCAACAAGTGAGTCTTTAGGGACAACGGCTCTTATCATGTAAGGGACAAATTTCCCTCATAAAGTTAGCCTTTAGGGACAACGGGTCTCATCATGTAAGTGACAATTGCTCTTATCAAGTGTGCAAGCATTAGGGACAACAGCCATCATCATGTAAAAGCAAATTGCTCTCATCAAGTGACCAGGCGTTTAGGGAAAACGGCTTCAATAATGTCAGATACAATTGCTCTAAACAAGTGAGCCTTTAGGGACAACGGCTCTTATCATGGAAGAGACAAATTGCCCTTATAAAGTTAGTCTTTAGGGACAACGGGTCTCATCATGTAAGTGACAATTGCTCTTATCAAGTGTGCAAGCATTAGGGACAACGGCTATCATCAAGTAAAAGGCAATTGCTCTCATCAAATGAGCAGGCGTTTAGGGACAACGGATTCTGTAAACTAAGGTACAATAGCTCTCAACAAGTGAGCCCTTAGCGACAACGGCTCTTATTATGTAAGGGACAAATTGCCCTCATAAAGTTTGCCTTTAGGGACAACGGATCTCATCATGTAAGTGATAGTTGCCCTTACCGAGTGTGTAAGCATTAGGGACAATGGCTATCATCATGTAAAAGGCGATTGCTCTCATCAACTGAGCAGGCGTTTAGGGACAACGGCTCCCATAAAGTCAGGTACAATTGCTCTCAACTAGTGAGCCTTTAAGGACAACGGCTCTTATCATGGAAGAGACAAATTGCCCTTATCAAGTTAGCCTTTAGGGACAACGGGTCTCATCATGTAAGTGACAATTGCTCTTATCGAGTGTGCAAGCATTAGGGACAACGGCTATCATCATGTAAAGGGCATTTGCTCTCATCAAGTGACCAAGCGTTTAGGGACAACGGCTCCCATAAAGTTAGGTACAATAGCTCTCAACAAGTGAGCCTTTAGGGACAACGACTCTTATTATGTAAGGGACAAATTGCCCTCATAAAGTTATCCTTTGGGGACAATGGATTTCATCATGTAAGTGATAGTTGCTCTTATCGAGTGTGTAAGCATTAGGGACAACGGCTATCATCATGTAAAGGGCAATTGCTCTCATCAAGTGAGCAGCATTTAGGGACAATGGCTCCCATAAAGTAAGGTACAATTGCTCTCAACAAGTGAGTCTTTAGGGACAACGGCTTTTATCATGTAAGGGACATATTGCCCTCATAAAGTTAGCCTTTAGGGACAACGGGTCTCATCATGTAAGTGACAATTGCTCTTATCAAGTGTGCAAGCATTAGCGACAACGGCAATCAACGTGTAATGGACAATTGCTCTCATCATGTGAGAAAGCGTTTAGGGACAACGGGTCCCATAAACTAAGGTACAATATCTCTCAACAAGTGAGCCTTTAGGGACAACAACTCTTATTATGTAAGGGACAAATTGCCCTCATAAAGTTAGCCATCGGGGACAATGGATCTCATCATGAAAGTGACAGTTGCTCTTATCGAGTGTGTAAGCATTAGGGACAACGGCTATCATCATGTAAAGGCCAATTGCACTCATCAAGTGAGCAGCATTTAGGGACAACGACTCCCATAAAGTAAGGTACAATTTCTCTCAACAAGTGAGCCTTTAGGGACAACGGCTTTTATCATGTAAAGGACAAATCGCCCCCATAAATTAGCCTTTAGGGACAATGGATCTCATTATGTAAGTGACAGTTGCTCTTATCGAGTGTGTAAGCATTAGGGACAATGGCTATCATCATGTAAAGGGCAATTGCTCTCATCAAGTGGGCAGCATTTAGGGACAACGGCTCCCATAAATTGAGGAACAATTTCTATCAACAAGTGAGCCTTTAGGGACAACGGCTCTTATCATGTAAAGGACAAATCGCCCTCATAAAGTTAGCCTTTAGGGACAACGGATCTCAACATGCAAGTGACAATTGCTCTAGTCAAGTGTGCAAGCATTAGGGACAATGGCTATCATCATGTAAAGGACAATTGCTCTCATCAAGTGAGCAAGCGTTTAGGGAGAACGGCTCCCATAAAGTAAGGTACAATTGCTCTCAACAAGTGAGTCTTTACGGACAACGGCTCTTATCATGTAAGGGACAAATTTCCCTCATAAAGTTAGCTTTTAGGGACAACGGGTCTCATCATGTAAGTGACAATTGCTCTTATCAAGTGTGCAAGCATTAGGGACAACAGCTATCATCATGTAAAAGCAAATTGCTCTCATCAAGTGACCAGGCGTTTAGGGAAAACGGCTTCAATAAAGTCAGGTACACTTGCTCTCAACAAGTGAGCCTTTAGGGACAACGGCTCTTATCATGGAAGAGACAAATTGCCCTTGTAAAGTTAGCCTTTAGGGACAACGGGTCTCATCATGTAAGTGACAATTGCTCTTATCAAGTGTGCAAGCATTAGGGACAACGGCTATCATCATGTAAAAGGCAATTGATCTCATCAAGTGAGCAGGCGTTTAGGGACAACGGCTCCAATAAAGTAAGGTACAATTGCTCTCAAATTGTAAGCCTTTAGGGACAACGGCTCTTATCATGTATGGGACAAATTGCCCTCATAAAGTTAGCCTTTAGGGACAACGGATCTCATCATGTAAGTGACAATTGCTCTTATCGAGTGTTCAAGCATTAGGGACAAAGGCTATCATCATGTAATGGACAATTGCTCTCATCAAGTGCGAAAGCGTTTAGGGACAACGGGTCCTATAAACTAAGGTACAATAGCTCTCAACAAGTGAGCCCTTAGCGACAACGGCTCTTATTATGTAAGGGACAAATTGCCCTCATAAAGTTAGCCTTAAGGGACAACGGATCTCATCATGTAAGTGATAGTTGCCCTTACCGAGTGTGTAAGCATTAGGGACAATGGCTATCATCATGTAAAAGGCGATTGCTCTCATCAACTGAGCAGGCGTTTAGGGAAAACGGCTCCCATAAAGTCAGGTACAATTGCTCTCAACTAGTGAGCCTTTAGGGACAACGGCTCTTATCATGGAAGAGACAAATTGCCCTTATAAAGTTTGCCTTTAGGGACAACGGGTCTCATCATGTAAGTGAGAATTGCTCTTATCAAGTGTGCAAGCATTAGGGACAACGGCTATCATCATGTAAAGGGCAATTGCTCTCATCAAGTGACCAAGCGTTTAGGGACAACGGCTCCCATAAAGTAAGGTACAATTGCTCTCAACAAGTGAGCCTTTAGGGACAACGACTCTTATTATGTAAGGGACAAATTGCCCTCATAAAGTTATCCTTTGGGGACAATGGATTTCATCATGTAAGTGATAGTTGCTCTTATCGAGTGTGTAAGCATTAGGGACAACGGCTATCATCATGTAAAGGGCAATTGCTCTCATCAAGTGAGCAGCATTTAGGGACAATGGCTCCCATAAAGTAAGGTACAATTGCTCTCAACAAGTGAGTCTTTAGGGACAACGGCTCTTATCATGTAAGGGACATATTGCCCTCATAAAGTTAGCCTTTAGGGACAACGGGTCTCATCATGTAAGTGACAATTGCTCTTATCAAGTGTGCATGCATTAGGGACAACGGCAATCAACGTGTAATGGACAATTGCTCTCATCATGTGAGAAAGCGTTTAGGGACAACGGGTCCCATAAACTAAGGTACAATATCTATCAACAAGTGAGCCTTTAGGGACAACGACTCTTATTATGTAAGGGACAAATTGCCCTCATAAAGTTAGCCGTCGGGGACAATGGATCTCATCATGAAAGTGACAGTTGCTCTTATCGAGTGTGTAAGCATTAGGGACAACGGCTATCATCATGTAAAGGGCAATTGCACTCATCAAGTGAGCAGCATTTAGGGACAACGGCTCCCATAAAGTAAGGTACAATTTCTCTCAACAAGTGAGCCTTTAGGGACAACGGCTTTTATCATGTAAAGGACAAATCGCCCCCATAAAGTTAGCCTTTAGGGACAATGGATCTCATTATGTAAGTGACAGTTGCTCTTATCGAGTGTGTAAGCATTAGGGACAATGGCTATCATCATGTAAAGGGCAATTGCTCTCATCAAGTGAGCAGCATTTAGGGACAACGGCTCCCATAAACTGAGGAACAATTTCTATCAACAAGTGAGCCTTTAGGGACAACGGCTCTTATCATGTAAAGGACAAATCGCCCTCATAAAGTTAGCCTTTAGGGACAACGGATCTCAACATGCAAGTGACAATTGCTCTAGTCAAGTGTGCAAGCATTAGGAACAATGGCTATCATCATGTAAAGGACAATTGCTCTCATCAAGTGAGCAAGCGTTTAGGGAGAACGGCTCCCATAAAGTAAGGTACAATTGCTCTCAACAAGTGAGTCTTTAGGGACAACGGCTCTTATCATGTAAGGGACAAATTTCCCTCATAAAGTTAGCCTTTAGGGACAACGGGTCTCATCATGTAAGTGACAATTGCTCTTATCAAGTGTGCAAGCATTAGGGACAACAGCTATCATCATGTAAAAGCAAATTGCTCTCATCAAGTGACCAGGTGTTTAGGGAAAACGGCTTCAATAAAGTCAGGTACAATTGCTCTCAACAAGTGAACCTTTAGGGACAACGGCTCTTATCATGGAAGAGACAAATTGCCCTTATAAAGTTAGCCTTTAGGGACAACGGGTCTCATCATGTAAGTGACAATTGCTCTTATCAAGTGTGCAAGCATTAGGGACAACGGCTATCATCATGTAAAAGGCAATTGCTCTCATCAAGTGAGCAGGCGTTTAGGGACAACGGCTCCAATAAAGTAAGGTACAATTGCTCTCAAATTGTAAGCCTTTAGGGACAACGGCTCTTATCATGTATGGGACAAATTGCCCTCATAAAGTTAGCCTTTAGGGACAACGGATCTCATCATGTAAGTGACAATTGCTCTTATCAAGTGTTCAAGCATTAGGGACAACGGCTATCATCATGTAATGGACAATTGCTCTCATCAAGTGCGAAAGCGTTTAGGGACAACGGGTCCTATAAACTAATGTACAATAGCTCTCAACAAGTGAGCCCTTAGCGACAACGGCTCTTATTATGTAAGGGACAAATTGCCCTCATAAAGTTAGCCTTAAGGGACAACGGATCTCATCATGTAAGTGATAGTTGCCCTTACCGAGTGTGTAAGCATTAGGGACAATGGCTATCATCATGTAAAAGGCGATTGCTCTCATCAACTGAGCAGGCGTTTAGGGAAAACGGCTCCCATAAAGTCAGGTACAATTGCTCTCAACTAGTGAGCCTTTAGGGACAACGGCTCTTATCATGGAAGAGGAAAATTGCCCTTATAAAGTTAGCCTTTAGGGACAACGGGTCTCATCATGTAAGTGAGAATTGCTCTTATCAAGTGTGCAAGCATTAGGGACAACGGCTATCATCATGTAAAGGGCAATTGCTCTCATCAAGTGACCAAGCGTTTAGGGAGAACGGCTCCCATAAAGTAAGGTACAATTGCTCTCAACAAGTGAGTCTTTAGGGACAACGGCTCTTATCATGTAAAGGACATATTGCCCTCATAAAGTTAGCCTTTAGGGACAACGGGTCTCATCATGTAGGTGACAATTGCTATTATCAAGTGTGCAACCATTAGGGACAACGGCAATCAACGTGTAATGGACAATTGCTCTCATCAAGTGAGAAAGCGTTTAAGGATAACGGGTCCCATAAACTAAGGTACAATTTCTCTCAACAATTGAGCCTTTAGGGACAACGGCTTTTATCAACAAGTGAGCCTTTAGGGACAACGAGCAGGCGTTTAGGGAAAACGGCTCCCATAAAGTCAGGTACAATAGCTCTCAACAAGTGAGCCTTTAGGGACAACGACTCTTATTATGTAAGGGACAAATTGCCCTCATAAAGTTATCCTCTGGGGACAATGGATCTCATCATGTAAGTGATAGTTGCACTTATCGAGTGTGTAAGCATTAGGGACACCGGCTATCATCATGTAAAGGACAATTGCTCTCATCAAGTGAGCAGCATTTAGGGACAATGGCTCCCATAAAGTATGGTACAATTGCTCTCAACAAGTGAGTCTTTAGGGACAACGGCTCTTATCATGTAAGGGACATATTGCCCTCATAAAGTTAGCCTTTAGGGACAACGGGTCTCATCATGTAAGTGACAATTGCTCTTATCAAGTGTGCAAGCATTAGGGACAACGACAATCAACGTGTAATGGACAATTGCTCTCATCAAGTGAGAAAGCGTTTAGGGACAACGGCTCCCATAAAGTAAGGTACAATTTCTCTCAACAATTGAGCCTTTAGGGACAACGGCTTTTATCATGTAAAGGACAAATCGCCCCCATAAAGTTAGCCTTTAGGGACAACGGATCTCAACTGCAAGTGACAGTTGCTCTTGTCAAGTGTGCAAGCATTAGGGACAACGGCTATCATCATGTAAAGGACAATTGCTCTCATCAAGTGAGCAAGCGTTTAGGGAGAACGGCTCCCATAAAGTAAGGTACAATTGCTCTCAACAAGTGAGTCTTTAGGGACAACGGCTCTTATCATGTAAGGGACAAATTTCCCTCATAAAGTTAGCTTTTAGGGACAACGGGTCTCATCATGTAAGTGACAATTGCTCTTATCAAGTGTGCAAGCATTAGGGACAACAGCTATCATCATGTAAAAGCAAATTGCTCTCATCAAGTGACCAGGCGTTTAGGGAAAACGGCTTCAATAAAGTCAGATACAATTGCTCTTAACAAGGGAGCCTTTAGGGACAACGGCTCTTATCATGGAAGAGACAAATTGCCCTTATAAAGTTAGTCTTTAGGGACAACGGGTCTCATCATGTAAGTGACAATTGCTCTTATCAAGTGTGCAAGCATTAGGGACAACGGCTATCATCAAGTAAAAGGCAATTGCTCTCATCAAGTGAGCAGGCGTTTAGGGACAACGGCTCCAATAAAGTAAGGTACAATTGCTCTCAAATTGTAAGCCTTTAGGGACAACGGCTCTTATCATGTATGGGACAAATTGCCCTCATAAAGTTAGCCTTTAGGGACAACGGATCTCATCATGTAAGTGACAATTGCTCTTATCAAGTGTGCAAGCATTAGGGACAACGGCTATCATCATGTAATGGAAAATTGCTCTCATCAAGTGCGAAAGCGTTTAGGGACAATGGGTCCTATAAACTAAGGTACAATAGCTCTCAACAAGTGAGCCCTTAGCGACAACGGCTCTTATTATGTAAGGGACAAATTGCCCTCATAAAGTTAGCCTTTAGGGACAACGGCTTTTATCAACAAGTTAGCCTTTAGGGACAACGAGCAGGCGTTTAGGGAAAACGGCTCCCATAAAGTCAGGTACAATAGCTCTCAACAAGTGAGCCTTTAGGGACAACGACTCTTATTATGTAAGGGACAAATTGCCCTCATAAAGTTATCCTCTGGGGACAATGGATCTCATCATGTAAGTGATAGTTGCACTTATCGAGTGTGTAAGCATTAGGGACAACGGCTATCATCATGTAAAGGGCAATTGCTCTCATCAAGTGAGCAGCATTTAGGGACAATGGCTCCCATAAAGTATGGTACAATTGCCCTCAATAAGTGAGTCTTTAGGGACAACGGCTCTTATCATGTAAGGGACATATTGCCCTCATAAAGTTAGCCTTTAGGGACAACGGGTCTCATCATGTAAGTGACAATTGCTCTTATCAAGTGTGCAAGCATTAGGGACAACGACAATCAACGTGTAATGGACAATTGCTCTCATCAAGTGAGAAAGCGTTTAGGGACAACGGCTCCCATAAAGTAAGGTACAATTTCTCTCAACAATTGAGCCTTTAGGGACAACGGCTTTTATCATGTAAAGGACAAATCGCCCCCATAAAGTTAGCCTTTAGGGACAACGGATCTCAACTGCAAGTGACAGTTGCTCTTGTCAAGTGTGCAAGCATTAGGGACAACGGCTATCATCATGTAAAGGACAATTGCTCTCATCAAGTGAGCAAGCGTTTAGGGAGAACGGCTCCCATAAAGTAAGGTACAATTGCTCTCAACAAGTGAGTCTTTAGGGACAACGGCTCTTATCATGTAAGGGACAAATTTCCCTCATAAAGTTAGCCTTTAGGGACAACGGGTCTCATCATGTAAGTGACAATTGCTCTTATCAAGTGTGCAAGCATTAGGGACAACAGCTATCATCATGTAAAAGCAAATTGCTCTCATCAAGTGACCAGGCGTTTAGGGAAAACGGCTTCAATAAAGTCAGATACAATTGCTCTTAACAAGGGAGCCTTTAGGGACAACGGCTCTTATCATGGAAGAGACAAATTGCCCTTATAAAGTTAGTCTTTAGGGACAACGGGTCTCATCATGTAAGTGACAATTGCTCTTATCAAGTGTGCAAGCATTAGGGACAACGGCTATCATCAAGTAAAAGGCAATTGCTCTCATCAAGTGAGCAGGCGTTTAGGGACAACGGCTCCAATAAAGTAAGGTACAATTGCTCTCAAATTGTAAGCCTTTAGGGACAACGGCTCTTATCATGTATGGGACAAATTGCCCTCATAAAGTTAGCCTTTAGGGACAACGGATCTCATCATGTAAGTGACAATTGCTCTTATCAAGTGTGCAAGCATTAGGGACAACGGCTATCATCATGTAATGGAAAATTGCTCTCATCAAGTGCGAAAGCGTTTAGGGACAATGGGTCCTATAAACTAAGGTACAATAGCTCTCAACAAGTGAGCCCTTAGCGACAACGGCTCTTATTATGTAAGGGACAAATTGCCCTCATAAAGTTAGCCTTTAGGGACAACGGCTTTTATCAACAAGTTAGCCTTTAGGGACAACGAGCAGGCGTTTAGGGAAAACGGCTCCCATAAAGTCAGGTACAATAGCTCTCAAGAAGTGAGCCTTTAGGAACAACGACTCTTATTATGTAAGGGACAAATTGCCCTCATAAAGTTATCCTCTGGGGACAATGGATCTCATCATGTAAGTGATAGTTGCACTTATCGAGTGTGTAAGCATTAGGGACAACGGCTATCATCATGTAAAGGGCAATTGCTCTCATCAAGTGAGCAGCATTTAGGGACAATGGCTCCCATAAAGTATGGTACAATTGCCCTCAATAAGTGAGTCTTTAGGGACAACGGCTCTTATCATGTAAGGGACATATTGCCCTCATAAAGTTAGCCTTTAGGGACAACGGGTCTCATCATGTAAGTGACAATTGCTCTTATCAAGTGTGCAAGCATTAGGGACAACGACAATCAACGTGTAATTGACAATTGCTCTCATCAAGTGAGAAAGCGTTTAGGGACAACGGCTCCCATAAAGTAAGGTACAATTTCTCTCAACAATTGAGCCTTTAGGGACAACGGCTTTTATCATGTAAAGGACAAATCGCCCCCATAAAGTTAGCCTTTAGGGACAATGGATCTCATTATGTAAGTGATAGTTGCTCTTATCGAGTGTGTAAGCATTATGGACAACGGCTATCATCATGTAAAGGGCAATTGCTCTCATCAAGTGAGCAGCATTTAGGGACAACGGCTCCCATAAACTGAGGTACGATTTCTATCAACAAGTGAGCCTTTAGGGACAACGACTCTTATCATGTAAAGCACAAATCGCCCTCATAAAGTTAGCCTTTAGGGACAACGGATCTCAACATGCAAGTGACAGTTGCTCTTGTCAAGTGTGCAAGCATTAGGGACAACGGCTATCATCATGTAAAGGACAATTTCTCTCATCAAGTGAGCAAGCGTTTAGGGAGAACGGCTCCCATAAAGTAAGGTACAATTGCTCTCAACAAGTGAGTCTTTAGGGACAACTGCTCTTATCATGTAAGGGACAAATTTCCCTCATAAAGTTAGCCTTTAGGGACAACGGGTCTCATCATGTAAGTGACAATTGCTCTTATAAAGTGTGCAAGCATTAGGGACAACAACTATCATCATGTAAAAGCAAATTGCTCTCATCAAGTGACCAGGCGTTTAGGGAAAACGGCTTCAATAAAGTCAGATACAATTGCTCTCAACAAGGGAGCCTTTAGGGACAACGGCTCTTATCATGGAAGAGACAAATTGCCCTTATAAAGTTAGTCTTTAGGGACAACGGGTCTCATCATGTAAGTGACAATTGCTCTTATCAAGTGTGCAAGCATTAGGGACAACGGCTATCATCAAGTAAAAGGCAATTGCTCTCATCAAGTGAGCAGGCGTTTAGGGACAACGACTCCAATAAAGTAAGGTACAATTGCTCTCAAATTGTAAGCCTTTAGGGACAACGGCTCTTATCATGTATGGGACAAATTGCCCTCATAAAGTTAGCCTTTAGGGACAACGGATCTCATCATGTAAGTGACAATTGCTCTTATAAAGTGCGCAAGCATTAGGGACAACGGCTATCATCATGTAATGGAAAATTGCTCTCATCAAGTGCGAAAGCGTTTAGGGACAATGGGTCCTATAAACTAAGGTACAATAGCTCTCAACAAGTGAGCCCTTAGCGACAACGGCTCTTATTATGTAAAGGACAAATTGCCCTCATAAAGTTAGCCTTTAGGGACAACGGATCTCATCACGTAAGTGACAATTGCTCTTATCAAGTGTGCAAGCATTAGGGACAACGGCAATCAACGTGTAATGGACAATTGCTCTCATCAAGTGAGAAAGCGTTTAGGGACAACGGGTCCCATAAACTAAGGTACAATAGCTATCAACAAGTGAGCCTTTAGGGACAACGACTCTTATTATTTAAGGGACAAATTGCCCTCATAAAGTTATCCTTTGGGGACAATGGATCTCATCATGTAAGTGACAGTTGCTCTTATCGAGTGTGTAAGCATTAGGGACAACGGCTATCATCATGTAAAGGGCAATTGCTCTCATCAAGTGAGCAGCATTTAGGGACAACGGCTCCCATAAAGTAAGGTACAATTTCTCTCAACAAGTGAGCCTTTAGGGACAACGGCTCTTATCATGGAAGAGACAAATTGCCCTTATAAAGTTAGCCTTTAGGGACAACGGGTCTCATCATGTAAGTGACAATTGCTCTTATCAAGTGTGCAAGTATTAGGGACAACGGCTATCATCAAGTAAAAGGCAATTGCTCTCATCAAGTGAGCAGGCGTTTAGGGACAACGGCTCCAATAAAGTAAGGTAGAATTGCTCTCAAATTGTAAGGCTTTAGGGACAACGGCTCTTATCATGTATGGGACAAATTGCCCTCATAAAGTTAGCCTTTAGGGACAACGGATCTCATCATGTAAGTGACAATTGCTCTTATCAAGTGTGCAAGCATTAGGGACAACGGCTATCATCATGTAATGGACAATTGCTCTCATCAAGTGCGAAAGCGTTTAGGGACAACGGGTCCTATAAACTAAGGTACAATAGCTCTCAACAAGTGAGCCCTTAGCGACAACGGCTCTTATTATGTAAGGGACAAATTGCCCTCATAAAGTTAGCCTTTAGGGACAACGGATCTCATCATGTAAGTGATAGTTGCCCTTACCGAGTGTGTAAGCATTAGGGACAATGGCTATCATCATGTAAAAGGCGATTGCTCTCATCAACTGAGCAGGCGTTTAGGGACAACGGCTCCCATAAAGTCAGGTACAATTGCTCTCAACTAGTGAGCCTTTAAGGACAACGGCTCTTATCATGGAAGAGACAAATTGCCCTTATAAAGTTAGCCTTTAGGGACAACGGGTCTCATCATGTAAGTGACAATTGCTCTTATCAAGTGTGCAAGCATTAGGGACAACGGCTATCATCATGTAAAGGGCAATTGCTCTCATCAAGTGACCAAGCGTTTAGGGACAACGGCTCCCATAAAGTAAGGTACAATTGCTCTCAACAAGTGAGTCTTTAGGGACAACGACTCTTATCATGTAAGGGACATATTGCCCTCATAAAGTTAGCCTTTAGGGACAACGGGTCTCATCATGTAAGTGACAATTGCTATTATCAAGTGTGCGAGCATTAGGGACAACGGCAATCAACGTGTAATGGACAATTGCTCTCATCAAGTGAGAAAGCGTTTAGGGACAACGGGTCCCATAAACTAAGGTACAATAGCTCTCAACAAGTGAGCCTTTAGGGACAACGACTCTTATTATGTAAGGGACAAATTGCCCTCATAAAGTTATCCTTTGGGGACAATGGATCTCATCATGTAAGTGACAGTTGCTCTTATCGAGTGTGTAAGCATTAGGGACAACGGCTATAATCATGTAAAGGGCAATTGCTCTCATCAAGTGAGCAGCATTTAGGGACAACGGCTCCCATAAAGTGAGGTACAATTTCTATCACCAAGTGAGCCTTTAGGGACAACGGCTCTTATCATGTAAAGGACAAATTGCCCTCATAAAGTTTTTTTTTTTTTTTTTTTTTTTTTTTTTTTTGTAAAGGGGTTAACCCCGGTAAATATATAACCAAAAAATCGTTAAGTACAAATGGAATGTGGCTGAGGTACCACATTAACCTCAAGCAGATAGCTTGATAAACTAGTGCTTATGACATGCCATAAACACAAGAAACCTAGTAATAATACAAGCACCTAACTAGGTATAAAAACACGATAAATCTTGAATCAAGCGAACGTCCCGCATCCACCCATAAGCACGAAGGGAGCAAGGTGACCCAGGAAGTCTGCCTCCTTAAAAACCCTTTCCAAGAAAAACCCATAGGGAAAAACCTTGGAGAAGGGAAAAAGAGTACAACCCTTACCTGGCACTCCCCTCGTGAAAATAACAAGCACTTGGAATCTTCCATGTATCCAGAAGTAGACGAGACCGAGGGGTTAACTTCTTGAACTTGAAGCTAACCAACTTCAACCGAATGGTAGAGACAATAACTTGAACCACTTCATCCACCTTAGCCTTCTTATGCTTAAATAGCCTAGAATTGCGTTCCATCCAAAGGTAGTAGGTAGTAGCAGCAAGTAATAACCGAGATAGAATGCTAACAACAGATCGCCCCTTAGAAATAGGAATAAGGAACAAAAGAACATTCTCCAACACGGGTGGGACCGCATCCATGCCAGATAGAGACCTGACCTGCAACCAAACCTGCGAAGAAAATTGACACTCAAAAAACAAGTGAGCGTGAGAATCAGGAACCGTATCACAAAGTGGGCATCTAAGGAGACTTAAATCAACATTAGGCCCAACATCCGATTCCCTAAGTCTATCTTGAGTCTTCAATTTCTGCCTAATGACAAGCCACAAATGAATAGCATGCCGGGGAATACAATGAGAAAACCACGAAATATGACACCAATCAACTTGATCAGCCCTAGCACGAAGGGATTCCCAAGCACTAGCAACAGAGAAAGGTCTAAGTTTTCCATCCAAATCATGCCACACTAAACTGTCATCAGTTTCATCAATTAAATTTGGGACCGGTAGATTAACTAAATCAGGAAATCGAGAATACCAATCAGCCGGCCATCTCCAAGAACCATTAACAATCACATCACAAACAGAATCTGAAAGGGTTAAACCAGCCCGAGCAATATCCCTTTTTTTTGGGTAAAGGGGAGTAATCCTGCACCCTGGTAAAGTATATTAAAACAAAAACATTGAAGTACAATGGATAAGAGTGAGTCTCTCATCGAAGTCCCTTAGGACACTACCACAACCACTATATAAGAATGACATACCATTCTTATAACTACCAAATCTAAATACAACTAACATGACTAAAAATAAAAAATACAATACATCACAACTCAAATAAACATTGAGTCTTCTTAGTCATCCTAGCGATCCAGATCTTAAACATGCGAACTTCCAGCTTCAACCAATTGCATCTTCTATTAGTATTATGCAAAAAGCACAATCTAATAACCTAATAAGAGTGACTTCCGTAGCAAATCGAACTTGAAGCATAAACATTGTCTAAGCGACCCAACCTTCCAGCATATCCGAACTTGAACCAATTCTTCCAACAAATACGAATGAAACACATGAAGACAACTACCAAGGATCAAGTTATATGCAACACTTCCACTTATCGTACCATTTGTCCCATTAGATGAAAAATTCTGCCAAGAAAAGGATCAAAGGGTACTACAAGACAACATACACTCTATCCAATGCTACAACCAGCAATGTGAATAAGAATGAACCACATCAACCAGGTGAAAGGACCCCGTAATCTTCAAACCAGTAGCAGCAATAAAGCGTAACAACCATGCAGCATACCTGCATAAACATGTCCCGAAGCAATAACCAACAACACAAAACCTTCTTGGGACCAAACAAGGGTCACCAACCCTAACTTCCAGCAATACCACATCAGCTACGATTCAATTCAGAAGCAAATCATAACATTCGTAGCAAGTAACCAATGTACATGGTATATACCAATAAGCAGCAACATCGATCAGCAAGTTAACTTCATGCCTTGACCACGCTGTCACAATCAGCAATAATAATATCGACCAAACATGGCCAACAGCACCATTCAACAAAACCATGTTAAACCGAAACCCTAACTTGCCGTCGACCAAAACTCCCAGCCGTCAAACAGACCACGACAACATCACGATCTACTTTCACGACCTAGTGTTATCCGAACCCTAACATCCCATCAAATCGATACCTAAATAGATATACAGCACAACGCGATTGAATGATAAGATCAGTAAGGGTTTAGAACACAAGAATACCCACAACACAATAAACAAAATAAACAATCTCTCTTAAAACCCACTTCCAAAAAACCGAATCAACAGCAGCACATGTAAACCAGCAGATAAAAAACAACGAAACCCTAAAAAAAATTAAGGTTCCATTAAGCGTTTAAGCCCAGAAACATCCCAAGTAAACCCTAAAAACGATTGAAAAATAATCATATAGAAATCGTTTAGGGTTATAGAAAAAACGACAATCAATAAACCTTATATATAAAATCGATTAACAAGAAACCGACTATATGAACGATTGAGAGTTTATTGAGAGGCGGCGAGCAGATCCGAAACCCTAACCAAAACACTTAGGGTTTCGATCAGAAAAAAGGAGAAATCCGTGTGAATAAATAGAAAGAGCCGAATCCAACCACCCTTATAAGATTATCTAACCCCAAATCGTATTGCATACCCTTGGAGAAGGATAGAGAGGACGATTGGTTATAGATTTTTGGCCGGAAAAGAGGATGAAGGGTGGTGGCCGGATTTCTCCACAAGAGAGAGAACTTTAGGGTTTTTTTTGACACCCCGAGCAATATCCCTAGCCGTGAACATATCACGAATAGGGCTAAAATCACACCACATGTCAAACCAAGCTGAAGTAGACTTACCATTATTGATTATATGCCATATAAAAGGACGCACCTTAGGTCTAATAGCAAGTAACTTACGCCATCCCCAACTAACGTCACCCAAGCAAGGAACATCCCAAAAGCTCCTACCACGAAGTTTGTACGAATGAATCCATTTAACCCATAAGGACTCCTTATGAGTTAAAATACTCCAAATATGCGTAGTCATAAGAGCAATATTAAAATTAGCCAACCTACGAATACCAAGACCACCTTCACGTTGAGGCTTGCAAACAGATTCCCACGCTACTTTGGCCTTACCTCTTTTCATTTCCCCTTGACACCATAAAAAGCCCCTCATGAGCTGCTCCAAATCATGCACAATACGAGTAGGAAGGATAAAAACAGAAGCCCAATATGCATAGAAGACAACACAGATCTGATCAATTGAAGCCTTCCCGCAAGAGAAAGGAACTTATTGCGCCAATCATTCACCCGACTTTCCAATTTTTCCACCAGAACCTTACAATCCCTATATAGCAGCCTAGAAGATATTAAAGGAACACCTAGATACCGAACAGGGAGAGAACCTTCTGCAAATGGCATAGATTGAAGAATAGTAGCTTTAAAAGCATTAGGCACATTACAGAAGAAAGCAGTAGTTTTAGGGATACTTGGGACAAGGCCCGAGACATTCTTGAAATCCTCCAAAGCTTGCATAATAACATTAACCGAATCAGGGTGGTCTCTAGAAAACAAGAAAAGATCATCTCCAAAAACAAAGATTAATAATTCTCTGCTGCTCACACAAGTGATGAAACTGAAAATCCGCCGAATTAGAAACCTTTTTCTGCAAAATAAGCGTTAAAACCTCCATAACCAAAGTAAACAAGTAAGGAGATAAAGGGTCTCCTTGCCTAAGGCCACGCTTACCCTTAAACCAACCATGAAGATCCCCATTAATACATATAGAATATGAAGTAGAGGAGACACAAACCATGATCCATTCAACCATTTTGTGATGAAAAGCAAAGCCAACCAGAATAGACTTAAGAAAATCCCAATCAACCGTATCATAAGCTTTCTGAATATCAACTTTAAAAGCACATCTAGGCGGACCCCTCCCTCTATGATAATTACGCATAAGCTCTTGGGTGAGTAAAATATTATCCGAAATACGACGCCCAGGAACAAACGCAGATTGATTAATACTAACCAAATCACTAAGGGCCTCTTTAATGCGATTAGCAATAATCTTACTAATGCATTTATATATAACATTGCAGCAAGAAATAGGCCTATAGTCATTAATCTTAGAAGGGGTAGACACTTTAGGAATCAAAGATATAATGGTGTGATTGATTTCCTTCAAAAGCTTACCATTAATAAAGAAGTCCCTAATAGCACCCGTAATATCACTCCCAACAACATCCCAAGCTTTCTTAAAGAACGCAGCAGTGTAACCATCCGGACCAGGGGCTTTATCATCCCCCATTGAGAACAAAGCATCCTTAATATCAGCATCCGTTACATCCCGAACCATGAAATCAGCCCTATGCTGATCAAGAACATTAATAAACAAATCATGATCGTCCAGAATGCTACAATCCCCTTCCTTGCCAAGAAACTGCTCATAATGAGAAACAAACGCCCCTGCAACCGCATTACCCTCATACAAAACATTAGCCGCATCTCGAACCAATTCAATTCGATTACGAGCACATTTACTTTTAACAATATTATGAAAATAAGCCGTATTAGAGTCACCTGCATGGAGCCATTGAATTTTGGATTTTTGCTTAAGAAACCTCTCTTCATCAAGTGAAGCCTCCTTAAAGGCAGCAAGGTAATGTGCATGCTCCTCACGAAGGGCTGAATTGAAAGGATCCTTATCAATTGCCACTTGGACCACATCTAATTCCTTGCGAATATTAGCAACCCGCTCATGAAGATTACCTTGATTGCGTAAAAGCTTACGAAAAGGAGATTTCAGCCCCTTCAAGCGTTTAACAACACGATACATAGCACAACCATTGACACCAATATTCCACCCCGAAGTAACCGTATCAAGGAAGCCTTCCTTATGCACCAGAAAATTTGAAAACTTAAACGGTTTAGGTTTGAGTTTGGTCACCTGAGGGATACGAAGAACACAAGGAGAATGATCCGATATCCGGTACGGTTGAAAGATAGCAAAGGAACCCGGGAAAATATCACCAAACTTCACATTACCCATAACACGATCAATTTTCTTCAACGTTCCATTAGAGCCTCTTGGTTTTTGATTCCATGTAAAATGCAGCCCCGTACTATTAATATCCATAACCTCCATATTCATAACACAATCTTTAAATTCACGCATAGCAATATCAGGAGCATACCCACCACATGAATGATCTTCCAAGTTAAGAGCAGCATTAAAATCTCCCAATAAAACCCAAGGTCTACTACGCATAAAAGTAGCATGACTAACGAGGTTGCTCCAAAGAGCTCTCCGATCAACATAATAGTTATCTGCATATACAAAAGAACAAAAGACTGTTTTGTTTTCATTACGAATATTAACCTGTACATGCATAACTTGGTTAGTAGAAGCCATAACCATAACATCAACAATATCATCATTCCAACCAAGAATAATCCGAGAACCCTTACTACAAATATTCCCATTCGACGTCCATTTCCAACGACGACATACCTTACGACAAGTATCATATACCACCGAAGCATCCACATGAGATTCCAAAATAGCACACACACTAAGATTATTCTCATTAACAACCTGACGAACCTCTTTTTGTTTAGGGGAATGGTTCAGACCCCTTATATTCCATGAAGCGATACTAAACATCGGGAACATTTAGAACGGAAGTGCTTGCCTCCGGATTATCAAACAGATTAGCAGATTCATTAAAAACATTAACAACCTCCTCCTCATCCAGCATAGTATCCTCTTGAGCACCCTCATCCACCTCCAACGCATCAAAAGGATTTGATGTGGAAATATTAGCATTCGATTTAAATGAGCTTGCCTTGGGATTAACAGTAGGAGGATTAGTACTCTCATTAGACTTTAAGTTACTACTTGATGGAGGAATATCAACCTTTTCAGGAACAGGACCCGAACTTGTACTAGCTACACCAGATGGTGGTTGAGATGGTCCAGAACTAGTACTAGCTACACCAGAAGGTGGCTGAGAAGTAACAGTAGCTTTCGGTCTGTAATACATGTTCTTACCTACAGGGAACCCTTTAGACACATTACCAGCATTAGTATCCTTAGCTATACCCTTTTTCTTATTTTTCTTTTTTCCCACCTGTTGAAAGCCATCATCATCAATAGATTCTTCCACAACAGGAGTAGTCACAACTTTCTTAGGACAGCTTCCAGTGGAATGACCAAAAATCAAACATACATCACACCTAGGAGGTTTCCATTCATACTCAACCCGGATAGTTTCAGACGTGAACCCAAGACTATCCATAAGGGGAACACCAACTGTAATTGACTCCTTGAGATCAGCAAGAGAATCAATCTCAATTAAACATCTGGCAAAGCTGCTTCTTCCCCATGAATCAATACACATCGAACTAGTATAAGAATCAAGCATTATAGGAGTACCTAAGTGCGTAGCAATAATACTAATACCATCCTCTGAAAACACCTGCAATGGAACATCATGAAGTTTAACCCATACGGGAATACGGGTTAACTCCTCTTTCTTTAAGCTCGTACTCATAGTCCACTTTTTAAGGATAATAGGGCTATTCTTAATCATCCATGGACCCCCTTCTAAAACAGCATCCAAACCAGCCTGGGAATCAAATTTGAAGAAAAAGAACCCATTATCATTCATCATAACTCGTTTTAGACCATACTTTGCCCAATTGTTTTGAACAAAATATTCCACCACGGGAAAGGCAATACGCTTTCCAATAAAATAACCATAAAGGGTGAATTCAAATTTTGCGCTAATATTTTGCACAACCTTACGGGGGATAGATATATCAACACCATTAAACACATTATCCACCTTAATCGCGCGAAAGTTAGGTTTCACTCTAGTAGTAGTATTAGTCATACCAGAAGTAGCACCAACATAAGATTTAGGAGTTAAGTTCACATCAACATGTGTGTGCAACCCTAAACAAAACCCTAAAATATTCTCTCTTTTTGGCGACTACGACGACAATAAGCAACTCCCTCCTACGTTTTCATTAATCGATCAGATACCTTTTAATTATATATGTTGATTCACCTAGTGGGTCGGTTATTATTAATTGGTAAATTCTAACGTGGGTCGGTGGTCTCTAATTCACATATAGTTGCTTTTGTTCCGTTTTGTTTTTGTTCTATACGTGCATGATCTGAATTGTCTATTTAATTCTTTTCACAATATTCTCCTTAGTGGGTCGGTTGTGTTAGAGTTAATATTTATATCTCATTCTTCGTGAGTTGCATGATCTGAAGTTGCATGTGTGCCGCCATCTAATATTTATATTTAATTCGTTGTGAGTTGGTGGTATCTATTGTAATATCAGTTGGTTTACTGATTTGGTGTGCTCTTAAACGTTAAAGACTAGACGAGATCCATTAGGGTTTCGTTTTTTAGTGCTTTCAAGATTCTGATCTAGGGTTTTAGGATTCTGTTGGGAAGAAACCCTATCTTTTTAGGGCTTGTATTGCTGTGTGGATTTGACTTGGGTTTTTATTGACTGTAGGTTTACGAGAGAGATGGAACAAGGTTTTCTCAACAAGTCGAACAAGGATACAATGAGGAATTCTGATAATACTGGTTCGGTGTTGAGTGATTTGGCTAAAAGGGTTAAGAGCATTAATGGTAAACTTTTGGGTAAAGATGGGAAACCGTTGAAGCCATATCGTTGTGTGAATGACAAAGTGGTATCTAATAGCTTGGCTGAGGATATGGCACCATCTAGTGGTGTCGTTGATGATGATGCTGCTGTTAAGGTGTCGTATCGTTGTGTGTATGATTCAGTTGATGAATCGGCTGTTGCTATGGACAACAATAAAGTGTATGAATCGGTTGTTGCAGCTGCTGGTCCTGGAGTTAATACTACGGCTGATTGTATGTTTGGTGGTTCAAAGTCTGCTTCAATGATCATGGAAACTATTAATGTAGCTGCTGGTACCACGATGGATGAATCTACTACTCCACCTATTTGTGTGGGTTCTATTACTAAGGGAAATCAGACTCATATCGATAATAGTACACTTGAAGGTGGGGTTGATCTTTCCTTGGCTGATGTGGTTATACCGCGGGAAGAAGTGGACTCGATTAGTGCACGACTTAAAAATTCTCTATATGGTTATTTTGTTGGACAAAGGCCTGCATTCCCGGTTGTGCAGAATTTTGTTCGTAATGTTTGGAGAAAATTTGGATTTATGCATGTCATGATACATAAGGGATTCTTTATTTTTCAATTCTCGAACAAGGAAGGTATGGATAATGTTTTGAATTTTGGTTCTTGGAGAATTAGGTCAGTCCCGTTAATACTTAAAGTTTGGAATCCTAATTCTGATTTGATAAGAGATGAGGTAAAGAAGGTCCCAGTATGGGTTAAACTGTTTAATGTCCCCATTGTAGCATATTCGAAGGTTGGTCTTGACTTGATCACGGCTAAACTTGGACGTATTCTTATGCTAGATGAGCACACTAGTAATATGTGTCTCAAATCATGGGGTATAAATTCATACGCTAGAGTGTTGGTTGAGATTTCAGCGGTGAATGAATTTGTCAAATCTCTTGTTGTGGCAATCCCTATTGCAAAGACTAAAGAGCATCGATTTGTTACTATTGATATCGAGTTTGAATATACGCCGCCCCGTTGCTCTATGTGCAAAGTTTTCGATCATGTTGATAAGGAGTGCCATAGGAAAGAGAAGGAAGTTAAACGGACATCACGTGTGGATGATGGTGGTGGGGCTGCAAAGAGTAAATCTAAGGGTGTTAAAAAGGTGCGGGTGTCTAGTAAGCCTAAATTGATATATCGACCCGTTTCTAAGCCTAGTAATAACAACCAGACTACTACGTCCATACCGAAGGTTAATTCTCCTCTTAGCACTATGGAGGGACTGGAGTTGGTTTGTGATAAGCCTAATGATACTGAATTGCCACATGCTACTCCAATTGTGCCTAATGAAGTTTCCAATAGCTCTAATACTGATGGAAAGTACTTCAAAGATGATATTAACTTGGATGACTTGAGGAATTTTATTGATCAAAGTATGGAGAATGAGAAGGTGTTTGATATTCCTAAGGATGATGTGCCTAAGGATGTTAATGATGGATGTGTAATGGCGGATACTACTTATGTCTCCTCCATTAATGATATTTCATTACATGAGCCGCCTGGAAGTTTGCTTTTGGATAAGGGTAAGGAGGCTGGTCAGTCTAGTTCCTCCTTATCCCTTGTTAATTCTACTACTAAAAGAAGTAACCCTTTCTCTAAGGTTGGTGATGTAATTGATTCTGATAGTGAGGTGGATGAGGTTCTTAATCCGTATGATGAGTCTGTGAATTTATTTGATATGCCCATGGGTACAATATCATCAACGGGTGGTGGACAGGACCAGGAAGAGTACTATGAGTATGATGACTTTACGGATCAGCTACACGAAATACCAAGACACTTGGCTGCATATTATGAAGATTTCAAGCTCCAAGGTCGGACTAGGTAGTAGTTGGTTTTATTGTAGTCATGTTTTGTTTATGTGGTAGTGGTCTTTTTCTTGTTACAAAGAAATGTTTATGCCTATGTAACGGGCTTAGATATGGGATTTCACCCATATCCAGTGTACTTAAATGTTTTTGGTTAATGTTATTTACCGGGGTACAGGATTATTCCCCTTTACCCAAAAAAAAAAAGTTCACATCAACGGATTGCACTATAGGGTTTGAAACTGTTGGAGCACCCATAGAATTTGTTTTGGCTTGTGTCGACTCATTAGAACTAGATGCACTATTTTTAATAGTGAATTTACCCGCCATAGTAGATACACCAATACCATCCCCGGTTGGTAGGTTAGCATCAACATTAATAGCATCAACCTTAGCATCATCAATTACACTTCCATCCCTATCATTCGAAAAGACAAGTCCATGCCCACTATTAGGGTTCATTGCCGAATTCGACTCACCAAGTCTAATAGAAGGGTATGAAGCAAATGTGGTCATAGCTTCCCCACCAACAGTAGCATCCCCACCAACAGCTGATTTGAAACCACCAAACGACATAGTTGTATCCCCTCCAGCAGTAGTATCTACGCTAGTGGCCAAACTAGGGTCTCGCAAAATCCTAGTTGCCATCCTTGGTTGCGTTTCAATAACACCAGAATTCCCATCATTACCACCCTTCAATCGACTCATTCTATTCTTAAATTCATCCATATTAACATTCGGAACACCCACTCAATCCATAATCGACTTTAAAAAGCAAACGAGAAAACCCTAAAAACCTAAAAACAACGATCGCAATAAAAACAAGAAGGACCACGGCAAACCTTCAAAGAAATGATGGCCTCAACAAGGTTGAGGCATGAATTAAATACCCAGCACACACTAACCGACTTCCATCATGAGATCACAAAAAAATAGGAGAGCAGATTAGCGATACCCTAAAAACCCTAAGACTAAGCAGCGATTAAACTAAACCCCAAAGAAAAACGAAACCCTAATCCAATCAGGTCTGAATCCCAATAAAAATAATGTTAACAACACAATTAAACTCAGTTAATTTGTTAGAAACACGATCGTTAAAGGAACAAGAACAAGATTGAAGATTAAAATTCGTTTATGACATAAAGTTAGCCTTTAGGGACAACGGATCTCAACATGCAAGCGACAATTGCTCTTGTCAAGTGTGCAAGCATTAGGGACAACGGCTATCATCATGAAAAGGACAATTGCTCTCATCAAGTGAGCAAGCGTTTAGGGAGAACGGCTCCCATAAAGTAAGGTACAATTGCTCTCAACAAGTGAGTCTTTAGGGACAACGGCCCTTATCATGTAAGAGACATATTGCCCTCATAAAGTTAGCCTTTAGGGACAACGGGTCTCATCATGTAAGTGACAATTGCTCATATCAAATGTGCAAGCATTAGGGACAACGGCAATCAACGTGTAATGGACAATTGCTCTCATCAAGTGAGAAAGCGTTTAGGGACAATGGGTCCCATAAACTAAGGTACAATATCTCTCAACAAGTGAGCCTTTAGGGACAACGACTCTTATTATGTAAGGGACAAATTTCCCTCATAAAGTTAGCCTTTAGGGACAATGGATCTCATCATGTAAGTGACAGTTGCTCTTATCGAGTGTGTAAGCATTAGGGACAACGGCTATCATCATGTAAAGGGTAATTGCTCTCATCAAGTGAGCAGCAGTAAGGGACAACGGCTCCCATAAAGTAAGGTACAATTTCTCTCAATAAGTGAGCCTTTAGGGACAACGGCTTTTATCATATAAAGGACAAATCACCCTCATAAAGTTAGCCTTTAGAGACAATGGATCTCATTGTGTAAGTGACAGTTGCTCTTATCGAGTGTGTAAGCATTAGGGACAACGTCTATCATCATGTAAAGGGTAATTGCTCTCATCAAGTGAGCAGCATTTAGGGACAACGGCTCCCATAAAGTGAGGTACAATTTCTATCAACAAGTGAGCGTTTAGGGACAACGGCTCTTATCATGTAAAGGACAAATCGCCCTCATAAAGTTAGCCTTTAGGGACAACGGATCTCAACATGCAAGTGACAATTGCTCTTGTCAAGTGTACAAGCATTAGGGACAACGGCTATCATCATGTAAAAGACAATTGCTCTCATCAAGTGAGCAAGCGTTTAGGGAGAACGGCTCCCACAAAGTAAGGTACAATTGCTCTCAACAAGTGAATCTTTAGGGACAACGGCTCTTATCATGTAAGGGACAAAATTCCCTCATAAAGTTAGCTTTTAGGGAGAACGGGTCTCATCATGTAAATGACAATTGCTCTTATCAAGTGTGCAAGCATTAGGGACAACGGCTATCGTCATGTAAAAGGAAATTGCTCTCATCAAGTGACCAGGTGTTTAGGGACAACGGCTCCTATAAAGTCAGGTACAATTGCTCTCAACAAGTGAGCCTTTAGGGACAACGGCTCTTAACATGGAAGAGACAAATTGCCCTTATAAAGTTAGCCTTTAGGGACAACGGGTCTCATCATGTAAGTGACAATTGCTCTTATCAAGTGTGCAAGCATTAGGGACAACGGCAATCAACGTGTAATGGACAATTGCTCTCATCAAGTGAGAAAGCGTTTAGGGACAACGGGTCCCATAAACTAAGGTACAATAGCTCTCTACAAGTGAGCCTTTAGGGACAACGACTCTTATTATGTAAGGGACAAATTGCCCTCATAAAGTTAGCCTTTGGGGACAATGGATCTCATCATGTAAGTGACAGTTGCTCTTATCGAGTGTGTAAGCATTAGGGACAACGGCTATCATCATGTAAAGGGCAATTGCTCTCATCAAGTGAGCAAGCATTTAGGGATAACGGCTCCCATAAAGTAAGGTACAATTGCTCTCAACAAGTGAGTCTTTAGGGACAACGTCTCTTATCATGTAAGGGACATATTGCCCTCATAAAGTTAGCCATTAGGGACAACGGGTCTCATCATGTAAGTGACAATTGCTCTTATCAAGTGTGCAGGCATTAGGGATAATGGCAATCAACGTGTAATGGACAATTGCTCTCATCAAGTGAGAAAGCGTTTAGCGACAATGGGTCCCATAAACTAAGGTACAATAGCTCTCAACAAGTGAGCCTTTAGGGACAACGACTCTTATTATGTAAGGGACAAATTGCCCTCATAAAGTTAGCTTTTGGGGACAATGGATCTCATCATGTAAGTGACAGTTGCTCTTATCGAGTGTGTAAGAATTAGGGACAACGGCTATCATCATGTAAAGGGCAATTGCTCTCATCAAGTGAGCAGCATTTAGCGACAACGGCTCCCATAAATTGAGGTACAATTTCTATTAACAAGTGAGCCTTTAAGGACAACGGCTCTTATCATGTAAAGGACAAATCGCCCTCAAAAAGTTAGCCTTTAGGGACAACGGATCTCAACATACAAGTGACAATTGCTCTTGTCAAGTGTGCAAGCATTAGAGACAACGGCTATCATCATGTAGAGGACAATTGCTCTCATCAAGTGAGCAAGCGTTTAGGGAGAACGGCTCCCATAAAGTAAGGTACAATTGCTCTCAACAAGTGAGTCTTAAGGGACAACGGCTCTTATCATGTAAGAGACAAATTTCCTTCATAAAGTTAGCCTTTAGGAACAACGGGTCTCATCATGTAAGTGACAATTGCTGTTATCAAGTGTGCAAGCATTAGGGACTACGGCTATCATCATGTAAAAGGAAATTGCTCTCATCAAGTGACCAGGCGTTTAGGGAAAACGGCTCCTATAAAGTCAGGTACAATTGCTCTCAACAAGTGAGCCTTTAGGGACAACGGCTCTTATCATGGAAGAGACAAATTGCCCTTATAAAGTTAGCCTTTAGGGACAACGGGTCTCATCATGTAAGTGACAATTGCTCTTATCAAGTGTGCAAGCATTAGGGACAACGACAATCAACGTGTAATGGACAATTGCTCTCATCAAGTGAGAAAGCGTTTAGGGACAACGGGTCCCATAAACTAAGGTACAATAGCTCTCAACAAGTGAGCCTTTAGGGACAACGACTCTTATTATGTAAGGGACAAATTGCATCATAAAGTTAGCCTTTGGGGACAATAGATCTCATCATGTAAGTGACAGTTGCTCTTATCGAGTGTGTAAGCATTAGGGACAACGGCTATCATCATGTAAAGGACAATTGCACTCATCAAGTGAGCAGCATTTAGGGACAACGGCTCCCATAAAGTAAGGTATAATTTCTCTCAACAAGTGAGCCTTTAGGGACAACGGCTTTTGTCATGTAAAGGACAAATCGCACTCATAAAGTTAGCCTTTAGGGACAATGGATCTCATTATGTAAGTGGCAGTTGCTCTTATCGAGTGTGTAAGCATTAGGGACAACGGCTATCATCATGTAAAGGGTAATTGCTCTCATCAAGTGAGCAGCATTTAGGGACAACGGCTCCCATAAACTGAGGTACAATTTTTATCAACAAGTGAGCCTTTAGGGACAACGGCTCTTATCATGTAAAGGACAAATCGCCCTCATAAAGTTAGCCTTTACGGACAACGGATCTCCACATGCAAGTGACAATTGCTCTTGTCAAGTGTGCAAGCATTAGGGACAACGTCTATCATCATGTAAAGGAAAATTGCTCTCATCATGTGAGCAAGCGTTTAGGGAGAACGGCTCCCATAAAGTAAGGTACAATTGCTCTCAACAAGTGAGTCTTTATGGATAACGGCTCTTATCATGTAAGGGACAAATTTCCCTCATAAAGTTAGCCTTTAGGGACAACGGGTCTCATCATGTAAGTGACAATTGTTCTTATCAAGTGTGCAAGCATTAGGGACAACGGCTATCATCATGTAAAAGGAAATTGCTCTCATCAAGTGACCAGGCGTTTAGGGAAAACGGCTCCTATAAAGTCAGGTACAATTGCTCTCAACAAGTGAGCCTTTAGGGACAACGGCTCTTATCATAGAAGAGACAAATTGCCCTTATAAAGTTAGCCTTTAGGGACAACGGGTCTCATCATGTAAGTGACAATTGCTCTTATCAAACGTGCAAGCATTTGGGACAACGGCAATCAACCTGTAATGGACAATTGCTCTCATCAAGTGAGAAAGCGTTTAGGGACAACGGGTCCCATAAACTAAGGTACAATAGCTCTCAACAAGTGAGCCTTTAGGGACAACGACTCTTATTATGTAAGGGACAAATTGCCCTCATAATGTTAGCCTTTGGGGACAATGGATCTCATCATGTAAGTGACAGTTGCTCTTATCGAGTGTGGAAGCATTAGGGACAACGGCTATCGTCATGTAAAGGGCAATTGCTCTCATCAAGTGAGCAAGCGTTTAGGGATAACGGCTCCCATAAACTAAGGTACAATTGCTCTCAACAAGTGAGTCTTTAGGGACAACGGCTCTTATCATGTAAGGGACATATTGCCCTCATAAAGTTAGCCATTAGGGACAACGGGTCTCATCATGTAAGTGACAATTGATCTTATCAAGTGTGCAACCATTATGGACAACGGCAATCAACGTGTAACGGACAATTGCTCTCATCAAGTGAGAAAGCGTTTAGGGACAACGGGTCCCATAAACTAAGGTACAATAGCTCTCATCAAGTGAGCCTTTAGGGACAACGACTCTTATTATGTAAGGGACAAATTGCCCTCATAAAGTTAGCCTTTGGGGACAATGGATCTCATCATGTAAGTGACAGTTGCTCTTATCGAATGTGTAAGCATTAGGGACAACGGCTATCATCATGTAAAGGGCAATTGCACTCATCAAGTGAGCAGCATTTAGGGAAAACAGCACCCACAAAGTAAGGTACAATTTCTCTCAACAAGTGAGCCTTTAGGGACAACGGCTTTTTTCATGTAAAGGACAAATCGCCCTCATAAAGTTAGCCTTTAGGGACAATGGATCTCATTATGTAAGAGACAGTTGCTCTTATCGAGTGTGTAAGCATTAGGGACAACGGCTATTATCATGTAAAGGGTAATTGCTCTCATCAAGTGAGCAGCATTTAGGGACAACGGCTAACATAAACTGAGGTACAATTGCTCTCAACAAGTGAGCCTTTAGGGACAACGGCTCTTATCATGGAAGAGACAAATTGCCCTTATAAAGTTAGCCTTTAGGGACAACGGGTCTCATCATGTAAGTGACAATTGCTCTTATCAAGTGTGCAAACATTAGGGACAACGACAATCAACTTGTAATGGACAATTGCTCTCATCAAGTGAGAAAGCGTTTAGGGACAACGGGTCCCATAAACTAAGGTACAATAGCTCTCAACAAGTGAGCCTTTAGGGACAACGACTCTTATTATGTAAGGGACAAATTGCCCTCATAAAGTTAGCCTTTGGGGACAATGGATCTCATCATGTAAGTGACAGTTGCTCTTATCGAGTGTGTAAGCATTAGGGACAACGGCTATCATCATGTAAAGGGCAATTGCACTCATCAAGTGAGCAGCATTTAGGGACAACGGCTCCCATAAAGTAAGGTATAATTTCTCTCAACAAGTGAGCCTTTAGGGACAACGGCTTTTGTCATGTAAAGGACAAATCGCACTCATAAAGTTAGTCTTTAGGGACAATGGATCTCATTATGTAAGTGGCAGGTGCTCTTATCGAGTGTGTAAGCATTAGGGACAACGGCTATCATCATGTAAAGGGTAATTGCTCTCATCAAGTGAGCAGCATTTAGGGACAAGGGCTCCCATAAACTGAGGTACAATTTTTATCAACAAGTGAGCCTTTAGGGACAACGGCTCTTATCATGTAAAGGACAAATCGCCCTCATAAACTTAGCCTTTAGGGACAACGGATCTCCACATGCAATTGACAATTGCTCTTGTCAAGTGTGCAAGCATTAGGGACAACGTCTATCATCATGTAAAGGAAAATTGCTCTCATCATGTGAGCAAGCGTTTAGGGAGAACGGCTCCCATAAAGTAAGGTACAATTGCTCTCAACAAGTGAGTCTTTATGGATAACGGCTCTTATCATGTAAGGGACAAATTTCCCCCATAAAGTTAGCCTTTAGGGACAACGGGTCTCATCATGTAAGTGACAGTTGTTCTTATCAAGTGTGCAAGCATTAGGGACAACGGCTATCATCATGTAAAAGGAAATTGCTCTCATCAAGTGACCAGGCGTTTAGGGAAAACGGCTCCTATAAAGTCAGGTACAATTGCTCTCAACAAGTGAGCCTTTAGGGACAACGGCTCTTATCATAGAAGAGACAAATTGCCCTTATAAAGTTAGCCTTTAGGGACAACGGGTCTCATCATGTAAGTGACAATTGCTCTTATCAAACGTGCAAGCATTTGGGACAACGGCAATCAACCTGTAATGGACAATTGCTCTCATCAAGTGAGAAAGCGTTTAGGGACAACGGGTCCCATAAACTAAGGTACAATAGCTCTCAACAAGTGAGCCTTTAGGGACAACGACTCTTATTATGTAAGGGACAAATTGCCCTCATAATGTTAGCCTTTGGGGACAATGGATCTCATCATGTATGTGACAGTTGCTCTTATCGAGTGTGGAAGCATTAGGGACAACAGCTATCGTCATGTAAAGGGCAATTGCTCTCATCAAGTGAGCAAGCGTTTAGGGATAACGGCTCCCATAAAGTAAGGTACAATTGCTCTCAACAAGTGAGTCTTTAGGGACAACGGCTCTTATCATGTAAGGGACATATTGCCCTCATAAAGTTAGCCTTTAGGGACAACGGGTCTCATCATGTAAGTGACAATTGATCTTATCAAGTGTGCAACCATTATGGACAACGGCAATCAACGTGTAATGGACAATTGCTCTCATCAAGTGAGAAAGCGTTTAGGGACAACGGGTCCCATAAACTAAGGTACAATAGCTCTCATCAAGTGAGCCTTTAGGGACAACGACTCTTATTATGTAAGGGACAAATTGCCCTCATAAAGTTAGCCTTTGGGGACAATGGATCTCATCATGTAAGTGACAGTTGCTCTTATCGAATGTGTAAGCATTAGGGACAACGGCTATCATCATGTAAAGGGCAATTGCACTCATCAAGTGAGCAGCATTTAGGGAAAACGGCACCCACAAAGTAAGGTACATTTTCTCTCAACAAGTGAGCCTTTAGGGACAACGGCTTTTATCATGTAAAGGACAAATCGCCCTCATAAAATTAGCCTTTAGGGACAATGGATCTCATTATGTAAGAGACAGTTGCTCTTATCGAGTGTGTAAGCATTAGGGACAACGGCTATTATCATGTAAAGGGTAATTGCTCTCATCAAGTGAGCAGCATTTAGGGACAACGGCTAACATAAACTGAGGTACAATTTCTATCAACAAGTGAGCCTTTAGGGACAACGGCTTTTATCATGTAAAGGAAAATCGCCCTCATAAAGTTAGCCTTTAGGGACAACGGATCTCAACATGCAAGTGACAATTGCTCTTGTCAAGTGTACAAGCATTAGGGACAACGGCTATCATCATGTAAAAGACAATTGCTCTCATCAAGTGAGCAAGCGTTTAGGGAGAACGGCTCCCACAAAGTAAGGTACAATTGCTCTCAACAAGTGAATCTTTAGGGACAACGGCTCTTATCATGTAAGGGACAAAATTCCCTCATAAAGTTAGCTTTTAGGGAGAACGGGTCTCATCATGTAAATGACAATTGCTCTTATCAAGTGTGCAAGCATTAGGGACAACGGCTATCGTCATGTAAAAGGAAATTGCTCTCATCAAGTGACCAGGTGTTTAGGGACAACGGCTCCTATAAAGTCAGGTACAATTGCTCTCAACAAGTGAGCCTTTAGGGACAACGGCTCTTAACATGGAAGAGACAAATTGCCCTTATAAAGTTAGCCTTTAGGGACAACGGGTCTCATCATGTAAGTGACAATTGCTCTTATCAAGTGTGCAAGCATTAGGGACAACGGCAATCAACGTGTAATGGACAATTGCTCTCATCAAGTGAGAAAGCGTTTAGGGACAACGGGTCCCATAAACTAAGGTACAATAGCTCTCTACAAGTGAGCCTTTAGGGACAACGACTCTTATTATGTAAGGGACAAATTGCCCTCATAAAGTTAGCCTTTGGGGACAATGGATCTCATCATGTAAGTGACAGTTGCTCTTATCGAGTGTGTAAGCATTAGGGACAACGGCTATCATCATGTAAAGGGCAATTGCTCTCATCAAGTGAGCAAGCATTTAGGGATAACGGCTCCCATAAAGTAAGGTACAATTGCTCTCAACAAGTGAGTCTTTAGGGACAACGTCTCTTATCATGTAAGGGACATATTGCCCTCATAAAGTTAGCCATTAGGGACAACGGGTCTCATCATGTAAGTGACAATTGCTCTTATCAAGTGTGCAGGCATTAGGGATAATGGCAATCAACGTGTAATGGACAATTGCTCTCATCAAGTGAGAAAGCGTTTAGCGACAATGGGTCCCATAAACTAAGGTACAATAGCTCTCAACAAGTGAGCCTTTAGGGACAACGACTCTTATTATGTAAGGGACAAATTGCCCTCATAAAGTTAGCTTTTGGGGACAATGGATCTCATCATGTAAGTGACAGTTGCTCTTATCGAGTGTGTAAGAATTAGGGACAACGGCTATCATCATGTAAAGGGCAATTGCTCTCATCAAGTGAGCAGCATTTAGGGACAACGGCTCCCATAAATTGAGGTACAATTTCTATTAACAAGTGAGCCTTTAAGGACAACGGCTCTTATCATGTAAAGGACAAATCGCCCTCAAAAAGTTAGCCTTTAGGGACAACGGATCTCAACATACAAGTGACAATTGCTCTTGTCAAGTGTGCAAGCATTAGAGACAACGGCTATCATCATGTAGAGGACAATTGCTCTCATCAAGTGAGCAAGCGTTTAGGGAGAACGGCTCCCATAAAGTAAGGTACAATTGCTCTCAACAAGTGAGTCTTAAGGGACAACGGCTCTTATCATGTAAGAGACAAATTTCCTTCATAAAGTTAGCCTTTAGGGACAACGGGTCTCATCATGTAAGTGACAATTGCTGTTATCAAGTGTGCAAGCATTAGGGACTACGGCTATCATCATGTAAAAGGAAATTGCTCTCATCAAGTGACCAGGCGTTTAGGGAAAACGGCTCCTATAAAGTCAGGTACAATTGCTCTCAACAAGTGAGCCTTTAGGGACAACGGCTCTTATCATGGAAGAGACAAATTGCCCTTATAAAGTTAGCCTTTAGGGACAACGGGTCTCATCATGTAAGTGACAATTGCTCTTATCAAGTGTGCAAGCATTAGGGACAACGACAATCAACGTGTAATGGACAATTGCTCTCATCAAGTGAGAAAGCGTTTAGGGACAACGGGTCCCATAAACTAAGGTACAATAGCTCTCAACAAGTGAGCCTTTAGGGACAACGACTCTTATTATGTAAGGGACAAATTGCATCATAAAGTTAGCCTTTGGGGACAATAGATCTCATCATGTAAGTGACAGTTGCTCTTATCGAGTGTGTAAGCATTAGGGACAACGGCTATCATCATGTAAAGGACAATTGCACTCATCAAGTGAGCAGCATTTAGGGACAACGGCTCCCATAAAGTAAGGTATAATTTCTCTCAACAAGTGAGCCTTTAGGGACAACGGCTTTTGTCATGTAAAGGACAAATCGCACTCATAAAGTTAGCCTTTAGGGACAATGGATCTCATTATGTAAGTGGCAGTTGCTCTTATCGAGTGTGTAAGCATTAGGGACAACGGCTATCATCATGTAAAGGGTAATTGCTCTCATCAAGTGAGCAGCATTTAGGGACAACGGCTCCCATAAACTGAGGTACAATTTTTATCAACAAGTGAGCCTTTAGGGACAACGGCTCTTATCATGTAAAGGACAAATCGCCCTCATAAAGTTAGCCTTTACGGACAACGGATCTCCACATGCAAGTGACAATTGCTCTTGTCAAGTGTGCAAGCATTAGGGACAACGTCTATCATCATGTAAAGGAAAATTGCTCTCATCATGTGAGCAAGCGTTTAGGGAGAACGGCTCCCATAAAGTAAGGTACAATTGCTCTCAACAAGTGAGTCTTTATGGATAACGGCTCTTATCATGTAAGGGACAAATTTCCCTCATAAAGTTAGCCTTTAGGGACAACGGGTCTCATCATGTAAGTGACAATTGTTCTTATCAAGTGTGCAAGCATTAGGGACAACGGCTATCATCATGTAAAAGGAAATTGCTCTCATCAAGTGACCAGGCGTTTAGGGAAAACGGCTCCTATAAAGTCAGGTACAATTGCTCTCAACAAGTGAGCCTTTAGGGACAACGGCTCTTATCATAGAAGAGACAAATTGCCCTTATAAAGTTAGCCTTTAGGGACAACGGGTCTCATCATGTAAGTGACAATTGCTCTTATCAAACGTGCAAGCATTTGGGACAACGGCAATCAACCTGTAATGGACAATTGCTCTCATCAAGTGAGAAAGCGTTTAGGGACAACGGGTCCCATAAACTAAGGTACAATAGCTCTCAACAAGTGAGCCTTTAGGGACAACGACTCTTATTATGTAAGGGACAAATTGCCCTCATAATGTTAGCCTTTGGGGATAATGGATCTCATCATGTAAGTGACAGTTGCTCTTATCGAGTGTGGAAGCATTAGGGACAACGGCTATCGTCATGTAAAGGGCAATTGCTCTCATCAAGTGAGCAAGCGTTTAGGGATAACGGCTCCCATAAACTAAGGTACAATTGCTCTCAACAAGTGAGTCTTTAGGGACAACGGCTCTTATCATGTAAGGGACATATTGCCCTCATAAAGTTAGCCATTAGGGACAACGGGTCTCATCATGTAAGTGACAATTGATCTTATCAAGTGTGCAACCATTATGGACAACGGCAATCAACGTGTAACGGACAATTGCTCTCATCAAGTGAGAAAGCGTTTAGGGACAACGGGTCCCATAAACTAAGGTACAATAGCTCTCATCAAGTGAGCCTTTAGGGACAACGACTCTTATTATGTAAGGGACAAATTGCCCTCATAAAGTTAGCCTTTGGGGACAATGGATCTCATCATGTAAGTGACAGTTGCTCTTATCGAATGTGTAAGCATTAGGGACAACGGCTATCATCATGTAAAGGGCAATTGCACTCATCAAGTGAGCAGCATTTAGGGAAAACAGCACCCACAAAGTAAGGTACAATTTCTCTCAACAAGTGAGCCTTTAGGGACAACGGCTTTTTTCATGTAAAGGACAAATCGCCCTCATAAAGTTAGCCTTTAGGGACAATGGATCTCATTATGTAAGAGACAGTTGCTCTTATCGAGTGTGTAAGCATTAGGGACAACGGCTATTATCATGTAAAGGGTAATTGCTCTCATCAAGTGAGCAGCATTTAGGGACAACGGCTAACATAAACTGAGGTACAATTGCTCTCAACAAGTGAGCCTTTAGGGACAACGGCTCTTATCATGGAAGAGACAAATTGCCCTTATAAAGTTAGCCTTTAGGGACAACGGGTCTCATCATGTAAGTGACAATTGCTCTTATCAAGTGTGCAAACATTAGGGACAACGACAATCAACTTGTAATGGACAATTGCTCTCATCAAGTGAGAAAGCGTTTAGGGACAACGGGTCCCATAAACTAAGGTACAATAGCTCTCAACAAGTGAGCCTTTAGGGACAACGACTCTTATTATGTAAGGGACAAATTGCCCTCATAAAGTTAGCCTTTGGGGACAATGGATCTCATCATGTAAGTGACAGTTGCTCTTATCGAGTGTGTAAGCATTAGGGACAACGGCTATCATCATGTAAAGGGCAATTGCACTCATCAAGTGAGCAGCATTTAGGGACAACGGCTCCCATAAAGTAAGGTATAATTTCTCTCAACAAGTGAGCCTTTAGGGACAACGGCTTTTGTCATGTAAAGGACAAATCGCACTCATAAAGTTAGCCTTTAGGGACAATGGATCTCATTATGTAAGTGGCAGGTGCTCTTATCGAGTGTGTAAGCATTAGGGACAACGGCTATCATCATGTAAAGGGTAATTGCTCTCATCAAGTGAGCAGCATTTAGGGACAAGGGCTCCCATAAACTGAGGTACAATTTTTATCAACAAGTGAGCCTTTAGGGACAACGGCTCTTATCATGTAAAGGACAAATCGCCCTCATAAACTTAGCCTTTAGGGACAACGGATCTCCACATGCAATTGACAATTGCTCTTGTCAAGTGTGCAAGCATTAGGGACAACGTCTATCATCATGTAAAGGAAAATTGCTCTCATCATGTGAGCAAGCGTTTAGGGAGAACGGCTCCCATAAAGTAAGGTACAATTGCTCTCAACAAGTGAGTCTTTATGGATAACGGCTCTTATCATGTAAGGGACAAATTTCCCCCATAAAGTTAGCCTTTAGGGACAACGGGTCTCATCATGTAAGTGACAGTTGTTCTTATCAAGTGTGCAAGCATTAGGGACAACGGCTATCATCATGTAAAAGGAAATTGCTCTCATCAAGTGACCAGGCGTTTAGGGAAAACGGCTCCTATAAAGTCAGGTACAATTGCTCTCAACAAGTGAGCCTTTAGGGACAACGGCTCTTATCATAGAAGAGACAAATTTCCCTTATAAAGTTAGCCTTTAGGGACAACGGGTCTCATCATGTAAGTGACAATTGCTCTTATCAAACGTGCAAGCATTTGGGACAACGGCAATCAACCTGTAATGGACAATTGCTCTCATCAAGTGAGAAAGCGTTTAGGGACAACGGGTCCCATAAACTAAGGTACAATAGCTCTCAACAAGTGAGCCTTTAGGGACAACGACTCTTATTATGTAAGGGACAAATTGCCCTCATAATGTTAGCCTTTGGGGACAATGGATCTCATCATGTATGTGACAGTTGCTCTTATCGAGTGTGGAAGCATTAGGGACAACAGCTATCGTCATGTAAAGGGCAATTGCTCTCATCAAGTGAGCAAGCGTTTAGGGATAACGGCTCCCATAAAGTAAGGTACAATTGCTCTCAACAAGTGAGTCTTTAGGGACAACGGCTCTTATCATGTAAGGGACATATTGCCCTCATAAAGTTAGCCTTTAGGGACAACGGGTCTCATCATGTAAGTGACAATTGATCTTATCAAGTGTGCAACCATTATGGACAACGGCAATCAACGTGTAATGGACAATTGCTCTCATCAAGTGAGAAAGCGTTTAGGGACAACGGGTCCCATAAACTAAGGTACAATAGCTCTCATCAAGTGAGCCTTTAGGGACAACGACTCTTATTATGTAAGGGACAAATTGCCCTCATAAAGTTAGCCTTTGGGGACAATGGATCTCATCATGTAAGTGACAGTTGCTCTTATCGAATGTGTAAGCATTAGGGACAACGGCTATCATCATGTAAAGGGCAATTGCACTCATCAAGTGAGCAGCATTTAGGGAAAACGGCACCCACAAAGTAAGGTACATTTTCTCTCAACAAGTGAGCCTTTAGGGACAACGGCTTTTATCATGTAAAGGACAAATCGCCCTCATAAAATTAGCCTTTAGGGACAATGGATCTCATTATGTAAGAGACAGTTGCTCTTATCGAGTGTGTAAGCATTAGGGACAACGGCTATTATCATGTAAAGGGTAATTGCTCTCATCAAGTGAGCAGCATTTAGGGACAACGGCTAACATAAACTGAGGTACAATTTCTATCAACAAGTGAGCCTTTAGGGACAACGGCTTTTATCATGTAAAGGAAAATCGCCCTCATAAAGTTAGCCTTTAGGGACAACGGATCTCAACATGCAAGTGACAATTGCTCTTGTCAAGTGTGCAAGCATTAGGGACAACGGCTATCATCATGTAAAGGACAATTGCTCTCATCAAGTGAGCAAATGTTTAGGGAGAACGGCTCCCATAAAGTAAGGTACAATTGCTCTCAACAACTGAGTCTTTAGGGATAACGACTCTTATCATGTAAGGGACAAATTTCCCTCATAAAGTTAGCCTTTAGGGACAACGGGTCTCATCATGTAAGTGACAATTGCTCTTATCAAGTGTGCAAGCATTAGGGGACAGCGGCTATCATCATGTAAAAGGAAATTGCTCCCATCAAGTGACCAGGCGTTTAGGGAAAACGGCTCCTATAAAGTCAGGTACAATTGCTCTCAACAAGTGAGCCTTTTGGGACAACGGCTCTTATCATGGAAGAGACAAATTGCCCTTATAAAGTTAGCCTTTAGGGACAACGGGTCTCATCATGTAAGTGACAATTGATCTTATCAAGTGTGCAAGCATTAGGGACAACGACAATCAACGTGTAATGGACAATTGCTCTCATCAAGTGAGAAAGCGTTTAGGGACAACGGGTCCCATAAACTAAGGTACAATAGCTCTCAACAAGTGAGCCTTTAGGGACAACGACTCTTATTATGTAAGGGACAAATTGCCCTCATAAAGTTAGCCTTTGGGGACAATGGATCTCATCATGTAAGTGACAGTTGCTCTTATCGAGTGTGTAAGCATTAGGGACAACGGCTATCATCATGTAAAGGGCAATTGCACTCATCAAGTGAGCAGCATTTAGGGACAACGGCTCCCATAAAGTAAGGTATAATTTCTCTCAACAAGTGAGCCTTTATGGACAACGGCTTTTGTCATGTAAAGGACAAATCACACTCATAAAGTTAGCCTTTAGGGACAATGGATCTCATTATGTAAGAGACAGTTGCTCTTATCGAGTGTGTAAGCATTAGGGACAACGGCTATTATCATGTAAAGGGTAATTGCTCTCATCAAGTGAGCAGCATTTAGGGACAACGGCTAACATAAACTGAGGTACAATTTCTATCAACAAGTGAGCCTTTAGGGACAACGGCTCTTATCATGTAAAGGAAAATCGCCCTCAAAAAGTTAGCCTTTAGGGACAACGGATCTCAACATGCAAGTGACAATTCCTCTTGTCAAGTGTGCAAGCATTAGGGACAACGTCTATCATCATGTAAAAGAAAATTGCTCTCATCAAGTGAGCAAGCGTTTAGGGAGAACGGCTCCCATAAAGTAAGGTACAATTGCTCTCAACAAGTGAGTCTTTAGGGATAACGGCTCTTATCATGTAAAGGAAAAATTTCCCTCATAAAGTTAGCCTTTAGGGACAACGGGTCTCATCATGTAAGTGACAATTGTTCTTATCAAGTGTGCAAGCATTAGGGACAACGGCTATCATCATGTAAAAGGAAATTGCTCTCATCAAGTGACCAGGCGTTTAGGGAAAACGGCTCCTATAAAGTCAGGTACAATTGCTCTCAACAAGTGAGCCTTTAGGGACAACGGCTCTTATCATGGAAGAGACAAATTGCCCTTATAAAGTTAGCCTTTAGGGACAACGGGTCTCATCATGTAAGTGACAATTGCTCTTATCAAACGTGCAAGCATTTGGGACAACGGCAATCAACCTGTAATGGAAAATTGCTCTCATCAAGTGAGAAAGCGTTTAGGGACAACGGGTCCCATAAACTAAGGTACAATAGCTCTCAACAAGTGAGCCTTTAGGGACAACGACTCTTATTATGTAAGGGACAAATTGCCCTCATAAAGTTAGCCTTTGGGGACAATGGATCTCATCATGTAAGTGACAGTTGCTCTTATCGAGTGTGGAAGCATTAGGGACAACGGCTATCGTCATGTAAAGGGCAATTGCTCTCATCTAGTGAGCAAGCGTTTAGGGATAACGGCTCCCATAAAGTAAGGTACAATTGCTCTCAACAAGTGAGTCTTTAGGGACAACGGCTCTTATCATGTAAGGGACATATTGCCCTCATAAAGTTAGCATTTAGGGACAACGGGTCTCATCATGTAAGTGACAATTGCTCTTATCAAGTGTGCAGGCATTAGGGATAATGGCAATCAACGTGTAATGGACAATTGCTCTCATCAAGTGAGAAAGCGTTTAGCGACAATGGGTCCCATAAACTAAGGTACAATAGCTCTCAACAAGTGAGCCTTTAGGGACAACGACTCTTATTATGTAAGGGACAAATTGCCCTCATAAAGTTAGCTTTTGGGGACAATGGATCTCATCATGTAAGTGACAGTTGCTCTTATCGAGTGTGTAAGAATTAGGGACAACGGCTATCATCATGTAAAGGGCAATTGCTCTCATCAAGTGAGCAGCATTTAGGGACAACGGCTCCCATAAATTGAGGTACAATTTCTATTAACAAGTGAGCCTTTAAGGACAACGGCTCTTATCATGTAAAGGACAAATCGCCCTCAAAAAGTTAGCCTTTAGGGACAACGGATCTCAACATGCAAGTGACAATTGCTCTTGTCAAGTGTGCAAGCATTAGAGACAACGGCTATCATCATGTAGAGGACAATTGCTCTCATCAAGTGAGCAAGCGTTTAGGGAGAACGGCTCCCATAAAGTAAGGTACAATTGCTCTCAACAAGTGAGTCTTAAGGGACAACGGCTCTTATCATGTAAGAGACAAATTTCCTTCATAAAGTTAGCCTTTAGGGACAACGGGTCTCATCATGTAAGTGACAATTGCTGTTATCAAGTGTGCAAGCATTAGGGACTACGGCTATCATCATGTAAAAGGAAATTGCTCTCATCAAGTGACCAGGCGTTTAGGGAAAACGGCTCATATAAAGTCAGGTACAATTGCTCTCAACAAGTGAGCCTTTAGGGACAACGGCTCTTATCATGGAAGAGACAAATTGCCCTTATAAAGTTAGCCTTTAGGGACAACGGGTCTCATCATGTAAGTGACAATTGCTCTTATCAAGTGTGCAAGCATTAGGGACAACGACAATCAACGTGTAATGGACAATTGCTCTCATCAAGTGAGAAAGCGTTTAGGGACAACGGGTCCCATAAACTAAGGTACAATAGCTCTCAACAAGTGAGCCTTTAGGGACAACGACTCTTATTATGTAAGGGACAAATTGCATCATAAAGTTAGCCTTTGGGGACAATAGATCTCATCATGTAAGTGACAGTTGCTCTTATCGAGTGTGTAAGCATTAGGGACAACGGCTATCATCATGTAAAGGACAATTGCACTCATCAAGTGAGCAGCATTTAGGGACAACGGCTCCCATAAAGTAAGGTATAATTTCTCTCAACAAGTGAGCCTTTAGGGACAACGGCTTTTGTCATGTAAAGGACAAATCGCACTCATAAAGTTAGCCTTTAGGGACAATGGATCTCATTATGTAAGTGGCAGTTGCTCTTATCGAGTGTGTAAGCATTAGGGACAACGGCTATCATCATGTAAAGGGTAATTGCTCTCATCAAGTGAGCAGCATTTAGGGACAACGGCTCCCATAAACTGAGGTACAATTTTTATCAACAAGTGAGCCTTTAGGGACAACGGCTCTTATCATGTAAAGGACAAATCGCCCTCATAAAGTTAGCCTATAGGGACAACGGATCTCCACATGCAAGTGACAATTGCTCTTGTCAAGTGTGCAAGCATTAGGGACAACGTCTATCATCATGTAAAGGAAAATTGCTCTCATCATGTGAGCAAGCGTTTAGGGAGAACGGCTCCCATAAAGTAAGGTACAATTGCTCTCAACAAGTGAGTCTTTATGGATAACGGCTCTTATCATGTAAGGGACAAATTTCCCTCATAAAGTTAGCCTTTAGGGACAACGGGTCTCATCATGTAAGTGACAATTGTTCTTATCAAGTGTGCAAGCATTAGGGACAACGGCTATCATCATGTAAAAGGAAATTGCTCTCATCAAGTGACCAGGCGTTTAGGGAAAACGGCTCCTATAAAGTCAGGTACAATTGCTCTCAACAAGTGAGCCTTTAGGGACAACGGCTCTTATCATAGAAGAGACAAATTGCCCTTATAAAGTTAGCCTTTAGGGACAACGGGTCTCATCATGTAAGTGACAATTGCTCTTATCAAACGTGCAAGCATTTGGGACAACGGCAATCAACCTGTAATGGACAATTGCTCTCATCAAGTGAGAAAGCGTTTAGGGACAACGGGTCCCATAAACTAAGGTACAATAGCTCTCAACAAGTGAGCCTTTAGGGACAACGACTCTTATTATGTAAGGGACAAATTGCCCTCATAATGTTAGCCTTTGGGGACAATGGATCTCATCATGTAAGTGACAGTTGCTCTTATCGAGTGTGGAAGCATTAGGGACAACGGCTATCGTCATGTAAAGGGCAATTGCTCTCATCAAGTGAGCAAGCGTTTAGGGATAACGGCTCCCATAAACTAAGGTACAATTGCTCTCAACAAGTGAGTCTTTAGGGACAACGGCTCTTATCATGTAAGGGACATATTGCCCTCATAAAGTTAGCCATTAGGGACAACGGGTCTCATCATGTAAGTGACAATTGATCTTATCAAGTGTGCAACCATTATGGACAACGGCAATCAACGTGTAACGGACAATTGCTCTCATCAAGTGAGAAAGCGTTTAGGGACAACGGGTCCCATAAACTAAGGTACAATAGCTCTCATCAAGTGAGCCTTTAGGGACAACGACTCTTATTATGTAAGGGACAAATTGCCCTCATAAAGTTAGCCTTTGGGGACAATGGATCTCATCATGTAAGTGACAGTTGCTCTTATCGAATGTGTAAGCATTGGGGACAACGGCTATCATCATGTAAAGGGCAATTGCACTCATCAAGTGAGCAGCATTTAGGGAAAACAGCACCCACAAAGTAAGGTACAATTTCTCTCAACAAGTGAGCCTTTAGGGACAACGGCTTTTTTCATGTAAAGGACAAATCGCCCTCATAAAGTTAGCCTTTAGGGACAATGGATCTCATTATGTAAGAGACAGTTGCTCTTATCGAGTGTGTAAGCATTAGGGACAACGGCTATTATCATGTAAAGGGTAATTGCTCTCATCAAGTGAGCAGCATTTAGGGACAACGGCTAACATAAACTGAGGTACAATTGCTCTCAACAAGTGAGCCTTTAGGGACAACGGCTCTTATCATGGAAGAGACAAATTGCCCTTATAAAGTTAGCCTTTAGGGACAACGGGTCTCATCATGTAAGTGACAATTGCTCTTATCAAGTGTGCAAACATTAGGGACAACGACAATCAACTTGTAATGGACAATTGCTCTCATCAAGTGAGAAAGCGTTTAGGGACAACGGGTCCCATAAACAAAGGTACAATAGCTCTCAACAAGTGAGCCTTTAGGGACAACGACTCTTATTATGTAAGGGACAAATTGCCCTCATAAAGTTAGCCTTTGGGGACAATGGATCTCATCATGTAAGTGACAGTTGCTCTTATCGAGTGTGTAAGCATTAGGGACAACGGCTATCATCATGTAAAGGGCAATTGCACTCATCAAGTGAGCAGCATTTAGGGACAACGGCTCCCATAAAGTAAGGTATAATTTCTCTCAACAAGTGAGCCTTTAGGGACAACGGCTTTTGTCATGTAAAGGACAAATCGCACTCATAAAGTTAGCCTTTAGGGACAATGGATCTCATTATGTAAGTGGCAGGTGCTCTTATCGAGTGTGTAAGCATTAGGGACAACGGCTATCATCATGTAAAGGGTAATTGCTCTCATCAATTGAGCAGCATTTAGGGACAAGGGCTCCCATAAACTGAGGTACAATTTTTATCAACAAGTGAGCCTTTAGGGACAACGGCTCTTATCATGTAAAGGACAAATCGCCCTCATAAACTTAGCCTTTAGGGACAACGGATCTCCACATGCAATTGACAATTGCTCTTGTCAAGTGTGCAAGCATTAGGGACAACGTCTATCATCATGTAAAGGAAAATTGCTCTCATCATGTGAGCAAGCGTTTAGGGAGAACGGCTCCCATAAAGTAAGGTACAATTGCTCTCAACAAGTGAGTCTTTATGGATAACGGCTCTTATCATGTAAGGGACAAATTTCCCCCATAAAGTTAGCCTTTAGGGACAACGGGTCTCATCATGTAAGTGACAATTGTTCTTATCAAGTGTGCAAGCATTAGGGACAACGGCTATCATCATGTAAAAGGAAATTGCTCTCATCAAGTGACCAGGCGTGTAGGGAAAACGGCTCCTATAAAGTCAGGTACAATTGCTCTCAACAAGTGAGCCTTTAGGGACAACGGCTCTTATCATAGAAGAGACAAATTGCCCTTATAAAGTTAGCCTTTAGGGACAACGGGTCTCATCATGTAAGTGACAATTGCTCTTATCAAACGTGCAAGCATTTGGGACAACGGCAATCAACCTGTAATGGACAATTGCTCTCATCAAGTGAGAAAGCGTTTAGGGACAACGGGTCCCATAAACTAAGGTACAATAGCTCTCAACAAGTGAGCCTTTAGGGACAACGACTCTTATTATGTAAGGGACAAATTGCCCTCATAATGTTAGCCTTTGGGGACAATGGATCTCATCATGTATGTGACAGTTGCTATTATCGAGTGTGGAAGCATTAGGGACAACAGCTATCATCATGTAAAGGGCAATTGCTCTCATCAAGTGAGCAAGCGTTTAGGGATAACGGCTCCCATAAAGTAAGGTACAATTGCTCTCAACAACTGAGTCTTTAGGGATAACGACTCTTATCATGTAAGGGACAAATTGCCCTCATAAAGTTAGCCTTTAGGGACAACGGGTCTCATCATGTAAGTGACAATTGATCTTATCAAGTGTGCAACCATTATGGACAACGGCAATCAACGTGTAATGGACAATTGCTCTCATCAAGTGAGAAAGCGTTTAGGGACAACGGGTCCCATAAACTAAGGTACAATAGCTCTCATCAAGTGAGCCTTTAGGGACAACGACTCTTATTATGTAAGGGACAAATTGCCCTCATAAAGTTAGCCTTTGGGGACAATGGATCTCATCATGTAAGTGACAGTTGCTCTTATCGAATGTGTAAGCATTAGGGACAACGGCTATCATCATGTAAAGGGCAATTGCACTCATCAAGTGAGCAGCATTTAGGGAAAACGGCACCCACAAAGTAAGGTACATTTTCTCTCAACAAGTGAGCCTTTAGGGACAACGGCTTTTATCATGTAAAGGACAAATCGCCCTCATAAAATTAGCCTTTAGGGACAATGGATCTCATTATGTAAGAGACAGTTGCTCTTATCGAGTGTGTAAGCATTAGGGACAACGGCTATTATCATGTAAAGGGTAATTGCTCTCTTCAAGTGAGCAGCATTTAGGGACAACGGCTAACATAAACTGAGGTACAATTTCTATCAACAAGTGAGCCTTTAGGGACAACGGCTTTTATCATGTAAAGGAAAATTGCCCTCATAAAGTTAGCCTTTAGGGACAACGGATCTCAACATGCAAGTGACAATTGCTCTTGTCAAGTGTGCAAGCATTAGGGACAACGGCTATCATCATGTAAAGGACAATTGCTCTCATCAAGTGAGCAAATGTTTAGGGAGAACGGCTCCCATAAAGTAAGGTACAATTGCTCTCAACAACTGAGTCTTTAGGGATAACGACTCTTATCATGTAAGGGACAAATTGCCCTCATAAAGTTAGCCTTTAGGGACAACGGGTCTCATCATGTAAGTGACAATTGCTCTTATCAAGTGTGCAAGCATTAGGGGACAGCGGCTATCATCATGTAAAAGGAAATTGCTCCCATCAAGTGACCAGGCGTTTAGGGAAAACGGCTCCTATAAAGTCAGGTACAATTGCTCTCAACAAGTGAGCCTTTTGGGACAACGGCTCTTATCATGGAAGAGACAAATTGCCCTTATAAAGTTAGCCTTTAGGGACAACGGGTCTCATCATGTAAGTGACAATTGATCTTATCAAGTGTGCAAGCATTAGGGACAACGACAATCAACGTGTAATGGACAATTGCTCTCATCAAGTGAGAAAGCGTTTAGGGACAACGGGTCCCATAAACTAAGGTACAATAGCTCTCAACAAGTGAGCCTTTAGGGACAACGACTCTTATTATGTAAGGGACAAATTGCCCTCATAAAGTTAGCCTTTGGGGACAATGGATCTCATCATGTAAGTGACAGTTGCTCTTATCGAGTGTGTAAGCATTAGGGACAACAGCTATCATCATGTAAAGGGCAATTGCACTCATCAAGTGAGCAGCATTTAGGGACAACGGCTCCCATAAAGTAAGGTATAATTTCTCTCAACAAGTGAGCCTTTATGGACAATGGCTTTTGTCATGTAAAGGACAAATCACACTCATAAAGTTAGCCTTTAGGGACAATGGATCTCATTATGTAAGAGACAGTTGCTCTTATCGAGTGTGTAAGCATTAGGGACAACGGCTATTATCATGTAAAGGGTAATTGCTCTCATCAAGTGAGCAGCATTTAGGGACAACGGCTAACATAAACTGAGGTACAATTTCTATCAACAAGTGAGCCTTTAGGGACAACGGCTCTTATCATGTAAAGGAAAATCGCCCTCAAAAAGTTAGCCTTTAGGGACAACGGATCTCAACATGCAAGTGACAATTCCTCTTGTCAAGTGTGCAAGCATTAGGGACAACGTCTATCATCATGTAAAGGAAAATTGCTCTCATCAAGTGAGCAAGCGTTTAGGGAGAACGGCTCCCATAAAGTAAGGTACAATTGCTCTCAACAAGTGAGTCTTTAGGGATAACGGCTCTTATCATGTAAAGGACAAATTTCCCTCATAAAGTTAGCCTTTAGGGACAACGGGTCTCATCATGTAAGTGACAATTGTTCTTATCAAGTGTGCAAGCATTAGGGATAACGGCTATCATCATGTAAAAGGAAATTGCTCTCATCAAGTGACCAGGCGTTTAGGGAAAACGGCTCCTATAAAGTCAGGTACAATTGCTCTCAACAAGTGAGCCTTTAGGGACAACGGCTCTTATCATGGAAGAGACAAATTGCCCTTATAAAGTTAGCCTTTAGGGACAACGGGTCTCATCATGTAAGTGACAATTGCTCTTATCAAACGTGCAAGCATTTGGGACAACGGCAATCAACCTGTAATGGAAAATTGCTCTCATCAAGTGAGAAAGCGTTTAGGGACAACGGGTCCCATAAACTAAGGTACAATAGCTCTCAACAAGTGAGCCTTTAGGGACAACGACTCTTATTATGTAAGGGACAAATTGCCCTCATAAAGTTAGCCTTTGGGGACAATGGATCTCATCATGTAAGTGACAGTTGCTCTTATCGAGTGTGGAAGCATTAGGGACAACGGCTATCGTCATGTAAAGGGCAATTGCTCTCATCTAGTGAGCAAGCGTTTAGGGATAACGGCTCCCATAAAGTAAGGTACAATTGCTCTCAACAAGTGAGTCTTTAGGGACAACGGCTCTTATCATGTAAGGGACATATTGCCCTCATAAAGTTAGCATTTAGGGACAACGGGTCTCATCATGTAAGTGACAATTGATCTTATCAAGTGTGCAACCATTATGGACAACGGCAATCAACGTGTAATGGACAATTGCTCTCATCAAGTGAGAAAGCGTTTAGGGACAACGGGTCCCATAAACTTTTGGGTAAAGGGGAGTAATCCTGCACCCTGGTAAAATTCATTATCCAAAAACGTTGAAGTACAAAATGACGAGGGTGATTTCCCTCGCCCCCAGTCCCTTAGGACACTTACAAGACACGTATCTAAGAATGACAAACCATTCTTAAAACTAACATGCACAACATGTGCAACTGACCAAACAAACATGCTAAACAAAAGCAACTTAACAAGCAAAAATCACAAAACAATAGAAATAACGATAACTATTTCTTCTTGCGTCCTTGCACCTGGAAATCTTTCGGAGAACCATTCTTGAACTTGGAATAATTTGAAATATCATCATAGTTCTCATAGACTTCATCAACTTCATCATCTTCAACAGCTTCATCAGCAAACGTAACCCTCTTCCTAGGAGTCGTCACTACATCACATGTAGCAAACGAGCTAGACTTATCAAAATCAGAATAGGCCACACTTGTAGAAGCACCATCATTGTGAGAACCATGCTCCCACAAACCATCAGTAGTGCTATGCAATGGAACCACATTAACACCACTTAACCCCACGGATTCCACACCCCCAAAAGAAGCATGAGCATCCACACGTTCCATCTGCTCAAGTTGAGTATGTACATCCTCAACAGGAGCAGCCCCAAAATCACTCTTCAAAGCATCATTAAATGTACCACTCGAATTAGAATCACCATTAGTAGGCTTAAAATCAGCCCTCACATCAGGTTGTGTACCTCGATTCTTCTTCTTGGTAGCCGGTTTAGAAACAGGTTGGTACGAAATTTTTGGCTTAGTTGAAACCCCCCAAGCCACTTTCTTACCCTTATCACTAGTATGACCAGCCTTAGTAGAGTGAACCTTACGCTTGACATCAAAATCTTGTGGAGTCGAATCCTTAGTAACCCGCTTACGTCTAAGAGGACACGCATCATCATCATGATTGAAACAAACACACTTAGAACACCAAGATGGCCACCATTCATACTCAACATCAAGAACTTCCATGTAATGACCCTTACCCTTAGGCAAAGGAATCGCAACCTCAATTGATTCCAAAACATCCAAATCAGCCGATAATTCAATAAGTACCCGTGCATATGAATAACGTCCCCAAGGATTCTTACACATATCATTAGTACCCGCATCAAACCGTATTATCCGCCCCAACTGTTTTGCAATCAAACTAATACCGGCTTTAGAGTATACAACGGACGGTATATTATGGATACGTACCCAAACCGGTACCTTAGTAATCTTCTCTTTCTCAAGCCTCATATTAGGCACCCATATATGTAAGAATAAAGGCGTTGATCTAATAAACCAAGGACCACCATTAAGAACTTTATTCATACCTTCACTTGAAGAGAACTTGAAAATGAAGAAACCATTCCGCAATATAACATGTTCAAAGCCGAACCTTGCCCAAGCATGCTTAACATAGTCTTCCACAATGGGAAATGCAATTCTAAGCCCAATGAAATAACCGTATAATGAATTAGTAAGTTTAGTGCACATATCATCAACGACGGCCATTGGAATAACCACTCTTGAACCCGACCTAGTAGCCTCATCAACTCCACCAGATTGTGAATCACTAGGTACATTAGGCTCACAAGAACCTCCAATATTACACTCATCAGCTAGCCTTTCACCATTATCCTTAGACGTACCAACCATTGCAGCCCCCAACGAATCAGATGCTACAACATTACAAGACTTAGGAACATCAGATTTAGAACTAGCCAAACGCACCCCTTGTTGTAAAGCAAACTTCGGATCAGAAACAACGGGATCATAATCACGAGGAAGAGCAAAACTCCCCGTTTTTCCTTCCAAACCTGCACTTTTCAATATATCCTTCAATGGCATACTTGCATTAGTAAGAATCTTACCATCAATATTACCAATCCTAGTAGCCAACCCCTTAGCCTTAGAAGGCTTTTTAACATTCATAGAACCAGATTCCATCCCTCTCAATAACCCACGTACAATCAATATGCAGTAGCAATCCAAGCGCACAAGCAAAATAACGAAACCCTAATAGAGGTTACCAGCAGATTACACGGTACCAAACCCCTTAAAAGAAGTTTGTTTAATCAGTATAGCCCAATACCAATCCAAGATCGAATAAACACCAAACCCTAAACGAGTTTAGTGTAGATTAAAGCACCAGCAGCAAAACTTGCGCACACAATAAAACGAAACCCTAAGAGAATCGTTGAATGAGAAATATATGCAGCAAGAACAAGATCCACCCAATATGTATATAAAAAATACCAATAAGCGTTAAGCACCACACCAGAATATTGATCGCAAAAAAGAAACGACTAAACAATCCTAACAAATAAAACCTCGCTCGACGACAAAGGTAATATTAGAAGAATTGAAGTAATCGATCTATAGATAATATGCACATGCACGATCAGTATTTAAACAACAAAAAAGCATGGACAGGATCCACCGACCCACTATAATAACCACCACCAAGTTGATCAACAATAGACCAATCAGGATGAAGATATAATTTAAATCACCATGCATTAAACGACAACAAAGAAATCATGCAATAGAAATCAAACAATTAAATTAGTTTGATTAGAATATTATGTTTGCCGTAATTTCTTGTTGTCGCCACTTAGAGAGAGAAACTTTAGGGTTTTTTTTAGTCACGGGTCCCATAAACTAAGGTACAATAGCTCTCAACAAGTGAGCCTTTAGGGACAACGACTCTTATTATGTAAGGGACAAATTGCCCTCATAAAGTTAGCCTTTGGGGACAATGGATCTCATCATGTAAGTGACAGTTGCTCTTATTGAATGTGTAAGCATTAGGGACAACGGCTATCATCATTGTGTAACACCCCCAATTCATGGTTGCAGCGGAATTCAAACTGGGTGTTACTCGAAGGCACAATAGTCACAATAATAGAAAACGAACTCCAATTGAGTCGTTTTAAAAGATTTATCATTCAAATTATATAAATATCAGAGGTTACAAAATGAGGTCCCAAATGGTTCCATGTTTACAATTTACATTAAATGAGTTTTGAATGATAATAAAATTTATAGCCCTCTTGAGTATCCGTGTCCTTCCGTGCCATCCTTGATCGTCATGAACCTGAAATACATGCTTGAGAGGTCAACACAAAGGTTGAGTGATATTCATAGAGTTTGTTTAATGTTTGAACACAATGTGTTGGTAGTAAATCGTTGAACACAATAATCGTAGTGTTTGTAGTTAAATCGTTTGAACACAATAATCATAGTGTTTGTAGTTAAATCGTTTGAACACAATAATCGTAGTGTGAGCTGTAGACTCACACCAATGTTTGGAAACAAAACAGGTAGGCTACGTTATTATACACCCATAAAATGTATTATACACTAAGCTTATGACACCAAAACGTTAACGTGTACCAATATCGATCGGCAGATTTATCTCGGTAGGTACTTTGCCGTCATACCTAATGATTCAAATATTAATGCATTTGTTTGAACTTAGTCAAAACAAATGGGATTCGTCAATCCCAATAGGCCTATTCACAATATTCGCGCTCACTTGCAAGTAACCCTCGCAAGTGATTAAATGGTTCATAATAAGGGATCTTGGTTTGGCAAGGATGTTACTTAGTGATAATAAAACATAGTCGAATAGCATACAGTAGAAAGCATTGTGTTCGAGTAGAAAAATAATAGCATGTATTCCCCCCAAGGGTTTGTAAAACATTGAAGTAATGTAAAGTGGGGCTATGAACTCACCTTAAGTTGGATAGCAAGTAATGAAGGTGATGGTTGGATCGTGTAGGTTTCTACGAGCAACCTATAATAGAATGTTGCGACTTAGGATTTGAGTAATGAATATAACGGAGTGCCTATATATATATATATATATATATATATATATATATATATATATATATATATATATATATATATATATATCTTGCATTTAGTCCATGATGTGGTATGATGTATATTGTAAGTCTTTGAAAGAAAAGATTCATGAACATGTATGTTTTGTATATCGTTTACTACCGTTCGGGCCGACATAATTCAGAAGTCATGTTAGTAAGCGTTCGAGGAGCCAGGACACTTTAACTCGTAAATCCACAACTCAACTCGACGGCTTACATAATGAACTCCTCACATGAGGCTCCCTACTACTGTAGTAGTTGATAAAGTATATAGATATAAGTTTTGATCCGAAAAGTTACTTGTCCGATATTTGAATAAACTTAGGAAAGTTTATTAGTACATGAAGATTGTTATTAGGGTATGTTTCATAAGTTTTGTATGACCATTTTCTCTTGGTAATATCTCATGGTTCCCTTTTAAGTGAAGTAGATCCAAATTGCTTGTTCAAGTTATCGCCTAATTCATTGTTTCATGTTTACGCCTATGTAAGTTGGTATGGTCATTTCGTCATGGCCTAGCCATGACCTTTGGTCCTTGTTCCAAGGTCATGAGACTCAACCTTGGCTCTAGCCATGGTTGTGGTCTTGATTATAGGTCATAAGACCTCTTGTTCCTTTTAAAGTATAACCATAATATAGTGACTTTGGTCTAAAAATGGGCTGTTTTGAATTTGAAGAATTTTATCACTCGGAAAGCGTTTTCAGGGCTCGAGCTTCTTTACTCCTGAACGAAAACGTCGTTCTAGACAACTTTCGTGTTTTAACTTTTTGATGAATCGGACCAGAAGTGTGACTTTCAAAACCCAAATTTGATCAGAATGGTATTTGGCAGTTTGCCGCAAAGTTTTGGTAACTTCAAATGGGCGTAACTTTTGACTCGTATACTCGTTTTGGGTGGTTCAAGTTGCTACGGTTTCCTTGTTAAGTCCTCTACTGTAATATGTAATGATCAAATATCATATTTTTACCATTTTGATCAGGTCTTACCAAGAAAGTCACTAGTTTGCTTGTTATAGTAACTTGTCTTATCAATCATGTACAATAACTTGTTTTACTCACTTTTATACATCATGGACATAACTACAAGACATAATATAGCAAGAATAACATGTAAATAACATGAACATGATTATTTAACAAGAATCATGTTAGGGTTTGGCTTACAACTTTTGGCTTTCAAAAATGAAAGGAAAGTAGCAAGTAAGGAAAAGGACATTGATAGACTTGCTTCAACCCACTTCACTTCATGCAATCTTTCTACCCTTGTAATCTTGAAAGATGGATGATGAAGGTTGAGGTGAATTGAGTGGATTTAAACTCAAGAGAAATCACCAAGTATATGAGGTTATGGAAGAGTTTTGGTGAATGATAACCTAACTAGAGTTTCTACCTTGAAGAATCACTTGAATCATGCATGAAACTAGAAGGAAAAGAGCAAATGATATGGTGTTGGTGTGTGTAGAAGTGGACGGCAACAAAGGGGGGATGGGGGACTTTTATAGGGTCTTAAGGAGGTTACTTGTGTTGACTTGTCAACCCTTGGAGGCCAAGTTCAACACATGTAAGCATCCAAGAGTTCTAAGATCATGACACATGGGTGGTGAATCCCCCCCCCCCCTATGGCGGTTTGTATATCTTGGGGAGCAAGGTTGGACTTTTGATGATATTATCCAAGATACTTGGTTAGTTTTAACTCCGGGAAATGCCAATCGTAAATGATTAAGCCTCAAAACGTAAAACCGGGTATCGTAAAAATACGAAACTTGGAAGAATGGTTAAACTTATCAAAATATTCCATAATAAAATATAAAATGAGTGGTAGGTTCCATTTGGGTGGTAAAACCCTGCTAAAACTGGAAACACGGGTCTAAAACGCGTAATACGTAAAATGTACGAATATTGCGTAAAATTGAGAAAAGTAAAATATTACTTTTCTAATAGGTTATAAATGATTTAAAATGACTTATAATGTCTAGACTGGGCTCAGTCTAGTGTCGGTTGGTATTAAATGTCTTTTAGACATCAAACCGAAAGCCTAAAAATCAAGGAATGACTTATAATGTCAAGGAATGATTTTTGGTCAAAGGAGGAGGGAAAAATATGTTGACTTTTTCTAATAAGTTGAAAACTCAAATCGTCTTAGAAACGCGTTTTGTGGTCTAACGGTTAATCGCCCATACGGTTAAGCGTGCTCATGTGAGAGTAGTACAGGCTTGGGTGACCTGCTGGGAAAAGTAATTAACCTGAAAATGCGAATTGTTACAAGTTCTCTCTCGTGTGGGCGATATCCGACCTCCATAATCCATACAATTCTGATCTAATTCTTCCAATCTATTTGCGTTGTTCCTTAATTCCATCTTTTGGATTATTGATCTAACGTTAAGAAGTGAATTGTGTGGGTTGTGGGGTCGATTGATTTGTTGTTTATATTATATTATCGCCGCTTTTTTATTGAATCCTTTATTCCTATATCGTTTTTCATCTAAGCGATTCTTATTCTTAATCGTGGGTCGGTGTCCATTGATAATTGATTATTATATTCGACTTTGGGTTAGGATTCTGCTTCTTAGGGATTTTGCATGCAACCGACTATACTATATCCTTATTATTTATCGTGGGTCGGTGTGCAATTGGTATGGCTCGATTGTTTTATATTGTTCCAATTATTGTGCATGCATGTATGTGTGGTTTGGGTTCTGCTGGTGATCGTCTATCATTCATGGGTTTATCTTTATACGATCTTCTTGCTGGTGATCGTGGCATGTTCATGTTTGTAACTCCAGTCGATTTGTTTTATATAGATCGATTACATTTTACATGGTGCGTTCTTTGGGTTCTTAAGCGCTTATGGAGAACGAAACCCTAATTTTTTAGGGTTTTGTACCTTGTTTGATCAGGTCGTATTACTGTATGTCAACCGTGGCAAGGGGTTGTGGTTTTTGTCATGCTGGTGCGTGTGATGCTGATCGTGAATTGGGTCTGTGTGTGGATATCTACGCTATCCTGGTCGTGTGTTTGTGCCACTATAGACGTTCTATGGAGTTAAGTGGGTTTTTGAGAGAGTTGCAAGTCAAGTTTGATGGTATTCTTGTTCAAAAACTATCCTTCTTTCATTGACATGTGTTTGATTCATTATGTTGCTGGGTTGGTGATCGATGTTTACGTATTACGATGAGATTTTGATGCTTGGAATGTCTTATTTTGTATGCTTCATAATACGTTGTATTGGATGTTAGGGTTTATTCCATACATTTGGATTGTTTATGGCATTGGTAATTTTGGTTAAACCCTATGATTATAGCAACCTTGGTTCGATTTATGCTCCGTATGTTGTGATTTGCTGCTACGGGTGGAGTTTGTGCGGATCATATGGTGGCTGATTAGTTAGGGTTTATTAACTCTATGGTAGTTGTGATCATATTGGCTCAAGATAGCTTCTTGTTACGTGTGATGATGGATTTTATATTAGGTTGAGCTGTTTGGTGATTACATGTGGTACCTTTTGATTCATTGAATCCGGGCAGAATTCTTATGTAATAGGTTGATTGGTACTCTATTTGGAAGTTAAGTTGGAAGGTCTTGTTCAAAACCTTTTGTTCTTTTCAGATTTTATGCTGAAGATCGCTTGGATGTTTATCCGTGGATTCTTCATGGAAGTTAAAATGATCCGCCAAAGTGATTTAGAAGGCTCAAGTGTTGTTCTTGAGTAGTTTGTCATGTTTTATGTACTTGTGTCATTTTTGGTAGGTTCATTTTATTGTAAGTTATATGAATGGTGTGTCATTCTTATATTCGAGTCTGTAAGTGTCCTTAGGGACTGAGATGAGGGATATCACCTTCATCCTATGTACTTCAACGTTTTTTTTTTTTTATTACAAAAAGGTAAAATATATTAAATAAAATAAAGGTTATATACATAAGATAGCACAAGATGGATCAGGAAAGGACAACCCCTAACCCAAACACAACTTGCCTAGAAACAGAAAAGCAAAACAGAAGAGACAAGCTCAAACTGATAAGCTACAAAGCTAAGATAACAAAAGAGAACAAAAAAACAACCAATACTGCATAAACCAAAAGCAACCCCTGAACATTAAACCTCAGTATATAGACAGCTTAGAACTAAGACCACTTGAGAACTCTGAATACATGGGGTACTCAAAAGGAATCAACCAAAAGAGCTCCAAACATCACCATTCACAAGTAGTCATAGCAAGCATAAAATACTGAAGTCATAATAACAGGAAGAAGCTGATACAATAACAGTGTAACATATCACAAAGCCACATATAAAAACACCAACTCAGAATCTCAGAATCTCAGCATAACAACACCAGGTAACTTGGTCAAAGGAAAGCATCCAGATCAGCATAAGCTTGAACCTCAGATCAGGGAAAGGATGAATCATCAAGACATCAATCATCCAATAACCTTGTCTCGTTAAAAAACCTTGCCAAATAAAAACCCTGTGGGAAAACTTTGAGCAAGGAAAAAGAGTACAAGGTATGTTCACGTTAGAGTACCAAAAGATAAGAACAAAGGAAGCACAATACCTGGTAACACAAACCACCTTATACCCCCACCAATTAACAAAGCAAACCTCAAAGATTAATGTAACAGTACTAATATTGCACCCATTATACCTCCAAATAATAAACAGATTAGGAATAAACCTGGTATCAATCACAACCACAGTCTCCTTACTCATACGACTCATATGAAACCATATCATCCAATACAAGTTACCAGCGCAGAATAAAGAATCGGTTCCTGTAGTGCATAGCCATCCATAACTCCGTACTACAAAATGATGACCAGCGCAGGAAGCTATCCTCTCATCTGTAGTGCATAGTAACTTGCTAGAACCACAATCACCCGGATCAAAAACAAGGTTACATTTCCAGAAACCAGTACCAAAGAAACACCAACAAACCCAACCATCATAAGAATAATAAGAGCTCCAAATACTGAACAGAATAGTAATAAACCTGATAGCAATCACAAACTCAGTCTCATTACTCATTAAACTCATTTGAGACCATGTCAACCAATACAAGTTATCAGCGCAGAATAAAGAATCGGTTCTTGTAGTGCATAGCCATCCATACCTCCATACTACAAACTGATGACCAGCGCAGGAAGCTATCCTCTCATCTGTAGTGCATAATAACTTGCAAAAATCACAAACACCCAGATCAAAAACATAATTACAATTCCAGGAACCAGTGCCCAAGAAACACCAACAAACCCAACAGTTACAAGATCTGTTGAAATTACAAACCATCACAAAATCACCGTTATAATACTGATTAGCAGAAACATTACCAACCCAAAGCCCCAAATTCAATAAGAATTTGTGCAAACTCACAGTCGCCAAAGATTTAAGTAACACCATTAATACCATTGTCACAGCAGCTATAACTCCTCAACGGAATTTTCCAAATATGCGCAGCCTTCACAGATTCCACAGAATACTTAATCTTCAGACTTAACAGCTTATGTCTAACTATATCAACGATAATCTTAAAAATAGTCTCCTCACTCCTAAAATTCTTTTGAAACAACCTAAAATTCCGCTCTTGCCAAACGTAATAAACCGCAGCTCCAAACACTAAACGCTGAATCACACTCCATATAGAATTATTAGCAGTTCTAATAGAGATTCCAGAAACAACTTCAGCCCACGTATACGAAATATCATCCAGCTTACACAAAAGTTTTAAATTATCCAAAACAGCCTTAGAAAATTTGCAAGAAAAGAACAAGTGGGCATGAGATTCATCAACGGCATTACATAAAGGGCAAACAGTACTAGAAATGTTGAACCATCTAGAAATACGATCCGATGTTTTAAGTCTACCCCGCATAGCCATCCAAAGCACAAACGCATGTCTAGGGATACATTGGGAGAACCAAACGTGCTTATACCACATAACTTTAGGACTATCAAACCTTAACGCATTCCAAGCTTCTTTGACACTAAATTCAACATCCTTGTTATCCTTATTAATCCATAAAACCTTGTCCTCAAATTCATCAAATAAAACGGGAACAGGCACATTTAAAACATCACCAAAAAGACTATTCCATTCATTAGGCCATTTCCATCCATTACTGTCAATCCAATCAGCAACCTTATCACTAGTATCCAACCCATGCTCAGTAAGGAAACTATGAGTAATAACCTTACACAGCGGGCCATTAGTGTGCCATTTATCAAACCACATAGAACATTGTTTACCATTACCCAATCTATAAACCACAAATGATCGAATTTTATCCCTAAGACCAAGAATATGATTCCAACCCGAAGCACCATGTTCAGGTTTAATATCAAACCAAATATTTCTGTCTTTGATCCTATAAGCATGAACCCACCTAACCCACAACGAGTCTTTCTTACTAATAACATTCCAAAGATGCTTAGCTATTAAAGCCTCATTCATAAGTTTAAGAGGTTTAAGACCAAGGCCCCCCTGATTTTTAGGCTTACAAATATCTTTCCACGATATACTAGCAATACCACTACCCTCACCCCCACCAGACCATAAAAACTTTTTACACAGTTTATCAATACTATCACAAACATGATTAGGCAAAAGAAACATCGAAGCCCAATAAACATGAAGCGAAGTAAGAACAGAAGCGATTAACTGAAGTCTACCCGCAAAGGATAACGTTTTGTTTCTCCAATCATTAATGCGATTCTTAACCTTCTGAATCAAACTTTTACAATCCTCATTAACAATTCTCTTACCAGACAGAGGGATACCCAAGTACTTTAACGGCAGAACACCAATTCTAAACGGCATGACAAGCAATATATTATCCCTAACCGTATCAGGCACACTCCCAAAGAAAGCAACACTCTTAGCTATACTAGGGAAAAGACAAGAGCACATAGCAAACTCATCCAACGCCCTTCTAAGAATACTAGCAGAGATTAAATTACCATGACATAATAAAAGCAGGTCGTCCGCAAAACATAAGTGGGTCAGTTGAAATTTCTCACAACCCCAATGATACCTAAACCGACCATCCCTTTTAATCTGTCTCTTAACCATCATATTAAATGCTTCCATAACAATAGTGAACAAATAAACCGACCATCACTTCAACGTTTTTTTGAGTAATGAATTTTGCCAGGGTGAATTAACCCTTTTACCCAAAAAGCATTAGGGACAACGGCAATCAACGTGTAATGGACAATTGCTCACATCAAGTGAGAAAGCCTTTAGGGACAACGGGTCCCATAAACTAAGGTACAATAGCTCTCAAAAAGTGAGCCTTTAGGGACAACGACTCTTATTATGTAAGGGACAAATTGCCCTCATAAAGTTAGCCTTTGGGGACAATGGATCTCATCATGTAAGTGACAGTTGCTCTTATCGAGTGTGTAAGCATTAGGGACAACGGCTATCATCATGTAAAGGGCAATTGCTCTCATCAAGTGAATAGCATTTAGGGATAACGGCTCCCATAAACTAAGGTACAATTTCTATCAACAAGTGAGCCTTTAGGGACAATGGCTCTTATCATGTAAAGGACAAATCGCCCTCATAAATTTAGCCTATAGGGACAACGAATCTCAACATGCAAGTGACAATTGCTCTTGTCAAGTGTGCATGCATTAGGGACAACGGCTATCATCATATAAAGGACAATTGCTCTCATCAAGTGAGCAAGCGTTTAGGGAGAACGACTCTCATAAAGTAAGGTACAATTACTCTCAACAAGTGAGTCTATAGGGATAACGGCTCTTATCATGTAAGGGACAAATTTCCCTCATAAAGTTAGCCTTTAGGGACAACGGGTCTCATCATGTAAGTGACAATTGCTCTTATCAAGTGTGCAAGCGTTAGGGACAACGGCTATCATCATGTAAAAGGAAATTGCTCTCATCAAGTGACCAGGCGTTTAGGGAAAACGGCTCCTATAAAGTCAGGTACAATTGCTCTCAACAAGTGAGCCTTTAGGGACAACGGCTCTTATCATGTATGGGACAAATTGCCCTCATAAAGTTAGCCTTTAGGGACAACGGATCTCATCATGTAAGTGACGATTGCTCTTATCAAGTGTGCAAGCATTAGGGACAACGGGTCCTATAAACTAAGGTACAATAGCTCTCAACAAGTGAGCCCTTAGGGACAACGGCTCTTATTACTTAAGGGACAAATTGCCCTCATAAAGTTAGCCTTTAGGGACAACGGATCTCATCATGTAAGTGATAGTTGCCATTACCGAGTGTGTAAGCAATAGGGACAATGGCTATCATCATGTAAAAGGCGATTGCTCTCATCAATTGAGCAGGCATTTAGGGACAACGGCTCCCATAAAGTCAGGTACAATTGCTCTCATCAAGTGAGAAAGCGTTTAGGGACAACGGGTCCTATAAACTAAGGTACAATAGCTCTCAACAAGTGAGCCCTTAGGGACAACGGCTCTTATTACTTAAGGGACAAATTGCCCTCATAAAGTTAGCCTTTAGGGACAACGGATCTCATCATGTAAGTGATAGTTGCCATTACCGAGTGTGTAAGCAATAGGGACAATGGCTATCATCATGTAAAAGGCGATTGCTCTCATCAATTGAGCAGGCATTTAGGGACAACGGCTCCCATAAAGTCAGGTACAATTGCTCTCAACAAGTGAGCCTTTAGGGACAACGGCTGTTATCATGGAAGGGACATATTGCCCTTTTAAAGTTAGGCTTTAGGGACAACGGGTCTCATCATGTAAGTGACAATTGCTCTTATCAAGTGTGCAAGCATTAGGGACAACGGCAATCAATGTATAATGGACAATTGATCTCATCAAGTGAGAAAGCGTTTAGGGACAATTGGTCCCATAAACTGAGGTACAATAGCTCTCAACAAGTGAGACTTTAGGGACAACGACTCTTATTACGTTAGGGACAAATTGCCCTCATAAAGTTAGCCTTTAGGGACAATGGATCTCATCATGTAAGTGACAGTTGCTCTTATCGAGTGTGTAAGCATTAGGGACAACGGCTATCATCATGTAAAGGGCAATTGCTCTCATCAAGTGAGTAGCATTTACGGACAACAGCTCCCATAAAGTAAGGTATAATTTCTCTCAACAAGTGAGCCTTTAGGGACAACGGCTCTTATCATGTAAAGGAAAAAATCACCCTCATAAAGTTAGCCTTTAGGGACAACGGATCTCAACATGCAAGTGACAATTGCTCTTGTCAAGTGTGCATGCATTAGGGACAACGGCTATCATCATGTAAAGGACAATTGTTCTCATCAAGTGAGCAAGCGTTTAGGGACAACGGCTCCCATAAAGTAAGGTACAATTGCTCTCAAAAAGTGAGTCTTTAGGGACAACGTCTCTTATCATGTAAGGGACATATTGCTCCGTAAAGTTAGCCTTTAGGGACCACGGATCTCATCTTGTAAGTGACAATTGCTCTTGTCAAGTGTGCAAGTATTAGGGACAACGGCAATCAACGTGTAATGGACAATTGCTCTCGTCAAGTGAGAAAGCGTTTAGGGTCAACGGGTCCCATAAACTAAGGTACAACAGCTCTCAACAAGTGAGCCTTTAGGGACAACGACTCTTATTACGTAAGGGACAAATTGCCCTCACAAAGTTAGCCTTTGGGAACAATGGATCTCATCATGTAAGTGACAGTTGCTCTTATCGAGTGTGTAAGCATTAGGGACAACGGTTATCATCATGTAAAAGGCAATTGCTCTCATCAAGTGAGCAGCCATTTAGGGAGAACGGCTCCCATAAAGTCAGGTACAATTGCTCTCAACAATTGAGCCTTTAGGGACAACGTCTCTTATCATGGAAGAGACAAATTGCCCTTATAAAGTTAGCCTTTAGGGACAACAGGTCTCATCATGTAAATGACAATTGCTCTTATCAAGTGTGCAAGCATTAGGGACAACGGCTTTCATCATGTAAAGGGCAATTGCTCTCATCAAGTGAGCAAGCGTTTAGGGACAATGGCTCCCATAAAGTCAGGTACAATTGCTCTCAACAAGTGAGCCTTTAGGGACAACGGCTCTTCTCATGTAAGGGACATATTGCCCTCAAAAAGTTAGCCTTTAGGGACAACGGGTCTCATCGTGTAAGTGACAATTGCTCTTATCAAGTGTGCAAGCATTAGGGACACCGGCTATCATCATTTAGAGGGCAATTGCACTCTGTTAGTGAGCGAGCGTTTAGGGACAATGGCTCCAATAGAGTAAGGTACAATTGCTCTCAAATTGTAAGCCTTTAGGGACAACGGCTCTTATCACGTATGGGACAAATTGCCCTCATAAAGTTAGCCATTAGGGACAACGGATCTCATCGTGTAAGTGACAATTGCTCTTATCAAGTGTGCAAGCATTAGGGACAACGGCAATCAACATGTAATGGACATTTGCTCTCATCACCGAGAAAGCATTTAGGGACAACGGGTCCTATAAACTAATGTACAATAGCTCTCAACAAGTGAGCCTTTAGGGACACCGGCTCTTATTATGTAAGGGACAAATTGCCCTCTTAAAGTTAGCCTTTAGGGACAACGGATCTCATCTTGTAAGTGACAGTTGCTCTAATCGAGTGTGTAAGCATTAGGGACAACTGCTATCATCATGTAAAGGGCAATTGCTCTCATCAAGTGAGCAGGCATTTAGGGACAATGGCTCCCATAAAGTAAGGTACAATTTCTCTCAACAAGTGAGCCTTTAGGGACAACGGCTCTTATCATGTAAAGGACAAATCGCCCTCATAAAGTTAGCCTTTAGGGACAATGGATCTCATCATGTAAGTGACAGTTGCTCTTATCGAGTGTGTAAGGATTAGGGACAACGGCTATCATCATGTAAAGGGCAATTGCTCTCATCAAGTGAGTAGGCATTTAGGGACAACGACTCCCATAAAGTAAGGTACAATTTCTCTCAACAAGTGAGTCTTTAGGGACAACGGCTCTTATCAAGTAAGGGATATATTGCCCTCATAAAGTTAGCCTTTAGGGACAACGGGTCTCATCATGTAAGTGACAATTGCTCTTATCAAGTGTGCAAGCATTAGGGGCACCGGCTATCATCATTTAGAGGGCAATTGCACTCTGTTAGTGAGCGAGCGTTTAGGGACAACGGCTCCCATAAAGTAAGGTACAATTGCTCTCAAATTGTAAGCCTTTAGGAACAACGGCTCTTATCATGTATGGGACAAATCACCCTCATAAAGTTAGCCTTTAGGGACAATGGATCTCATCATGTAAGTGACAATTGCTCTTATCAAGTGTGCAAGCAATAGGGACAACGGTAATCAACATGTAATGGACAATTACTGTCATCAAGTGAGAAAACGTTTAGGGACAACGGGTCTTATATACTAAGGTACAATAGCTTTCAACAAGTGAGCCTTTAGGGAAACGACTATTATTATGTAAAGGACAAATTGCCCTCGTAAAGTTAACCTTTAGGGACAACGGATCTAATTATGTAAGTGACAGTTGCTCTTATCGAGTGTGTAAGCATTAGGGACAACGGCTATCATCATTTAAAGGGAAATTGCTCTCATCAAGTGAGCAGGCATTTAGGGACAACGGCTCCCATAAAGTGAGGTACAATTTCTCTCAACAAGTGAGCCTTTAGGGACAACGGCTCTTCTCATGTAAAGGACAAATCGCCCTCATAAAGTTAGCCTTTAGGGGCAACGGATCTCATCATGTAAGTGACAGTTGCTTTTATCGAGTGTGTAAGGATTAGGGACAACGACTATAATCATGTAAAGGGCAATTGCTCTCATCAAGTGAGCAAGCATTTAGGGACAACGGCTCCCATAAAGTAAGGTACAATTTCTCTCAACAAGTGAGTCTTTAGGGACAACGGTTCTTATCAAGTAAGGGACATATTGCCCTCATAAAGTTAGCCTTCAGGGACAACGAGTCTCATCATGTAAGTGACAATTGCTCTAATCAAGTGTGCAAAAACCCTAAAATATTCTCTCTCTAGGGTGATATCCGGCCGCCACTGCTCCACCCTTTTCCGGCCACACCATCTCTTATAAACCGCCTCTCTACCTTGGTATGCAATCGGTTTGAATGGATTGGTCTATTCTTAGCAGTGGCGCGCTGTTCTTATTCTTTTATTCGACCCTTTTTCTAAGGTTCTTAAGGATATCATCCCTATTATATGTACTCCATCAAAGTTGTAGTCTAATTCATGTTTGGTGGTTTGATTACACGTTTTTATTATTGATCCTTTTAGGGTTTCATTTTTTCGATCCCTATTAGGGTTTATCTATCAGATGCGATTTATCCTGGGCCATTATTGTTACATCTTTCAAGGTTCTTGGTGGTGGTTGGCTATTCTTTGATGCTTAAACGAAACCCTTGGGTTTTGGTACATTCGATCTACAAGAAATCCCTGTTTAGGGTTTGCAGTTGGCATGTTCTATTATGGATTCTTTATGATGTTACGTAGGTTTAGAGAGAGTGGACTTTGTGATGATCGATCTGGGCTAAGGTTTCGACTACTGCTACAACTTATGATTACTTTACAGATCTTGATTGCTTGGTATTATGTATGTTAGGGTTTCGTTTAAACCCTATGTCTTGGTAACTGTAATCGGCTACAAGGGCATTGGCAAAGTTTGATTATCATTGTTGGCCGATTTGGTTTCCATGATGCAAGTTAGGGTTTTTTTAACTCTAGGTTTGTTTTGATTTGATCATCATTGATGATGTCTTATCGTGGTTGGTAGTCAAGTGCTGGTCTATTCGATTTGGCTTTCGGCTTTGACTACAAACACGTTGGTTATTTTACTTTCACAAGATCTGGTGCTGATCCGCTTATTGAGTTGGTTTTGTGATCGTTTCTAAGGGAAGTTAGGGTTTAGGTAAACCCTATGTTCGTAACACTTTAGTCCTAAGCTTCCTTTTGTTTATCGAGTGTATTATACTTGGATGGAAGCTGTCCATAGTGCTTGGTTGATTGTATGTACGAGCCCTTGCTAGCAAGTATGGTTCTGATTGTGGTTTGATGTGCTTGTTCATACTTGGTGGTAGGGGCTTGTGGATTGTCATTGAGTCATTGGGGAGGGTGCTAAAATGTCTTACATGTTTCGTACTAACCGTTTGGTCTCTTTGTGTATGTTCATCTTCTTGTTTATCACAGTCGTGTTCTGATTCTTGTTGAAGCTTGTTTGTGGGACAATGAAGATGATTGGAAGTTCTACTGTGACTATGCTTTTGGTGCTACTTGTGAT